>CM047810.1:1536654-2736654 GCA_026214975.1 Gentiana macrophylla | reverse complement strand
CCTTTGACAAATGGATATTCCAGCAGAGGACCTAGCCACTTCTAGGCCTAGGAAATACTTAAGGGTACCAAGATCCTTGATTTGAAACAGGTCATGTAGATATGTCTTGATCTCTGTGATGAGGGACATGTCATTGCTTGCTAAGACAATATCATCTACATAGACTAAAGCAACTATGTAGGATTGTCCATTTGACTTTGTGAAAAGACTGTAATCATGCTTGGATTGAGTATAGCCAAGAGCAATCAGTGCAGATGTCAGTTTTGCATTCCATTGCCTGCTGGCTTGTTTAAGTCCATAGAGAGATTTAGTAAGTTTGCACACTTGTCCTTTTGTGTTTGAAAACCAGGAGGAGGAACCATATATACTTCTTTTGTGAGGTCACCATGAAGAAAAGCATTGTTCACATCCAGTTGGTGAAGAAACATGTTTTTAGCAAAGAAAGAATGACAAGTAAGAGTCGATGGTATTCATCTTAGCCCTTTGGTGAGAAAGTTTCTTCATAGTCAATACCAAAGGTTTGTGTGTAACCTTTTGCAACTAATCTTGCTTTGTATCTTTCTATGGAACCATCAGATTATACTTGATTTTATACACCCATTTGCAGCCTATTGGCTTCTTTCACGGAGGTAAATCTACTACTTTCCATGTCTTTGTCTTTACCAAAGGCATCTATTTCTTTTTCATTGCTTCTCGCCATTCTTTATGTATGATCGCTTGATTGTATGTTGTTGGTTCTTTGATTTGATCAACATTCATGACAAAAGATCTGTATGATTCGTAAAGATTAGTATAATGAGCAAGCAGATTCTAAAGGATATGATGTGGTGTGAGAGACACTTGGTTGCTGAGACATAGTCCTGCAATCTGGCAGGTTGTCTAATGTGTCTAGAAGATTTTCTAGTGTTTGTCTGTGTAGTGTGTAAATGTGAAGAAGAAGTGTCGATATGTTGTCATGTGAGTGGATCATCATGTATGTCATTTTGTGTACTCTCTTCTTGTGAGTATGATGGAGCAAAGATTAGTGGAAGCAGATTTGGAAAAATTGGTGCAGGACATGCAAATGATGGAACAGGTAAAGAAACATTATTGTAATCTTGTTGTTTCTGTGCATAGGGAAACACCAGTTCATGAAACACAACATTTCTCGAAATGAAAACTTCCCCGTATCGAATATCCGTATGTATATCCTTTTTGTGTTATTTGGTTGCCCCAAATAAACACATTTTCTAGCCCTTGCATCAAATTTGGATCCGCCATGGGGTAAAGTAGATGCAAATGTTAAACAACCAAAAACCTTTAGGTTAGAAATGTCAGGTTTCTTGTTATATAGAACCTCATATGGAGATTTTTCTTTAAGGACTGGTGTTGTAAGACAGTTAATAATATGAACTGCATGTAACACACAATATCCCCAAAAACTAAGGGGTAAATTGGCTTGAAATTTGAGGGCTCTTGCCACATTAAGTATGTGTTGATGTTTTCTCTCTACTATCCCATTTTGTTGGGGTGTATCAACACAACTTGTTTGATGTAAAATGCCTTTTTCACTATAAAACTCTGTGTAGTCAAATTCTTGTCCATTGTCAGACCTAATGATCTTTATGGATTTGCCAAACTGATTGAATACAAAATTGTAAAAGGAAATGATGATAGGTCCGACTTCGCTTTAGAATTAAGTAAGAAAATCCAAGTATATCTCGCTATTATCATCAACAACAATAGTGAGGAAATAAGATCGACCATGGATAGTTTGTTGTCTATAAGGACCCCAAATATCCATGTGTACCGAGATCAAAAGCAGATGAAGCAATGTAATCACTTAATGGAAATGAAAGCCTTTTCTCGTTTAGCTAGAGGACAAACATAGCAAATAGACTTCTTTGGTACTTGAATAGCATTACATGTATCATGTAGCAATTTCGATCTACTATCGATAAATGGCCTAATCTATAGTGCCAAAGCATGTCTACATCTATCTTATCAAGTAGGAATCGAAAAAGACAAGCAACTAATCTATCTGTGACCATTTTCTTGGCATGTAAAATGTATAAACCCTTGCTTTTTCTAGCTGATCCAATCATCTGTCCACTGAACTTGTCCTGTATAACACAAGTATCATTAGTAAATAAATCCTGTATTTTAGGATCATTGGTTAGTTTATTTAAGGAAATCAGATTATAATGAAACTTAGGCACACATAAGACTTGTGAGAGGATTAAGTGAGCATTAATTCTCACTTTTCCTACAAAAATAACTGGTACTGGATCACCATTAGGAAGAGAGACAGTGACACCACAGACTCTATCCTTTGATATGAACAGACTGTGATCAAAGATGATATGATCTGTGGCCCCTGAATCTACAATCCAATGAGACTCATCACCAGAAAACATACCCTGAACCTCATTTTGATCTCTGTCGGAAATCGGTGAGAGAGTCAGAATTTGGTTTATCGCGGGATTACCAAGACTTATGCCTTGATTTGTCTCAAAAGCTTCATCAAACGTGTGACTTGATTTTGTAATCGAACCAATTGATTCTCGAGTAGCATCCAGGCCTGGTGCTGCGCGAGTCCGTTGGTTACGAACCATCCCATTCGAATCATTGGATGAATCTTGTTGTACCATATTCACCCTGGACCTAGGCTTAAAACCTGGTGGAAAACCATGCTTCTTGTAGCATTTATCCTTTGTATGACCATTAAAACCACAAGTAAGTACACTGAACTTTCTTGTAACTGTTCTGTGAATTCTGATTATATGGAGTAGGTCTCCTATTGCCTTGATTCTCGATTACCCCGATCTTGATTCTCGATATCCGGATTGATACGCCGCCTTGACTTTGATTACGAAGTTCTTGCAAGCAAAGCAATTCCATCTCGAATTTTGAGGATGCCCCAAGGCATAATCAAGCGCCTCTCAAACTTAACGACCATTGCAAAAGCTTGTTTCAAATTTGGCGGAGGGTTTAATGAGATAGACTGAGACCTAATCTGGAGCAAACTTATCATTAAGACCCTTCATGAACCTTATAACACGATCTCGCTTTATGTAATCCACCATCTTTGAACCGATATTACAAGCACAGTGGAGTTCCACACTCACAATGAGGAACTGGTTTCAAGACGCAATCTCATCCCATTTAGCCTTCAATTTTGTGAAATAGGAAGTTTCTGAGACATAGAGCCTTGTTTGATCGATTTACTTCTTCTACCAAGTCGACACTCTAAAATAATCAACATTGGAGAACCTATCCTCTAATTCCAACCACATTTCTCTTGCATTCTTGATCCACATCACACTTTGTGCTATATCCGGTATCACAGATTTTATGATCCATGTAAGCACCGTGGTATTACACTGACTCCAAATTCTATATAGTGGATCAGTTAATTCAGGTTTCTGAATTGTACCATCAATGAAACCTAACTTGTTTTTAGTTTCTAGCATCATATTCATTGATCTTGCCCAAGAATGATAGTTTGTAGCATCAAGCGGGGGAGAAACTAAAGGAATAGCAGGATTTTCACTAGGATGCAAGTAAAACTGACTAGAAGTGTTTACCACAAGGCCTGTACCTTCAATGCTCGTTCCAGAAACGTTCGCCATTGAAAAGAAACTCCAAGAACAGAATGCACAACCCGCTCAATTGGAAGAAAAACCAGAAATCTTCAAAAAAAAACAGAACACTCTCAAGGCTCTGAAGAAAACAAGTAAAACGATTCTCTCAAGAATCAAAAACGAAATGCACAACTTTAATTTGTTGCTCTGATACCATGAAGAAATGATGAACTATACACAGTTCATCACAGAAAATTCAAATAGAAGAAAGGCGGGAAAACCAGAAAATGAAGAACATTAAGAATTTGTTAATAGAATTCTGAATCAGTGATTACAATGATTAATTTACAGCTATATATAGAGATCCTAGTTGCGTCCAGCTTCTACTAACTTCCATAGTTAGTTATAACCGCCTAACTACTTATAACTAACTCCGTTGACAAGTGTTCGACCATATGTCACTAAGAGTCTCCAACTTGTGATCTTGTGTGTTGTATTCAACCTTATAACACCAATATCTCCAACCACGAATCCCAAATTACAGATCCCTCCACAAACAATATAGCTATACTTTTCTTCCACCATGAAAGCTTACACCACATTAACACCAGAAACAAATTCCTCACGCCATTTCTTTCCTGATTTTCTTCCATGGCAATGGCAACCCATTCCTCCCTTTTCACCCCATCTCTTTCCTCTTCAACTGATCGCCTCACAGTTACATGGAAACAATCATCTTTTCTTTCCATAGCCACCCCCAAATCCCTTAAATCCACCTCTGTTTCCCGCCCGGCTGCAATCAGAGCCATGGCAGAAGAATCCTCATCCGCAGCTACAAAAGAGGCGGAGGCGCCAGTAGGGTTCACCCCACCACAACTTGACCCAAACACCCCATCACCGATATTCGGAGGCAGTACAGGAGGTGTAACGCCCCGTTTCCGGACACCGAGTCCTTATCCGGAAAGAGCGCTCGGCACATATATTATCAAATAGAAACTCAATAATACATGCAAGCCTTACGTCATCCATCAAAAATCAAACGACGCGGAAGATAAAACAACTCAACAACTCGGGAAACCAAACGATCGAAACATACGGTAATCAATGTTGTGAAGAAAAAAAACTAAATCCAATAAAAGATCTAAACATCCAGAATTCAATCCAAAAGATCTCAAAGGTAACTAAACCAAAAGAAAGAACAACATTGTTCAAAGTCGAAACGATCGTTTATGAAAAGAAAACATCTAAACGATCTAAGCCTTCAAACTCCAACTCAAACGTCCTCGTCATCAAAGAACTCATCGTGGTAACCACTGCTCATCTTCTTTGGGGAAAGGGAAAGACAAAGATAACGTAACGGGGTAAGTACAAAAGTACTCGAACGCGTGTAGAAGATCGTATAACTATGCCCTCATAAAGAAATGAAAGCAATACCGTCTTTTATTAATTCATTTTCCGTTATTAGCCCTAACTATCTATCACATTATGTTCATTGCATAACACGAGGTTCCAAGGGTATCTATCTTAGCTCAAGTTTGTTACATCATGAATAACAAGGGCACTACGCCTAGTAATAGGATGTACTAGGACAATCGGGTGCAACCTACTTAGAGACTCGCTCACAGTAGCCCCGGGAATATCTCGAGTCCCGATAGTGTGATGACCGGCGAGTGCATCAGACGCTTTATATCCGCCAATCGATTGACCGACGTGGGTACGATCTACTTTGTCCGGTCGGAAGACACATCGCGATATTGTACTATGCCTTACCAAGCATTGCATGATGTTTAAGATTTTAATCCAGCACATACGTTTGATTAGATGTTTAACTAGCCACCTAAGTGTTTTCGGGTAAGCTCCTCACACCTCCTACCCTCGTACTTAGACCTCTCTAGACACGGACAAGCCCTAGCAATTATACGGACATCGATAAACCCTAGCTTATCGAAGCACAAGGCAAATCCAAGCTTCCAGGTGGTCCCACACTTCATCTTTTAGGGAATCCATGTGGTGCCGGAACTAAACGCACTGAAGCTAGTTGAGCTTTGTCACGTAAGGTTATGCATTAGAACAAAGTACAATAAAGCCTGAACTCAAGGCGACATGACAAAAACAATGAAAAACTAGAACCACCAGGCCCAAACGCCGTCTACTCTCTGTCGCAGACGCCCGTCGAACATGGACGCTGTCGTCATAGAAATTTTAACGCCCGCCCAAAACCAAACGCCCGCCCACCTTCAAACCATCACATCTCGTATCAAAATTTCACCACTCGAACGCTCGTTCAAGGGAATCAACCTTCGTCCACTTTGCAGAGGAACCGGACGCCCGTCCGAATCCCTGGACGCCCGCCTCACACACAGGAATTTCCCGAATTTCGCAACTTTGCTTTGCTGCGTTTTCCAACCATATGCATCCCAAAGTTCACCAATACAACTTAAAAGCAAAGAGAAAAACATACACATTGCCCTACAACGTTATGAGAACTAAATCATATGATAGAAGACCACGTTACCTCGATTCTTGCGAGCTACTACGATCCAAGCAACCACAACTTTGAAAAAGATAAACCTTTAACCTCGAACCTAAAACGATCAACACCAAATTGATCACTACGATGCGAGATAACGCAGAAACGCAGCTTAACGATGCTAAACAGAAAACGAACCCTAACAAGAACGGTGATGAGAACTTACGTTAACGGTTCTAAGGATGGTTGATATCCAAACGATTCCCTTGTCGCGGTGATTCTTTTTCCTTGAGATGTCTCGTCCAAAAGATCAACGGATTAAGCCTCGGGATTGAAAGTTCTTCCTCTCTTTTTTTCTAAACTTGCGCCTTCTTCAAAAGATGCCTCATCTCTTTTTTTTTCAAAAGTGATTAGGTTAATTTAGGATTTATTTCCTTTTAATAAATCCCAATTTTTCCTAAATACCATATAATTCCTTAATTATCCCTTTTCTTTTATAAAACCTTTAGAAAAATAAAAGAACATAATATTCCGATTTATCAAAAGACCGAAATGCCCTTTTATCGAAAATCGGATATTACATTCCTCCCCTTAAGAGGAGTTTCGCCTCGAAACTAGAACTTACCTGGCGGATGAGAAAACTCGGGAACTCGCCTATCATGTCCGCTTCCACTTCCCAAGTGGCTTCCGCCGGTGCATGGTTGCTCCATTGCACTAACACTAACGGAATCATTCGCCTCTTGATCATCCTTTCCTTTCTATCCGAATCTTGATCGGCTTTTCCACGTATGATAGGTTGTCTTGTAACACTTCCGGATCAATCTCGGATTCCACATCCACTTTTGATAAACACTTTTAAGCATTGATACGTGGAAGACATTGTGGACTCTAGACATCGATTCGGCAACCGTAGTCTATAAGCCAACTTCCCAACTCTTTCAATGATATCAAAAGGTCCTACGATCTTGGACTTAGCTTTCCTTTTCGACCAAACCTCTTGACACCCTTCATTGGAGACGCTCGAAGGTAAACTCGTCCCCAACTTCGAACTCTAGCGGTCTCCTTCTAACATCGGCCCAACTCTTTGGCGATCTTGTGCAATTTTCAGATTCTTCCGTATCAACTCGATCTTCTCCTTGGCTTGTTTGAACCATCTCCGCCCGGTGATGTGTTTCTCTCCCACTTCATCCCAATAAAGTGGAGTCCTACACTTCCTACCATACAAGGCCTCAAAAGGTGGCATTCCCAAACTTGCGTGGTAACTGTTATTGTAAGCAAACTCCGCCAAGTTGAGGTAATCTATCCATGAACCTCCGGCATCCAAAACACAAGCTCTAAGCATATCCTCAAGAGTCTGAATCATTCTCTCGGACTACCCATCCGTCTGAGGATGAAACGCTGTACTCAAATCCGTCTCGTTCCAAAAGCTTTGCAGACCTTTCCAAAAGCGATCGATGAATCTACTATCCCTGTCGGATACAATAGATAAAGGCACACCATGAAGCTTCACTATATTGTCGATGTACATAGTAGCGAACTTCTTTATAGGCATATCTACCTTACACGGCAAGAAATGGGCTGATTTGGTAAGTCTATCCACAATCACCCAAATCATGTCATGACCGCCCTTCGTCTTAGGCAAACCGGTGATGAAATCCATCGTGATATTCTCCCATTTCCATTCCGGTAACTCCAAAGGTTTCAACAAACCTCCTGGCCTTTTATGTTCTGCTTTCACCCTCTGACATGTATCGCATCTCGCCACGAACTCTGCGATCCCTAACTTCATACCAGGCCACCAGTATCTTTCCTTGAGATCTCTATACATCTTAGTGGCTCCGGGGTGAACCGCAAAAGCAATCTTGTGAGCCTCATTCATAACCTTCTCTCTTAGACCATCCACATCTGGTACACACAAACGGTCTCCATACCAAAGATAACCACTCTTGTCCAACTGATAACCCACTGTAGGTTTTTCTCGGGCCACACGCTTCAAATTAACCATCACTGGGTCCTTATCTTGTTTAAACCGTATCTCATCTAGCAGGATCGACCTCGCCATCAATGGCGCCATAAACTGGTCTTCATCCTTCTGCTCAACCACTTCAATCTGCATTCTATCCAACTGATCCACAACTTCTTGTAAGGTGGTGATAGCATTAACCGCTCTCCGGCTAAGTGCATCAGCTACGACATTCGCCTTACCCGGGTGGTATTGAATGTCCAAGTCGTAGTCTTTCACAAACTCTAACCATCTTCTTTGTCTCATGTTGATTCTCACGAGTAAAGAAGAACTTAAGGCTCTTATGATCCGTGAAGATCCTTGTCTTGACACCATACAAATAGTGTCTCCAAAGCTTTAGAGCAAACACCACTCGCCGCCAACTCCAAGTCGTGTGTAGGGTAATTCTTCTCATGCACCTTTAGTCGCCTAGATGCATAAGCAATCACCTTTCCGATCGCATCAAAACACAACCCAAACCTTGACCCGATGCATCCAGTATAAACATCATAATTATCAAAACCTCCGTAACGCCAACACGGAGTTGTGGTCAACTTTTCTTTCAAAGTCCGAAAGGCTTCCTCACATTCATCACCCACTCATACTTGACGCTCTTCCGAGTAAGTCTCGTAAGAGGTGTAGCTATCTTCGAGAAATCCTTTACAAACTTCCGGTAATACCCCGCTGCACTCCAAGAAACTTCTTATCTCTCACATCGATGTCGGTCTAGGCCACTTAGAGACAAACTTCTATCTTTCTTTGGATCCACTTTAATACCTTCTCCAGAAACTATATGTCCAAGAAAACTGACTTGATCCAACCAAAACTTGCACTTGGAAAACTTGGCATACAACTTGTTCTCTTTTAAGGTTTGTAGTACTACCCTTAGATGTTCTTCATGCTCTTTCGCCTTTAGAGTATACCAAAATATCGTCTATGAAGACTATCACAAACTTGTCGAGATAAGGCATGAAAACTCTTTGCATTAGGTCCATGAACTTTGATGGAGCATTAGTGAGTCCAAACGGCATGACCAAAAACTCATAATGTCCATACCTCGTACTGAAGGCTGTCTTAGGTATATCTGACACCTTGATTTTCATCTGATGGTAACCGGACCTAAGATCAATCTTAGAGAACACCTTCTTACCTTGCAACTGGCTGAACAGATCGTCAATCCTTGGTAAAGGATACTTATTCTTGATTGTCGGTTTATTCAACTCTCTCTGAATCGATGCACAAGCGCATACTCCCATCTTTCTTCTTTACAAACAAAACCGGTGCTCCCCACGGTGATGTACTTGGCTGGATGATGTTTTTCTCTAACATATCCTTAAGCTGAATCTTCAACTCTTTCAACTCAGCTGGTGCCATCCTGTATGGCGCTTTAGCTACTGGTGAAGCTCCTGCGATCAACTCGATCTCAAACTCTATGGCCCTATCAGGCATGTGTCCTGGCAAATCTTCCGGGAAAACTTCAGGAAAGTCCTTAACTACACGAGTCTCTCCTAACTCGGGTTTGAGCTTTTCCTTATCTAGCGCGTACACCACAAAACCTTGGCAACCCTGCCTCAAGGATTTTAAAGCTTTAACTGCTGAGATGATCGGATGCTGTTTCTTGCTAGGCTTGTATACGATACCCTGAAACGTCCTAGCTGATTTTCCTGGAACTTTAAAGATTACTCTCTTGCCTTTGCAATCCAAATAGACATGGTTATTAGACAACCAGTCCATACCTAGGATAACATCAAAGTCTGAGAAATCCAACACCGTCAGGGCATGCTGGCACTTGTAAGTCCCAACTCTAATGTCGACTGAGGGTGTGACTTGAGCACATCTGGTGACTCGACCCAAAGGGGTGGATATACTCAAGGGTCTCTCCAACTCCTTGAGTGGTAGGTTTAACTTCTTGACTATGTTTGAAGAAACAAAGTTCTCAAGCTCCGGTATCAAACAGAAATGGCTCGCTAGATTATCTATGATTATGGTACCTAAAAGTGAATCAATTTACGTATAAATATGTAATATCATATGCGCGCTATATCATATTAAATATTTATAAGAAACACAAACACTTGAAGAAGTACCTGTCACCACAAGGTCATCTAGCTCCTCTGGTTCCGCATCTGTTGCAAAGATACGAACGGTCTGCTACCCGTAGGACGACTACCCTGCTGGTTACTTCGCCTCCTGCCTGATTGCCCTGTGATAGCTTCTTAGGACACGCCCCGAGTAGTGTCCCGCTTTATGATGGAAACAATTCAAGCTACCACCATGCAATCTCTCAGATGTGCCTTGTTACATTTAGCACAAACCGGTGGCGCCCCACTTGTCGAACTCTTCATTGCTAAACTCCTGCCTTCTTTACATTCTCGCTTTGTGGCGCCCTCTACTACCTCCTTGAAAATTTGAGAATGGCCTCTTGTCCCCAACTACAATCTGCCGGCTGTTGGCAAACCTTTCATTTATCAATGCTCTATCCATGACGCTTGCCATACTCGCCGGTCTATCTCCAAGCATACCTTTGCCACATCATGTGACAACCCTTCCATAAACTTGTCTATCTTCTTTTCTTCACTCTTCATAATCTCGGGTAGAACTCCGCACCACTCGTGAAACTTCTGCGCGAAATCATTGTGTCACCGTAGTATTTCTTCCTGCTTTTAAACTCGTAAACTCGTTGGCCTTTGCATTTTGTGCCGTTCTAGGAAGTATTCCTGATAGAACAAATTCTTGAATACCGCCTAATCTGTGATTCTAGGATTAGCTTGCTCATAAGACTCCATCCAACTCTCTCGCATTACCGCCAACAAGGATACTGCCAACTGAGCCCATTCAGATTCTGGGGCCCTCATGTTTCTGCCTGGCTTTTCAAACTGACGTAGCTATAAGTCTGCTGCCGCTGGCTCAATATTACCGAAGAACTCTGGTACCCTATGCTTCTTCACTTTCTCATACCAGTCTATTGGTCTATCATAACCCCCAAATGGTCGGTGGCGAAACTCACTTTGTATCGGTGGGGCATTCGATAACTCTGCTGGTTGGGTGTAGCAGTGCTCTGAAAGAACTCGATCTAGGTGGTGGTGGAGGTCGAATCGTCGGGCCGAGGAGTGAAACTCAACGGTGTAGACGGAAACATGGATACTGTGGATAAGCGAAGAAGCGGCGGCCGGTGGGTTAGAAAGTCCCAACCCGGTCCAAGTGGTGGTCCTGGGGCGATGTAAGGCGGCACGCGGGTGCTAAACCTTGAAGGACCCGCTTGTTCCACTCGACCTCTAATGTAATTACTTGGTCCTTGATTTCCACCATGACTGGGGTTGTTCACTTGAGTGACCGGAGGAACCTGAGTAGCTGGTCCACTCCTCCTCCTTCTCGGAACCACGACCTCAGTAAAATCCGTCTCGGCGTTACTTGTCTGGGTATTATCTGCCTCGGCGTTATACGAACTAGCTCCTCCTCTAGTAAGCACCATCCTGTAGCCAAGAAAGGGAGGGGTTACTAAAGCTCTAACCTTATCTTAAAGAAAAATCAAGTCCTACACAGCAAGGAAAACCTTTCTCTCTGATACCAACTGTAACGCCCCGTTTCCGGACACCGAGTCCTTATCCGGAAAGAGCGCTCGGCACATATATTATCAAATAGAAACTCAATAATACATGCAAGCCTTACGTCATCCATCAAAAATCAAACGACGCGGAAGATAAAACAACTCAACAACTCGGGAAACCAAACGATCGAAACATACGGTAATCAATGCTGTGAAGAAAAAAAACTAAATCCAATAAAAGATCTAAACATCCAGAATTCAATCCAAAAGATCTCAAAGGTAACTAAACCAAAAGAAAGAACAACATTGTTCAAAGCTTGAAACGACTGTTTATGAAAAGAAAACATCTAAACGATCTAAGCCTTCAAACTCCAACTCAAACGTCCTCGTCATCAAAGAACTCATCAGCGGTAACCACTGTTCATCTTCTTTGGGAAAGGGAAAGACAAAGATAACGAACGGGTAAGTACAAAAGTACTCAAGATGCGTGTAGAAGATCGTATAACTATGCCTCATAAAGAAATGAAAGCAATACCGTCTTTTATTAATTCATTTTCCGTTATTAGCCCTAACTATCTATCACATTATGTTCATTGCATAACATGAGGTTCCAAGGGTATCTATCTTAGCTCAAGTTTGTTACATCATGAATAACAAGGGCACTACGCCTAGTAATAGGATGTACTAGGACAACTGGGTGCAACCTACTTAGAGACTCGCTCTAGTAGCCCCGGGAATATCTGAGTCCCGATAGTGTGATGACCGGCAGAGTGCACCAGACGCTTTATCTGGCCAATCGATTGACCGACGTGGGTACAGTCTACTTTGTCTGGTCAGAGGACACATCGCGATATTGTACTATGCCTTACCAAGCATTGCATGATGTTTAAGATTTTAATCTAGCACATACGTTTGATTAGATGTTTAACTAGCCACCTAAGTGTTTTCAGGTAAGCTCCCTCACACTTCCTACCCTCGTACTTAGACCTCTAGACACGGACAAGCCCTAGCAATTACACAGACATCGATAAACCCTAGCTTATCGAAGCACAAGGCAAATCCGAAGCTTCCAGTGGTCCCACACTTCATCTTTTAGGGAATCCATGTGGTGCCGGAACTAAACGCACCAGAAGCTAGTTCAGAGCTTTGTCACGTAAGGTTATGCATTAGAACAGTACAATAAAGCCTGAACTCAAGCTGACATGACAAAAAAACAATGAAAAACTAGAACCACCAGGCCCAAACGCTCGTCCACTCCTATGCAGACGCCCGTCTGAACATGGGCGCTTTCGTCCATAGAAGTTAACGCCCGTCCAAAAACCAAACGCCCGTCCACCTTCAAACCATCACATCCTGTATCAAAATTTCACCCTGAACGCTCGTCCAAGGGAACTGAACGCTCGTCCACTTTGCAGAGGAACCGGACGCCCGTCCGAATCCCTGGACGCCCGTCTACCTGGGAATTTCCTGCAATTTACGCAACTTTGTTTGCTTTGCGTTTTCCAACCATATGCATCCCAAAGTTCGACCAAAACAACTTAAAAGCAAAGAGAAAAACATACACATTGCCCTACAACGTTATGAGAACTAAATCATACGATGAAGACCACGTTACCTCGATTCTTGCGAGCTACTACGATCCAAGCAACCACAACTTTGAAAAAGATAAACCTTTAACCTCGAACCTAAAACGATCAACACCAAATTGATCACTACGATGCGATAACGCTAGAACGCAGCTTAACGATGCTAAACAGAAACCGAACCCTAACAAGAACGGTGATGAGAACTTACGTTAACGGTTCTAAGGATGGTTGATATCCAAACGATTCCCTTGTCGCGGTGATTCTTTTTCCCTTGAGATGTCTGTCCAAAAGATCAACGGATTAAGCCTGGGGATTGAAAGTTCTTCCTCTCTTTTTTTTTCTAAACTTGCGCCCTTCTTCAAAAGATGCGGCCTCCTCTCTTTTTTTTTTTTCAAAAAGTGATTAGGTTAATTTAGGATTTATTTCCTTTTAATAAATCCCAATTTTTCCTAAATACCATATAATTCCTTAATTATCCCTTTTCTTTTATAAAACCTTTAGAAAAATAAAAGAACATAATATTCCGATTTATCAAAAGACCGAAATGCCCTTTTATCGAAAATCGGGATATTACAGGAGGCCTATTAAGAAAAGCCCAAGTCGAGGAATTCTATGTTATTACATGGGATTCACCTAAAGAACAGATCTTTGAAATGCCCACAGGTGGTGCAGCTATAATGAGAGAAGGGCCTAACTTATTGAAGCTAGCTAGGAAAGAACAGTGTCTTGCACTGGGTACTAGGTTGAGGTCTAAGTACAAGATTAAGTATCAGTTTTACAGGGTTTTTCCTAATGGTGAAGTGCAGTATTTGCATCCTAAAGATGGTGTTTATCCTGAGAAGGTGAATCCTGGGAGACAAGGTGTTGGTCAGAATTTTAGATCAATTGGTAAGAATATTAGTCCTATTGAGGTTAAGTTTACTGGAAAGCAAGTGTATGAGTTGTGAAGGTGCATGGCGTTGATTTATTATGTTGTAATTGTATTGTCTGCTTCTTGTGAATTGAATATAGTTTTGATTATGTTATTGTGTTAGAATGATCATACAATAAGGGTGCAATTATGTGAAAAGCATTATGTATATGCAGCATATTCATGAGACTAATGCAACAAGGCAGCATAACAAATCTATTTTCAGTCCGTGATATTCAACATCTTAAAAGTCAAAAATTAACTCAACAACATGTGACGATTGTCGTCATTTCCGATCACTGTAAAGTTAATCTAACTTGAAAGTGTAGTGTCAATGATAAATGATAAAGGGCTGAGACCACCCAGGCCAAGGGTAAAGAACATACTAAAAAGTTATATATAATCCGGCCTAACCAATTAAGTCATTCATTGATGTTTAAAGTGCAAGCTGATTGCTTACGATAATCAATGTTATTGCATTGAGTGAGATGAAAGTAGTGTCTACCCAGACAAATAAGTTGTAGGAAATAGAATACTAGGCCCTTAATGTGATAGGTGTAATACAGCCCTCATTCACTACTTGGTATAGATTTCACTCTATTCAATTGATAACAGAAAAGAATAAGGGAATTAATAATTAGTTTAATAATTAGTTGTGTGGCTGGATGTAGTGACATGAGTCACAATCTCATACTAGATCTTATCCTCTTTGTTAGATTTGGTTGTACACATATAATATGCGTGTACAAGTCTGTTTTGGATCATTATTGAATGAATGAAATATTATGTTGCCTATCATCTTCTTCATGGCAAATCTGAGCTTAGCAATATCTTAAATTCAAACTTGGTATCGGAGCAATAGACTAGCGTCATGAGTACTGGGACCTCGATAAATCCCGCAGCTGGAACGCCGGAAGCCCAGGGAGCTGAAAGAAGCCATGGAAGTACAATTCCGACGAGTTCTGTTATTCCGGCCACAACAACCATCACAGCTACCTCTGTTGCTATTTCGACTACTGCAACTAATGCAACCATTGGTACTGCAGGAACTGAGCCTGTAATACCCTCATTCTACAGATCAACTATTGGATCTATCCTCTATCCAGGTTTCATGTATCCACCACCGATTTTTAGTGGAAGCTCACCGCTTGTTTTCTCCAGTACGATGGTACCACCATCTATTCCAACATCCTTCCCTTCCACCTTCATAAGGTCTCCATCACCCAACTCATTTCCTCAAACTGGATCTCCATTTCAAGGCCATTTGAATCAGACATGCACTGCGAAGCTCAATCGAGACAACTATCTGCTCTGGAAATACACCATACTGCCAATAGTGAAGGGACACAAACTAGAAGGATTTCTTCTTGGAACCATTCCCAGACCTCCAAACACATGTATGTTTACTGGTTTATCTCAGTCCTCTACAGATGAATGGGATACTGTGGATCAGTTATTAATGGGTTGGTTGTTGAGTTCTATGACTGAACTGTTGGAATAGTGTCCTAAACCCAATCGGGTTGGACCGGATCCGACCGGGTCGAATCATTTCTACTATTTCTTTATGTTTATACATATATTAAATGGCTTTTCTGTTGTCATATATATGTTCTTTTAAAGAACCAATTATGAATTGTTATATGATAACGTCCTTAGTATTAAACTGTGATAGAGAAACCATGATAGGCGATTATGGTTGATGAGATCTCTAATCACTTTAATAAGTTTGATATTTAAATGTCTCTAGGCTGATGTACTATTAAACGGGGCATTGATAGTATGAACAGGCTAGCACATATTAGATGTCTTCTGTCTTTAGGGCATGGATAGATCTCGTCTATCGAAGTGTAGAGACGCTTGGACTGTACGTGGACGTGTATTAGAGAATGCGTACGTTAGACTGACCCACTTACACAGATAAGTGTCACACTATGTGGCGGTTGTGTAATTATCCTTTGGACCGGAGTCTTCATGGCATCACGGTGTGGATTGTCATGCTTTGACACTATTGAGGTTTCCCCCGCCACGGGCGATCATGCGGTAGTGATTGGGTATGATCATGAAGCACGCGGAGTATACATGATTGGTCGTCCGGGAATCGCGTATCCTATGATTGGGATCGAATATCCGAAATGGCTTTCTTATAAGGAATGTCTTTACTCGTGAATCTTTGCAAAGTGGGAGTAAATGAGTTACTTGAGAGAGCTTGATATCCAGATTATAAGATACGGTCGTTGATGTTTTGACACTCGACTAACGACCGTATGGATATTATTACAAACGATAGGATTGTAAGTTACACGGTAAGCTGTTTCACATGAAAGGTAGTAGTCATTGCATTTGACTCTTCCGATGATCGGGGTCACGGTGTGTTGCTAGACGCTATCCCGTGATCGTTAGGCATGAAGGGTATTTTAAGTAATTTGCACCTTGTGTCTACGGCCAACATATTCGGAAGCCTATCGGGTCACACACATATGAACATCTAGCCGGATTAAAATGTGGTTATAGATGATAACCAAATAAGGAAAGAATTTATCTCGTATTATAAAGGTTATAGTGGTAAATTAATATGGTGGTATTTATTTATTATGAATAAATTAAATACAAGATATTAATTATGTTGATTAATTAAATATGTATATTGATACATATAATTTTGATATATATATATATATATATATATATATATATATATATATATATATATATATATATATATATGTGTGTGTGTGTGTGTGTGTGTGTGTGTGTGTGTGTGTGTGTGTGATATACATGTATTTTGCAAATTAATTAATCATAGCATTATATTAATTAAAGAATGTTCCGGATGCCAAATCTTTGGGGTATGGGGCGCCACTTTCAATGTGTATAAGATACACTTGGATTGTGCAATTTAATTAATAAGATTATCATATATTAATATTAGATATTAATGGCTATAGATTTGCACACATGTGTAAATTGATTTATGGTAATAAGATATATGTAATCAATATAAGATATTGACAATATCTTGGAAATATTTAATATGGGATATTAAATTAAATGAGATAAATCAATCAATTATATTTTCCTTATTTTATTAGAAAAATGTTTTCTTCTCCTCCACACTTTGATATGGCGCCACCTTCTACTATAAATATGAGGTGGGTGTCAAGCTCTTTAGTACAACACAATTCCAAGAACTAATAGTTCTTGTGTAAAATAGAGAACTTCCTATAGAGAGTTGGAGAGGGGGGAAAAAGGCCGGTCTAGCAACCGGAGTTTTCAAATAGCAATCCATGATGGGATTCCGGCGGGCTGCTCGTGTGGACTAGCGGTAGAGACCGACTTGGGCGGCTCTATGCAGAACTACTCTCCTTAGACGGTCAAAGCGTCGATCTTTTAGATCAACCAAGGTAACCACCGTCTACTAACTCGTTTGTTTATTGCTTAAACGAAGTCGATCCTGGTTAAAAGGAAATAAAATTTTAAATTCCGCTGCGTTCCCGCGTAGATTTCCTTACATGAACAAGCCTTAGTCGAAGTGATGGGATGTAGTACCTCTCATGAAATTTGGACAACTTTGGAAAATTTGTTTAACAGTCAATCTGAGGCTAGAATGTTGGAATTTAAGAGTGTCTTGACCAAAACTGAAAAAGGAGGCAGATCCATGTCTGATTACTTGGCCCAAATGAAGACCTATAGTGATAGTTTAGCTGCAGCAGGGTACCCCATATCCAAATCTGAACTGATTTTAGCTACATTGAGAGGATTGGACAAAGATTATGATGTTGTTATTGTTAACATTACCTCTAGGATTGGCTCTCTCTCCTGGCCAGAAGTGCAATCACAGCTGCTGACTCATGAAAGACTTCTTGCAAGGTTCAATCCTACACTATCACTTGCAAATGGAGCCAATGTTGCTCACTCTAATTTTGCAGCAAATTTGGTCACCTATGGAACTGGTGGTTCAGGCAGTAGGCCACAGTATAGACCAAACAACAATCAAGGGAACTACAGAGGTAGAGGTGGAAATAGAGGTGGAAGAAATAGAGGTGGAAATAGAGGTGGAAGAAATAGAGGTGGTGGTAGGAATGGCAATGGTGGGAGATCATCTGGTCCTAAAATGACATGTCAGCTATGTGGAAAGAATGGACACACAGTCATTGATTGCTGGCACAGATTTGAGCAGGATTTTCAACCAGCTTCAAATGGAAATGTAGGTGGCTCAAAACAAAATTCAGTATTTGTTGCAAGTCCTAGCACAATTAGTGACAATGCCTGGTATCTGGACAGTGGGGCAACAAATCATGTCACTGCTGATTTAAGCAACATGAGCATCAATCCTAATTACAATGGTAATGATACACTAACTGTAGGAAGTGGTGAAAGATTGGTAATAGCACACACTGGACATTCCTTTTTGCACACACCTCATGGATCCTTGCAACTTCACAACATACTTCATGTGCCTCACATCACTAAAAATCTTCTCAGTATATCCAAACTTATAGCTGATAATTCTATTCTGGTTGAATTTGATGATCTTTTTTGTTTTGTGAAGGACAAGCATACAGGGACAACACTTCTCATGGGTCAACTGCAGGATGGACTATACAGGATCCCTCTTCATCTTGAGAACTCCCATCACTCCAAATGCCTATCTGTCTGTTTTTATGTTTCTAAATCTTCCATTTCCTGTAATAATGTGAATGCTAGTCCTGATGTTTGGCACAGAAGGCTTGGGCATCCTTCTAATCATATTTTATCTTCCATTTTGAAGGATTGTAATGTTAAGACTAATGGTGTTTTATCCTTTTGTGAGTCATGTCAATTTGGTAAAGTCCATAACCAGTTTCACCCACCTTCTAATTCTCATGCCATTGCACCATTTGATCTTATACGCACAGATTTGTGGGGTCCTGCACCTATTAAATCCCTAGAAGGATATAGTTACTGTGTGCATTTCATAGATGATTACTCTAGGTTTACTTGGATTTACCCCTTGAATTCTAAGTCTGACACCTTTAGTGCCTTCACCATGTTTAAGGCTATGGTAAAAACACAGTTCTCTGGAAAAATCAAATGTATTCAGTCTGATTGGGGAGGAGAATATAGGTCTCTTCAACATTGTCTTGATACTACAGGATTCCAGTTTAGACACCCTTGTCCTCATGATCATGCCCAAAATGGTAGGGCAGAGAGGAAGCATAGACATATTGTTGAAACTGGCCTCACCCTTCTTGCACAGGCCAGCATGCCCTTAAGATATTGGTGGCATAGTTTTCAAACCTCTGTCCTCCTTATCAATTCTCTTCCTACACCTGTCCTTGCTCATAAATCTCCTACTGAGTGTCTGATGCCTGTTAAACCTGATTATAAGCACCTCAAAGTTTTTGGTTGTGCTGTTTACCCAAACCTAAGGCCCTTTCAGACCACTAAGTTTCAGTTTCACACCAAAAGATATGTAAATTTAGGTCTCAGTTCCTGTCATAAAGGCTTTAAGTGTCTGGATGACACATGAAGGATTTACATTTCTAATAATGTTATTTTTTATGAGACTCTATTCCCCTTTTCCCAAGGGTTCACTCAAGGCCCTTCTACTCAAATTCTGACTGATTATACCTCCTTCTCCACTCTTCCTCCTTTTCCATCCACCCAGTATGAGGGGGAAAAAGGCACTATCCTGAGTGGACCTACTGATGAAGATTACACTGTTGTTGCCCCTGCTGCTGATGTTCAGGTAAGTTCAAGTCCTAATTCTCCTGTTTATCCAGTTCATAATGATAGTTTTCACTCACCATTCCAAAATTCTCACAACTCACATACTCAATCACCATCTCAGAACAGTCCCTTACCATACACTTCTACACCTGTTCTATCTCAAAGTCCTAATCCCAGTCCTGACACTCAAAATTCCACTAGTCCTACAAATTCACCATCTGTTAGTCCACCTAGACCTGCACCTCCAGTTCATTCCATGCAGACTAGATCCAAAAGTGGCATCTTCAAACCCAAAGTTTATTCTGCTGCTATTAACAATATTCATTCATTTCCCACTGAACCAACCTGTGTATCAGAAGCATTGGAATCAGGAGATTGGAAGGATGCTATGATGGATGAATACAGAGCTCTTATGCATAACAGGACATAGGAACTGGTAAAGCCTCCATCTGGGAAAAGCATAATTGGAAACAGATGGATCTTCAAACTGAAGTTGAGGCCAGATGGCACTATACTCAAACATAAGGCCGGATCAGTGGCTAAGGGATACAGTCAGAGTTATGGCATTGATTTTACTGAAACT
Source organism: Gentiana macrophylla (assembly GCA_026214975.1). Classification (NCBI taxonomy): domain Eukaryota; kingdom Viridiplantae; phylum Streptophyta; class Magnoliopsida; order Gentianales; family Gentianaceae; genus Gentiana; species Gentiana macrophylla. The sequence continues at coordinate 2,716,284 of CM047810.1, read as the reverse complement.
TTCAATCCTGTAGCAAAATCTACCACCATTAGAGTGATTTTGACTCTAGCTGTGTCAATGAACTGGCCAGTGAACCAGATTGACATCAACAATGCATTCTTGAATGGACCTCTACAAGAGCCTGTTTATATGGAGCAACCAGAGGGATTTGTGGACTCTTCAAGACCTAACTATGTGTGCAGACTGAAAAAGGCATTGTATGGACTGAAGCAAGCACCTAGGGCTTGGTTTGATGCCTTTAGAGCTCAAATGATCAGATGGGAATTCACTCAGTCTATGTTAGATCATTCTCTTTTCATGTTCAGGTGTGAAAATCAGATTCTGTTTGTCCTAGTATATGTAGATGATATTCTTATCACAAGGAACACACCTTCTCTAATACAGAAGTTTATCAAGCAACTGAACTCCAAGTTCTCTCTTAAGGATCTTGGCCCTGTGTCTCATTTTTTAGGAATGCAAGTTACAAGAGACAGTTCAGGGATGTATCTAACACAATCCTATTATGCATCTCAGCTGCTTAACAGGCTAAACATGGAACACCTCAAACCATGTCCTACACCAATGGTTGCAGGAAAACAGCTTGTTCATGATCAAGGTGAGCCTCTTGTCAATCCTGGCATCTATAGGAGTGCCATTGGAGCACTACAGTATCTGACCCTCACAAGGCCAGACATTGCATATACAGTTAATACCCTAAGTCAGTTCATGCAGAAACCATGCACTGATCATTGGCAAGCCCTAAAAAGACTGTTGAGATTCATACAGGGAACTCTGAAGCAAGGATTGCAGTTTATACATAGTAATACCTTACAGCTGCATGGGTTTACTGATGCCAATTGGGCTGCTGATCCAGGTGATAGGAAGTCTACTGGTCGATATTGTGTGTACTTGGGAAAATCTCTTATTACTTGGAGTTCCAAAAAGCAAACGGTTGTGGCTAAATCTAGTTGTGAATCAGAGTATAGAGCCCTGTCCAATTTGGGAACTGAGATTCAATGGATTGTGCAGCTATTGGCAGAAATGAAGTTCAGACTTCCAACTGTACCAGTTCTATGGTGTGATAATACTGGGGCAACATCATTAGCTCAGAATCCGGTTTACCATGCTAGAACTAAGCATATTGAAGTTGATGTTCACTACATCAGGAATTTGGTTCAAGACAAGAAACTGAAAGTCTATTTCATTCCTTCTTCTGCACAAGTTGCAGATATCTTTACTAAACCGCTGCCTATTTCTATGTTTCATAACTTTAAGGCCAAACTCAATGTGGTTGATCCACATGTTCGTTTGAGAGGGGGAGAAAAGAATAAGGGAATTAATAATTAGTTTAATAATTAGTTGTGTGGCTGGATGTAGTGACATGTGTCACAATCTCAGACTAGATCTTATCCTCTTTGTTAGATTTGGTTGTACACATATAATATGCGTGTACAAGTCTGTTTTGGATCATTATTGAATGAATGAAATATTCTGTTGCCCATCATCTTCTTCATGGAAAATCTGAGCTTAGCAATATCTTAAATTCAAACTATAACAAACTCTTTTGGGGAAAGAACATGACATATTGATATGTCCAAATTATTTCTTTAACCATTAATATGACAAGTTTAAAATGGCCTACATCTCATTCAGGCATTCATATTCAGAAAATACGACCCAAGAGATGGACAATTCAATTAAAAATTGATCCATGCACGTCTTCAACCAGCGACCTTCATGTTATTTCAGTTAAAAATTGGCCCATGCATGTCTTGAACATGCGACCTTCGCGTTATTTTAGTTAAAAAATTGGCCCATTCAGTTAAAAATCGGATCATGCCGGTCTCGATCCAGTGACCTTCGCCTTATTTAATTTAAAAATTGGTCGACCTTCGCATTGTTTCATTTAAAAGACCTTCGCATTATTTCAGTTAAAAATTGGCCGATGCAGGTGATCTCAGTTAAAAAATTGGCTCATGCTGGTTTTCAAATAAAAATCTTCGCATATTTCGGTTAAAAGACATTCGCATTATTTCAGTTAAAAATTGGCTCATGAAGGTATCGAACCTGAAACCTTCGTGTTATTTCACTTAAAAAAATTGGCCCATGCAACTTTCGCATTATTTCAGTTAAATATTGGCTCATGCAGGTCTTGACCATGCAACCTTTGCGTTATATCACTTTAAAAAAATTGGCCCACATTCAAAAAAATAAAATAAAAATTGACCCATGAGGGTCTCGAACCTGTGACTGGCATGCAGGTCTCCAACCTGCGACCTTCGCGTTAGTTCACTTATAAAAAAAATTGGCATCTTGCGACCTTCGCGTTATTTCACTTTAAAAAATTAGCCAATGCAGGTTTCGAACCTGCGACCTTCGCGTTATTTCAGTTAAAAATTGGCTCATGCAGGTCTCAAACCGAGACCTCCGCGATTATTTTAGTTAAAAAATCGCTCATGTCAGTCACGTTATTTCGATTAAAATTGGCTCATGTCGGTCTCAAACTTGCGACAGACCTGCGACCTTAACGTTATTTAAGTTAAGCTTCAGTTAAAAATTGGCCCATGTCGGTCTCGAACCTATGACAGACCTATGACCCTCGCATTATTCTAGTTAAAAACGCCTATGCAGGTCTCGAATCTAAGCCTTCGCGTTATTAGCGTGACGCTCTAACCAACTGAGCTAATAGGCCATATTATTTATTCATTTTTATGTACAATTTTTTAGGTATCGTCTTTGTGCAAATCAGAGGAAAATCAACATTTTTAAAGTAAAATGTGGCATTTGTAAAGATTTGTCAGACACAAGTTTTTTGTACAAGAGGCTCGATGCGTGGATTGCCTTCAATCTCGCTCAAAATGTTGATAACAAAACCCTCTTTAATCATTTTGAGAGACAATATTTTTAAGAGTAATGATAGAGACACAATAAAAATTACACAACGGATGCCACAACATGATCTTCCACCTTTGATTTTGATGAGTGTTAATTGATTGTAATGTGGACCCATCAAAATCAAGGGTGAGAGATCATGTTGTGGCATACGTTATGTAATTTTTATTCTGTCTCTATCATTCCTCTATTTTTAATTTATAGTACTCTAGCACGTGGCAAATCTTTTACAAATCTAGATAGTTTCGTAGACTCAAGTCTTTTCGAAAAGTTTTTGTGTGGTATATATATATATATATATATATATATATATATATATAGCTAGCACTATTGCAAGAGCAATTATGTTCCTGCCAGAGCACATTTCCGGAACTATCTTTTACCTCTTTCTTCTCACTCCTGTGCATTTAATACCGACATGGCACAATCAATTATGTCAGCCGAATTATCTCACCAAAGCATAAATGCGCGCTTTTTTTTCTAATTTTTTTTATTTTATTTTACTGCAAACATAAATACATGTTGTAAGGTATTTTTATCTTCTTTTTTTTGGCAGTAATGTTTTCAATTTATTATTTTTATTTAATCGAATAGAATTTTCATGCTTTGCAATTTTTATTCAATTAGGTGAATTTATTGTAAACATAATTAACGGTTTTTTTCATATCACTAGAGTAATGTTTATGTGACTAAATCCCATTCGTAGATCAATTAATTAATTTGATGGTAAAGTGTAAGGTTATTAACCTATCACATAATAAGTATCTAATTCATGGTAAGGTATAATGCTATAAACCTATCATATAATTTCCTCTTCAGTCTTGCAAATTTTATTATATTTTATGTTTTGTTTTAGCTTGGTAAAGTTTTCAAGTTTTTTCAAAGATAAATACTGAAATGTCAATTACAGGTTAAAAAGCATATTGGGGTGTCAGGTTTAATTTAATTACACAATAGAAATATGATGGTAGTTTTTTTTTTTGTTCATAATTATTATCGCATGCTTATATTCAATGTTTCGTATTTGCACTTTTACCACTTAATTAAGTCAAAAATGTCGTATGTCTAACTACCAACATTGAGGTCACAACATGTATCAACCAATAAAAGGAAAGAAAAAAATTGACGGCTGAAAAGGTTAGAAAAAAATGCATAGATGATGAGTAAAAATGTCATTATTAATTATCGAAATATATTTCAAAAAAAACTATTGAAATAGAAATACAAAAAACGAGGAAAAAATGCGTCAAAAAGGTCTTTATTCCTATATTGAAATTTTTATAACTTACCTACTTGCAAATAAATCTTATTATTTTAACACATAAACTTTTGATTCGTGTATAACAAGATATATTTGATTCAAGAATTATAATCTAAATATAAAAAAATTGCATGGTTCATGCGGTAAAATTAATATTAAAATTGACTAGCTAGAATTATTTCAAGAAATTAAAAAAAAATTAATTGAGAATTATAAGAAAGTAAATTTCAAATAAGTTCTTATATATAAGACGGGAAAATGCAGTAGAAAACCAAGGGATTTTACTTTTCCATGTTATATAAAATTTTGAATGGGCTTTTTATATTTTCCTGTAAGGATGTAATCTGATGAAAAGCATGAGTGATGATGATCGGTTCAGGTCAAAGCCATGCGTCATACATTTATTGGTTAATCACAGATTGAGTAGGGGAAGCATCCCGACCGAGAGAGGAGTCCGACCTGGGCAACTATAGGCCCCGAGGCGAGCAACCTTCTAATCTGACGACCACCGCAGACGGTCGGCCCAGAAAAACGCGCAGAGCGCGACCAAGCTAATCCACCCAACAGCCCGAGCGGTCACGGTTTATGCGTACACGCCTATCAAGTCGGGATAAGCGTGGGAAGTGAATCGCCCCGATTAAGGGTATGATTCATAACTCGATACTAGAGAATCATTATCTCCTAATAATTAGGAGTTCAAATCGGGTCTAATCTTAACCGAATCCTTGAAGGATACGGTAAGATTAGGGTTTAGACTCCCTATATAAACCACTTCAAGAACTACGACCGACTTGATTCCAAAAAAGCAATTGGATACGTAGGCAGCTCAAGGGCAACTTGAGTTCAGTCAAAACACCATAGAAAACACTATCTCTTCTCTCGTTGTCGGCCGGTGACCGGAAAACTATCATTAGAGTAATTGCACCCGTAAATTACTTATTGGTGAAATCCGACTTCATCAATGAGTAATGTTTATATATATAATTTTATAACTAGGAAAAAAAATAAGAAAATCATATAGTAGAATTTTGTTAATGTGGCCCGGTAAAAAGATCTAAAGAAAGAGAAACTTGTCTCATTTCTCTTGTATTCTCGGTAAGGAAAATGTTACAAATAAGGAATAAATTAAAAAGAAAGAGAAAGTTTAGCATCATAATGGCTTTGTTGACCAAAAAAAGGGTTGTCTCATTGCTTTGGTATTAGCGGATTCGCTCACTGCTCGATATTAGCGGATTCACTCTAGCAATAGCACCTCCCATATATATATATATATATATATATATATATATATATATATATATATATATATATATATATGCATCTAATAGACGAAGTAAACAAAATGGAATATAGCGGTTTGAGTTTTGTTTAAAATTAAAAAGTGTAGAAATTTCTTGCACGATTCTACACTGCGTATATGAGTCTTGGCCAAATAAACTTCCCGCCTTTTCGACATTGGAGTTTTGTGCCCTTTGTATAAAAAAATATCTTTTTTTTCCACTAAGAACATTGCAGAAGTGTATGAGAAACGTTTGTGCCACAAAAAAAAATGCATACAACAAATGTTATAAAAAAAACTTTTAAACGATTGATTTTTTTAGAAGCTAATGATTCAATATATTATACATCATTGGTTTGAAAATATGTTTTGTATTAATATTATGATAATTTTGTCGTGACATTATCAATATCAAAAAGTGTATCGTGTTATTTGTAGGTTGCTAACCGTACCCCCCAAAAAAAAAGAACCGAAAGGGCTAACGGCTTCGTGATTCTTCGTTTCTGGCGCGCTCTAGAACATTTGCTGACTGACGCAACCTTTTCTTTACTTTTAAAACCCAAACATTTCTGCTGAAATATCAATATGCTTCTTCTAATCCAGGTAAAAAAATAAAACAAATCATCTGACTGTTGTTCTCTTCCGATTCATCGATTTCCGTTCTTCTAGCAGATCAGTAAGTGCTACTACTTCTGTCTTCTGAAGAGATTTGTTTACAACAGGTTCAAAACTGAAGCATTTCTTTCTTTATTTTATTTTAATCGTAGAACATGTTTCATCCCTGCTGGTTACCTGTTTTTTCGTTTCGAAATTGGAAGCTCACGTTAGATAGTACTAATTTCATCTGCATTGCACTAGCTCCTAGGTTATGAGTACTTGCAAAGTTGCAATTTTTCTTAATTTTATATAATCTTTATTTTTTGGAAGAATGCACCAGCTTATAATTGCGTAGAGATTCTGTATTTTAGTGAATCTACTTGCTCCTGTTTGATTCTTAATGGATCTGATTCTGAATGAGTTTGATCTTTATTTTGACACTTTTATCTTGTTTGATTTACAAAGTACATATATCACATTTCTGTATTTTACAGAATCTGGACTGTATCGGAATCTCTATTACACTTTCTACAACATTAACACAACAATATAAGAATCTGTTTTCATACCACAGAATTTGTAAATGATTATCTGATGCACCGTGTTTTTTTTATGGATCTGAAGGGCTAAAATGTGTGATAATTGATTTCTGGTTGTTAAAACAAAATGATCAAATTTTCTGAAACTGATTTCGTTTGTTAAAATTCCAGGGATGTCTACTGAAGTTCCATACACTGTTGTATCCGATAGCGAAACAATTGGGGATGAAAAATCTTCACCTACCCCTGAATTCGCCATCGGCATAGATATAGGCACTTCTCAATGCAGTGTTGCAGTTTGGAATGGCTCTCAGGTTGAGCTTCTTACAAACATCAGAAATCAAAAGTTAATGACATCTTATGTAACCTTCAAAGATGACGTTCCAACCGGCGGTGTTACCAATCAGCTTGCTCATGATTTTGATATGCTATCTGGCTCTTCGATTTTCAATATGAAACGTTTAATCGGTCGAGTGGACACTGATCCAGTTGTTCATAAGAGTAAAAATTTACCCTTTTTAGTTCAGACATTGGATATCGGTGTTAGGCCTTTTATTGCTGCTTTGGTTAATAACATATGGAAGTCTACTACCCCTGAAGAAGTGTTGGCTATCTTTCTTGTTGAGCTTAGAGCAATGGCTGAAGTTCGGCTTAAACACGTAGTACATGATGTTGTTTTAACTGTTCCGGTTTCGTTTAGCCGGTTTCAGCTGACACGTATCGAACGTGCTTGTGCTATGGCTGGTTTACGCGTGATCAGGCTGATGCCGGAGCCTACTGCTGTTGCGTTGTTGTACGCACAGCAACAGCAATTGGCTGGTCATGAGAATGCAGGAACTGGAAATGACAAGAATGCCCTCATTTTCAATCTTGGTGCTGGCTATTGTGACGTTGCTTTGACTGCTACAGCTGGAGGAGTTTCACACATAAAAGCATTGGCTGGTAGTACTATAGGAGGTGAAGACATACTTCAAAATCTGATGCATTATCTTTTACCTGAAATGGATGATCTCTTCTCGAGCCACGGAACTGAAGAAATCAAGAAAATGGGGCTGCTTAGAGTTGCTTCCCAAGAGACAATCCATAGGCTTTCTTTTCAAGAAAGTGTTAAGATCGATGTCGACCTAGGCGACGGGTTGAAAATAAACAAAGATATAAGCAGAGAAGAGTTTGATGAATTGAACAAAGAAGTGTTTGATAAATGTGAGTCCCTAATCAAACAATGCTTATATGATGCGAAAGTGGATGTTGAAGATCTGAACGATGTTATCGTTGTCGGCGGTTGTTCTTTTATTCCTAACGTTCAGAATCTTGTAACTACCATATGCAAGAAAGAGTTGTATACAGGAATGAACCCATTGGAAGCTGTTGTGTGTGGTGCGGCATTAGAAGGTGCAATAGCTTCTGGATTAAACGATCCATCCGGAAGCTTGGATTTATTAACTATTCAAGCAACTCCTCAAAGTGTCGGTATTCGAGCTGATGGGAACAATTTTGCTCGTATCATACCTCGAAACACAGTTATACCTGCAAGACGAGAACTTTTCTTCACAACTGTTGATGACAACCAGAATGAAGCCCTCATTGTTGTTTATGAAGGTGATGAGGATATAGTGGAAAAGAACTATCTTTTAGGCTATTTCAAAATTACAGGAATACCCTCTGCTCCAAAAGGTGTTCCAGAGATTGCTGTGTCTATGGACATTGATGCATCAAATGGGCTGAAAGTTTTTGCAGGGGTATTAATGCCTGGTAAACAACAGCCAGCAAGTCCTTTCATGGAGGTTAGGATGCCCACGGTTGATGACGGGCATGGATGGTGTGCTGAGGCGCTGCACCGGACTTATGGATCAACGTTGGATTTAGTTACAGTACAGAAGAAAGTGTAGTAAGATATGATGCTTGATTATGGTCTGTGTCATGTAATAATTGTCTGTGGTTTGTGTTGAAATTAGTGTTATGAAATGCAGTTAAGAAGATTGTCTGTACTATGTTGTAATGAGTGAGTCATGTTTTATTAAGACCTAAAATGTTTGATTTGTGTACCCTTATTAGAAAGCCTTGAGTTTGTAAAATAAAGAATCTCTTCAAAGTAAATGAGATTCTGTAAAATAAAGAAAACTCATGTTTTGAGTCTGCAAAGGAGAGAATAGTAAATGATCCAAGTGCTCTGGCATGTGAAAACTTGGAGATTTAGATAACCAGCAAAGTGCCTTTAGCTGCCAAAGGGCACTATAGTCATTCTCTCTTCCAAACATTCAATACCAAAGTAAAACCTTGACAACTTACCTTATCATCATCATCTCCTAAACAACCTGATTGAGGCCAGGAAAGTTTAGACACATCAGGAAAAGTTTGGATTTTCCATAACTTGCCAGCTGATGATTCACAACAAACTTGAAAAACAAAAACTGCATTACCTAAATATGTAGTACCAAACAACCAATTATACACATCCCAAAACACCTCCACAGATTCTCCATCTACAAGAATGGTGTGATTTCCGCGGAACTTCCACCGTAGATGCTTCACTTTCATAACTGTTTTACCATCAAGCCTAATCACTAGCCAAGAATCATCATCATCATTGCCATCAATTCTGCACTCAATTTTCAAGTCATAAACATGGCCATCTTCACAAAATTGAGCTTTAGTAGTATACACCCTGTTCCCAAAAACATGTTTTCTTTTGCAAGTGAGTATTGGATTAGATACATAAGGCATAGCTTTAGCCTTCTTGAATGCTTTTTGTTTTAGATTTCCAACAACCAAAACCATCTCTTTTGTACACACCAAAGCTATATAATACCCTTCCAAAGGCTCTGGCCCAGAACCATATTTTGCTAAAGAAAAATCCCAAAAGATGTTAACTTTAGTAGAATATACATGAAAATACTTGGACCCTTTTGTGAACAGAGACGGCTTCACATCAACTCTACATAGAAACTGATGTGATGAATCATGTACTTCTATGCTAAAACAATGGCTTGTATTGTTCTTGCTCCATATTATACTAATTAGACAAGGTTTACCAAGCAATTGACAGTGGTGTATGCAGGTAACCAAATCTTGAGAGGGTTTACGTACATCAATATTTGTGCAAAGAGAATGATCAGAAATTTGAACTCCACTTTCACAAGAACAAGATAGAAAGTCCCTCATTTGTCTTCAAGAAAATCAAGAAAACTCCTCAGAGTTATGGTAGATTGTAGTTTTTCTTGGACTGTGATGAATAAAGATTGTGACTTTTGAAGAAAGACAGAGGCATAATTGAAGAAGGCAAGACAAAGATTTTTGGTAAGTTAGTGCACTTCTGTAAAATTTGTCTTGGTTGAAAAATAACACATCATTATCAATATGTTGATTTGGGACATTGAGTATTATTATTGCTTGCGTGGTTTAAGTCTTAATTAAAAGAAATTGATCCATGTTTTCATTACAAAACAAAAAGAAGTGAACAAGAAACTAGATGTTATAATAAGAGTACTAACATAGTAAATTAAGGAGGGGCTTGAGCCATTGGCATTAATTGTTTTCCTAAAAGACAACATTGTCTCTAATTTACTTTTAACATACAACAGTGCTCAGCTTTCTCTCTTTCTTAAATGATTGGATTACAATATTTTGAATCATAATCTGTTTGTGGGATTATTTAATGGTATTATAGGATTGAAGGAAAACTAATTAAAAAGAAAATCGAATATAATGTGACACACTTTGGATTAACGGTATGTTCCGCCACTCTTCTTTTCGAAACATATATACACCTCAAAGCGTTCTTTGCACTACTTTATATAGATGTATCAAATGTTGTGATCAGACGACCCTATTTGTGTTGATACATCCTCTTTTTTTTTTTTTTTTTTTTTTTTTTTTTTTTTTTTCAAAACGAACACTTTATTAATCAGAAAGCCTTTATGGCGTCCTCGATACATCGAAAGTTTTGTGCGCCAAAACAAATGACAAATCGACAAAAATAGACTATTTACTAATCTAAATCTCGCCAAGCAGTCGTAAATTCTTCGCCTGATTCTACCGCCTCGAGATGCAAATATGAAGGTGGGGCCTCTCTTCCTCCGAGTTGTGCAAAGCTCGGTTCCTCCAAAGCCAAATGCCATAAACGCGCTTTCCACGTATATTTCCAATCCGACAAACCAATAAAAGATCAATTTGGATCGATTAATGTTCACATTTATCCAATCATCAATCGTACAAGCTCCAAAGAACGTTGCCCAATGATCCCTGGGGGTCAAGATACACCACACATGCATTGCCCAACTACAATCTCTCAAAGCATGGAGGGGGGACTCCGATTCCATTCCACAAAGAGGACAATCCGGGGAAGGGATTATATGCCTCTTTGCAAGAAACTCATACACCGGTAGAGCTTCGTGTTTCATAGTCCATAGCAGAAAGTTACCTCGAGCTGGGCCTTTTAAGCCCCAAATTCGGTTCCAAGAAGGATCCTCGCTTGCAATACATCCTCTTTAATAAATTGTGAATTCTCCAAATTGGTGCAATGTATGGTCTATCGAAACTAGAAACTATGCCAACCTGATTCTGCTATCGGATATGCATACAATCACTTTTGTAGTGCATCTGTTTTAATTACATCTCATTCTCTGTTGGGAGAGATTGTCTACAATCTTCAAAGTATAAAGAAATATAGTAACATATTTAGTAACACCAATTGATTTTAATAGAATGGTAAGCGCTTGATTTTAAGATGGTATCGGAGCCAGAGTTCATGAAATCGAACCCATGTTGGGAGAGTATACACAAGTAGCCCACACTTGAGAGGGTGTTGAGAGAGATTGCACAAATGGCCCACACTCGAGAGGTGTTGAGAGAGATTGATCATAACAGTAACCTTGTTTTGCATAAATTGTTCTGGTAACATATTACTCCCTCCGTTGTTTTTTTTTTAACTGTCACTCAGCATTTATTATTTTTTTCCACCAATTCATTTTAATAACCCAAATTTCGATACATTTTTTAATACACAAGGAATGAAGGATAATTGTCTTATTTTACACTATTTTTCAGACATGAATCACTTTCTTAATCTGTGTGATACGTAGAACACAACTTAATCTCAATAATAATAATTGAGTTCTATTGGCACACAATTTTTTACTATTGACACACATTATTTGATTATTTTTTCGGATGAAAAATCAGCCAAAGTTATCGGTGGTCGCGTTGTTGAACGCCAACGCCAACAACGAAAATCTGGAAAATCGGTGGATCGACGTTTATTTTGTGACACTTTTATATAAGATGAACGTCATGCATGGTGTTAAACAACGAACAGTATAATTTATTCCTTTTATTAAAAATCACCGTGGTACCAAGTAAATTTTTGGTGAATGAGAAAGTAATGTAATGTGTCGACGTAAAAAAAATTATACGCCAATAGAACTCCCTAATAATATCACTTATATATGGAGAAATATGTTAAAGGTTATAGAATGATCCTTTTTTAGAAAATGAGGAAAAAGAAAAAAAAAAGAAATATGTTAAAGGTTGTAAACGATCGTTTTTTATCTAAAATGAGGAAAATGAAAAAAAATAAATTGCCGAGAAGCGAAAAAACGCCGCACGTTATTACATTGCTACATTATACGTATTCTACAACCAAATGTAGAATACATGTAGTAATAAGCGCGTTTTTCTTTTCACTCACTATTTTTTTCTGGCTATTTTTTTCTCATTTTGTATTTTTTTTTCATTCTTCTCATTTCTACTTCAAAAAGAAAAATATATTTTTTTTGAGGAGTAATGATAAAGATTTTTTTTTTTTGAGGGGTAATGATAAAGATTTTAAAAAAACAAAATCAACGAGGGTATAGTTGTCATTTAAACAACTTCTAGGGTTTACTCGTAATACATATAATATCTTTCAAGCAAATCGCAGAGTAGACGATCCTTGCTGTTTCTTCTGGAGCTAAAAAGCAACAAAAGGGATACCGAATTTTGGAGCTTTTCTCCAAATCCGCAACAATGGTGAGTGAATCTGCTAGCTCCGTGATCCTGTTTTTGGAACTGAATCAATTGGATGCTTACCTTTTCAGTTGAATAATCGGTTTCGAATATTGATTTGTGCAGTCTCTGGTTTTGAACGAGGAATTTCAGCACATTCTGCGTATTCAGAACACCAATGTTGATGGAAAGCAGAAGGTGATGTTTGCTCTCACTTCCATCAAGGGTATTGGTCGTCGTTTTGCTAATATTGTCTGCAAGAAAGCTGATGTTGATATGAACAAAAGGTACGATCTTTATTTCTCATCCTCGAGGTATTTCTGTTTTCTGTGTAAAAAATACTTATTTGTTTGTGGCAAATTATGTTACAAAATGCCTGTTGCACTGCTATTCATGTCATTTATGCTATGATTGAAAATATCTATCTGTTCAATTTGATTATGCAGTGCTTTTTCAGTAACAAAACTGCTAATGTCAGTATGCAACTACTACGAAATGTCACAATATACATCATAACAAGCATCTCAAAGGAAAAGGCAAAGGCTGCACATTGCTTGCTATGCTTTGCTTTATTATTCGTTGAGTTGTTTTGCAACGCCCGACAATATACCCTGCTATGCTTTCTATGCTTGTTGTGGCACTTGTGGTGACATTTTGTTGTGATTTTAGCACGTCTCTTTCACTGAAGGGAAAGATATGGATCCACTGGCCTTGTTTTGGCCCTTTTAGAGGCACACAGTATGATTATATTGGATACTTTTATTCTTCCCATGTCTTACCCTTTCTAAAGCCAGAAATTTTGCAGTAAAGTTAATTGATGTCTATATCGGTATGTAGAATGACCACAGTGTGTAGTCGAAGACTGTTATATCCTTGTCTTGTGTGAGAGAGTGAAATCCTGCATATTGCTTGCGTTGTGGACCACCTTTGTAGTTGTCATGGAATAATGTTGGTTTATGTTTTCTAAATTTTCAGAGCCGGTGAGCTTTCTTCTGCAGAGATCGACAATCTGATGACCATTGTGGCCAATCCACGTCAGTTCAATATCCCTGACTGGTTTCTTAACAGGCAGAAGGATTACAAGGATGGGAAGTACTCACAGGTTGTTTCCAATGCTTTGGACATGAAGCTGAGGGATGACTTGGAGCGCTTAAAGAAGATCAGGTATGTTGTTAGCTAACATTTTTTTCCTAGCTCTATAACCTCTTTTGTTTTGGTATCGCTATTTTACATTGTCTGAGATTGTTGAAGTTATAATTCTTGTTCTGTTTCATGATTTAAGCAACTTCATTGTCTTGTCTGACTAGTTTGTATTGCCATAGAATCGAGTTTTACAAAAGTTTTCTGCTATATTTCAATTTTGCCCATGATTTACAATCCCTTCCTTCAGACAATAATAATGGCTGGTGTTTATCTTTTATTCATTAGGAATCATCGTGGTCTGCGACATTACTGGGGCCTCCGTGTGCGTGGGCAACACACCAAGACAACTGGACGACGGGGCAAGACTGTCGGTGTTTCAAAGAAGCGTTAAGTTTGATAGACGGCTTTTTGAAGAATTTTTGCAGTATCTTTTTGGTGTTTTTAAAGTTACTACTGCTCTTTAGTAAAAGATATTAAGAATCTGTTTACATCTTAGAAATTCTTGTCCTGGATTCACTGTTTTTGCAAGAGGTGCTCAAAAGCTCTTATAATATTTATTATTTTACATATTCATACAATAAGTGAAACCAACTACATTATTGATTGGCCTTTCTCATTGAGCCTAACAGCAGCAGCCAAAGATGCAGCTACACCTCCTGGATGGGTCGTCATGCTCGGACTATTCCGAATCTCTGCTTGTGCCACCGCCTCTGCATCCTCCCTCCTCACCGGTCTATCCGTGGCCACCACCTTTCTTGATGCCCCCTACATCCAATTTAGATCACACGTTATGATCCAAAAATGTCTTGTGTTACGTATTCAAAGATTTAGTACTGCTCTCGTGCCATTAAAATGCAGGTGCTATATATCATGACCTAAGACGTAGAAAAACCTATATATAATTCAGTTTAACATATTTGCTCATTTATTACCGTCAAGATATCTTTGAGTTTGACTTTAGATTCATCTCCAATGATGCCCTGGTTGTGTGCGGCGGCAGATTGGGCGGTTGCGGCGAGGCCGTTAGGAGTCATGACTTTAATTCCTGATAACAAAAACTCAACTTCTTGTATAGCAGCAGCGTCGCTCATGTCCACCGGTTTATCGCCGGAAGTCTGTAACGCTGCTTCTATTGCTTCTCCGAAGGTTAAAAGGGCACTTGTTGGTGCATCACCACCAGCAGCAGCAGCTTGTCCAGTTGCTGGTTGCACGTACTGCCCAACCACTTGTCCAGCGACTGATTCAGTGATTAAGCGTCTACCGGGAACATCAGTTTCAGTAACGGTGACACCTTTCCGGCCAGCAATATCAGTCACTTGTTTAGGACTGACAATACCTGCTTCTACGTTTAAGTTTGCAGCAGCTTCCATAGCAGCACCGGCACCACCTTTAAGAACGTGGCCGAGTACGGCGTTTTCAGCTGTTTGCATCATGGTAGCATCCCCTGGTGCTATTGGCTTCTCTGCTAACTCACCGGAGACGTCAAAAACTGTCCCATATTTAATGGGCTCTTCTTGCTTTGTTACATCTTCTTCTCCTCTTGGTTCTTCTTCTGCTTCTCTTCTTGGTTGTTCTTGACTCATCTTTTTTACTAACTACTACTACTTGCAGTTTTTATGAGCTTATTATGGTTTACTGTCGTTGGGATTTATAATTTTTGAATAAAAAAGTGGAAATGAAAAAAAAAAACGGTGGAGAATATGGCCATGACGGGTGTTGGACACCTCTTGCTGCTTCATTGACAGGCGGCGGCTGTTGGGGTGAGTTACATGGCACACCGATATAGGTGGCTTTGTAAAGTATTTTGTAGGGAGATTTTTAGTGTGTGTATACACCTATATTTTGATTTAAAAACACATGTAAATAAGCTAGAATGCAAAACACAGTGTTTTTAAGTGAAAATAGGTTTATCTCCATCATTCATGCGGATTTACCATCCAATTTTTTTCTTTGGATTTTGTATCGGGAAACGATATTACTAGATTCTTTATGGTATAATGAATGAGACTACATACTTATGAACTATTGATCTTGATGTATCATTCATTAATTATACACTAGAATCATTATAATTAAGACTATAAAAGTAACAGTATGTTGCGTTACTTGTCGTCACTCAACTGTTATGATAACAACATCAACTCTCTTTTGTATTAAGAATGTATGTATTTCTTTTAGTTTTCTGAATTTTTTCATAATATATAAAGAATTATGTAATATATGAAACAGGGGAATGTGTTGTATTTCTCTTACCATCAATCATACAAAGCATTCATCAAGAGTTGGCTGTAAAAATATATAACATTCTGAAATCTATTCTATTCTTTCTCTCATCTTCTTCTTTCAGTTTCCTATTCTACCCCCGTTTAGCTGCTATCCCAAAAGCTACTAAAGAGCTTAACCCATAACTTAAACAGTAATAATACCTTCACTGCCGTTGGTACACTACATCTTTCAGTATACACTTTTATCACCGTTGATTATTGTAGGACTCGGATATCTATGAATGATGAGAAAGCGTATAATGGAAGATGTAGTGCACAACTCGTTTTGCTTACTTAAATAAGACGGGGGAAAACGCGTTCCTGGGAAGGAGGACACGTGTCTTTTAACTTGGAATAATCAGATCATTCAGTTAGACTTCAATCCTTCTAAATCTATATCACCACCATCTTTTGAAGAGGCCTTTGAGTCATCATCTTTAGGAAGAAGTCCAAGTAGCGGTAAAGGCAACAATGAGCTTAGATTGCAGAGGATTACCAGGAATGTCAAATTGTCGAAATTGTCCCTGGTTACACCGAAGAGCTGCGTTAATCCGGCACCTATCAAGCCTCCGAGGACACTACCCCCGTTGGAAATAGACATGAGAGTTGCGAAAAGCGTTGCTTCCATGTCTTCTGGACATAGTCTTGCTGCTAATACTAGAACTGGCATGAATGAAGCCTGAACATATGCCATGTCAGCACACTAAGTATATCACACTTAAGGCCAATTTAGGCCTAATAAGGAGAATGGTTTATTTATATCACGAGGTAATGGGTTCAAACCTCAATTACTGACAAAATTGTTTAATCATTTCTATCGATGGGCATGTTAATATTGCTACATCAAACAATTACTAGTATTATTTACCCAACAACTTGGCTCAAGTGGTTAGTGAGTTGAGAATGCCTCAGGATGTCCCTGGTTTGATTCTCCTCAGGAGGTGTCATGTAAAAGAACTCTAGTTAAAATGTTGTTGGCTCAAATGGTTAGCGGCTTGAGAATGTATCGGGATGTCCCTGGTTTGATTCTCCTCATGAGGCGCCATGTAAAAGAAGTCTAGTTAAAGCCTTTACCTCTTGTAAGAATCGGACTCTACAGACAACAATCAGGCTGAACTCCGGATTAGTTGAGTCAGTTGGTCCCACAGGGCTTTAAGAAAAAAAATTACTACTGTTGTTGGACACATTTACTCTGCTACAAGTCTATTATTATATACGTGTTTGACAAACTCACACGCGAGAGGCCGTGTTAAGATATAAGAGTATAAATGATATTGCTCTTTAGCAACTTAAGCCTTTAAGGTGATTTGGTAATTTATCAAAGCAAATACCT
The DNA here is from genome assembly GCA_026214975.1 of Gentiana macrophylla. Taxonomy (NCBI): domain Eukaryota; kingdom Viridiplantae; phylum Streptophyta; class Magnoliopsida; order Gentianales; family Gentianaceae; genus Gentiana; species Gentiana macrophylla. Next base: position 2,699,015 of record CM047810.1, on the reverse strand, counting down.
GTCCCAGAACTGTTAAAATCAAAGAATCCCCCATCGAAAACCACTCATCGCTAATTCCGAACTGTCTGTTTAATCCAGTTACAAGGAAGACCTGAACATATAAAAGGGAAAAAAGAAAAAAAATACGAATCATACTCGAAATATGGGTAAACAAATTCATGGTTCAGCCATATCAAACACGGAATTGAACATATATACCTGAGTCATTCCCAAAGTTGAACCAATGATGGTGGAAAAGAGAAATATTTTTCTCAAAGGTACTGTTTTCAGAAATCCATTATAAAGTCCAACACCAAGGAGTGACGCCACTGATGTAACGAGCTTCACTCGCCCTAGAAATTCCGGTGTGAAACCGAGTTTATTTGTACTAAAATCAGGAGAAGGAAAACTATTAACGTGATGCTTGAAAGGATTTTGAAAATTGAAAATAAATTATTTTCCTAAGAGCTCGTGATCACGTACGTGAAGTAAAACATGGCAGAGTCTGACTGTGGTGTTGCTTGCCAAAAGAAAATGAATAAGGTGGGAAGAAATACATTGGGCTGTTTAACAGTAGCCCATAACTGAATCACTTTAGTTTTCGAGCTCTCGAAGAAACCGGGACCATGAAACAATATTTTCTGGCCCTTGGCCGGACTAACAATCCGCTGTTCTTTGACGAGAACTGCAACTGCAGACGTTATCAATGGAAGTAGTGCAGTCACACCGAACACAAACCTAGAAACATCAAAAGTCTTAAATATACCGATGGCAAAATCACTAAAAACCATAGGTCTAACGATACTGTCACTACAGATGACACTAAGAAACGGAGCCTAAAATCTCTTTCTTGTAATGAAGGTATCATTACTAAAAACGAAAAAGTCCAAACAGAGAGACATGCACACCTTACACCATAAGCATCTACCAAAGAGCCACTAAAGTAGGCGCTAACAATTCCTCCGAATGCTGAAGATCCCCAACATAATGACTGAAGAGATCCCGACATGCTTTGAGACTCACCACGAGCTCTCTCTACAACCATGGAATCTACCACCTGATCAAAGTTTCAGTACATTTGTGCAAGCTAACTATTCAACATGCAGAGAGCTATCCGGAGGGAGCTTAGTTTGTTGAAAGAAACTAGGATAGTTTTATTTATTTCCAAATGGAGAGCTTGTTAGGAGTATATAGAGAATGGAATGCTCAAAAGAAAACGTAACCTTATGTCTCTTGTGCTGTTTATACTGTACGGATACATTGTGCAGATAATAGATCTTACATAAATGCAAAGTCTGTCCAAATTTATATTCAATCCAATAAGTAAACTTTTATGACACATGCCACTGGCTTGATTGCAGCGAGCACATTCATTCACGACAACGGATTATTGTGTTTTTGTTACAGAATTTCCAAAAGGTCAATTATCAATCTTAAATCCTTCAAAACTAACATAGATAAGAAGATGAATGTGAAGTCCTTCCATCATCCACTTAAATTTTCTGGCAGAAAAAAGGATTATGGAAGTCATATATACAAGTACTAAAGTTTAGTCTTCGTATTTCTGTACTTTCCATTACTTTCTAAGATAGCATGTACTCCTGCCTAATATTTACGTTATTTTCAATGTTGGAAGATGTAAGAATTGATATTCTAATAAAGAAACACCCAAAGCAATCATGCAACTGCAACTATATGGAATTTTATGAGACCTCCCAATGACATTTGCCAAGAGGCCCAAGACTACAGCAAAGAGAACAAAGGAAAAAGTGTGGACGTGAATGATCGTGAACATTAAACACAAATGGCACAAGGAGGCTACTGAGTAAGCCAAAGGAAACTTACAACATCCGAGAAGGCGATAGAAAGAGATCCAAGAAGAATGCATAAGGCAGCACTATATTTGCTGTCGACCAATGTAGCCATCAGGGTCCATGAAAGAGCTCCGAGCAACCCAGATAACACTAAGTAAGATCTTCTCCGGTACCCAAAGAGTGGGAGAGAATCACTACATGCCAAATTAAATAGTCAATACCAGATCTTACATGTAATCAGAAAAGAAAAAATTTAAGATAACTTATGCATTCAAAGTTTAAATGCACCTTATGAATCCGTACAACGGTTTAATGAGCCATGGTAATGACGAGAAACCAGATATTATAGCTGTCTAAGGAACAAGATGAACTTGTTAGTTATCAATATTATAACTTACTTTTGATTCAATAAAGTCAAAGGCATGTCACCATTACACTAATGGAAAAAGGTGCAAATGCAACATAATAATTGCTTTTATTAACCCAAAAAAACCTTCGATGAACAAAAAGGCCATCAAGCAAATAAATTCATATAAAGGACTACTGACCGTGAGATTTAATTTGTTAGATCAACTTGGGTTCTGGGATCCTAATCTAGAGGAAGAAGATACTTAAAACCATGACTGTTGAACAAGGACATCAGCTATGTAGTTAAAACCTCATGCAATACTAATTTTAAAAATCTCAAAATCCACATTTCAATCATCAGAAACTATGGCCATGTGAAAATGGAAAAATCTTCTCCTTCGGGGGTTGCCATGCACACAATGAAATAGCGTAATTGACAACCCGGATCCATAGCATTTCTCCACTATCACCTCGTTTATCTGCAATGTGGATGCTATTTTCCCAATACAAACAATTGAAATAGCCCAGCATCCTTCCACAAATTCATGTCTACTTTTCTTGGTGCTAAAGTATAGTGTTTCATTTGTAAACAAATAGTCAGAACAACATTCATAAATTTAAACATCACGCAAACACAGCTAACCTCTGCAGGATTTAGGTGTAGGTCATCCTTGAAGTAGAAACTGACAGCGAGTCTTGAAATTCCTAGCACGCCTTGAACAAAGTATACCATAGCAACTGCTATAGTATCTGGAGTTAGGTCCACCCCAAAACACTTCAGGGAGCTGACTGCATGTTTGTTTTTTCGAATTGCACTTTTACTAGATAAGTTGGCATCATCTTCCACATTAGTCAGTATGATGTCTGCTTTCCCTGCACCTTGACCATGACTACAGGAATGAGACACACTCCTTCAGATGCCATAAAAGATTAAACAATACAACCCTGAAACATTCACCCTTACTTAGATGCAGCCATTTTCTATTTGAGAAGTACATAATGTTGACGGAATGTAGTTTGTTAAAGGTAATTATCCACTAAGAATGAACCGGGTCATTAAGGCCTACTATACGTTGTCTTATGTGATATTTTTATTAGACGATGTTTCTATGGCTGAAACCCGTGACCTCTATCCATACGGAAACAGCCTTCCTGCTTCACCAGGTTTTCCCTGTATAGGTTGGCTGATACTATAATTCCTGTGCCTTCTATACAAGTGACTACTAGATAAGGGAGTCAGGTATGGCCCCAGGTGTTGTGGTGAGTCCATTCTTGGAAGTTCTAAGAGCTTTTAATGTCATGACAAAATCTAATGCTGGCTTTCCTACAACCATTCGGTTGCAGCAAGAAACTGGTTCACTCAAGTATAATCTTATACATTGTTATCGAACCAAACAACAGGGAGTCAGGTCAGATTTTGATATTCATTAGTTAAATAATATAAAGTAACCCCTACTACAATCACTCTCTTATGGGAAGCAACCATCAAGACACCCCTATCAAATATCAAAAAATCCCACAAAACATCTAATATGTTATCAGCATACCACTAATGAAATAAGATTCTAATAAGGATAAGGATTCAAGCAAAATTGAAGAGGGAAAGAAACTAATTTGAAAGGCAGTGAGTAAAGCCTACTTATTCCAAAGCTCAAACAATACCTTTCAATAAAAATCCTCACTTTGCACACTCTAGATAAGTAAGTCCTCTTTTGACTAAAAGTAACAAATACAATGTTTATTTTCATGAACATCTTCCGCTCACCAAACAAACTGATATGTGGAAGCTACAAGATTACTTATAAACAATGAAGCTCAAATTACAGCTGCAAAATACATCAAAATTGCCAATTTAAGCATACATATATATAAATATTGAGAGTCTTGATAACTAAAAAATGAAACTTTGGTCCATTCAACTTCCAGTTTACCACTCCCAAAGCAACTGAGCAAGCAAGATCACTAGCTAAAACCCTCTCTTCCTAACTACACTCTCCAAAAGCAACGCAGACCAATTAATGCATCACAGAATTCAGATACAAAAATGGAAACTGCTCTTTTTATGGAAAAAAAGGACACTACATTATTTATTGCCATCACAGACTAAAATCACACTCAGTTACACACCAAAAAACACACTAAAATCGTAAAATGAAGATATAATCAACTGATTACGGTTCATCTGTGTAAAATAAAAACTCAGCCAGACATCTAACATACGGTTTCGAGAATCTAGTAGAAGTTCGGTGTCGGAGTCATTCTGCCGTAGCGAAGCTGCTGGATGTACAGGTACCGAGACGGACATCTCCGATTGATGATGAAGGTGCCGGCGGGAGGCGGCAGTTGGCGGAGTACGATTCTGGCGGGTGGGGGAGTGAGGAAGTGCGGGAGAGACAGATAAGAAGGACAAAATAGGAAAGGCGGCAATTGACGTTGCCATTATTAATTAAGTTCGTTTGCCGATTCATTACTGCAGTCCTTTATTTAAAATAAATAAATTTTAGTGTAATTGTAATTTTTATGAAATTTAAGTGTAATGCCGATTTTTTTTTTTGTTGTTGTTGTTGTTGTTGTTTGTTATCGCTTTAATAGGGTTTCGCTCAACTTTGTTTTACGTATCGATTATAGTTTAATTTTCACCACTAGATCGACGACTCTTACTATGAATGCCGAATATTTCTTGACTCATTCTTAGTCCGAAAGTTCTTTTGAGCGTTATCGGTTAGGAAAAACATTTAAAATTTTGATTTGAATTGAGATAATCATATTTTTCTGACTCAAATTGAGTCATAATAATTTGCTCTGTGAAAAGGTGCTCCTTTTTATTTTTATTTTATTTACCTTCACTACACATAGACATTGATACAAAATGTCTTACACCATTGATTATAATGCGTCGATATAACGATCAATGATGTAAAACATCTAGTGTCACTCATAGTGTTTGAATAGTTGTTGTATCTTTATTTTTTTACAAAAAATATAAGTGCGTTTATTTCTAATACAACGAGTGACACAACATACTGGTAAATCATTGAAGTTTTAGGGTGATAAATGATCATCAAACTCAATTATAAACATAAGCGATAAGTGTTGATAAATATACATTTTATCTTTCATGTTTTGATAAGTGTACATTGAACCTTAAAGTTCCATCTCTTTTGACATCTAAACTTGTAAAACAGTTTATGAATAATCCGATGTTTCATTCTCAAATGAAATATGTTGCTATTAGTTCCGCCCCCTTCTTCTCCCATGCTGAGTCACAGGCAGCGCGAAGCTCAATATAATAATAAATATAAATTCTCAATTTCTAGTAATAATTTATTACTATTAACTGGTGAATTTGATACCGAACCAACTCATAATTTAAATTTAAATCCTTGTTTATTGTCAGACCAAGGAGGAGTAAAAACAGATTTTGAAAAAGAAAGAGAATTTTTCAAAATTTTTTTTAAGACCGTTCGAAATTATCATTCCATCCAACACAAAGTCGGTTTAGTCATGTTTCATCTCAAGATAAATTGGTTAACATGCGCACCATTTATAACCAACGATATATAAATGTATAGTGACACGATTTTTACAGAAAGTAACGTCAAGGATATTTTGTTGCGGTGTATTCGCATGCAAAAAAAATACACAAAAGCAATGAAGAGCATCAACATGGCTAGGGGGTGGGGTAGGTGATGGAGGTCAAGTTAAACTATTAACTCGATGCCTACTAACTCACTAGCAAGAGAACTAGGTTCAATTGTAGTATAGCTAGATAGAGTCGAGGTCGATCCCACAGAGACTCGGCACAAATAAAACACAACTTTATCTTATTAGAACTAAATTGGAAGGGCGGTCTACGACCAACTTAAATGCAATAAATAAAATAGTGACAACCACAAGACACAAAGACCACAAAGACAGGCTAAAAACTACTAAAACACGGATAATACGGTTGATATTATCTAAACAAATAGTATTGATTACGCTAGTAGATTATAACTCCCCCATGTGAATTAGGATGATAACGAGACAAAACAAACGTTAAAGATTAATTATTATGACTACGGGAGTCATCCCCTAAGGTAGATTTAGCTCCGGTTGGGCCCTCTAAATCATCGTGCCTCCATTACGTGACTTCGCCTTTTAATGCCTCTATCTCATATAACTTCTGACACAATTACGAAACTAGGGATGCCGGTATAAACCGTAACCTCATCTAAGCAACATTCCTAGGGTAAGGCGATTTTAGATGCCGATTCAATCTATATCCTAAGTAACAATCACTTTTTGGGTTTCATGTTAAATTATGATGACAAATAATTAAGTTGATCAGGTTTAATTACTCGTTTTAATTCCAAATCAGAGAATCTGACGTAGTCGAAGCCGATCATAATATTGCCCTACACATTGCCACACTCGGTCGACCGAACGGCAGCACTCGGGCGACCGAGTGACATGTCTAGGTCGACCGAACACAGTTCTGTGCCGGAACAAATCATGATTACTTCTTAACGTTTCTAACCTAAGCACATGGGTTCGTAGATAAATCTACGTCACGCAATCAATACAAATAAAACTACTCCATAATAAAATATATCAGATCTACAAATAAAGATTGCATAATTGAATAGTCATACCCTCAAAGATGAGAGTGACTCCCACTCTTTAATGCGTTCCCTAATCGGAGAATACGACGAATCCACAATGAACGAACATAAAGAAAATAAAACTAAATCTCAAAATCTAAAATTGTATGAATTGTTTTGTATTGTAGTGGTGTGTTTTCTCAACATCGTGGCTGCTGTTTATATAGGAGTTGTAGCCGACATAGGGAGAATCCAGAAGATTGACGTGCATTTATCTAATTAGGCTCGGGTGACCGAACTACACGCTCGGTCGACCGAATGGCATGGCTCGGTCGGCCCGAGCCTCCTTCTTCACGCGCGTTTTCACTTCGGTTCGTCCGACTTGTTCCCCACTCCACGCTTTTGAATTGATCGATTAATCCTTTCTTCAATGCTCCGATTTTCTTCTCTTTAATCTTGAGATCTCCCTGATTGCATGATAATTATCTTCCCGATTTATCATGATCCGCAAAATCGTGATTTATCACACAATTTAATTGCTCTTTTATAATAAAAACAAATTAAATACCAATTATCATATTAATAATCACTCATCATTAAATAATAAATATAAACACGTGATTTAAATATGAAATATATAATTAACTCCGATTTAAGGTTAGAATTGATGACATAAATAGGTATATTTTAACTGTCATCAAAGTGCCCCTCACTTAAACTTTGCTTCGTCCCGAACAAAGCATTAACAAGTTATTCCCAAGACAACATTTTCCGTGGTCATCTCATACTTACACAAGAAACCCGAGTCAACTCATACCAGTCATGCTTATAAGATAAGCATTATTCACTACTCGCTATGAATCGAAGTGATTGTGTGCATGTGCGTCGGTTTTATATAAATGTAGCCGATTTAGAGTTTATGCGGACTTCATATCTAAATCCACCAACATCGAAGATTCATACCTCTTATGCCTCGCAATGGTTAAAGCACTAGAACAATAAGCAAGAGCGTATCTATAGGGTTTTGGACTTGAGACTGAGTACTACTCAAAGCCTCTGAAAATTCGAAAAATTTGTTTCAATTTTTTGCATATTTTTCGAATGTTACTAACCTCAAGGAAGAGAACTTTATAAGAGCATCCCCCTATCTTAGATTAAGCATAGCATCGAATATTACCACAAGCGCGGGGCTACTTTGGTAATATTACTACAAGCCCAGTGTTTTAATACATTCAAAACACATGTACGTCCCAAGCTTATTACTCCGCTTTTGTTGGCTAGAAGATCAGAATACATCAGTCGACAAATGTCGACACTGGGTCTTCATAATCAATTATCTAAGCAATGTACACATACTTCTTTCAATTATTATAACTCATGCGGTACTAAGCGATTCACATGTTGAGTAATTGAACAATACCTAACTACTTGCAATTGTTGGCATGAATATCCTTAAGTCTACTAACAATTTATCGCAAAAGTATAACATGACCACGTACTCACGCGACCTTGGTTCATTTCCTATCAATTCTAAGTATAAGAACTTCACAAGTTTAAGGGTACGAGTTAAACAACTTGGCATTTATCCATAAAAATTTTAAATTTGGCTCAAAATTGTCTCAGTATTCCGTTTCCCTTGACTTCAACATATAGCACAATATATATATATAGCTAAGTCCCCTGCCCCCCACTTAAACATGGCATTGTCCTCAATGACAAAAATAAATGAGAGTCCAAAAAGAAAGACTTAGCTCTGGAAACGGCTCCCAAGTAAAGGAACAATATCGGAGTAATCATCGGCACAGCGTGGAGAGACAGACACATCCTGTATAAACAAACAAGCTCCCCGAAATCGTCAAATACCATGTCTATGGAAGTTATAAAATAATGTGGCAGTAATTAGATATAAATATCTAAAAACAATTTAAGCCACTTTACTTTATACTGCCATGGACAAGACCAAAAGGGATCTAAACCTAAAAACTCACATGACGGCTATCAAGGAAAAAACCTCGTTTATTCCGAACTTAGACTCGGAACATGGCGAGATGAAAAAAACCGTGATAGGCGCATGCTACTTTATTAAAAAGAGAAACGAAAAAAGATAGTGATAAGTAGTAGTTCTAAGTTTATAGTCATTAGCTCGACTCGGCTCAAGATGGTTTATTCGTAGCAGGGTCATCGAGGTACAAAACCTCCTCCTCAAAGAAGAAAGCGGAAGCCCGTGATAATGCTTTATACGATGTCCATTGACCACAAACTGGACTCGTCTTTGAAATTGAATAGCTCCATTTGCTCCGGTAAGGAAAGACTTGTTGTACTTGAAATGGGCGCACCATCTTGATTTCAACTTACCCGGAAGAGTCTTAAGCGAATTGTATAAGAGGACGAGATCACCCTCTTGAAAGGTCCTATCCGTAATCTTTTTGTCATGGAACTTCTTCGTGCGCTCCTTGAAAATCTTGGCATTCTCGTATGCCTCTAAACGAAACTCTTCCAGGCGAGTTAATTCTAACATCCTCTTTTCACCGGCCAACGTCTCATCAAAATTTAGCATTCTAGTTGCCCACATGGCCCGGTGCTCCAGCCCACAGGTAGATGACATGCTTTTCCAAAAACAATCCTATATGGTGACATTCCAATCGAGGTTTTATATGCGATCCTATAAGCCCATAAAGCGTCGTTTCAAACGTAACGACCAATCCTTCCTAGTTGTATTGTGATTTTCTCCAGGATACGCTTTATCTCTCGATTGGTGACTTCTACCGCCCACTAGTCTGGGGTGATATGCGGTTGCTAGCTTATGTCGAACCCCATACTTAATCATCACCTTTCAAAAGGTTTATTGCAAAAATGACTACCATTGTCGCTATAATCGCCTAGGCGTTCCAAACCTTGTAAAAATGTTCTTCTTCAAGAATCTAACCACAACCCTAGCATCGTTAGTAGGTGAAGCAATGGCCTCAACCCATTTGGATACATAATCAACAAAGAACTAAGATGTACCGGTTAGATAATGATGAAGTGAAGGGTCCAACGAAATCTATTCCCCAAACGTCAAAAGCTCCACTTCTAAGATGCTCTTGAGTGGCATCTCATTTCTCCTTGAAATATTACTGTCATTTGACAGCATGACATGCCTTTGCATATTGGTGTGCATCCTTAAACAATGTCGGCCAATAAAACCGTGACCTGGAGGACCTTGGGCGCAGATTTTATCTCCCCGTAGTGTCCTCCAACTTCATAAGAATGACAATGCTTCAGGATATCATTATACTCTTCCTCGGGCACACATCTTCGAAAAACATTATCAGATCCTAGCTTAAACAAATAAGGCTCATCCCAATAATAGTGTCTAATATCTTTGAAGAATTTCTTCCTCTCTTGGACAGTGAGATTTGGTGGCAGGTACTTTGCGGATAGATAATTGACAAACAAACTAAACCATGGTTGCTTCTTCTCCTTCACAACCTCTATTCGCGAAGAAAGCTGCAAAGACAATCATTATGTCCCCGATGGTGGTGATGGAGAAAAGTTGCTCATCAGAAAAGATTCTCCTATCTCGGGTAATTTCTCACCATCCTCTAATTGTAAACGCGATAGATGATCGGCCACCACGTTCTCACTTCCTTTCTTATCTCGGATTTCTACGCCAAATTCTTGCAACAAGAGAATCCATCTCAACGAGCCTCGGCTTTGAATCTTGCTTTGCTAGGAGATACTTAAGAGCCGCGTGGTGGTCCACCACGGTGACTTTAGATCCCACTAAGTAAGATCTAAACTTGTCAAAAGCAAAGATAACGGCCAAAAGCTCCTTCTCCGTTGTTGCATAGTTTCTTTGGGCAAGCATTCAAAGTCCGACTTGCATAATAAATGGGCCTAAAAATCTTATCCTTTCTCGACGACCAAAGCGGCGCCAACAAAGAAGATCACTTGCATCACACATCGATTCGAATGGCGATCCCAATCCGGTGCGCGACTAACGGGTGCGAGAATCGATTTACTTTTTATTTCGTTGAAAGCTTTTATGCACTCATTAGAAAACACGAATGGTACGTCCTTGGCCAATAATTCGGTAAGAGGTCTAGAGATGAAGGAAAAGTCCTTGATAAACCTACGATAAAATCCAGCGTGGCCTAAAAAACCTCGCAAAGTTTTAAGATTAGTAGGTGGAGGTAATTTCTCGATCACCTCGACTTTAGCTCTATCCACCTCTATACCGTTCTTGGATATGCGGTGACCTAGTACTATACCTTCCCAGAACCATCAAATGACACTTCTCCCGATTAAGCACAAGATTAGTCTCTTCACATCTCTTCAACACTCGTGCTAGATGTGTGAGACATGAATCAAAATCGCCTCCAAACACGGAGAAATCATCCATAAAGATTTCCAAGAAATCTTCCACCATGTCCGCAAACAGTGACATCATACACCGTTGAAATGTCGCGGGGGCGTTGCACAATCCAAATGGCATTCGATTATAAGCAAATGTCCCATATGGGCATGTAAATGTCGTTTTCTCACGATCCTCGGGCGAGATGTGGATTTGATAGTATCCCGAATACCCGTCAAGAAAACAATAGAAAGCATGCCCGCTCAGTCTCTCGAGCATTTGATCGATGAAGGGAAGAGGAAAGTGGTCCTTACGAGTTTCGTCATTTAGTTTCCTAAAGTCTATGCACACTCGATGACCAGTGATTAGCCTCACCGGAATTAACTCATTCAACTCGTTGGCTTGCACCGTCAATCCTCCCTTTTTGGGAACTACGTGGATAGGGCTTACCCATTCGCTATCAGCAATTGGAAATATAATTCCCATTTCTAGCATTTTTATAACCTCATCCCTAACCACTTCCTTTAATTGTGGGGTTAAACGCCTCGAGGTTGTGCAACCGCTTTTTTCGAGATCCACGGAGATCTTGTGCATACATACGCTAGGACTAATGCCCTTAACGCCGGCTATGGTCCATCCAAATGCTCCATGGTACTCTCTCGTAACTCTCATTAGTTTCTCCTCTTGTAAGTCCGTCAAGGAAGAAGATATGATTAGCGGCAAAGTCTCATCTTGAAGAAATACATACTTCAAATTCGCGGGCAGGAAGAGGTTTTAAAGTCAAGTTTGTGGGAGGTTCTTCCAAAGAGGTCTTCAACTTTTGACCGGTGAGTTTAAGTTCAAGTACTTATGCCACGTTGGTCTATGATAGAATCTTTCAATCTCTGCAAAGACTTACTTCCTCTACCGGTCTTGGGGTCCCCTACTACATCCGGGCCATATCATCTTCTCCTCCTCACTACTCACGCACTTGACTTCATCTTCTTCTTCTAAGACAAAGATCTAGAAAATCCTTGATACTTTCATGTTGTTGAAATTCTTGAACGATCCTGTCAATGGAATCTAACATGAAACATGCATCCTCTCCATCATCAGGTTGCTTCATCGTGTCAAAGACATTGAATGCAACTCTCTCTTCGTTCACTCTTAACACCAACTCGCCTTTGTAAACATCAATTAGCGTTCTACTAGTAGCCATGAAAGGTCTCCCTAATATCAATGGTACCTCGTAGTTAGCTTCCATATCTAATACCACAAAGTCGACAGGGAATACAAACTTTTCAACTCTTACTAGCACATCCTCAACCACTCCACACGGTTCCAATGAGCGGTCAGCTAATTGTAATGTGATTGAGGTCTTCTTAAGATCTTTCATGCCTAGTTCCCGAAAAATAGATAGTGGCATCAGTTCACACTTGCTCCTAGATCACACAAAGCTTTGTTCGGACATACGTTACTCATGGTGCAGGAATGAGAAAACTTCCCGGATCTTTGCATTTTGGGGTAACTTATGTTGAAGAATGGTGAGCACTCCTCATTAAGGCATATGGTCTCTAAATCTAGAAGTTTCCTTTTAGTTGAGACGGCGTCTTTTAAAAACTTGGTATACTCGGGCATTTGGCTAGTGCTTCAACTAGGGGTATATTGATTTGTAATTTACTAAACATATCCACGAACTTCTTATACCTCTTATTATCAAACTTAGGCTTCGGCTTTGGTGGAGGATAAGGTAGAGTTGAAGGGTCGACATTAGTGAAAATTGGATACTTGTTATCGTAAAGTTCAACTCTAGGGCGGCGAGGTTCTTTATCGTTCTTTGCTCAGGCAAAGTCTCGGAAGTATTAGTCTCATTGCTTGGCTCACTATCCTTATTCTTTGTGACTTTTTTTTCTTTCTCTTGCAAGGATGGTGGAGTTACCTCCTTTCCACTTCTTGTCATGATCGCATTCAAATCCTTAGGGTTCTTCTCTCGGTGTTGCTTGGCAACCTCCAGGAGGTCTCGTTGAGACTTGCTCACTAGTTGTCCTACAGTGCGTGAGATTCTCGAACTAAAGCTTCCTGGTTGGTTACTTTGGCATCTGTCTTCCGACAATATTGGCTAAAGTTAGTGGCTAACTCACCATAGATTTTGAAAGTTGCCCCATATTGTCAAGTGATTTACATTACTCGCTTTTTCTATCGCAGACTTCCCAACCAAAAGTTTTAGTCTCTTTGTGGTACATAAGGGGTAGGCGGTTTAGGCCTTTCTCTGCGTTAATGTCACTATATCGGAATCCGGGATGGTTATGATTAGGTTCATACCCTCCCCGACATAATTGGCTTCTTTCAAGATCAAAGATTCTCACCTTGAGGTGCTACTCGATTCAGCCCTTTTTCTACTCTTGTCATCCTCTCTTGCATCCCATCTACCTTATTATTGATAATGAGAAAGTTGTTCTAAGATTTTGGTGGATGCACTATCATCAAATATATCGTGCCATCTTCACAAAGAGCTATGTCATTGCCTCCCATTGGCTATTCATCGCTATTTGCTCCATCTTCCCTTGTGCCTCCTCGGAGATAAAGAACAAACGCTCCATTTCTTTGGAGGCGTCTACTCTAATTTTCTCAGTCTCTCTCAACCCATGGTAAAAGTTTGCATTAAAAGCCAAAGAGAGATGTCATGATGAGGACACTTCCTCATAGCTTCCTTGAACGCTCCCAAGCTTGATCAAAACTCTCCCCAGGTTGTTGCTTAAATCCTAGGATATCTTGGCGTAACTTAAAAGTTTTCCTAAGGAAAATACTTATTCATGAATTTTGCAACAATTGTTCCCAAGTTGTGATTGATCCACTCTCTAAAGAGAGAAGCCATTGCTTAGCTTTATCTTTCAAAGTGAAAGGAAAAGCTTAAGGCGAATGTTACCTCCGGGATTAATGCGGTTTCACTCATACTAACGATTTCCAAGAAATTCGTCACGTGAACACCAGGATCCTCGTTTTGGACTCCATGAAAAGTAGAATAATTGGTCACCATTTGAATTACATTAGGCCTAGGGTGATAGACTTCAAAGACATCTTGCGGTGCTCTTATAAGCGGGAATGAATTGTTCAATAGTGGGCGTTGCATAACTTTGCAAAGTGCGCCTCGCTCCTTGAACTAGGGCTTGGTTCTCATTATTAACATTTGCATTCACATTATTGGCATTATTGATAACGGGATTAATAATGAGATTAGGTACTGGTTTGGATTGACCGGATTTCCTTCCATTTCTGTTTCAGATTCGTAATGCTCAGAATGATCGGTTGTGTGTCCTTCTTCCACCCCTTGCTCGCTTTCCTCAAGATTTGGATCCTCTTCTCCTTGTTTAGCCAGTTCCCTAGCTAATTTCCTATTCCTTCTCGCAAATTTTTCTATCTCAGGATTATAAGGTTCAAGCGGTTCCTTCGATTTCCGAGTAGCGTACTATAAAATAGTAAACAACAATAAAACAATTAATCACTAGTAAAGGCTAGGCCTTTAACTAACTAAGTAAAACTAAAACAGACTCGAAATAAGTTTGAGAAAAGAAAACGTAAATAAGACAGAAGCAGAATGTTTTAAAACTAAGACAGGATCAGAAACAGAAAAGAAAATAAATTCTCGGTAAACAGAAAAGAAAATAAATTCTCGGTCGACCGAGAGCTGTGGTTCGGTCGACCGAACGGTTTTTTTTTATTTTTTTTTTATTTTATTTACGACACTGTTTTAATATACAGACTCTTATTCACAGAATATTCACGAATCCAGTTCCAACAAAATAAGCTATATCTCAACTTAATGACTCGAGTCCCCGGCAACGGCGCCAAAAACTTGATGGAGGTCAAGTTAAACTATTAACTCGATGCCTACTAACTCACTAGCAAGAGAACTAGGTTCAATTGTAGTATAGCTAGATAGAGTCGAGGTCGATCCCACAGAGACTCGGCACAAATAAAACACAACTTTATCTTATTAGAACTAAATTGGAAGGGCGGTCTACGACCAACTTAAATGCAATAAATAAAATAGTGACAACCACAAGACACAAAGACCACAAAGACAGGCTAAAAACTACTAAAACACGGATAATACGGTTGATATTATCTAAACAAATAGTATTGATTACGCTAGTAGATTATAACTCCCAAATGTGAATTAGGATGATAACGAGACAAAACAAACGTTAAAGATTAATTATTATGACTACGGGAGTCATCCCTTAAGGTAGATTTAGCTCCGGTTGGGCCCTCTAAATCATCGTGCCTCCATTACGTGACTTCGCCTTTTAATGCCTCCATCTCATATAACTTCTGACACAATTACGAAACTAGGGATGCCGGTATAAACCGTAACCTCATCTAAGCAACATTCCTAGGGTAAGGCGTACTTCTTAGATGCCGATTCAATCTATATCCTAAGTAACAATCACTTTTTGGGTTTCATGTTAAATTATGATGACAAATAATTAAGTTGATCGGAGTTTAATTACTCGTTTTAATTCCAAATCGGAGAATCGGCGAGTGAAGCCGATCATAATATTGCCCCTACACATTGCCACACTCGGTCGACCGAACGGCAAAGACTCGGGCGACCGAGTGACATGTTCAGTCGACCGAACACGATTCAATGCGGAACAAATCATGATTACTTCTTAACGTTTCTAACCTAAGCACATGGGTTCAGTAAATAAATCTACATCACGCAATCAATACAAATAAAACTACTCCATAATAAAATATATCGATCTACAAATAAAGATTGCATAATTGAATAGTCATACCCTCGAAGATGAGAGTGACTCCCACTCTTTAATGCGTTCCCTAATCGGAGAATCCGACGAATCCACAATGAACGAACATAAAGAAAATAAAACTAAATCTCAAAATCTAAAATTGTATGAATTGTTTTGTGTTGTAGTGGTGTGTTTTCTCAACATCGTGGCTGCTGTTTATATAGGAGTTGTAGCCGACATAGGGAGAATCCAGAAGATTGACGTGCATTTATCTAATTAGGCTCGGGTGACCGAACCTACACGCTCGGTCGACCGAATGGCATGGCTCGGTCGACCGAGCCTCCTTCTTCACGCGTTTTCACTTCGGTTCGTCCGACTTGTTCCCCACTCCACGCTTTTGAATTGATCTGATTAATCCTTTCTTCAATGCTCCGATTTTCTTCTCTTTAATCTTGAGATCTCCCTGATTGCATGATAATTATCTTCCCGATTTATCATGATCTGCAAAATCAGTATTTATCACACAATTTAATTGCTCTTTTATAATAAAAACAGCTAAATACCAATTATCATATTAATAATCACTCATCATTAAATAATAAATATAAACACGTGATTTAAATATGAAATATATAATTAACTCCGATTTAAGGTTAGAATTGATGACATAAATAGGTATATTTTAACTGTCATCAGTAGGCTAATCCAGAGACATATCCATAAAATTATATCAGTAGGGGTATCGAAGTAAAAATGATAATTTACAGAGGGCATCAATTATATTTTAACATTTTTAAAGGCACAACAACATCGTTTCGATAAAAAAAAAAAGTTTCATATCTAATAAAGTGGGGGCTAAGAGTGTAATGGAGCTGAGTCAAGTCGATAAACTTTAGGGTTTGAGCTTAACTTGATTAAAATAACTCAGGCTCGGAACTCGACTCGAGCCTTAAAAAGATAAGATCAAATTCAACTTGTTAAGTACTCGATATATATAACTTAACTCGGCTCATGAACTCGATTATTTGCTTAGATTCATTTCATTTTTTCTCAAAATATAGCAACATCAAGCTGCTTGACTCGTTTAATACTCGAATCGACTAATAATTATTCATATATATATATATATATATATATATATATATATATATATATATAAGAAAAATATAGTTCTTCAAAAAATATATACTTATAACTTGATTACCTCACGAGTTACCTGATTACCATTTTATAAAATTGGAGATCGCCTCGGTTAATTAATTACACATGTAACTTGACTTAAAAATAATTGAATCGAGTCAAATTTCTTTTTGAATCAAGCATAAGTAGGTTACAAGTAACTCGGTTAAGTTACGATCCTAGTGGAAACATTCCTCCCTCTGGCTCTACATCCACCCCCTAAGCCGGTTTAAAAGAATATATAAATGCAATCACATGTAACTAGGGCTGGCAAAAAATCCCATATTCCCGACCCATCCCGAATCCCGACCCAAAGCCGACCCGGCTTTTCCCGACCCGAATTTCTTCCCGACCCGTACTATTCGGGAAACTCCCCGACCCGACTTACTTCGGGATGGGATTCGGGTATATGCTGAAAACCCGACGGGATCCCGATCCCGACCCGACTTTTATATATTATAATTATTTTTTATAATTTTTCTTATTTTTAGGCAGAAATATATCTTTTTAAAATATTTTTTTTTTTATTTTTTAAGGAAAAATATTTTACATCATAGAAATAGAAGAAATAATCGTTAAAAAAGAAAAAGAGTTTTTTTAAAAAATTGCCCTTCTTCGTTTTCGAGTTGTCGATTTATTCAATCACATTAATCAAACTTTAATTATTTTCTTTTTTATTATTTTATCACTTCTCAATTCACTTCATCACCTTGTATCTGAGAATGCTAAATAAGAACTTGCGTGACAGACGGCTGAAGAGTCGCAATGAGATTCAACAGACGATCAATCATGATTTAGGAGTTAAAAATGGTTTTTAATTTTTATTTATATAAGTCTTCGTTGTGAGTTATGTGAGTATTAATGCTACTAACGAAAGTAATAATTTCCTAACTTCACTCAAAATTGCAACCAGAAAAAAAAAAAGTCGTGAAAAATCTCTGATGATATTTTTTCCCGACCCGACGGGATCCCGAACATTCTGGTATCCCGATCGTCGGGTCCCGACACTTGTCGGGTACGGGGTTGGGGAGAAAAATAGATTCCCGATTCATAGTCGGGTCGGGATCGGATATGAAGGTTACGGGACGGGTCCCGACCCGATACCACCCCTACATGTAACTACATGGATACATACGGCATCCAATGCCCTCCGGTAGAGTTTTTTTATCTCAAAGACAGTCCACAGGGCGAAATAGTTGAAAATAGCTTAGACTAGTTGGGAATCTTTATTGTTCAGTTATGTATTCGTATGAATTCGTGTTAGGCGTTTATCATTTGGGGTGTGTGATGTACATATTTTGTTTACAATGTTTTAATGAAAATCCGGTTTAAACCAAAAAAAAAAAAAAAAAAAAACAAAACAAAACAAAACAAAACTATATGGAATAATATTATTTTTGTTTTGTTTTGTTTTCTTCCGTAAAAAAATATTCTTTTTGTCAAAATAATAATAATACTCACTCTGTCCCATTTCATTAGTCCCGTTTGAATTTTCACACAGACGAATTGTTGAAACACAGATGAGAAGCTTGCAGTTTAAGAAAGATAAAAACAGAAGCAATGCAAACGTAAAGAATGACGGAAATTGTTAAAACACAGAAACAAAGAGAACACAGTGATTTAATGTGGTTTTCGGCGTTATGCCGACTACTCTACGGACAGAAAATGAGATATTTTATTATGCAAAAAGTTACAAGGTATTCCTCACAAAGTGAAAGACACACTCTTGAAAGACACACACTTGCATTGATTACAACATTGGTATTTATAGGCACAAATCCCAAACACTAACCGCCATAAGATCTTTGTCGGAATTGTCATAAATATCTCGGGATGTGACCCCAAATTTTCAAATTGTTATCCACTGAGATAAAACTCAGCTCAAAACTGACTTTCCAGACTTGTAATCAACTGCCCAGATATAGAACTCAGCTATACTCAGCAGACCAAAACTGACTGCTGACTTCAGAAGAAACTCAGTTGCACATCATCAAACTGACTTTCATAGAACTGAATATACTTAACTGAATTGACTATCATTCTCAGTCTTAGTTTTCACAGATTAGTTCCACCAGTTTATTTATCAATTTAGAGATCAAGTCACCAAAACTGACACGAATAAAGTGTTTGAATCTCATTAAATGATCCAATATTTTTACATTTATGACAAAGTATTACTGAAAGGACATAAATGTAAAAATATTGGATCATTTAATGAGATTCAAAGTATTAACTCACAAAGTCAACTTGGGTTTTGCCTAGAAGCCCGTTGTTCCTGAAAGATGGGAGTAGAAGAAGAAGAAGAGTAGTAGCTTACGGCTTCGGATATGATAATGTTCATGATACTACAAGATTTTTCTAGGGAGTGCTTCACCCCATGATGAATATGAAGAACGACTTGGCTTTCAACCCGATGCTAAATATGAATACGAAGTTTATAGTTTGAGAACAAATAAATGGATCATAGTAAGCTCAAATCTAGATTTTCATGATTACTTCATCCGTAGTCACGATTGGAATCTGGATGGGGTCGTAATTAATTAGTTGTTCATTACATTCCTCACGGTCCTTCTCAAAATTAAAAGACGAATTACATTCTAGCATTCGATCTTAGAACGGATAAACACAAGATTTTGCCATTACCTAAGGATGTGGAGGATGGATATTATGATCCGATATTGAGTGTGGTGAATGGTTGCCTACTTTTAAGCGACAATTTTACTACTCGTAGGCTAGAATTTACTTTTGTTACGTGGGTGATGAAGGATTACGGCTTGAGGGATTCATGGGCGAGGATATTACTACTTGTCCCGTATATATAACACCCGTACGTGGCTCTTTTAGTTTTAGAGGATGATAATGCATGATCATCATCATAGGAGTAAACTCATCTATCATGATATCTGGGTCCTTAATGGCCAGAACGAGGTTATTGTATCTATTATGATACAGCGAGCCATTAAAAAGATTGTGGAGCTTCCAACACCACCATCTCGCAGTTTTCATAAGGCGAAACAACTTCAATTAATTTGTCGGTAGTCTTGTTCAATTCAGCCACCTTCACCTTCCTCTTCCTCTTCCTCTGAGGACAAGAGAATATATACAATGGCTGAATTTGGACCAAGTCCTAGTCCCAATAACAAGTTTAAAATTAAGCTGAGAGACCACACAGATTCGAAATTTCGATTAGCATAAATGAAGAAGAATGAGGTTGTCGATTTCCTGTGTAAGACATTAATTTCTTGCCGTACGTTGTATGATTGATTGGTTTTTATATACTCTACTTAGGCATTATTATGCCTGCTGTTTGTATTAGTTGTAATTATAGAATCAATTGGCCTTCTATTATTTGTGCTTCCTATTGAACATGTAGTACTGTAGCATATACACCTTTTGTGAGATTGTGTGTTTTGACATTAAAATATGCAGTTGAACTTTAAGGTTTTATTTTTTTATTTTTTTATTTTTAAAGAGTGAATAACGCAAATCACTCATATCTTTCGGTCAACTTTGAGACTTGCCACTCATCTTTAGATTTGATAGTTTTGTCATTTATGTTTTGCAAAAATCACTCTTTTCTTTCGGTCAAGTTTATGACTTGCCACTCATATTTAGATTTGACAATTTTGCCACCTATATTTTTCTATGTTTTGCAAACATCACCATTTTTCAAATTTCCCGTTAACATAAATGGAAAATACGTGACCGAGCCTAACTCTCCCACAAATCTAACGGCACGTCATTTAACACATCCTTGTTAATATTTATTATATATATTTAAAACTCATTCCCGACAAAAAAACCTTTTTTATTTTTATTTCACAATTCTATACAACGTGTTTTCAAGACCCGTTTCATTTTCCCAAATTGCATTTTCATTCCCAACCCGTCGTCATTCCCAAATCGTGAGAAACAAAAACCCTATTTTCTAGTAGAGATGAAAGATGTTGAAAAAAACGTGGATGAAAAATGTGTAGTCGACAAATCTAGGTTTTTTAAATAGAATAGAGGAGGATTTAATGGAATTAAAAAGACATCAAATAAAAATAAAAATATATGTATAAAAAAAAGTGTTGTGTTAGATTGAAAGCGCGTTAGATTTGCGGGAGAGTGAGACTCGGTTGCATATTTTCTTTTAAGTTAATGGGAAATTTGAAAAATGGGTGTTTTGCAAAACATTACACAACATATGTGGTAAAATTTCCAAATCTAAAGATGAATGACAAATCCCAAATATGACCGAAAGATATGAGTGATTTGCGCTAATCTCTCTTCTTTTTCATTACTCAATATTAATTATGGTTGCAATTACAACAATAGTACAGTACATAATTTTGTGCAAATTTCTTTTGTACTGATAATCAAAATGGATGGGTATGGCCAACGAGACATTGGCCGGTAAGTGCTTTGGTCCTTAAACTGTAGGTTTCGGATTCTAATCTCAATGATCAAAAAGTGTGGTGCGTGAGTATATTTCATATCCGTTATAAAATACAGAAAAGTGGATGGTATGCAACAACCTTTCACACATTTACACCCAATAAAACATAACATTCTTGAATCAATTTTCTACAATGTTAATATCGCTTTCTTCTTATTCTTGAACCAACCTCATGATCAGTTGACAGAAGACTATACATGAACATATTTCGAATATCGCCTTTATTGAGCCCATACTTTGCAAAAACCATATCTTCACGACTTACACTTGGGCTTGATATAGGTCCTTTAAGAGGTATGCTTGAATGAGTCTATTGAGTGTGAGTTTGTCCACTTGCTTAATCATTTCAAGAAAAACTGGGTTCTCAACATGTGTAGGGCACTTGTGTTGTCAACAATACAAGGGAACAATAGATGTGTAGGTAATAGAGATACAGAAGTTGTTGTACATCAAGAGAGGTGATAGCCATGGATCCGTATTTTGCCTCACTGAAACTCCAAGACACAATAGGTTGCTTCTTGGATTTATTTACAAGGGCATTGCCTAGGTAAACCAGAAGTCCAGGGACAGACCTTCTTGTCTTAGGGCAATCGGCCCGGTCTAAATCACTGAATACTTTTTTCACTAATAGATCATTTCACTTGGGAAAAAGAGCCATTTGCCAGGTGCTAGCTTAAAAAACCTGAGCAGACTATTGCCTGCTTTCACGTGTGCTTCATTAAGCTGATCTAGGAATTGGTACTATTTTATGTATTGCCAATGAGGCTTATCTCAAGTTAAGCTCATACCCATGGATTTGAGTCACACCATATATGCAGGGGTGCAGGGGCGTATCCAGTGTACTCATGGGGGTCACGTGACCCCACTCATTTTTTTTTAAAAAAAAATTGCGAAACGACGTCGTTTTGGTAAAAAAAAAAATCAATTTTGACCTAATTACCGCCCAATCCAGTTCCGACCCGGAAATTTTGACTCAATTACCCACCCAACCGGAAAGTACTACTTGTGTGACGGGTGACCCCACTGAAATTTTTTTCTGGATTCGTCACTGTAGGAGTGGACGCAGGATCTCGGGTAGGGGCAGTACAAATTTTAAAGATAAATAAAAAATTTAGGGAGGGGGCAAACTATATGCACAGTATAAATATTAGTGTATTTTTTTGGATCAAGGGGAGCAGTGGCCCCTCCGGATTGTATGTAGGTCGACCACTGACCATATGCATCTCTGGATTATAGACTTTTAAATGAAGTAATTTCGTTTTGATAAAAAAAAAAAAAAAATTTTGTTTTTGAACATAAGAGTACTATATAATATAGTTATCCTCCATGCATGGAATAATAATTTATTTATATTTAATTTTGTTTTTCCCCGTAAAAAAAATGTATTGTAAAAGTTTTATTGGAAAAATTAGTTTATATTTCACTTTTTTTCCACTTAATTAAGTTCTAATCCAGCTTCAATTTTTTAGTTGTATTAAGGACAAATAAATTCCACCGGACAAATATACCCCAACTCTTGCCTCCACCAGCTGTGCTTCTTCAGAACTTCACACTCTCTGTTCTGACGAAATTCTTTGGAAAAATATTTGCGATTCTGCTTGGCCTTCCACTACTGATCCCCGTGTTCAGGACATCATTTCTAGCTTTCCCTCTAGCCACCAGTCGTTTTTTGCCGACTCATTTCCGGCACTCGACACTACCCAAGTCGAAGAATAGGAAGATTGGTGCAGCAGGGGTAAAGCCGGAATTCTTATCGGCGGTGGATGTTCATGTCGGTGATCAATTGTTGTACTCCAAGGTTCTTGTCAAAGAGGATATGCCAGGTTGGTACACAAATTCTTTCCTTAGACTTGATCTTTTGGAGGGGTATGAAAAAGTTTCAAAGCCGGTGATAAAGGTCGACGGAGAGGAAAGTGAGTGCATTAAATTTCCTTCCTCTTTAGTGCATACATAGGATTTCTTTATAGATCTTTTGGTTAAATTAATAAGGAAAAAAAATTGGATTCTTGGTTTCCCAGCTTTAGTGCATTTCATTGGAAGATTTGTTGATTTGTCGTTGTGTTTTGGTTCCAGCATGATCAGTTCCTTTGACAGATCTTGAAAAGGATAACATAAGGCATCTTTGTTTGTTGACAATGAAGCCAGTTATATATGTGGCAAATGTAGCAGAATCTGACATTGCTGTACCTGATAGGCTGATAGTAATCCATATGTCAATGAAGTGATGAAAGTAGTATTGAAACATGCTTCGAAAAGAAGTAAATATGTGTGCTTGAACTATAAGAAGACATTCAGTTCATATCAAGGACTTGGGGGACATAGACCTTGCAACAAAAAAGTGAAAGGAGAGTCTTTTTGAGCACGATCTTGTATTCGATCATCGTAATCGACATCTGTGTGTACCTTATATGATATTGTTACTCATAGTGTGTGCCTTATATGAGTCTTATATGAGCGAGATATGATATTACGTCCTTTGAATTAAGCCTTAAATGAGCTAAATATGTGTGCTTTGAAGTAGTCACTTGAATTAAGCCTTAAATGTGCTTGATACTGCGTACTGATACTGTGTGCCTTATATGAGCGAGATATGATGTGATATCCCGTATCTCCGTAGGGTATGATAGTCTTTTTACGATTTCATGTGCGTATCGATAATTTTAAATGGGTTATATTTTATTAAATATATAGATTCAATATAATTGTTAAAGGGCATTTACGGTATTTTGAAGGTGTGACTATTATTAAGGGCAAAACGGGAATTTATTCAACCTCTATTTATACCCCTTCACCCCTAAAACCCTTTTCTTTACCTTTCCCAAATTTCCTGCGGCTGAGAGTGAGAGAAATGGAGAGGAAAAAGAAAAGAGAGAAAAAAGAAGAGAGATTCCGCCTTTCTGGTCAATCCGACCATCGGAATCATAAACCGTCTTCACCAAAATGCGTCCCTTGTTGAGAGCTTCGTTTTGATACATGTGTTGCTACGATCGGGTAAGAGTTTCGAAAACCCATTTTCTAGATCTATAAGTGTTCTTGGGTGTTTTCTTAGCTTTTAAATGTTTTAAAGGTTGTAATGATCGTAGAACATTGTTTTGTTTGCGAGCTTTCGAGTTGGTGGTTGAATCTTCAAGCTTTCTTCATGGTGTTCTTGGTGTTCTTGAAGCTCAAGTTTGAAGAATCATCACTTGGTCTAAGGATTTGAGGTAAAGGGGTGTTCAACCGCAATATAAATGTGTTAATTCGTGTTTTAGATCTAGATTTTTGATATGAACAAGTATGATAATGTTTAGTGAAGACTCTAGCATGTTTTGGTATGATTTTTGGTGTTGAAAGTTGTGGCAAAATCGCCATGGAAACGAGTTGAAAGTTGTTGTTTTAGATAATTTGCAAGCTCAGGACCACGCCCGTAAGAGATAGGCCCACTCTTGACCTGAAAAGAATGAAACAGGATGCTCAGGACCACGCCTGGATGATGCAGGCCCACTCCTGACCGGAACAGAGTGCTCAGAAGTACTTCTGAAATGAGCAGGCCCACTCCTGGCCTGGGCAGAATGCTCAGGAGTATGCTGTCACTTACAAGCCCACTCTTGACCCTGTTTTGTGCGAGAAATGTATTTTTAAGCCCGTTTTGAAGCATGCTTTAGCGTAAAACCTTATGTGGTGTGTTGTAATGTTAGGTGTACGTGTTCTAGTGGCTTTAGCTCCGCACCGTGTCTCACGGGAGCATTGGAACACTCTACACTTAGCCTTATGAGATGTTGACTTGAGTTCAATGTCGTAAATGTTGTTGGAAAGGTGCCTAAAACCCAATCGGGTTGGACCGGATCCGACCGGGTCGGGTCATTTACAGTCTATTTAGTTCATGTAATAACTTTATTATGATTAATAAAAGCACTTATGTTATTATATATTGTTTATCTTCATATTATTTGTTGTGTATATATAGTAACGTCCCTAGTATCAATCTGTGATAGAGAAACCATGATAGTGATTATGGTTTATGAGATCTCTAATCACTATAACAAGGTTGGTACTTAAATGTCTCTAGTCTTATATATTATCAAATGGGACATTGATAGTATAATCAGACTAGCACGTATTGGATGTCTTCTACCTTTTAGAAGATAGGGATAGATCTCGTCTATCGAAGTGTAGGGACACTTGGACTGTACGTGGGCGTGTATTAGAGAATGCGTGACGTTAGATCGACCCCCACATACATTAAGTGTCACACTATGTGGCGGTTGTGTAATTATCCTTTTGACCGGAGTCTTCATGGCATCACGGTGTGGATTGTCATGCTTTGACACTGTTGAGATTTCTCCTAACCACGGGGCGATCATGCGGTAGTGATTGGGTATGATATTGAAGCATGCGGAGTATACATGATTGGTCATCCGGGAATCGCGTATCCTGTGATTGGGATCGAATATCTGAAATGGCCTTCTTACAAGGAATGTCTAGCTCTCGAGAATCTTTGCAAAGTGGGAGTAAATGTGTTATTCCGAGAGCATGATATCCAGATTATAAGATACGATCGTCAATATATTGACACTCGAGATACGATCGTATGGATATTATTATAGCGCTAGGATTGTAAGTTACACGGTAACTGCTTCACATGAAAGGTAGTAGTCATTGCTTTTGACTCTTCCGATGATTGGGGGTCACGGTGTGTTGCTAGACGCTATCCCGTGATCGTTGGGCATGAAGGGCATTTTAGTAAATTGCACTTTGTGTCTACGGCCAACATATTCGGAAGCCTATCGGGTCACACGCATATGACATCGAGTCGGATTAAAATGCGGTTATAGTTGATAACCAAATAAGGAAAGTTTATATCTAGACTATAAAGGTTATAGTGGTAAATTAATATGGTGGTATTTATTTATTATGAATAAATAAAATACAAGATATTAATTATATATAAATTAGATTAATTAAAGAATATTCTGGAAGCCAATTTATTGGCATATGGGGCGCCACTTTTAAGTGTATAAGATACACTTGGATTGTGCACTTTAATTAATAAGATTGCCATAATATTAATATAAGATATTAATTGATTTTGAAAGATAGATTTATGGTAATAAGATAATTATAATCAATATATGATATTGGCAAAATAAATTATAATTAAAGAGATAAATCAATCTAGTTGATTTTCCTTATTTTATTGGAAAAAGGGTTTTCTTCTCCTACACACCATTAGGGGCGGCACCTTCTACTATATATAGGAGGTGGGTATCAAGCTCTTTTGTACAACACAATTGCAAGAGTTCATAATTCTTGTGTAAAATAGAGAGCCTTCCATAGTGAGTTTGTGAGGGAAGAAAAGGTCCGGTCTAGCAGCCGGAGTTTTTCTGATAGCAATCCAAGGAGGATTCCGGCGAGGGGTTCGTGTGGATTAGCGATAGAGGCCGGACGCGTGGATGGCTTGCGCATTGAACTACTCTCCGTTGGCGGTCAAAGCGACGATCTTATAGATCATCTGAGGTATAACCGTCAAACTACTTAACGTGTTTATTGCATTAAACGAAGAACGGTCTAGAAAAGGAAATCAAATTTTAAATTCCGCTGCGTTAAACTAGTGATTTCCTAACAAATGTAACATGACGAAGTTAAAGGTTCGGTTTACGTGTATTCGCTCAAGACCTTGTGGAGACCCTCATGGGAGATACTCGGGATCACCGGAAGCCTTATTTCTTAGCCTCGTGGATATTAGATTAGAATCTAATATTTCTGTGCAATGTGCTAAGCTTTGGTCTAAGGTCGTCTAGGGTTTAGAGTCCTTAAGAAGCCTTTTATGTGTAATCTATTGGTGAATGCTTAACCACTTAAATAAGTACTTGATGTGTCTAAAAGCTAAAACGTGTTGATCTATGGTGAGGTACGTTTCAACCCCGCAACATGGAATCATTGACATACGAAATGGCTCTGAATCCAAGTTTTGTGCAATGCTTCCACATGATCTTGACATCATGCCACTTGATGGTATGTGTTCGGATGCACGTTCTCATTCCGCTTAGTACCCTTGGTCAACATGTAACAAATGTCTTATGTGGTTGAGTCAACTAGTGAGAGTACTAGTAGAGTGTGGTGAGCGAGTGAAACATATATGTAATCATGATTGTGATATTACTAGTATTGTTATTAATGTTAATCCTTGTCTTACAGTAGGTGTAGATTCGGTGCTTCTACCCTTTACTAAGTACGTTTGTACTTACCCTTTAGTATGTTGTTTTTCCCACTCCGAGAAGGTGGTTTTGTTGTAGGTTGAGTTTGAGATCGCTTAAGAGTGATTCCCGAAGTTCCAGCAGTTGAAGTCTACCTTTCTTTTTGTTGTTGTATCATCGGTATAGAATCTTCTCCTTCCTTTTGTAATAGAAAAGATAGATGTACCTTGGTTTGTAATAAAGAGTTGTAATAGTTGAATGGATATTCAACCTTGTGTTTTTTTTTCTTGGGATTTTGGTTTTAGTTGTAGCCCCGTGTTACTTGTCGATCGTTGTAGTGATCTTTTAAAGTTTTTCCCGAGTCTTTGTTTTCGTTTTCGCTTGTTCTCTGTTATTGATGATGTCAGGCTTACGTATATATATGATTTATTTAAATTATATACGTGCCGGACGTCCTTTTCCGGTTAAGGACTCGGTATCCGGATCAGGGTCGTCACATATGATATTGTGTCCCTTGAATTAAGCCTTAAATGAGCAAGATATATGTGCCCTGAAGTAGTCACTTGAATTAAGCCTTAAATGAGACTGATACTGTGTTAGTGTAAACGCTTCGATTAAATTCGGCTTGCAAATACTACGTCGAAAAGGTATCAAATGAGGTCTCAAAATGAAGCTAAAAAAATATGAACTTTGGTGAAACAATTTTGATGATTAGTGTTTTAAATCAAAAAGTTACGGTCGTTTATAAGAAAAACGCTCCGGTTAATGCAAATATTTTTTCGGTTTTCAAAATTTACGTCGGAAGAGTACCGTATTTGGGCTCAAATTAAAGAGAAAAAAAAAAAGAATTTTGGTGAAAAAATTTCGATGATCGGAGTTATAAATCAAAAGTTACGAGTGTTTGAAAAAAAATAAAAATAAACTAAACCTGAATCTGGAAGCATAGGCGGAAGGAGTGAAGGACAGATATGCGCGCGTCCCTTTTATTAAAAGGATATTATTATCCGTCTGAATTTTTTTTTTTTTTTTTTTGTCTTTTTTACAAATAAAAAAAAGAATGTGTACTATTTATTCATTTTGTAATTTTTTTTTTTTTCCATCGATCTCTACAATTTTTTTTAGTTACTTAAGGCGGCTAATGGCAACCGCCATATATAATGCAATATATATGCCATCCATAAACGGCAAAAGGGTTTCTGATCATCTGTGCCTTCTTTTTCTTCAATCTTATTGAAGAAGAAGAATTTTGTCCCTTGAAATTTCTCATATGTCTAATTCTTATTTACCTGAAGATTTACTTGTTCTTGTTGAATCTCAATTTAAAGAAATAAGAACTTCAATTGAATAAGAAAAGGAGCAACAATCAAGACTCCATTGATGAATATCAAGCTTTCAAGTTTGAATATAGAAAAGGCGGGAAACAGTTGGAGAAGAGGAAGTTTGCATTTTATTCACAGAAATGAAAAGCTGAACTAAAAAACTTAACCACATTAGATCCTAATGATCATATTTATACAGCACAGAAGTCCAGTCTGCATCCAATCTGTTGTAACTGCTTTAACTACTTTGTAACCGCTTTTCTTACAGAGTGTTCGATTTAAATGCTTTAACCAAAAACAGCCACTTGCTTCGTGTTGTTCAACACCCCCTCAAGCTTGAATATGGTTGATGAAATCATATTCAAAAAGCTTGCCAAAACAACCACTTGCTTCTGTGTTGTTCAACACTGGTTTGAATGTTGGATTGCATACAAATCTTTCAAAGGATAAGCCTGCAGTAGTCTTGTGAATGTAGCTTTATCAACAGGTTTTGTTAAAATGTCAGCAGGTTGGTCTTTGGTGTTAATGGGAAGTGGATTTAGGACTTTTGCCATGTATTTTTCCCTTACAAAATGACAATCGATCTCTATGTGCTTTGTTCTTTCATGGAAAACAGGATTTTCCACAATATCAAGGGCACTTTTGCTATCACAATACAAGGGAACAATGTCTTTGTAAACAATCTGGAAGTCCTTGAGTAGATAGATTAACCACTGAATTTCACAAGTCGTATATGACCATGTCCCTGTATTCTCGCTTCACTTGAACTCCTAGAGATCAGAGTTGCTTCTTTGACTTCCAAGAGATCAAGGCATCTCCTAGATATACCAGATAACCGGTGACTGACCTTCTTGTTTTAGTGCATCCTGCCCAATCTGCATCACTGAAGGCCTTTAGCTTAATATTACCCTTGCTAGGAAACAATAGGCCCTTTCCTGGACATGATTTTAAAAATCTAAGCAATCTGTGTGCAGCCTGTAAATGAGCTTCATTAGGACAATCCAAAAACTGGCTAAGTTGCTGTACAGGAAATGCTATGTCTGGTCTAGTGTTTGACAGATAAAGAAGCTTGCCAACTAAACTTCTGTAGTATGTATTTGACTCTAATGCAGGTGCTTCAATTGAAGTTAGGTTTCTTGATGTATCCATAGGTGTAGAAACTGGTTTACAGTCTTGGAAATCAAAATGTCTGAGAAGATCAAGGCAATACTTCCTCTGGTTAATGACTATGCCTTGTTTGGACCTTGCTACTTCAAAACCTAGGAAGTACTTCAATGCACCTAGATCCTTGATAGTGAAAGCCTTGTGTGAAGATCTTTCAAATGTTGAATTTCATCATTTGGAGGCGCTCTACTATGATATCATCAACATAAACTAATAAAGCTATGAAGTTGTCCCGGATCCTTTGGTAAAGAGATCTGTGGTCATTTTGTGATTGCCTGTAACCATCTTCAAGAAGTTTTTGAGTTAACTTGGCATTCCATTGTCTGCTTGCTTGCCTTAATCCATATAGAGATCTGTTCAGCTTACAAACTAAACCCTTTGCTTGTAGCCCTGGTGGTGGCCTCATGTATACTACTTCATCTAGATCACCATGAAGAAAAGCATTGTTTACATCTAATTGATGTAACAACCAACCTTTCTGAGCTGCCAATGCCATGAAAAGTCTTATTGTTGTCTGTTTTGCTACTGGAGAGAAAGTCTCAAGGAAATCTATGCCTTCTGTTTGTGTAAAGCCCTTTGCAACTAGTCTTGCCTTGTATCTTTCTATTGATCCATCTGATTTCCTTTTATTCTCAGATACCCATTTGCAAACCTATGGGTTTTACATTGTTTGGTTGTGGAACTAGAGTCTCAGGTGTTTGTTTTCTCTAAAGCTTGTAGCTCCAAGTCCATTGCTTGTTGCCACTTTGGATCTGTCACTGCTTCATTGAAGGTATTAGGTTCTCTATCTTCACTGATATTGCCTATAAAACTTTGATAAGTAGATGAGATATTAGTATAAGACATAACAGTGTCAAGAGTGTGAGGTGATGTCCTTGTAACATTGCTAGTGCAAACATAATCATTCAAATAAGAAGGTGTAGTTCATTTCTGTTTGATCTTCGTGATTTTGTAAATCAAAGATTAGTATTATTTGGTGCAAAGAACATGATCGGTGTCATGATGAGTGTCATGATCGAGTGTCATGATCGATGATTGTGATGTAGTGAATGATGGTGGTACATTATGAGTATTGTCGGCATCAAATAATAGGCAAAGGCATGCATGGATCATCTCAGATCAGGAAAACTCATGAAAGGAAAAGCATTTTCATGAAAATTACATCTCTGGAAACTGAGATATTTCTAGTTTCCAAGTCCAGTACCTTATAACCTTTAATATTAGGTTCAAAACCTAGAAAAACACTTCGCTTGCTTCTAGCATCAAATTTTCCTCTTCCTTGAAGCAGAGTAGAAACAAAACATAAACATCCAAACACCTTTAGCATGTTAAAATCAGGATCATTCCATGTAATATTTCAAAAGGTGTTTTGTTTTTAAAGAGGAGTAGGAGTCAAATTGATCAAATATACAAAGACATGAGAAATGCAGTGACCCCAGTAGCCTAAAGGAATGTTGGATTGAAACTTCAAAGCCCTAGCAACATTCAAGATATGTTGGTGCTTCCTTTCAATCAAACCATTTTGTTGGGGTGTCCTAACACAAGCCTTTTGATGCACAATCCCTTTCTCGTCTATAAAAGGCTTCATACTAAATTCTGCACCATGATCGATCGATTGTTTTCACACATCTATCAAAATGATTTTGCACATAAATGCGTAAAGATTGTAACAATGAATTTGCCTCACTTTTGCATTTCATTAGAAAAACCCAAGTGAATCTACTATGATCATCTACTATAGGCAGAAAATAGTATTCACCATCTACTGAATGAACTCTATTTGGTCCCCAAATGTCAACATGAATCAAATCAAAAGCAGATATAGTAGAGGATGTACTAACAGAAACTTTAACTCTTCCTGTTTTGCCAAAGTGGCATACAACACAATTGTGTACAGTGACTTTATTCTAGAATCCAGTAGTTTCAAAGACTTCATTCTTTCCATAGATGGATGACCTAGTCTAAAATGCCATAAAAGAGAATCAGAAAAATTACAAGCATTACACAAAGTTTGAGATTTAAGCAAATAAGCACTTGAATCCTGATCAGACTTGTGATAGAAAATGTACAATCCACCCTGTAATTCAGCTGTACCAATCTTCCTCAAAGTTTGTAGGTCCTGCATCACACACTTGTCAGTACCAAAAACAACTGAAAGCTGACTATCATTAACTAATTTCCTCACTGAAACCAGGTTATAAGTGAATGATGGAATGCAGAATACATTCTTTAAAGTAATGTGTGTGTTCAATCTGACTTTCCCTATGTGTGTGACATTAACATGAGAACCATTTGGCAGATTGACATATATGCCTTGAGTAACATGAACATCAAACATATTATTTAGATCAAAAGTTATATGGTCAGTAGCCCCTGAATCTACAATCCAGTGATGACTCATCGCTCGATACCGATGAATTAGCAGAAACATCAGCATTCATTACTACAGAGTTGCAGTGATTGTTTCCAGACTGCAATCCTTGAATCAAGGATAACAGATGATCATACTGAGACTTTGTTATTGATGTATCAGCTGGTGCTTGAATAGCATCCTGATGAACACCAGATGTGCCTGCAAGATCTTGTTCTTCTAAACCTTGATCAAAATTAACATTGTTAGCCACAGCTCCATTATAACCCCTGCCAGCATTCTTAAAATTTGGTGGAAACCCAAATTTCTTGTAACACTTCTCAACGGTATGACCTTCCTTGCCACAATATACACAATGAGGTTTATTGTAATTCCCTCTACCAGTTCCAGGAAAACCAGTTCCAGAAAAAGTTCCAGAACCCCTTCCTTGTCCCCTGCCCTGTGCACCAAATCTTGGATTAACTACAGCATTACTATCAAGATCCTTTTGACCATTCACACGATTAACAAAATAGATTGAACTGAGAATTTGAATAATTCATCATTTCTTCATGATTGAGGCCATTACAAATCCGTTTTGACATCCGGAAGGGCCTAGTCATCAGGACTTGTGACTTAACTGCTCCAAAATTGCCATTCAAACCCTTTAGAAATCTAGTTGTATAAGAATTGGCATAATGCTCTCTAATCAATGGTAAAGCAGCACAAGTACAAGGAGGAATTGGTTTTAAAACCGGATATTGATCCCAAAGTGACTTTAATTTTGTGAAATATTCGATCCATCATCAACGTTCCTTGCTTAACTCTTTCAATTTCTTCCTCAAGATTCGATAACCGATAAGCATCGACTCTACCAAATCTATCTTGAAGGTCTAACCAAATCTCTCTAGCCGTGTCAAAGTACATAACACTTTCGTAAATATTAGGCAACATTGAATTAATAAGCCAAGAAGTAACTAAATCATTTAATTGCATCCAATGTTCAAAACCTGGATCATCTTTCTCGCGGCATAGTAGTTGAACCATTGATAAAAGACAATTTGCCTCTTGAAGACAAAGCCTTAGAAATTGCTCTCCTCCAATGGTGGAAATTCTCTATTCCTTTCAATAGAGTCTGCACCAATACCAGACTCGGATTATCTGAATTGCTTGGGTGATTCACCGGTCCAGCTCCTTGATTAGCCATGGCAACTCCAAGAACAAGATACAAATGAAAGAAGATAGAAATGAAATGGAAAACCAGCGGAATTAAGCGTATTGCTCCGATACCATGTTGAATCTCAATTTAAAGAAATAAGAACTTCAATTGAATAAGAAAAGGAGCAACAATCAAGACTCCATTGATGAATATCAAGCTTTCAAGTTTGAATATAGAAAAGGCGGAAAGCAGATTGGAGAAGAGGAAGTTTGCATTTTATTCACAGAAATGAAAAAGTGAACTAAAAACTTAACCACATTAGATCCTAATGATCATATTTATACAAAGACAGTAAGTCCATCAGATCCAATACATTGTAATCGCTTTAACTACTTTGTAACCGCTTTTCTTCTAGAGTGTTCGACGAAATGCTTTAACCAAAAACAGCCACTTGCTTCTGTGTTGTTCAACAGTTCTTGTCCTGATACGGTTGCCACCAAAATCCTTTATGGATTTAAGAGCGTATCGAAATCATGGGACCTTCTGATTTCAAGCTCCGAATTTATTCGGTTTCATCTGCAATATCAGTGTAGCATCCAAAAAAAGCCAAACAGATTACTTTGTAAAAATGTTAGTTGTGGGTCAAAAGGACAGTTCTCCGGCCTTGGGACATACTTGGCAGAATATTCAATCAATGGGAGGGATTTGGAAAACTTAGAATTTGGCTGCAAAATTCAACGGATTTACAACCCTTATGAAATGTATGCCCTGGGGATGAGATCAATGTTCGTAGGCTCTTGCAATGGTATGCTTTGTCAAATTCTGTATCATGGCAATAACCTTTTTAAACTTAGTATATATGGTGAATATGAGATATCTTTATGTAATCCGCTCACAAAGTCATCTCGGTTTTGCCTAAAAGCCCGTTGTTCCTCAAATATGGGAGAAGAATAAGAAGAGTAGTTTCTTACGGCTTCGGATATGATGATGTTCATGATACCTACAAGGTTTTTCTAGTGAGCGCTCCACCCCATGATGAATATGAAGAACGACATGGTAGTCAGCCCGATGCAAAATATGAATACAAAGTTTATAGTTTGAGAACAGATAAATGGATTATAGTAAGCTCAGATCCAGATTTTCATGATTACTTCATCGATTGTCCAGGATGGAATCTGGATGGGGTCTTAGTTAATTGTGCTTTACATTGGATAATAAGGAATCCTTACGGTCCTAATGAAAATAAAAAGAAGAATTACATACTAGCATTTGATCTTAGAGTTGATCAACTCAATATTCTACCATTACCCGAGGCTGCGGAGGAATGTTATAGTATGTTGTTGAGTGTGTTGAATGGTTGCCTACTTTTAAGCGACGGTGAAATTAAGTATGAGCCGGAAGCTACTTTTGATATGTGGGTGATGAAGGATTACGGCTTGAAGGATTCATGGACGAGGATACGTGTAAGTAATTCGTCACATGACTTGTGTTATATGACACTCGTGGCTCTTGTAGAGGATAATCATCATCACAAGAGAAAACTCATCTATCATGATCATAGGCGCCGTAATTCTAGTGGAACGGTTTTATTGAGCTATGACATAGAGAGTCATCAAGTTGTGGAGTTTCCAACACCACCATCTCGCAGTTTTCATAGCTCGAAACAGCTCCATTTTGTTGGTAGTCTTGTTCAGCCACATCCACCTTCTTCCTTTGGGGACAATAAAATATATACAAGACTAAACAAGACAATGGCTCCTCCTAATCCCAGGAAGAAATTAAGAACAAGCTCAGAGTCCACGTCTAAATTTCGATTAGAAGAAGAATGAGAGGTTTTCGATTTCTTGTGTAAGACATTTCTTGCTGTCTAATTATATTAGTGTATGATTCATTGGTTTTTATATACTCTAATAATCAATTAAGCATTATTATTATGCATATATGTTTATTAGCTGTAATTGTAAATTGTGGTTTTTTGAATTCAAGTGATATATTCCCCTGCTTTTTATATGACTTATAATTTTGGCCTTATTTGTTAATATAATCCCCCAATCCATTATTATTGCTGGTGTACCTGAATTGGATTCTGCACAACCCTCCTTTGCCTGAACAAGAGTTGTTAATCGGGGGTTCTGCACAACCCTCCTTCTTGTAAATATCTTCGGGGTTTTAAATTTTGGAAACATAAGGCGCCGCATTCTTTTCTTTTTCCACACTGTATTTGTCACTCACAAGTTTTAAGTTAGACAGAACTATGTTTCGTCCAAGTCTTTTGGTCTAAAGAGAGGATCACGATCTTTTAGTATAACAAGGGAAAGACCAACTATAAGACTTTCTATGAATATTTTCTCTATTCATCAATAAAAGGCTCAAGTGGATGGATAATTGGATATGCAATAACATTTCATACATTACACCCAATAATAATACATAATATTCATGAATCAATTTTCTACAATATTAAAATCACCTTCTTCTTCTTCTTCTTCTTGAACTGAAGTTGAACCAACCTCATGATCAGTTGACAGAAAACTATACATCAACATATTTCGGATTTCGCCTTTATTGAAACCATATTTTCGAAGTAAACCTTCTTTCTTGAACCCAACTTTCTCCAACACTCTGCATGATCCAACATTATCTTCTTCCACCAATGCTTCCAGCCTTACCAAATCACCAATCTCTTGAAAAACAGAGCAAACCGCAAGTTTCAAAGCAAACGTAACGATCCCTTTTCCCCAATAATCGATTCCAAGCGCGTATCCAACATGGGCTCTGTGTTTATCATCGCCGCCGGATTCTGGATGTATGGATATGTAGCCGATGTTCCGGTCGTCTAAACAGATTGAGCGACGCCATGGATGAGGGATGGCGATTTCTTGGATGTTCTTTATAGCTTCTTCTCGGGAAGTGAGAGGACCCCATCTTAGATAACGGGTCACTTTTTGATCGCTTGCCCAGTTGAAGAAATCGTCGGCGTCGGAGAGCTTGAATCGCCGGAGAGAAATCCTTGAAAGGTCCATTGACTTTGACTTTGGTATGTGGCTGTGTTCAATGAGGATGTGGCTGTTTCATATTTTCCTGACAAAATCATAGTCGGTGGTCAATAACCTATAAAAATCAATAAAAATTTTGGTGGTCTTTTGTTTTTAAAATAAAAACTACAATTTTAAAAAATTTCATTGGTTACCATTGATGACTTGGAAGTTTAAAAGTTGATCCAAAACCAACATAAAATTTGTAGAGGTGAAGACCATAATGTCGAATGAAAATTCCAAAATTCTGAAAGACAATAGTTTTATGGTGGTTCAACTCCATCATGTCATATATATTCAACCAATAGGAGTTTTTAAAATAATGGCAAACATCTAAATTTTAGGAATAAATATTTAAAAACATCTATTTTTCTAATTTCTTATTGGTCCTAGATCACCAAGAGATACTTGAACCAGGACCAGGATAAAATCTGCGCCCGAAAGATTACCTTAACCTAAACACTAGCGTGCATTTTTTGTTTTTAGTCATGGATAAATGTTAGGGTGGTTTTGGATCATCATGTCATCAATTTCAAAGAAAAATTGTTGGTTTTTTTCCTACATGTAGGGGTTCATTTTAAAACTAATGATTTGTATTGATTGTGGTGCAACAAGTATGATTTATACAATGACCAAGCTAAAATTCAGAAATTGGAAAAATCAGTCGTGTCGGACACGACACTCAAAAAATCAGGTTGTGCGCTTTTCCGACATGAAAAATAAGGAACGTAAGGATCTCTCACGCTTAAACGTAGAGATCCTTACGCTTAAACGTAAAGAAGTTTAAATAACATAATGATGCGTATTTGGAAATTACCTACGTTTAAACGTAGACAAACTACGTTCAAACGTAGAAAACCTACGTTCAAACGTAAGGAAATTCAAAATTTAGTTATTTTGTATTTTTTTCTACGTTTGAACGTAGGCAACCTACGTTCAAACGTAGAAAACCTACGTTCAAACGTAAGAAAATTCAAAATTTAGTTTTTTGTATTTTTTCTACGTTTGAACGTAAGAAACCTACGTTTAAACGTAGGTTTTCTACGTTTAAACGTAGGTTTTATCTTCTTTTTTTTAACCGTTTGATGAAAATTAAATTAAGGGAAAGATAATAACCAAACCTTGACTATCTGTTAATAAGATAAAAAAAAAAAAAATAACAACGGTCAACAGTATAATTGATCGACGTGATCAATTAATAAGATAAAAAAAAAGATAAAAGACATTAACCGTTTCAATTTAGTTTCAAAAAATAAGATAAAAGACATAATGATAAAAAAACCCGTTTGATGAAAATTAAATTAACCGGTTAAAAAAAAGAAGATAAAAGAGAAAGACAAATAATCAGAAGCCCAAACGGTTAAACGTAGAAACTCTACGTTTAAAAGTAGAAAACCTACGTTTAAACGTAGGTTTCTTACGTTCAAACGTAGAAAAAAATACAAAAAACTAAATTTTGAATTTCCTTACGTTTGAACGTAGGTTTTCTACGTTTGAACGTAGGTTGTCTACGTTCAAACGTAGAAAAAAATACAAAATAACTAAATTTTGAATTTCCTTACGTTTGAACGTAGGTTTTCTACGTTTGAACGTAGGTTGTCTACGTTTAAACGTAGGTAATTTTCAAATACGCATCATTATGTTATTTAAGGATCTTTACGTTTAAACGTAAGGATCTCTACGTTTAAACGTAGAGATCCTTACGTTTACCTTATTTTTCATGCCGGAGGAAAAGCCGCACAACCTCGATTTTCGTGTCGCGTGTCATGACACGACCTGATTTTCCAATTTCTGGCTAAAATTTGTGTTAATGATGTATTGTTTTTAAGTCAATGACTATGATTAACTTTCGGTGCTTTTTTTTGTGTGAAAATATTCAGGTGATGTAGTCATTTCCTAGTTATAAAATGAGCAATCTTCTTTCGTTTTCATTTTTTTTTTTTTTTTTTGAAAGGGGTCACTTTATTAACAAGCCTCAAAAAGGCAACAAGTCCACCGGATTACACTGTGTAACCAAAATCAAGAAATCTATTTTCTAATCTATACACCAAGCAAGCCTAAGGCTTCTTTCTCTTTCCACTATATTCGAAATAAAAACATAGAAGGGGGTCTCTCTTCATCATGGTCATGTTTCAGTTTATTCCTCCACGTCCAAATGCCATAATTCGCTTCTCGCCATATATATTTCCACTTAGTCGTTCCAAGAGTTTTACTCCCATTGGAAGACATATTCAGCCGCATCCAATCCACAACAGCCAAGAGTTTTCAATTTGTTTTGATTAGTCATTCATGTTTTTTTTTTTTTTTGCAAGAATTGTCCATCGTTTTTATAAAAAATCCATAACATAATCATTTTCTTTCATTTTGGTTTGACATATCCCCCATCCAAGGACGCCCTTAGAGGACCATGTCCCTGAGCCCTCAAAATCTATGATTTTAAGGGGCCCGCAAAATTTTGATTAAATAGTATATATATTGTATTTTTAAAACCAATAAAGTATTGCTCTAATAGTCACTATCATGGTATAATTTGATAAGTGATAAAGGTTTGAATCTTGCTAGATGTAATTTTTTTTATTACTGTTTTTTTAGGAGCTTAAAACAATATTTTGCTCCGAGCTTAAATTTGGACATAGACACCCCTGCCCCCATCTTTCAATTTTTTTTTTTTTTTTTGCATGAATTGCTCTCAATCTTTATCGAAAAGTTGTGACTTAAATGGATCAAAGTTGTAAAAAAAAAAAAAAAAAAAAATTTTAAAAGGCGAGAGATTGGTTACATCTAAACAAAAAAAGATAGTTAAGTCACAGCTTTGGACCAAAGTTCCAAAAAAAAAAGGAAAAAAATTTATGTCACACCTTTGGACCAAAGTTGCAAAAAAAAAAAAAAGATGAGAGACTATTCACACCTAAACAAAAGAAACAATTAAGTCACAAGTTTTCATAAAAGACGGTAGACCATTTTTGGAAAAGAAAATAAAAGATGGAGGCCTGGTTAAACCAAAACGGAAAAAAGAGTGTTAAGTCACGGTTTTGAGTAAATATGAGATACCGTTCTTGCTATTGACTCGTTATAAAGGCTGCGCTAACTTCTTTTATAAAAAAAATCCGCTAAGATTCGATTCTTTATTTTTATTTTTAAATTTGTTAAAATGATATTGTTTTACCTTTGAAATGCAAAAGATAATATTAATGCTCTCAATTAACTGGGAAAAAAATTATGGATCTGTCATTCGCTTGGAATAACTCTATAGCCATGTTAGCACCCGCATAATTGCTTAAGTGTAATATTTGCTACCTACTCTTGTGTTAAAATAGTGTCACGGTATGTTATGAACTGGGAAATTCGAAGAGAAGAGAACAGGGGATCGGGGAGAAGAAATAGGGGAGAACGCAGAGAAAGAAAGGAGAAAATAGACTGAGAACAGAACAAGAGTTTTCTGATACAATTTTCGACCCCCATTACATCATTGTTCATTCTATTTATACTACTCACTAGCTCAAATCTCTGAACCGAATCCTAAACCCGGCCCACTATGCTGAGCTGAAGGCTCGGTTCGCCAAACAATTGAGATTGAACATGACGGCGTTGACACTTCGTGACTCGAAAGTCCCGGGTCATTACATCTCCCTCCCCTTGAAAACATCCTTGTCCTCAAGGATGCAAAAGGAAAAAATCTCAGGTCAACACCAAACACCAAAATCTTCATTTCTCAGTTGTAGCCGCATTCACAATATATCATCATCTTCTTACCATCAATACCATTCAGACATCACATTTGTATCCTATTATCATTAATACAATGCCCATTGGTATTGTCCTCTTCCCCAACACCAATGTAGTATCCATATATCACCAATATAGTATCCATGAGTATTATATCCATGAACAGTATATCCTTTCCAATAAGACATGTATTAATCAATGATATCATCTATAATATAACAATGACTCTCCTTAAAATTAATAAAGGAATTCAACTCTTTAGTCCCTCGTGTTTTAGTTTTATTTCAAAAATAAGTCTTATGTTTTTGAATGACAATTTTGGTCCAATAAATTTGTATTTTGTTTTAATTTTAAGACAATTATCCAATTAGCCGTCTAAGTTAACGTCGACTAAACCTTGAATCCGACGGAAGAATGTCGATTTTAGAAAGGAAATGAAATCACACGTGGCTACCAGTCGGATTCAACGTTTAGTCGACGTTAACTCAATCGGTTAATTGAATAATTGTCTTAAAATTGAAACAAAATACAAATTTAAGGAACCAAAAAATGACAAGAGTTATTTTTGAAACAAAATTAAAACGGACTAAAAGTGACAAGTGAAATTTTAGGGTGGTCCAGGTGAAAGTTTTGGACCACCCAGTCAGCACTTTCAAAGGGATACATTGGTGGAAAGTTTTTACAGGTATGGGCTATTGGTTTTGGTGCTGCACCAAGTAGGATTTGCATAAGGTCCAACATAAAATTTGTGAAGCGACAAAATCCCATTGAATAATAACATATGATCGAATTTGGAAAATAGGTCTCCGCAACCCGTAATTAACAACATGCATAAAAACATAATTTCCAGAAACATTCGGATTTTGGTTCACCACCAACCCGACAGATGCATACACATGCATAATCTTAATTAATTTACCAGCCCAATACGTATTTCCAGGAAACACTAGTAAAACCAACACTTTTGACAGTCATTTCTTATTGATGATCTCTTTAATTATCCATTTGAACAACGAAAATGCGAACAAACTTATTCTCTACGCAAATCAACGAACAAGCATGAAATAAATATAGAGTATATAATTAAAAACCAATCAATCATACACTAATTTGTACAGCAAGAAATGTCTTACACAAAGAAGCAGGGACGGACGCAGGATCTCGGATAAGGATGACAATAAAAAATTTAAAGGCAAATAAAAAATTTAAGGAAGGGCAAACTATATATATCGTATAAATTTTAGTATTTTTTTTCGGATTTGCCTCTTTGGCTATATGTAGGTTCGTCACTGCAAAGAAGTCGACAACCTCGATCATTCTTCTTCTTTTAGGACTAGGACTTGGTCCAAATTAAAACTAGCCATTGTCTTCTTTTACTCTCTTGTCTCCAAAAGGAAAGGAAGTGGATGTGGCTGAACAAGACTGTCGACAAATTGAAGTTCTTTCGGGCTATGAAAATAATCCATAGATGGTGGTGTTGGAAACTCCACAACTTGATGACTCTCTATATCATAGCTCAATAAAATCATTCCACGAGACTCGCGGCGCCTGTGATCATGATAGATGAGTTTTCTTTGATGATTATCCTCTAAAAGAGCAACGGGTGTTATAGAATACAAGTCATATGGAGAATTACGTATATGTATCCTCGTCCATGAATCCTTCAATCCGTAATCCTTCAATACCCACATCTCAACGGTAGATTCCGGCTTAAAACAAACAACTTGGTCACTTAAAAGTAGGCAACCATTCAACACATTCAATGACAAATCATGAAATTCCTCTGCAGCCTCAGGTAATGGCAAAATATTGAGTTTATCAACTCTAAGATCAAACGCTAGAATGTAATTCGTCTTTTTATTTTGATCAGGACCGAAAGGATTCCTGAATATCCAATGTAAAGCACAATTAATTAAAACCCCGTCCAGATTCCATCTTGGACAATAGATGGTGTAATCCTGAAAATCTAGATCTGATCTTACTATGATCCATTTATTTGATCTCAAACTGTAAACTTCGTATTCATATTTAGCATCGAGTCCGTATTCAATTTCATTATGGTGTGGAGCACTCCCTAGAAAAACCTTGTAGGTATCATGAACATCATCATATCCGAAGCCGTAAAAAACTGCTCTTCTTCTTCTACTCCCATCTTTGAGGAACAACGGGCTTTTATGCAAAACCCGAGATGCCTTCGTGAGCGGATTGCATAAAGATATCTCATATTCACTGTATATACCGCCATGAAAGAGACTTTGACAAAGTAAACCATTGCAAGAGCCTACCAACATTAATTTCGTATCCGGGGCATGCCTTTGATAAGGGTTGTAAATCTGTTGAATTTCGCAGCCTAATTCCAAGTTTTCCAAGTCCCTACAGCCATTGATCGAATACTCTGCCAAGTGTGTCTCATGGGACTCGTCATCAACAACTTTAGTAAGTAATCTGTAAATATTTTTTTGGATGCTAGACTGATATTGCAGATGAAACCGTATGAATTCGGAACTTGAAATCAACGCGTTCCATGATTTCGATACGCTATTAAATTGACCAAGGGATTTTGGCGGCAACCGTATCAGGACAAGAACAAGTAAATCCTCAGGTAAATAAGAATTCGACATATGATAAATTTCAAATTTCTTAGTCTTCTTCAAGGAGACAGATCTTTTATCTGTAGTATGAGATTAGCCGCGCGCCTTGGGGTTTTACGCTTGAACTAAATTACGATTTTAGACTTTTTAGATTTTTATTTGTTTTCGCTTTAAAATGGATTTTCTGATTTTTTTTTCATTAAACTAGTTATTTTGATATTTATACCTCAATTATCGTGTGTTTTCTTTTGCCAAAGACAAGTGTGAAAACTTAAAATGATAATTCGAAAAATAAATCTCACCTTGATTTTGCCGGAGTTTCTAATATTTTTTTCATTAAACTAGTTACTTTGATATTTATACGTACCCAAGTGTCATGCGTTTTTTTGCCAAAGACAAGTGTGGAAACTCAAAGTGATTATTCGAAAAAATAAACCTCACTTTGATTTTGATTGGGAATGTTATAATTCGATTGGCAAAACACGAGGGAGTGAAACGTTTTCCCTTTTAAGTTAGTGTCAAAACAAAATAAATGTAATAAATAACATAATATATTTTTATAACATTGACCTTGCTATTTTATATGACATATTGATTGATGGCAGTCATAACATAATTGTTAGCGCAAAAATAAGTTGTGATAATTTTCCAAAAAAATAATGTTATTCACCGTTGTGTTGGACAGAAAACG
The DNA here is from genome assembly GCA_026214975.1 of Gentiana macrophylla. Lineage (NCBI taxonomy): Eukaryota > Viridiplantae > Streptophyta > Magnoliopsida > Gentianales > Gentianaceae > Gentiana > Gentiana macrophylla. The sequence continues at coordinate 2,655,391 of CM047810.1, read as the reverse complement.
TACGACAATCCATAATAAATATCGAAATAACGAGTTTAATAGAAAAAAATACCAGAAATCCGTTTTAAAGTTGAAAAAAAAAACTACGTTTTTCAAACTTGGCGAAATTGCTCATATATGGGCGATTTCGCTCATCCTTAAAAGTGTAACCGCTCGTCGCCTTCTCCAACAACACCGTCTACAATGTTAAAACAACCACGACGTAAAGTACTATGTTTTGAAGATGGAAGATCCTCTAGTGTCGATAGATAACATTAGCATCAACATGGTGATAGCAAACCCTTCGACCAAGGGGCAGGCACCTGGGCCACTTCCGTCAAACTTTCTTACTGCTATTTTCTTTCTAAGTTTTTCGCCCATTCATAACCGCTCATCCTGGGGCGTACATGAGAGCGATTTATTGGCGATATCACTCATCTTAAGACGGGGGATAGGCTCCGGTTCTTATTTTGGCGTGTATTTTTCGTATTAATTTTGGGAAAAGAGTATTTTTCGAATTGCCCTTAAAAAGTGTGAACACAAATGATATGATCCAAACATAAATAACAAAGAAAAAAACAAAATAATGCAAATACTTGTTTAGGTGAATTTTTTTTTTTTTTGTTTTTTTGTTTTTGGATAAAGTGTGTGTGTTTAAATCAGTGTCTTTACGGGGTTGAAGAACTGATACAATGAACAATAAAATATATTTATTATTAAACTAAACAAAAACAAACAAAGAGGAGGCCATGAACAAAATGAATTAGGTCATCAATGGAGCTCCTCCCATCTTCATTGGTGTTGCATCTGATGAATTTGTATCTATTGGCGTTGGCACAGAATTTCCTTTTTCCCACATTTATTCCCCAGAAAAATAAAAGCAAAACCAAAAACAAGAACAAAAACCAGTTAATAAAACCATGCATATTTAGGCAGATTTGACGTTCTCTATTGCAGATTGTAGTTTACTGTTTGAAGTTTTATTCTACATGTACTATCCTTCTCTGGCATCTTGATAGAGAATTCACATAAATAAAATTTTTATTGCCGATCAAAAATAAAAAAAATAAAACAATGCATATATAAGAATCTGTCATGTCAAATCATATCATAAAAAAGCCCTTAGATATACTAAAATTTAAAAAATGTACCGGAAGGGACCCCAAAGGAATTGAAGGTGGATGTGGCGGAAGAAGACTACCGACAAATTGGAGCTGTTTCAGGGGCTAAATTGCAAATTTAGTCCTCTAACTGGACACATTTTGCAATTTTGGTCCGGGTTTTTCTCCGACGACAATTTTAGTCCTGTAAGTGGTCTTTTTTTTTTGCAAAAATAGTCCTCAACACCGGAAAGACCACTTACAGGACTAAAATTGGTCTTTTCCGGCGACAATTTTAGTCCTGTAAGTGGTCTTTCCAGCGACAATTTTAGTCCTGTAAGTGGTCTTTCCGGTGTTCAGGACTATTTTTGCAAAAAAAAGACCATTTACAGGACTAAAATTGTCACAGGAGAAAAACCAGGACCAAAATTGCAAAACGTGCCCAGTTAGAGGACTAAAATTGCAATTTAGCCCTGTTTCAGGATAGGAAAACAAACCGTAGATGGTGGTAAACGAAACTCCACTACTTGATGACTCTCGATATCATAGTTCAATAAAGTCATTCCATCAGAATCAAGGTCCCCGTGATCATGATAGATGAGTTTTCTCTTATGATGATGCAGATCGATTATCCTCTAAAAGAGCCACGGGTGTACGTGTTCCACCACATAAGTTTATGTATACGTATCCTCGTCCATGATTCCTTCAAACCATAATCCTTCATCATCCACATATTAAAAGTAGCTTCCGGCTCAGAGGTAATATATTAATACCTGCACCATCGGTTAAAAGTAGGCAACCATTCAACACACTCAATATCAAAACACCATATTCCCCTGCAGCCTCAGGTAATTGCAAAATATTGAGTTGATCAACTCTAAGATCAAACGCTAGAATGTAATGAATCTTTTTATTTTGATTAGGATCGTAAGGATTCCTTATTATCCAATGTAAAGCATAATTGATTAAGACCCCCTCCAGATTCGAACGTTGACAATAGATGAAGTAATCATGAAAATCTAGATCTGATTTTACTGTGATCCATTTATCTGTTCTCAAACTGTAAACTTCGTATTCATATTTAGCATCTGGTTGACTACCACGTCGTTCTTTATATTCATCATGGGGTGGACCGCTCACTAGAAAAACCTTGTAGGTATCATGAACATCATCATATCCGAAGCCGTAAAAAGCTACTCTTCTTCTTCTTTCTCTCCCATCTTTGAGGAACAACGGGCTTTTAGGCAAAACCCAAGATGACTTTTTGACTGGATTGCATAAAGATATCTCATATTCACCATATATACTACGCGCGTCCTCCAAGGTTAAAGTCATGACTCACAATTCCATGACACAGAATTTGACAAAGTAAACCATTGCAAGAGCCAACCAACATTGATCTCATCCCCGGGGCATGGCTTTCGTAAGAGTTGTAAATCCGTTGAAATTCGCAGCCTAATTCCAAGTTTTCCAAATCCCTCCCACTGATTGAATATTCTGCCAGGTGTGTCTCATGGCCGGAGTACACTATTTCTGACTCGTCATCAACATTAACTCTAACATCTCTACAAAATAATCTGATTGGTTTTTTTTGGATGGTAGAATGATATTGCAGATGAAACCGAATGAATTCGGAGCTTGAAATCAGGAGGTTCCATGATTTCGATAAGCTATTAAATCGACCAATTAATGGATTTTGGTGGCAACCGTATCAGGACAAGAACAAGTAAATCTTCAGGTAAATATATATGAATTAGACATATGAGAAATTTCAGGGGATAAATTCCTTTTTCTTCAATAAGATTGAAGAAAAAGAAGGCACGGATGATCAGAAACCCTATATATTGCCGTTTATGGACGGTAAATATATTGCATTATATATGGCGGTTGCGATTAGCCGCCTTAGGTAATTAGGTTTTACGCATCAAATAAATTATTATTTTTTCCCGTTAAAAAACACTTTTAAATTTTTAGATTTTCTTACGGAAAAATAAAATAAAATATTATTCCATAGAGGACAACTAATTTTATATACTACTCTTCTAGTCCATTCAAAATCCCTTTTTTTTTATAACCGAAACGGTATTATTTCGTTTAGAAGTAATTCAGACATGACGGCCGGTGGGGCTCGAACCCAAGGGTTTCAGCTTAACCATGAAGATAAGCCTCGTTGGCAACAAAATCACTATCTAAAAGTAGAATAATCAGTAATTACGATCTCAAATTGCATAAATATAAATAAATCCCAATTGAATTATTAAACTAAACAAAAACAAACAAAGAGGAGGCCATGAACAAAATGAAGAAGGTCATCAATGGAGCACCCATCATCTTTATTGTAGTTGCATCTGATGAATTTGTATCCGTTGGTGGCACAGAATTTGACCCTTTTCCAAAATTAATTCCCCAGAAAAACAAACAATAAAAACAAATTAATAATAACATCTCAAAAAAAAAACAAATTAATAAAACCATATATAAGAATCTCTGTCTTGTCAAATAATAATTAAAACTCTTAAACCTCTTATCAGATACTAAAATTAAAAATAAAATAAAAAGTACCTGAACCTGAAGGGACAGTACTAGGAGAGGGTGGTGCTTTACTCCCGGGAGATTTTGCTGGAGGAGCTGCTGTATATATCCATTAGCCAAACATGCACAAATAGGTAGGAGTAGTAAGAAATTTGATGGGAATCATAATATTGGTGAGGTAAAAACATCAATATCAATGACATTTTTTTCCACGAAAAAAACAATCTCGTGGTGCAATGTAGTAATCGTGATGCCTAAAGGCTAAAGCAGTACGTGTTTAAGGTCTCGAATTAAACTTTTAAAAAAATCGAATGCATGTCAGTGCAGTGAGGATATACACAAACTTACAAGTATTGCATTGGCTACTTACCTGGGATTTTTTGGCTAACAGGTGAGAGTCTGGACTTTGCAAAAATATTTTGAGGAAGCTGCACGATCTTAAAGCTTGAGGGTTTAGTTTGGTTCCAAAAACACCTAAAACGCGAAAATGAGAGTGGTAGATCGACAACACAGGGATGAGCCGCCACCATTGAGGACTTGACACAAACACTGCGGTTGCGTGCTGACTACGCTGCTAAGCTGGCTGCAGCAACCGGAGGAAGGCGTCGATGTATTCCCCTGGATATAGTTCAGGCAAGATGACATGCTAATTATAGCGTTTGTACAATCACTTGACGACTGTGCCATGGTGCCAGGCCACCAGGTCAAGGTTACCAGCAGCAACGCCATTAAAGCTATGCCCATAGTTGTTGTTGCCATTAATTAGAGATATATAGAAGTACAGGTAATTAATAATGAAGTGATATTATGAATTGGAGAAGTTAATGAGTTAATTAATGGTGGGATTTGCTTTGTGATGGAGAAAGAGGTGTTTTTGGGATTGTTTATAAAGCAGATTTTAAACAGAGGGTCAAAAGGAATATTAGCTTGTGTTGGTCACCTACTTTTTCCAACTTTATTTCTTATTGTATTATACTATTAATAAAAAAAGAGTGATTCTACAAACACAATCGATATGTGATATCCCACGTTGGACGCAAGGAAGCGCATCATTACTATATAAATGTAAGACATGAAGATCTTGTTAATTCGGGTAGCCTATTTTAGACCAAACGAAGACGACGGTTGATCGACCGGACCATTTATAACTCATTTATTCATGAATCAAGATGTGGACTCATCATAGATTCATAATCAAATGTGTTTTTACAATCACTGAAACATTACTCGTAAAATGCATAATATGTTTTTGCATTCATCAATCAAGATGCGGACTCGTCATAAATCTCAAACGTATAAAAACAGAATGTGTTCTATAGCTGTGGGCCTTGTGGCTGAGTGTTATGATTTGTAGGAGCATAACCCTTTTAAGACAACATGCAATCAAAACATAGTGTCACAACACTAACCACATCTGATTTATGATGGACCATCATCTGTCAATGAGTCTTATATCATAATCATTCCACTTTTTTACACCACTAATCATTGTGCGACTCAAATTAAGTAATACGTCATAATCTCGATCCCATATTTGTTACTTTTAGTTGAAAGATGGAGGACTTAATTGCCTATAGAGTGTGCAAAGTAGGGATTTTTGTTGAAAGTTATTCTTTAAGCTTTCAGGGATATATATTGAAGCTGCTTAAATTCACTCCCAGCTGCCCTTCAATTAATATTCCTGCTGCAACATAAGTTTGTAAAAATAAAAATAAAAATAAAAAAGTGAGCATAGAACAATGCATGTGTATATATAGGCACATATGATACAGTGACAGATGGATAAAACAATATATATGGTGAGAAAGAATTATAAGTAATATATACAAGGCATGGGAACCACTTGAATTCAGATTAACAACCAAACACATTACAACTAATAAACATGCATAATAATGTCGCTTAAATAGATAAACCAATGAATCATACACTAATTTACTTAGACATGCAGCTAGCAAGAGATGTCGATCTCACACGAGAAATCGATCGAGAACCTCATTCTTCTTCTTTTATGCTATATATATATTCAGCCATTAATTGTCCCCAGAGGAAGGTGGATGTGGCTGAACAAGACTACCGACAAAGTTAAGCTGTTCAATCCTTTGAAAAGTGCCAGATGGTGGTGTTGGAAACTCCACAAGTTGATGGCTCTTTGTATCAAAACAGAATAGACTCGTTCCTTTATCGATGACCCTGATATCATGATAGATGAGTTTACTCCTATTATTATCCTCTAAAAGGGCCACGGGCGCCCGCGGCAAGTAATAACGCGAATTGCATATACGTATCCTCGTCCATGAATCCCTCAAGCCGTAATCCTTCATCACCCACATATCAAAATCAAATCCTGGTCCATCGTCCCTTAAAAGCAGGCAACCATTCAACTCACTCAATATCAACAAATTATAATAATATTCATCCTCCATATCCTTAGGTAACGGCAAAATCTGGAGTTTATCCGCTCTAAGATCGAATGCTACAATGTAATGCATCCTTCTATTTTCAGAAGGACCGTCGCTTAATATCCAATGTAAAGCACAATTAATTAAGACCCCTTCCACATTCCAACAACCTCTACGACGGATGAAGTAATCATGAATATCTAGATCTGAGCTTACTATGACCCATTTATCTGTTCTCAAACTGTAAACTTCATATTCATATTTAGCATCGGATTGACTACTACAATATTCATTACGGTGTGGACTGCTCCCTAGAAAAACCTTGTAGGCGTCATGAACATCATCATATCCAAAGCCGTAAAAAGCTACTCTTCTTCTTCTTCTTCTTCTCCTGCTCCCATCTTTGAGGAACAACGGGCTTTTAGGCAAAACCCGATATGACTTTATGAGTGGATTGCATAAAGATATCTCATATTCACCACACATACCAAGGTTCCTATGATACAGAAATTGACAAATTAAACCATTGCAAGAGCCCACCAACATAGATGTCATCCCCAGGGCAAGGCTTTCATGAGGGTTGTAAATCCGTTGAATTTCGCAGCCTATTTCCAACTTTTCCGAATCCCTCCGGCCATTGATTGAATATTCTGCCAAGCTTGTCTCATGGAAGAAGTACTCGTCATCAACATTAACACAAAAATTATTACAAAGTAATCTGTAAATATTTTTTTGGATTCTAGACTGATATTGCAGATGAAACCGTATGAATTGGGAGCTTGAAATCAGAAGGTTCCATGATTTCAATACGCTCTTAAATCGACAAAGGGATTTTGGTGGCAACCGTATCAGGATAAGAACAAGTAAGTCTTCAGGTAAATAATAATTAGACATATGAGAAATTTCAAGGGATGAATTTCTTCGACTTCAAGGAGACAGATCGCTTCTCTTATATGTAGTGTATGTAGCACTACCGATATATATATCTGTAATAAGATTGAAGAAAAAGAAGGCACAGATGATCAGAAACCCTTTTGCCGTTTATATATTGCAGCGGTTGCGATTAGCCGCCTTAGGTAATTAGGTTTTACACGTCAAATAAATTTTCTGTTTTTCCGCTAAAAAAAACTTTTAGATTTTTATATTTTTTTACGGGAAGAAAAAGAGAGAGACTTTATGGTGCAACGGTTGTAAGAGAAGGTTGTACCAAGTGGCATACATTAGAGCCTCTCATTTTTACTCTCTTTCACATAATACACTTTTATCGTGTGTGAGAGGTTAGAAATGAATGATTGTAATGTATGTCACTTGGTACAACCTTACTACAACGGTTGTATTATAAAATTTGTCAAAGAGAAATTGGTTCATCGTTAAAAAACACAATATTTGAAATATTTAAACTGGACATTAATAATTTAAAATTTTATTTTATAACCAAATAGTACTTGGGTACTCAAAAAAAAAAAAGGTTCTCGGTCCTTCTCCTGCCTCTTTCTTCTCGCCGGCCCTACAAGATTTTCCCCTTGACGCTGGCGGCCTTGTGCTGTCGGCGTCCGTCTCCTTCCTATTGTATATATCTTCTCTCCTAGTTTAATCCTTTTGGGTCTCCTCCCCCTTGTTGTCTTCTTTTTGGTTCGCTAGATCTTTCTCCCGTCATCTTTGCCCGGAGCTGTCTGTTGGCCGGAAGCTGCTAGCTCCGGCGCTCTCTTCCGGTTTGCCTCCTGGGCTTCTATTGAGATGGGGTGGGAGCGGTTGGTCTTTCCGGCGACTTTTTTGGTGGCGATCTTCGATGGGTGCTTTGGATCTGCGGTTGGGGGTTGTCGTCTAACCTTAGTAGTTTGTGTTTGTTCCTGCTGCGTTGCTTCTACTCTTTGTTGTTCCTGCTGCTGGCTTTCCTTTGGTTGATGCGGCTGATTAGTTCGATTCCGAGGAGTTGTTTCTCGGAGGTTTAGCCTTCGACTTTCTACTATCGCTTGCGGATCTCGGGTTGTTGATGGTCATTTGTGGCAGCTTTCGTTTCTCCGTCACCTGTGGCACCTTTCGTCGCAACTTGTGATTTGTTATTTGGTATTAGGAGGGGTGGCTGGTTTGCAGAGCATGGCGGAGCATAGGCGGCGGCGGCGGATGTTGTGTTTTTATGTTTTTAGTTTTTGTTTGTGTGCGTCGAATAATAGGTCGCCGAGAGGTTTCACGTGTCTGAACGCCTCCTTATGAAATTATTTCATTGGGAAAATTCCCTTCTGTTCAGCACACTTGATTCGACCTATTATTTGGCTTCGTTGTTTTGTAGGTTGTCTGTTTTTGCGGCTAGGCCGTGTTGTAGTGCGGTTTTTTGGCCGCGTTGTAGTGCGGGTTTCTGCCGCGTTGTAAGTTCGGTTTATCCGATTAATAAAAGCTTTCGTATTTCGTGGAAAAAAAAAATAAACTGGACATTGGAATTTTTTAATAGGTAAAAAGGACAAAGGTTTATTCCACTATAATTTGAATTTTCTCATATTTAATTACAATAATGAATATATGTTTTGATCTGAACGTCAAAAAATCGTAATTCTTCTCTCTTTCTACAGATATCTCATTTGATATTTTTCGATCTCATTTTAAAGTCATTTTCGTCAAAAACAACGAAACAGTAGAACATTGGTATAGTGGTTTTGATGTCAATTCCACTATGGATTTTGGGTAACAAACAATGGAATTGTCCTTATCAACCAATTTGTATTTTCACTGTCCTGATTTCTATTTTTTTCCTTTTTTTTGTCCTTTAAACCACCTCCCCAAAAAAATATTATTCCATAGAGGACAACTAAATTTATATAAGGTTAAAAGTTGTGAAGGACATTTTTAATCTAAAATGGTTGAGAATGACAAAATGTAGTAACACATGTACAAAAATGTAGTAACACGTGTAATAACTGCCCTTCTCAACCAATTTGTATCTTATCTTGTCCTTATGGACTCTGACCCCTTTTTATATAATACTCTTCTAGTCCATTCAAAAACAATATCTTCCCCCGGTTTCTCTGAAACGAAACTATAATCTAGAGGTGTACACGGTGGGACTCGAACCAAAGGTCTAAGGTTAACCATTGAGATTTGGACTGAAACAAGGTTTCTTGGACTGATGAAACTATAATCTGGATAGAGACTAGTGAACACTTAATGGGCACGGTGGGACTCATCCGGAAAATAAAAAAGGTCTAAGGTTAACCATTGAGATATGCCTCATTGGCAACAAAACCACTAGTTAAAAGTAGAATAATCAGTGATTATGATTTCGTGGGTAATTAATCAAGGTTTACTGGACTGATGAACTCATACAAAGAACCTTAAAATATTTATAATAAAAATAATAACCTTAAGATATATTTATTCAATTCGATCAGTTGATCGGTTGTAATTAGATATCTTTTGGAGCATTCCATTGCAATAAAATTATCCGTAATTTGACTCACATGTGATATTTTTTTAAGGGTGGGGTGATATTTCATATTGTTGTATTGAAGATGTGGTGTTGTGATATTGATAAGTCCTATTTGATTAAATGGTCCTTTTTGGGTGTAAGCAATGAAAAAATCATTTTTGTTTGTTTCTTATTGAAAAAGAACTGCATAAGGCGTCACTTCATAAAAATTACATCTCGATGAAGCCATAAAAGGCAAGATTGAACTCGACTCGCTAAGTACTCGATATAGCTCGACTCGGCTCGTAAGGTCGATTATTTTCTTAGAATTCATTTAATTTTTAATAAAATATGACAAGATCGAGCTCGACTCGTTAATAGTGGTCAATGATTCGCGGGTGTTAGTGCATCGCGGTGTCAACTTAATCGTGGTGTCTCTGCGACGGGGTGGTCACCGCATCCGTGTCTCTCAGATCGGGGGTGGTCACCGCATCACGGTGTCTCTGCATCGGAGGTGGCCCTTTGCATTGAGGTGGTCAATGGATGCGGGGTGGTCAATATATCGCGATGTCAACCCCATTGAGGCGTCTCTCGCATCGCGTGTCTTTACAATCACGGTGTCACTTCATCGCGGTGTCTCTCGTGATCGCCGAATGTGTCTCTCATCGATTGTGTCACGCATCGCGTGTCTCTGATCGAGGGTGGTCAGCTGCATCGCGGTGTCTCTCGCATCTGGGGTGGTCATCGATCACGGGTGTCTCTGATCTAAGCCGGTCATCTGATCGTGGTGTCATTTCAGATGTCTCACATCGCGGTGTATCTGCAATGCCGTGTCACTTCAATGCGGTGTCTGCGATCGCGGTGTCTCTGCAATGCGGTGTCAATTCATTGCGGTGTCTCGTGATCGCGGTATCACTTTCATTCGCGGTGTCTGCAGATCGGGGTGGTCATCGCGATCGCGGTGTCTACGTGATCGGGTGGCCATTGCATCACGGTGGTCAATAAATTGATGGTGGTCAATGCATCACGGTGTCACTTCATCGAGGTGTCACGCGATCGGGATGGTCAGCTGCATCGCGGTGTCACTTCATCGCCGTGTCTCTTCATCTCGGTGTCATTTCATCGCGGTGTCTCCGCGCAAATACGGTGTCATTTCATTGCGATGGTCAAAAATGCATCGGGGTCACTTCATCAAAGTGTCTCGCATCACGCGCCTCTTCATCACGGCGTCTCTGCGATCGCGGTGTCACTTGATCGTGGTGTCTTTGCATCGCGGTGGTCAATAGATTGAGGTGGTCAATGCATCGCGGTGGTCAATGCATCGCGATGGTCATCAGATTTGAGGTGTCTGCGCGATCGAGGTGTACATGCATCGCGGCGCCTCTACAGCGCCTCTATATCGGGGTGGTCACCGCAACGTGGTGTCTCTCGTGATCGGGTGGTCATCTGATCGCGGTGTCTCTGCGTGATGGTGGCCACTGCGCATCGTGGTGGTCAATGGATCAGGATGGTCGGTATATCGTGGTGTCACCGCATCACGGTGGTCAATGCATCGGGGTAGTTAATGGACTGGGGTGGTCAATGCATCACGGTGTCTCTACATCGCGATGTCAGACGCATCGCGGTAGTCGGTGCATCGCGGTGTCACTTCATCGAAGTGTCTACGATCGCGTGTTTATGCATCGCGGTGTCTCGCATCGCAGATGTCACTTCATCGCCGTGGTATCTTCATCTCGGTGTCACTTAATCGCGGTGTCTCGCATTCGGTGTCATTGCATCGCGGTGTCTCTCGCAATACGGTGTCATTTCATCGCGGTGCATGTAATGAATATATAGCAATAACAAGGAAAAAAAAAAAAAAAAAAAAAAAAAACAACAACAACAACAGGGCGTCATCTTTTTTCTTTTATTTCTTCCCAAATAAGCGCACGACCAAAGTAGCAGGTTGTTTTTTTTTTTTTTTTTTTTTATTTTTTTCACAACATGTATATAATATAATTTGTCGCTTAGAACTAAATAAGATTCATTAGTGTCCTATTCTTTTAATTGTTTACATTTTTGTGTCCTTTTAATTCTTACCCACATATAATTATTCAATTCGATCGTATTAATGAAAGTGAAAAGAGAACAAAATTACATCTCAAAATGCATAAATGTAATGAATATATAGCTGGACGAGCGCAGCGCACGGCAAGTAGCAGCATATATATATATATATATATATATATATATATATATATATATATATATATATATATATGTATATATGGATACCAATCCCAATTAAATTATTAAACTAAACAAAAACAAACAAAGAAGAGGCCATGAACAAAATGAAGAAGGTCAATAATGGAGCTCCTCCCATCTTCATTGGTGTTGCATCTGATGAATTTGTATCTGTTGTTGTTGGCACAGAATTTGATCCTTTTCCTATATTTATTCCCCAGAAAATAAAAAACAAATTAATAAAACCATATATAAGGATCTGTCTTGTCAAATCATAAAAAAGCTTAATTTGATAATGAGATACTAAAATTTAAAACATGTACCAGAAGGGAGAGTAGATGCTGGTGCTTTACCCTCAGGAGATTTTGCTGGAGGAGCCGCTGTATATTCAAACAAGCACAAAGGGGTATATAAGACTAAAGTAAGAAATTTGATGGGAATCAAAAAAGAAACATCAATATCAGTGACATTTTTTTTTCCGGAAAAAATAATCATGGTGTTATGTAAGACACAAATATTCATGGTGCAATGTAGTAATCGTGATGCATATATGCCCTATACAAAGCAAAAACATAGGGCCAATGTATACAACCACCCCATATATATATATTAATTAAGACAACTTTATTGTTTTTTAGCGTGACACCGTATCCAAGTCGATTCTAAATCATAAAATTGAATTCTACCCGGTCGATTGACTCGTTGCATGTGACAATATTCAACTGACGAAAAATCCTCTAGATCGAATTAAACTTTTAAAAGGTGCAGTTTCACTATATATATATATATAGGTCAGGTGTGAGGAGTGAGGACACAAACAAACTTACCAGTATTGCATTGGCTAACAGGTGGAGTCTGGACATTGCAAACTTTAGGAAGCTGTAAAGCTTGAGTTTGGTTGATATTAAGCCCAAGGGATGAGCCACCACCATTGAGGACTTGACACAAACACTGTGGCTGTGTGTTGACGACGCTGCTAAGCTGGCTGCAGCAACCGGAGGAAGGCGTCGATGTATTCCCCTGGATATAGTTCAGGCAAGATGACATGCTAATTATAGCGTTTGTACAATCACTTGACGACTGTGCCATGGTACCATGCCACCAGGTCATGGTTACTAGCAGCAACGCCATTGATGCATAGGCCAAGCTCATTTCAAATTTCTGGTTATAATTAGCCATTGAAATGAAGAAGAAGAAGATGATGCGTTAAGTTAATGAAATGGTGGGATTGCTTTGTGAATTGTGATGAAGAAAAAGAGGGGGGTTTTGGGGTTGTTTATATTTAAAGCAAGATTTTGAGAAAGAGGGTCAAAGGAACATTAGCTTGTGTTGTTCACCTACTTTTTCCTACTTTTGTATTGTTGTTAATATGTAAATGTGTTTCTCAAAAAACAAAATGTAGATATGCTTCAATTATTTGGTTTGTTATGTTGGTTACCAACTAATTATTGCTTTCAATATTCTCTTCTTCCTCATGTTTCTTTTGCTTTTAATATTCTCTTCTTCATGTTTATTTTTCCTGTTGAAGAAAAGTGTCTTATGTCTCGGTACAAAAAGAAATTCTTTTTTTTTTTTTAATAATTTTTTTATTATTTTATAAAATGGCAAACCTCACAAGGCCGAGGTTCATAGCCAACAAAAACTGCGAAAAAGGAAAAAGCGCGTGGTTGTCGCCGTATAGGTCTGGATAGGAAAAAAGATCGACTCCACAAAAATCACAAAGTTGTAATAGATATTCAGGCAAAATTAAACATTAATAATATTCGTAGTCATCATCGTATTTGTGGTAACTCTTGTTTCTTGCCCTTGTCGTTACTTCTTGATAGGGTATCTCTGCCAAGTAGTCTTCATTCTCGGATGCCTCTGTCCATTCTTCATAATTGTCATAGGATTTTGAATTTAGGTACTGCTTTGATTCCTTATCTGAGGCGTCAAGTTGATCTTTTATTTTATCTATATCCGAGCTGGATGCAAATTTATCATGTTGATACGAGCGTTTCTTGGGCGGTGTCTTGTCTTTCTTTCTAGCTCGTCCTTTCTTTTTTGTAACATCATCAGGTTCACTTTCCCCCCCTTTCAAAGCCGACTCAAGGTAGGTAGGGGTTGGGGCCTTCGAAGTATCACCTGAATTAATCATTGGAGTTCTTGGGTCTTTTTCTGTAAGGTCAGAATTTATCGAGTCGGGTATAACCCCGGAAACGTTAAAACGGGCCTGCAAGGTGGAGTGGAAAGCTCTTAAGCTGTCATGCGAAATCTGATTCCCAGTCCCAGTATTCTTCGAAACCGGAGCACTGTGTTGTCCCTTTTCAATCTGATTATGTATCTTATTCTTCGGGTATTCAAACAATTTGGCACTAGGATCCAAAGCCACGGTCCCCTTAACAATCATAGGTTCTAGTTTATCCTCCCTAGATTCAACCGAGGGAGGGGGTTCATGTCGGGGAGAATCTTTGTTTGAATCATATGGAGCTCTAGCTGTTTCCCCGACCATGGCATGGGCTGGCCCCTTGAAGGAAGTCGAGCCTGGTGCTGCCAAAGACACATCAACACTTTCAACCTGAGATTTTTCAGGAGCAACTGTCGCTTTTGCGACATAAACTTGAGCAGATTGGCGTGATTTGCCTTAGTATTAGTGGCCAATTCCGGATGTTTTACAAGACATTGATCATGATTATGCCCCATACGCCAACAATGGGTGCAATAAGTGGCGAGCACGCCGAGGAGAATGGGTTTGAGAACCCGTCACCATTTTCTTTTGAATCCAAATCCGATTAGGAGGTGTTTGAGAATATCAACTTCAACTGAACCCGAGCTAGAAGGCCTTCGGCTCGGCTCAGTAGCGCATCAATACGAAGTGGTTTTCCAACGGTTTGCATTAATTCAAAAATGAAATCCTTGTTCATTAGATGGACTGGGAGTTTGGGGAGCGAGATCCAAACAGGAATTATGGAGGGTTCCTTATCGACATGAAAATCAACTGTCCATTTAAACTCCCTCATGGTTTTGTTACCGACTCGCCAGGACGCTTTGGAAAATAATCTGATGTAATCTTCGTCATGTTGAAAACGAATTAAAGCATGCTTGTTATCTAAAAGACCGAGAGCGTAGTTACCTTTAAAATTTTGGACAGTGAGGAATTTTCGAATCGTATCTAATTGTGGTCGTCCCTGTGAAAATTTTCCTACCAGTGATCGTTGAAAACCAGCTGCCAGTGCATTCTCTGCCTCTGCTGGGATGATTATGGATGGCTCCCCCTTAAAAGTTGTAGTCTTCAGGCTGCCGGTCTTGAAGGAAGAAGCCGAACCTTGCCCGGTTATTTGAGCATAGCTAAGCGTGGTCACCGGAGAAGTGCCTGTTGCTGCTGTTGTTGCTGGCTGTTGTCGTCGCTGCTGGCTGTTGTCGTGGATGCCAGGGTCGGGAGGACGGTCCGCCATGGAGGACCGCCAGAAGGCCTGACCGAGATTCAGACTCGGCGCCCAAGAAACCCTAGGAAGTTTTTATCTAGTTCTTCAAGTTGGTGATTTTAGAATTCATTGATTTTATTCTTTTTTGGAATCGTACAAAAAGAAATTCTTCTCGTCACTAAAGTAAAAGTGTGACGTGGTCATTTGTTGTGAAATTAGCATTTCTTGAATTACCATCTCCCTCAAAAACTTAAGAGTAGTGATAATGTCACAACAAAATGACAATAACATTGTACACAACACACTTTGAGACCATTGATGATGATGTGGAATATATTGAATCATATGGGTCCCAAACAAATCAAAAACAAATCAATGATTTAAAATTTTGTTTTGGCATTTGTTGTGTATATTTTGTTGTGCCACAAACATTTCTCAAATCTTAAGTTTGGGGGAAGTAGATAATTAACATTTTATTTTATATATATATATATATATATATATATATATATATATATATATATATATATATATATATATATATATATATATATATATATATCTCACTACGGAACTTCAAGTGTGGGCCCGTAGTAAGAATGAAGAGAGACTCAACACTTGATTTTTATTTTTGATAGGGAAGGGGTTTGAATATGGAAAGCTATGCGCTTATAGACGTGGCCGGTTCCGGGTCTCTGGCATGACCCTCAGGTTCCGGGTCCAAAATGGAACAGGAACCGCCGGTTCCAATTTCTAGCCGGTTACGCCGGGTCTCGGGAACCGGCAAGTTTGGCGGTTCCCCGGGCCGGTTCCAGGTCTCGGCGGTTCTCGGGTCCAGACGGTTCAGATTACGGTTCCAAAAAAATCAATATTTTTTTACAAAATTTGTATAACTTACGTTAAAATTAATAATAAATTCTAATTGGTTATTAAACTATATATAATATTTAATTTCATAACTATATTTTAAAAAAATCAAACGGCTGGTATAATATTTAATTTCATATCTATATAATATATAATTTCATAACTTATATTCTAAATTATTTATAAAAAAAAAACTTATATTCTAAATTGTTTCATAAAGTAAATATTTTATAATCGTTTGCATCCGAGTTGTCGTACGATTTAATGTTATCGCAACGAAACGGGGTTTGACCACCTTACATGAGTGCATGCATCCGGTGAACAGTGACAATTTTTTCCAACATAAATAATTTGTAAGTAAATTAAAGAATAATGCGTAGTTTTCTAATTGTTTAATTTTTATGATTAATTTGTAAGTAAATTATGATAGATAATATTATGATAATATGAGAGTTAGAATAGAATTGTGGGTAAAAAATGATGAAATGGATATGTATTTATAGTGTGGTGAATTTGTGATATTTTAAAATTAAAAAAAATTGAAAAAATATACGTTGGACTTGGAGACTTGGTCCACTTGGAGGGGAAAAAAATTTTAAAAAATTAAAAAATAGAAAACCGCCGGTTCAGGTCCTCCGGGCCGGTTTGACTGCTGATTTTTCGTCCGATCCCTTGAACCGCCGGTTCCGGGCCTGTCCGGGTCCAGTGGAACCTAGAACCAGGTTGGACCTGTGGAACTGCCGATTCCTGGACCCGTGGAACTGCCGATTCCTGGACCCGTGGAACCGCCGGTTTGGAACCGGGAACCGCCGGGTCCGACCCAGAAAAAGACCCGGAACCGGCCACCTCTATGCGCTTAAGTTGAT
The DNA here is from genome assembly GCA_026214975.1 of Gentiana macrophylla. Taxonomy (NCBI): domain Eukaryota; kingdom Viridiplantae; phylum Streptophyta; class Magnoliopsida; order Gentianales; family Gentianaceae; genus Gentiana; species Gentiana macrophylla. Next base: position 2,638,615 of record CM047810.1, on the reverse strand, counting down.
GGGAAGATAGATAACTAACATTTTACATATATCTCTCGATAAGGCCCATCAAGTAGTTACTATGCGCTTAAGTTGATGGGAAGATAGATAACTAACATTTTACATATATCTCTCGATAAGGCCCATCAAGTAGTTATATAGTAATAAGTAGAGTCAGGATCTCTTGTTCTGAAACCATGTTGAATTATTATCTCTGTCAAAAACTTAAGACGGAGGGAAATTACATAATATAGACATTTTATAGATATCTCAATATAATTATGTTAGACGTTGTTACACGGCACGCTCTTAAAACATTGATCAGGTGGATCCCATCACAATCAGTAATTCACATGGTGATCAATGATGTAAAATGCAATTTTTTTTCCGAAACGAAATACACACGCACTCATCCTAAACTAAACTATGCCTCAAGTGGGGCTCGAACCCGGGTCTCTCTACTGGAAGCACTGGTTAGATCCTAATGGCTTATCATTAGGACATGTACCTGAGTACATGTCAAATGCAATATGATAATTTATTGTGGAACTATATAAATCATTGTTTTGTTGTGACTTTTTTGGAGTGAAAGTGGCATTACTCATGATAAAAAGCCAGGGAATCTTATTCACTTAAATAAACAGTCAAACACCCCCCCTCCCCTCCCCCCCCTCCACCCCTTGCCACCACCTAATTAACCCCACCTCCTACTGTACTATTTCAATTAGTTAGTTAAAAGTAGTTGAGTCATGAACAGAGACCTCAATTTCCACCAGTCAATTCCACCTTTTTTTCTCTTCAATCTCATGTCCATGTGTGTGTGTAATATATATATATATATATATATCCCATAACAACCACCTCATCATCACCACCATATCCTGCATAAACTAATCTCCCTTACACTTTTCAAAAAATGGAGGGGTTTTCAGTAATTACACCGCGATTCAGTATCGTATCTACTTTTGTAGTTGTAGCAGTAGCCATTTTGGCTATGGGTAGGCAAGTAAATTGCCAAATCAGTACACAGTGTAGTGTTTCAATGCTTCAAAGTTTTACACCATGCATGAACTATGTTACTGGTAGTAGCAGTGGCAATTCTGGGATTTCACCTGCTGCTGATTGTTGTGCTTCACTCAAGTCTATTATGGTTAATGGAATTGATTGTTTATGTCTTATTGTTAATGGTGGATCATCAGGTCTCCCTTTTATTATACCTTTTATTAATACAACTCTTGTTGCTCGGCTTCCTATTGCTTGTAACACTTCTGCTGTCCCATTTGAATGCAACGGTTAGTTTCCATATATTCTGTAAAATTAAATTTAAAAAAATGATGTTTGACACTGTGAAATTGAGAATCGGTTAAATATGAATGATGCAAATACCGTAAATGACTAATCCTTGATTTAGAAAGGTGAGAAAAAAGACTATCAAAATATAAGACTGAATCCCTCAAAATAAAAAAAAAAAATATAAGATTGAAAAATAACAAAGCTGGTAATATAGATTAATAATCTTGATTTTTCAGTTAAAACTTAATTTTAATATTTATTTATTAGTTAATATATTTATTTTTTACTTTGCAGCCATGGATGCCACTATACCAGCTCCAGGTATCATTGCTAGATTTTGATGAAATGATTATAAGTATTTTTATTTTTTTTATGTAGCCATTTTTGTTAAGTAGAACCAGGGCCGTATCCGAGTCGAGCTACTCGTGACTAACTCGAGATCGGTACAAGTGTAAACTCCACCAGAGTCGGTTTAAACCAATCCGAATTCAAACTCATCTCCAATCGAAGATTATATATATAAATGTAATGTATATATATCATTATTATATATTATATTTGCAGTCAATGTATATATTATTTTAGGAAGTTGTTAATGGCACCACAACGTATCTACTTTCGGGACACTACATTGATATGCAACCACTAGAAAGTCCGAAATCACGCCCAACATTCGACTTTGTGGATAACGAATGTTCATTTTGAACCTAAAGTCGAACTTACCCCGAAAGGTGGTGTTACTAGCTGTACATTCATTTTGTGGCGGACTCCACTTTATGCCCGGGTGGTTTCATGCCCCCACATAAGCCCCCAAAGTAGTAGTGTTAATATTATTAGTATGTTATTTGTCTTTGGATAAACAAAAGCTTTTATATCCTAGTGGTTTAAACAAACCCTTTAAAGTGTAATTAAGTTGTAAGTTCAAATCCCACTACATTTTTATTTTTTTAGGATTTTTCATTTTTTGCGGTTTATGTGCATTCGAAAATTTTTCCGGATTCCCATTATTGTGCTCCCATTATTGTGCAAAAACGTGGCTTGATTTTTGCATGACAGGTTCTGATCTCCAGTCACCTACTGGGCAGCCATGGACTGATGCACCAGCTGCAACACCACCCGGACCCGGACCCGGACCTGTTGGCGATGGACCGATTAGTACACCACATCAGGCAATGACTCCTGAGGATCAGGCAGATGTATTTCCTATGGCACCACCACCTGGAGTAGTTAAGCCTGACTTATCATTTGCACTGTCTTTTAATAGCCTCCCACTTCACCACTACTTTCTTGTAATTATAGTTTCACTTATAGCCATTGCATTCATGTGTTCATGATGTAGTTAATTTTATCATCAATTTGCTCCATTATTCTATTATGTTTTACATTCACTCCTTAACCATATATGTATGTCTCTGTTTTTAGCTCCGATGGGTTCGACTTTTCAAAGGTTGAAGGTGGACATTCGACCTCTGAAAAGTCGAATCTCATCTATAAACCCGGCTTTCGAGTTTCGAACCGTGGAAGTAGTATTTGCCCCAAAAGTAAGTTTTTTGTGATGTCACCAAGAACTCCCGACCTAAATCAAGTATCCTCATGATTTATATTGTAAAAATTTGTTGTGGTAATTTTATTATGGAATTAACATTTCTGAGTGCTTTGAATGTTGTCGTTAGTTGATGTCACCGAAGTCACGCATAAGGGTGTGAACGATCCGAGTTGAATCAAAAATTTATTTATCTATTCGAGCAACTATTGAAAGCAGTGACGTGTGAACTCGGCTCAAATTTGTTCGAGCAAAGACAAAATTAATTACTCGAAATAGGCTCAATTCAGTTTTAATTATATTTGAGTTCGGCTCGATTATGATCAACAAGATTATAAGTATTATTAAACTCGAGCTCGAACGGTCCGAAAACAATGTTAAACTTTAAAATGTCGGACTTCAGTTCGTCAAAAATATACAAAATAGTATATATTTTCAGAAAAATATAATAATATTCGATAAAACTCATGAATATTTTGAGTTAACTTGTAAGTGCTAAAATTCGGCTTATTAAGCTTGATTAACTCTTCGAATTTGATTAAATTATATTTAACCGGGTATTTCAAGAGCCGAACATCAAACTCGAACTGTTTATGAGCGACTCGTCTTAAGTTGCAATCCCCATCAGTTTCCCGCCAAAGTGGCCGTATTAAGCAAAACAAATCAACAGAATAACCGTTTCACCCCCCACCAAAACCAAACCAGCAGAATGGTAAAATGTACCCCCAACGCCGCCATGACCACCGCTCTCCTCCTCCACCTCCTCCTCCTCATCCCTACTCTCTTCTTCACCGCCACCGCAGCACCACCGCCACAACCAGTGGAATCTCCGCTACCACCACAACTGCCTGCTCCAACAAACTGCTCCGACGAGTTAGTCTCGTTCTCGATATGCCTGCCGTACATTTCATCCCCTCCGAACAACGTCACTGATTGGCCTTCACACCAGTGCTGCGACGACGTGGCTTCCGCCTTCATGTCAAACACCGCCGTTTGCCTGTGTCACTTTATTCAAAGGCCTCTCCTCCTCGGTTTTCCGGTCAACTCCACCAGACTGTATTCTCTCACTTCGCTCTGTCCGATGCCTGACCAGGGAACCAAAACTGATCTCTCTTTGCTTTCTCTCTGCTCCGGTAAGCATTCCCCTGGATTTTCCCCCGTACGTGATTTTGTCATCGACAATTTTAGAAGTAAGCTAAAGCTAAATAATGAATGCGATTTATCAAATCCTGAAATTTCTGAATTGTCTTTTTTCTTTTGGCTCTTGATCGAGATTCCTCTTAAGTAGAAAACGTCCATTATTGATTGTGATTGGATAAGCAGCCATACACACAAGTTATTATACTGCTTTTTGCTGTGTGGATTCTTGCTAAAGGTTACTTGTTTTATTCATGTTTGTGTGGTTAATCATTTGATCTGGATAGAATTTGTTATACATATAGGGATTGTCATGAACTGCTTCTAAAATGCAGAAGAAATTCGAAAAACACAAAAGGCAGCAAATGATATTTGGTGGAGATCGTTGGCGGGTGCAGATTTCCAGTGCCTTTTGTGTTTTTTTGGCTATCTGCTTCTGTTTTTTATATTTAGAGTAGTCAATAACTCAATTCTTGCTTTTCAGGAATCTTGAATGACAGCTAAATTATGATATAAAGCTGGTGTTTCGGATATATTCAATTTTGTGTAGTATGATACATGTATATATGCATATATACAGCAGCATTTCTTTCCATCTGTGTGTTCATTTTTCTTGGCAATTCATCTTATTTTGTGTGACTTTCATTGTACACTTCCTTGTTTAGCTTATGATTCTGATGCAATTGTTAATGTATATGTAAATGCAAGCCTGTACATTATTGTTGCAAGGATATTTATGATTAATCTGTTTAAGACCTTCCCAATGTCCTCACTGATGCATTTAGCCTTTTAGCTTTCTGCTTTAGAAGCCAATGATTTTCATTTTACCCTGTGTGCATTATAATGCTTCTTGGATATGCATTTTACCCTGTGTTGTAAATGCAAGCCTGTACAGGTGAGTTGAAATGTTTAATAGTTTAATTATCGACCTCCCAACTGAACTGCTTAATGATTCTTGGAGACCTAATCTGGAATAAATAATGAATGTTAACCATTATCTTGAATACTAGAAATATATGATCAGGCCTTCATATTCGTCATTGATCATTTTTTTTCTTCTTTTCTTTCTCTTTTGGACTTTTTGAACAGGCTCTCACAATCTGCCTCCTTTGCTGAGCATTACAGGCGAGTTTTCCTTCTTCTTTTACCCAGTCATTTAGGTGTTTTATGCTGCTTAGGGTCATTTGATTCACCTAGTTATATCTAACGACTACATTATGTAACAGGTCCAGGGCAAATGAACCAGAACCCATTTGATAATCTTGGTCAGAACCCTTCATATATTGCACTGATTTCTGTCTTTACAAGTTCACCTCTTTTATACAAGTTTACTACTAGGAGTCCCTAGAATCGAATCAGTAATCCATAGAAGTTTAATTTCATCATATATATCTAATCATTCAGGTTCTGATAACTCACCACCCCCTCCATCCGGTATAACACAAGGGGAAGCCGGCGATTCAGACGTTTCTGACGATTATGAGACCGAGCCAAGCCCGGTTGCTGGTGATTATGAGACCGAGCCAAGCCCGATTGATGGTGGTTTGGACCAGCAGGAAAATCCGGGTACAGAAGTAGAGGGCACCATTCCAGTGACATCTCTTGCTTGGAAGATGAATAACAGTAAGTGTGGCTTGTTTGTCTCCATGATCATGACGCTAGTCACACTACTTTCCAAGTAGATATAAGAGATTAGACCAAAACAGATTTGTACGAGGCTAAAACTACTGTATTACTCTCTCGAACATGTATTACGTGGATAACGAATATAATACTTCAGCATTTGCAATATAGGATGATACATAGGAGTGGATTCCAGGAAATACATTACTTATAATAATAATAATAAAGTAAGAAGCTAAAAAGCGCCACGTCTTCTTACATTATACATATATTATAACTCCATTATACGATTCCCTGCTTTACTTAAGAAAAAAAGTGGGAGAAACTCTATCTGCTGGAGAGGGCCTTGGAGATTCCTCTTATTGTATAAGGGGTGGTCCTGCAACATCCTCCAACAAGAGTTGCTCCTGACTCAAACCACTTGCACACGTATGACACGAAATCGTCATCTGTAACACCAGTAGAAGGCTGCTGGACAAAATAGAAATCTGGCATTAGCATCTTCAAGCTGTGAATTATGACTTACAAAGACTAGATGAATGTAGTTTTTCCTATCTTTAGTACTTGTATCTTTAAGAACGCATTATCGACTGTAGATACACAATTGTATCACAACTGCCATCATCTATAGCCGTTGTGGGACGATCAACGGTTGTAATGACAGTTGTGTTCAAGTTGTGTCTCTAGAGTTGTGCTTGTATCTCTTTCGGTAAACAAAACCATTAGGGTAGAAGACTTGAGACACATAATAGATAGTAGACTCACCACCCACTCCTTTCTATCAGGATCATATGTCTCACCACTGTTAGGGTATATGAGGATCGGCTTAGTCGTTACCTGCAACAGAATTAAGGCAATTACTTCGCAATAGTAACAAATTTAAGACAACTGAAACAGGGTCCCCTAAATCTTTTTGTGTCCTTTGGATTCTAACTTGTTTAGGGACGTCCGAGAAGGATTATTTGTACCTTCTTGATTGATTGGATTAGACCATCAATAAATCTAGGAGGTGTACAGTTGATTCCAACACTGAGAACTTGATCACATGCTTCAGCAATTGCAGTACAATCTGATATAGAATCCCCGCTAACGACATGTATACCGTCTTTAGAATTAAAGGAGAACCAAGCTGGAGTCTTTATGTTGTCTTCCACAAGAATCTCAGCAAAAGCCTACATCAGACAACACATAGCCACCAAAACATCACACACACGCACACATACACACAGAAAGAAGGGAGTACTTGTGCTTAGAAAAGCATCTTTCCACCTATTACCTTAGCTTCAAGTTTGTTAGGAATTGTCTCGAACGCAATCAGATCAGCACCAGAATCATCAAGAACCTGAATTCTTCTTCTGTGGAAATCTTTTAGTGTTTCGAGAGTCACTTTGTCCCCATATATCCCACTGTGGAACATAAAACGAACATGTTACCAGAATACAACTCCGAGACAAATAACTCAACGTGCAACATATTGTGAAGTATCCTTTACCTATATTCAGAACCGTCAGCTAGATAAGCTCCATAGCTACCAACAGAAGCAGCAACGAGCACTGGGTGCTTTATGGTTGTTTCATCATAATACGTGTCCCGTGCTTCACGGGCTATCTCAACACTTCTCTTGAGAAGTTTTTCACCTTCTTCCCTAACTATTCCCTTAGCTTCAAAACCCTGGAGAGTAGCCTGCATCATGCAAAGGCAGTTGAAAGCTTAAAAGTTACCAATTGCAACACACACAGAGAACGATATATAGTTCATATAGTGATGATGAAATCATGAATGAAATTTGCAAACCTGATACGAGGCAGATATTATGATATTTGCACCAGCTTCAAGGTAGTCTAAGTGTACCTGAAACGAGATCCATTCAACAACGCCACGGAAACAAAGATGAAATTAGGTAGTCATGGTCCCAAAAGTTTCTCAAGCAATACATTGAATTGGTCTAAAAGTAAACTAACATTTCAGTTTCTTGAAGATCAGCATATTAATTTCATCTTTTATCACTATAGAATGAACAACTGTAACATGTCCCCATTTGAACCTAATCTTCATGGGTGATGCTGCTACCACAACAGTTCGGTTGTGACACAAGGATCAAACAATCAATGAGTGTAAATCAGTGGTTCTATAGTGCAATCCGTGTACCCCATTGATCACAACCTATCATATTTGTGATCCAGTCTTTTGCACCTTTGAGTATGGTGGGTCCTACATCATGACGATGGATCCTACATCATCATCTCGATGGTGTAAAATTGTGATCAAATGGGGGGGCCTACATCAGGTGTAAAACTGTGATCAAATGGGTCATACGTCACGATGAATGGTGTAATATTGTGTCGTTTCAGTAGTAGCATTTCCCAATCATGATTATAACAAAAACAAAAAAAAAAAAAAAAAAAAAACTGTAATCCTCCTAGCTGGTGAAATCCTAGGACCACACCAGCAAAATCAAAATGGGTATACTATTCAGAATTGTCCAAAAATTATTGTGAGCACGAAAAAGGACTATAGGAAATAAGCAATGATATGATACAACCTGACTCAATATCAATAACAATCGATTTTCAACGCATAGAAAACATCTATTTACTACATGTGTAGTAAATCTGAGTAACTGTCTAAAGCCATTTCAGCTTCAAGCATACATGGCTGGCTGGCCTGGCCTGCCCTTTGGGGGAGGGGTGGTCTTCCCCTTAAATTAATTTAATACTACAGTGACAGTGGGATCTTTCTTTCCTAAATAAATAAATAAAATAAAAACACAATGGGGAAAATGACAGACACACACACACTGGCAATTGGTAAGATCCCCATTTCTCATATACATTCCCCAAAACCATCAAATCCCTCCCAGTCCCAGATCAAAAAGCGTAATGAATGACACAATCACAGGGATATGGATATGGAGGGAGGGGATAAAAAGAATATTTAAAAGAAAAAAAGAGCATACTTTTTTGATGAGGTGGGGAGAAGTAACAAGGCACTTAGCACTCCAAAGAGGATCATTAAGGTCAGCGCCATGGCGTTCAAGTTCAGTAGCTAGACCGCCGTCTATCACCGCATAACCACCGCACTGGTTCATCAATTCCCTTATTACCATCCTCCTCCTCTCTAAACCCATTCTCTCTTCTTCTCTTTTTTCTGTTTGTAATAACCAGAAAACCTTGGATGCGTCAATGGAGGAAGATATCAAAATTAATTTCGGATATATATCTATTATCTAGTCTAGTAATAACAAAACAAAACAAAACAAAATAAGTGGACTTTGGGCTTCTTGATTTTCAGAGTGGGGGAGTTGGGCAATTGAATCCACGTCAGCATCTGGCAACTAAAGCTACACCCAAGTCCCAACTCGTGTTGTCTACTCCATACGTGTTTTCCATTTTGTCCACTTTTTATTATCATGCCATGCTTATACGGCACGTACTACATAATAATATAAGTCCCTTACGTTTCAATTTTGTCTTACAATACTACTTCAATTTTGCACTTATCATATTTTTATTTTATTTTATTTTTTAATATAATAAGATTTATTTTTATATTTTTTAAGTTAAGTTTTTATGGGCCCAAAATTAATATTAGTCTTGTCTTTGTCATGAACAAAGTCCGAGGACAATGTACCTAACTTCCTTTTGGGACCATATTAACTTTCTTCATTCTCCCATGTACGAACAACCCTAGTAATAGAAATGTAGAGATATTCTTTTGTATCAGAATAAATTATTCTATCTTTAAAATACATAATAATGGAGTTGAATTAGACAATTCTTTTTAGATATTATCTACATTATTCTCTGAAATTGGACAACCACAAAGACAATTTTTTCTGACAAAAGTTGTCAAAAGCCAACCCCACCCGTTTCTTTTTGCAAAGAAAATGCAAAAAAAAAGCTTGACTTCCCTTTACTTTAATATTATTTTAAAAAATATCCTTCAAAAAATTTATTATCATTACAATATCTAATCACACACATCATTCTTATCATCCTTCTATATTTTCCCTTCATTCATCTTCCTACACCTCAGCAAGAAATCCACCAATCTCCTAATTAAGACTACTCTCTTGCTTCTAGGAAAATATTTTGCGGCGGGACTCACTACTACGGTGGTCGCGTGTGCTGCCAATGTGTCTTGTTGTTTGTCTTCTTGCACTTGTACTACAAGAATCTAACTGGGATCTTCCGCGTAGTGAAAGTCGCCAAAAATTACCCTTGCTCTAATGCCTTTATCTTTATAACAGATAGTGACCACCACCAGACCACCTTATATTGTAATATTGTATTGTATTGTGTGGACGCTTTATACTTTATGGACCCCCAAAAAATTATGACAAATTGAAGGTGGCAACAGTCATGTCACACTCCTTAATTATTATAATAACATATTCCATACATGAGTATTGTATATCACTTACATTTACGGTCACTATCATCATTTTTAATGGTTTTAATATCGTAACGTCTCGCGTTGGAAAACTAAGTGGAGATCGTACAAGGTGGAGACGTAATAAAATCGATAAATTGGTTAATAATTTTATACTAAACGAAGACAATGACCCTAACTAGTTATAATCGATTTCCTTATGACTCAAGTAACACTGTTAGAATTGAGTTCTTTGCGTTACATGTGACATCACAGTATATATCAAATGTAATTAAGTGTCAATCCATTGAAGATCGTCCGGCTCAAGAATACACCATTATGTTGAAAGTAAAACATAATGAATCTGATAATTCACTTATATGGTGAGGCCGCTTCTATAATATGTAATGAATCTAGATAGTTACCTGAGATATTATACATTAAAAAGCATCGCTTGGAGCGTTATCTTATCAATTGATTAATTTTTAAAATAAAAAAATCAAAGGCACTCACATCAAATCTTCATCTATACGGTACAACCTAAAAAATAAAGTGGATTTAGATAATTTCATGTAACAAGACATCGGTCCAGTGGTAAGTGTTGAAGTCCTTAATCTAGAAGTTTTGAATTCGAGTTCCAGTGAGGACAAAAATGTGCGTGTGTATATTTCATATCTGTAAAAAAATAAAAATAAAAAAAACAAAAAAAAACTCATTATTATAACTTTTTCAATTTTTTTATTTTTTATATTACAATTGAAAGATAGAACGATACAACTATTTACAACCACACAAGAGCAGACTAACACGCCACATAATAAATGCTAGAAGACAAATTTGCCTCCATATATATTCAAACCCCAACTCTAATCACTTGAGGTATGCCTCATTGGCATTTTATTTTTATATTGATATTACCCATAAGGGCCATAACTACCCTATTCATTGAACGTTCTCTTCCCATATCCCATTAGGAACGGTAAATTAGACCTCCTTCTTCTTTCTTTCCTTTTTTTTTATTATTGAAAATGACTTCTTTCTTTGATACCTATAGAATAAACCTTTTTAGTCCACATGTCCAAATTACTCATGTGAAGGAACCTCAGCCAAATACTATACCAGTAAATGTAAGCCGTGTAAGGCACGACGAGCCCAACATAAATCGTTACCAACGATAATACCAAAGAATAGATCCCCGAAATAAATCGCGTAATCTTAACATCAACACGTGTTTCACTCATTTCCTATACATCATTTCTATTTATTATCATTAATGAATACGTCATTGATCTAGTGTTCATTCATTTGTTGGAAAAAAAAAAAACCACGTGTCAAACGGTATGAAGAATGTAAAAGGTGATTTGGTATAATGGTATTCCAACGTCAATTTTTGTGACGTTCGTACTGTAAACGGTCGTTGGTTCAACCGACGTTATGTTGTTCAAAATAATAAAAACATTTAATGTGGTGTCAAAAGTGATTTATAATCCGTCGATCTTGCCTTTTTTTTCTTTTCTGCACAAACTACTAACGGTACACGTTTGATGAAAAAAAACACAAAGGTTAAAATAAAAAAACAAAGGGGACATGTGTCGGCCAGGGAGGGTGGCCACGTGGCCTCCTGAGGGCTCACGAAAATGTGTTTCACTCATTAATATGTTTGAAAATGTGTTTCACTCATTTTCTATACAACATTTCTATTTCTTATCATTAATGAATATGCCATTGATCTCGTGTTCATTCATTTGGTGGGAAAAAAAAACACGTGTCAAACGGTCTGAAAAATATAAAAAGTGATTTGGTATTTCAACGTCAATATTGGTGACGCTCGTATTGAAAACGGCCGACGGTTCCAACGTCAAACGGTCAAACGGTCTGAAAAATATAAAAAGTTATTTGGTATTCCAACGTCAGTTTTAGTGACGCTCGTATTGCAAACGGAAGAGTGATTTATAATCCGTCGGTCTTGCCTATTTTTTTTTGTCCTTTTTCTTCACAAACTACTAACGGTACACGTTTGATAAAAAAAACAAAAAAATAAAAATAAAATAAAATGCCACGAATGAAGCCAAGAGGGTGGTCACGTGTCAAACGGTCTGAAAAATATAAAACGTGATTTGGTATTCCAACGTCTTGGTGACGCTCGTATTGGAAACGGCCGCCGGTACCAACGTCAAACGGTTAAACGGTCCGAATAATATAAAAAAATGATTTGGTATTCCAACGTCAATTTTAGTGACGCTCGTATTGCAAACGGACGTCGGTTCCAACGACGTTATGTTGTTCAAAATAATAAAAAAAAAATTAATGTGGTGTGAAGACTGATTTATAATCCGTCGGTCTTGTTTTTTTTTCCCCATTTTCTTCATAAATTACTAACGGTACGTTTGATTAAAAAAAAGTAATAAATAAATGTCACTTGTCAAGCCAAGAGGGTGGCCAATTGTGGGCAAACCCTCTTGGCTTCTTATAGATATAAGATAATAACTAGTGTACGTGAGCCGTGCAAGGCACGGCGAGCCCAACATAAATCGTTAACAACGATAATACCAAAGAATAGATCCCCAACGTGAAATAAATCGCGTAAGCTTTACCCCGCCACATGTTTCACTCATTTTCTATACAACATTTCTCTTTCTTATCATTAATGAATACGTCGTTGATCTTGTGTTCATTCATTTGGTGGGTGATGAGAGTCAACTTTACTATGCTCCGGTGCATGTTTCAACTCCCTTTTACGGCACTTTTGGTTCATTCCGGATAGTTTTAGACCTTATTTAGGGCAAAAATCGCATTACACGTCCACCATGGGGTAAACCGTCATATAGATGGAAAACCTCGGCATTTTACGATGTTTTTGGCCCTTTTCGAGCCCTATCTATCTTGTGGAATTATGCTCGGTTTGTGTTGGATGTTGTGACGCAGGATCTAGGTGCTCGTAAGCCCGGGAGACAAGGCGTGGAGCATATAAAGATGAAACCAATGGTTGGAGATAGAAGAAAATAGAGAAAAGTGAAGAAATTGGAGCCTGAAAGAGTTTGGCGCACGCCAAAAGAGTTGGGCACGCCAAAGTTGAACAAAGAGGCTCAGAACCATCGAAACAGGTTTGGGGCACGCCAAAATGTTTGGGGCGCACCAAGTTGATACAGAGAGCTTCCAGAATCACTGAAGCAGTTTTGGGGCGCGCCAAAGCCTTTGGGGCGTGCCAAAATGACTTTTCCTGCACATTTTTGGAGAATATAAATACCACTTGCACAGATTTTTTAGGGATTCTCTCCACACTTTTACACTTTCATACTTACACTTTTCCCCCCTTTAGGTCGAATTCTTCCCTTCTTCTTCCCTAGATTCACTCTTTCATCATTTTACTTAAATTAAACACAATCTAGCTTAGATTCTAGCTATAATTTCCTCTCTACTTTTGGATTTTCTCATTTTGGGTCTTCTTCTTCACCAATTGACATGGGTGTTGAAAAAGCTTGATGTAAACTCCGATTCTCTACGATTTTGGTAATCAATTTCAGTTTCTATTTCATTTATGGCTTTAATTCTATCTTTGATTGTTGTTTTTTAGTTTTATTATGAGTAGCTTAACATTTCATAGCCAAATTATGTGAAAAGTGAAGAAATCCTCCTCTAATTGATGAAATTGGGAATGAGTAGTGCTTAATTGTTGTTATATTGATAAATTCATGTCTTAAAACTTGTTCTTAACGCTTGAATTAGACTGTACACCTAGTTCATAAACTCACACACCACTTTTATAAATGTATGTTGCGAAGGGGTGTGGGAAAATGGGTTTTAAGATCATTCCTTATAATCAACTGAGTTGTTTACATTGATTAGGGAGTGAGGTTCAATCGGTTGTGAAATCGAGCAACTCTAGTGCGTTAATCTTGTTTCGGTCAGTTAAATCCTTAAATGCGTACTGTTGAACCGAGCAAAGGGTGTTTGATTGTTGCATGGCGTCTTACACTAGCTTAGGAGCTTGCACCCATGAATGAGTCGGTATAAGTGTTAGGTTGGTAGGTTGGTTAATCTCATTCCCGAATAATTGATTAGAGGGGGAAAGTAATCAGTTGGATCATGGTTTGACTATGTCTATTTCTCTCTTTATTTCTCGTTTAAATATCGTTTTAGCATAATTGAATACTTGAAATATCTTTGGTTAACCTAAACTAAGTCCGAAAATGACTTTGGTATTCGATAAATTCCTCGTGGGATACGACCTTGCTCACCTCTATAGTACTTCCGACCTGGTACTCTGCCGGTTAAGGTTGGTCATTACTATTTTGGTCATCAGTGGGGAAAAAAACCACGGTGTCAAACGGTATGAAGAATATAAAAAGTGATTTGGTATTCCAACGCTAATTTTAGTGACGCTCGTACTGCAAACGGCCGCAGGCAAGACCGACGTTATATTGTTCAAAATAATAAAAACATTTAATGTGGATTCAAGAGTGATTTATAATCCGTCGGTCTTGCATTTTTTTTTCCCCTTTTTTCTGCACAAACTACTAACGGTACACGTTTGATAAAAAAACATAAAGGTTTAAAAAAAGTACACGTGTCAGCCAAGGAGGGCGGCCACGTGGCCTCCTGAGGGTTCACGAAAATGTGTTTCAATCGTTAATATGCTTGAAAATGTGTTTCACTCATTTTCTATACAGCATTTCTATTTCTTATCATTAATGAATACGTCATTGATCTCGTGTTCATTTATTTGGTGGAAAAAAAATCACGTGTTAAACGGTCTGAAGAATATAAAAATGATTTAATAATCCAACGTCAATTTTAATGACGCTCGTACTGCAAACGGCCATCGGTTCCAACGTCAAACGGTCTGAAGAATATAAAAAGTGATTTGGTATTCCAACGTCAATTTTAGTGACGCTCGTACTGCAAACGGCCGTCGGTTCCACCGACGTTATGTTGTTCAAAATAATAAAAACATTTAATACTGTGTGAAGATTGATTTATAAATCGTCGGTCTTGCCTTTTTTTCCCTTTTTTTTTCACAAACTACTAACGGTACACGTTGATAAATAAAAAATAAAAAATAAAAAAACACAAAGGAAAGAAAAAAGAGAAGAAAAAAGGACACGTGTCGGCCAAGGAGGGTGGCCACGTAGCCTCATGAGGGCTCACCCCAAGATTGATTTATAATCCATCGGTCTTGCATATTTTCTCCTTTTTCTTCACAAATTACTAACGGTACACGTTTGATAAAATTAAAAAATAAACACAAAGTGAAAAAAAAAAAAAAAAAAAAAAAAGGACACGTGTCGGCCAGGGAGGGTGGCCACGTGGCCTTATGAGGGCTCACCCTCCTTAGCATTTAATAGAAGATTCTTTTTTTTTTCTTTCTTTTTTCCTTTTTGAAAACGGAGCCATGTATTTTTAATTGGACAAATAGATAAATGCAATTTACCCTCTCAAACTATAACTTATGAAAAATTTACAACTGAAACTATTATTTGATCTATTTACAACCTCAAAGTATAATGAACGAGCAATTTACGACCTTCAACTATTAATCGCTCAATTTCCCTATACTATTTATTTTTCTCATTTTCCACCCTTGAATTAATTTTTGAATATTTTATATTCTTTAAACAAGGCTAAATTTGTCAATCATGACCGAGCGATTCGGATCCGGTTAATTAGGTAAAATCTAGGTCGGGTCGTTACAAATACAACTTTTGTACGTGTCGATGTTTGGAGATGTTCGAACCATGGACATATTACTATGAAACCATATTAATTAAATCATCTTATTTCCTAAAAGTTTAAGCACATGATAGGAAGATATATAATTAACATATTTTATATATGTGATTGTATCAATCGTTCTAATAGCATGAATGAGTCCTATATATAATTAAAACTTCTGGCTTCAAATTCCAATTCCCATAAGATAAACAAAGTCAGGCCCATGATTTAAAAAAGAAAACAAAAGGAGAAAAAATAATCAAGTTGGCAATATATATAATGCATGAACTGAATCACAGACCAAATTTATGAATGCAATTTATTCAACCTTTTTTAATTTTCTTCTCAGTTTCTTTTTGTCTAAAGCAGTTGAGATTGCATCTCTTAAGTGCAAAGTTTGGAGTTTATTGCATTAGTCAACAGCATTTTACCTTTTTTTTTTTACTATGAACTGAAATTGGATAATTTTATCTAAAGTGGTTTAGAACTAAGTGAACACATGAATCCGTAGTACCATTTTGAGTTTCTCGTAAACTTTACTACTTGACAACATCTTTATTTCTTAAGAATATTTGTTCTTATTTAATGGTCCGAATTGAATATCAAATGTTTACTTCATGTTTGTGTGACGTGTACAGATGAGTTTGAGATTGTTTGTTTAATTAATGAACTAAATTTTATGTTTGTGATATATTTATTAATATGTTGCTCGAGCTCAAGTCAAACTCAAAAGAGTTCATTATCATTTTAACAACTTCTATTGATGTTTTTTCAACTCTCGCTTTTAAACGTGGAATGATAAATATGTTGAATGTTTTCTTAGTTGATAAACTCGTACAACTAGCTAGATCGTTGAGACGGAAAATAATATGTAGATAGATCGATATAGACACAAAGTGATGCGACTCTAAAATAATATCAAAGTTTGAAGGTTAACATACATGCATACATATTTGTGTGTGGTTTTTAACAAACAAAATAATATGTTCGAATTTTTTATATTAAGTTTAACAAACAAACTAACACGACTTTAAACAATTTGAAACTAAATCCAAATTTATTCGTAAACAATTCTATTCATGCTAAACAAAATTAGAGAATTACATTATTTACGTACTTCCCAAAAAAAATTACATTATTTACATGGATCACAGTTGTTTTCAAATGAGAAAATGTGTCCTTTTTTTTTTATTTAAGGGGGAAATGAGAAAATAATTACAAAAGAGTGACTTTTTTAGAACTGACACGTGTTCGACTGCACAAAGGGTGCTTCCCGCTGCTTTTAAAAATTCGTTCTTTTCTTCACACACACTGAGAGAGAAACTGCGTGTGTTTACTCTGAATTTTTTTAGCCGCGAATTAAGAAGAGATTATATAATTTCCCGACAGAACTGACGAATTAGGTTTATATAATAAGCACTTAGGGTTGAAATGGCGGGGACTAGAGAAAGCGAGAGTGAAGAAGTGATTGAATCTGGGATGGGTAAGGAGGTCGTGGTAATGGATACACCAGATAGGAGCAAAACCCAGATCGCTGCTCCAATTTCCCAATCCGAGGTCTAAATTTTGCTTCTTTCTTTAATCTGCATCATCATTTTGATTTTCTGTCAGCGGGTTGAATTCTTTGTTTTGAACTGATGCTCATCTGATGTTCGAAAAATGGTCTCTGAAGCGGAATTTGTAGGACTGGGTCATCTTATGTTCAGATATTGAGTTATGGAGTTGTAGAGTTTAATCTCGAAATTTTAGGGTTCAAAATGTTTGCTTTTGGATCAAGGGTTTGGTTGCTTTTTTTTCTATGATTGTTGGTCCCTAGTAAGGGGCTTTATTTTTTGCTCTAGCAGTTTCTGTGTGGAGATTTGAGTTGGAATAAGCCTTGTTGGGATGGGGTTTTGGGAAAATTGACCAGCTTTATTGTGCTCATGGAAAAACTTAGATGATGCATTCTGGTGTATTACGTGATCGAGTGTATTGCTTTTGATGTTGGCCAAATAAGCTGTTGAATGTGTAGTTATTTCATTTTCATTGGAAAAGCAGCTTAAACTTGCTTTGTCTTGTCTTTCTGCCTTTGTTCCTGTGATCCATGGCCCCGAATGTGTAATTGGAACAGCATATGATATGTACTTATGTTGTCTATCTCAGATCTGTCTCCTATACTATATCCATGTTTGCGTATTGATATGCTTTATATACTTGCAGGATTCGCCTGTTTTCAATTTTCTTAACGATCTTTCACCCATCATGACTGCCAAGGCTGTCCCCGTAACTCAGAACATGAATGCTCTAAGTTTTGCATCCATGCCGTCTGTTTTTGCATCACCCCATGTCAGTTCCTTTAAGGAATCAAGGTTTTTGAGGAGGTAACCTATTTGCTCGTTGGTTAATTGGTTGATAGTTCTTTCATTTAAATGTTTAGGTTGAGCATTTGATTTATCAACGGTTCTTTTTCCTCAGGCATCAAGTTTCAGATTCCTGCAAACTTGACTTTTCTTTGTACAGTGAGAGCAAGATTATGACAGATGAGGGTAATATGGATACAGACTTTAATGGCAACGAGCAACAGAAAATTATCGATCCAGAGAACTCTGTTGATGAAGTGTCTGTCGAGAGGCTTCTTGAATGCTCACAGCCTACAGTTGAGCTTGTGCAAAATGCGAGTCCTGTCTACCTGGCAAATAATTGCTGTTATTCTGAGTTCTCTAAGTCTGCTGCCAACTCAATGGCGGTTGTTCCATTTGCTCAATCAGCACAAGGAAATGATTTGTATGGGAATGAAGCTTGTATAGCAGAACCGAGCCCGGGAAATGAAAGTGGAGGAGCCACAGGTTGTGATTGGGAGACAATTTTAACGTTTGATTCGCCAATGGATGTGGATGCCTCAAAGAAATCTTTCAGTCCTGCTACTGGCTGTTACAACGAGATTGTGAATGATTTGAACAACGGGCAACCATTCAAGTCCGTTAGTATCAGAGAGGATAATGAAACTAATAACCCTTCCACTCAACCAGGAGAGGGAAGTTATAGGGAAAACTTGGCTGAGATGCAGGACATGCTTGCAGATTCTTCTCTGGGCACTAATTACGTTGACGACAATTTGGAACTGAAAATGAATGTTGAGGTGTGAAAAATAGTCTTTACGGTTTGGATTCTACTACTTTAGTCAACAAAATAGTTTTGAAAATACGAGTAAAATAATCTTAAGCCATTTTCTCCTTTCCAAATCGTATACTTATCGTTGACTTAATTCTTGTATATATCTCCTGTTTTTGTTTTTTTCGCTGTACGCTGCATAACTTTTAAAACTCAAGAAGTTCTCAAGCATAACTTCACTATTCTTTATGTTTACTCTCTTATTATCCCCTATCCCGTATCTGTACGAATAAGTGGTTTACAATCTTGAGGCTTGAGATTCATTACTAACCAAGTGACAACAGTCGTAGAAATTCTGATCGACTTGATTTGATTTGTTAATGACCTTAATTCACTAGCCGCGGATATAAGTGGCATAATTTATTGAGCAGTATCATCAGCCTCTACTAGTGCCCTTCAATGAAGCTGCTCAGGTGGCTTATTTCCCTTACAAAAGTACAGAGTAACATACCTCCCCCCTGCATCATTGCATACATAGGGTCTCAAAGTTTCTACTTTTAACGAATACTATTTGTTTGTATGTATGATCTTCTGCAATCTTTATTTATGGAAGTCTATAGAAATTAGCCAGGGAAACCGTGTTTATTTCTTTTCTTTGGATTGTATGTCATGTCTGATCAGGTGCATTCTGGTTTTGACTGCTTGAAAGGTCATTCACTTTTCAGCTTTCTGTTTTGCAGCCTACTTCTCATTTGTACCGTGGAGTTCGAAGGCGTTGTCTTGTTTTTGACATGGCTGGAGCACGTAGAAAGCGTTTAGACGAGAATTCAAGTGCAGTTTCTCCATCTGGGGGAGAGACACCAGCCAACGAGAAGAAGCCAATTCCTATTAGGACAACAAATGATTCCAAGTGCATTTTACCCGGAATAGGCTTGCATTTAAATGCTCTTGCAGCAAATCTGAAGGAGCATAAGTGCGTTACGCAGAATGCTTCAATTTCTAGAAGAGTAGTTATTCCACCAGGTTCAACTACTAATTTTCACTCATCAAAGCCTGGTGATGAACAACAAAACGGTTCCTTGGCAACAATATCTACCGAAAGACACACGAACCCTGGTGAAAATGCAGTTATGCTGTTGGAAGACGGTGGTCATTCATCTGTACAAGTAGAGAACGAGGAGTTGAACCAGAGTTCCAAGAAAAAGAGGCACGTGCTCTTGTTAAAGTATTATCTTAAAGATAACTCTTTTTTCTTCATTTTTATTCTAATCTTGACTGTTGAAGGGAATATGTAGGCGTAGGTTAGAGAACACTGAAGAAGGAGAGTCTGCATGTAAGCGATGCAACTGTAAGAAGTCAAAATGCTTGAAACTGTGAGTTTTCCCTTTACATTGAGTTGATTGTTTGAAATTCGTAAATGAATGAGTTAATTATTTACTTTCAACAGATTAAATTCTGGACTTTGATTTACTACGTATGTGTTTGGCCCTTGATTTCTGTTAATATTCTGAATGCAGTTACTGTGAATGCTTTGCTGCTGGCCTCTACTGCGTGGAGCCTTGTACTTGTCAAGACTGTTTCAACAAGCCTATTCATGAGGAGACAGTGCTTGCAACTCGCAAGCAGATTGAATCTCGAGATCCTACTGCTTTTGCTCCGAAAGTGGTCTGGACCTCTGATTCACCAGCTGAAGCAGGGGTACGTAGACTAACGTAGTTGAGTATAAACTCCCCTTTGTCTTTCTTATCTGGAAATATGTCATTCGTTTTTTTTTGGGTCAATATGAAGTTAAGGCGTTGTTTTAACCTCAATACTTTAGGAAGATTTAACTAAGACACCTGCATCAGCTCGACACAAAAGAGGATGCAACTGCAAGAAATCTGGTTGCCTGAAGAAATACTGTGAATGCTACCAGGTTATTTTCGCCCATTTTTCTGCGCGTTTTTTGTGTGTGTGTGTGTGTGTGTGTGTGTGTGTGTGTGTGTGTGAGTGTGTGTAAATCTGATGTGAAGTTTGGCTCTCTTTATAGGGTGGTGTTGGATGCTCCATTAACTGCAGATGTCAAGGCTGTAAAAATGCATATGGAAGAAAGGATGGTGAGTGTGAAGATTGTATTTTTCAGCTTTTGACCGAACTGAAAGCTTCCTCATTTTTTGGCATCCACCTCAATATTTGCGATAACCTGGTTTTTAGTATACTACCTCTGTCCCGTAACAGGTCGTTTTAGATGTTCTCACAATAGATTAGGAAAGTAGACGAGTGTCATAAACTAAAACGACCGAAAAGTCTAAAATACCCTTTAACTATCATTAACGCAATAGTTGTCGTGAAGCAACTAGACCTAGTTGTGTATGTTAGTGACATGAAATTTTAAAAATGTTGCATATGTTTCAGGCTCTTCTTTTATTGTCCCAGAAACTGAACTTAAAGAGGACCAAATAGATGCAATGGAGAAAAGTTTCAAGGACAGATGTTCTGCGATTCAAACAGATGGAGAGAATGCTGAATCTGCTCCACACGCAACCCCTTTTCAGTTTAAAAGGTAACATAAGGGATAAGACATCAATAAATATTTATTATAATATATATATATATATATCAAGAATTATATATATAAACAGATCTTGATCTGTGTCCTCAGGCCCTCAGTTGAGCCTTCATTTTCCTTGAACAAGCCGCCGCGTTCTTTGTATCCTAGCCAAGGATCAATTGTAAGGTCAGATTTCTTACCTCCACCCAAGTTTGATAAGCAATCTGAAACGATTTCTGGAGACGAAATGCCTGAGTTTCTACGAGTGAACGGGTCTTCACTTGCTAGCATCAAGTCTACATCTCCTAATAGTAAGAGAGTTTCACCTCCTCATCGCGATTTAGCAACGTCTTCTCCTAATAGAAGAAGCAGCAGAAAGTTGATTTTGCAGTCAATTCCCTCATTTCCTAATCTCACCCCTAATAAGCATTAATGGTGGCTGTTTCATTTAGAAAGATGTCGGAAATCCTCGCCGCGTGTTACTACTATTGATTGGTTATTATGTTCTTTGGAGTCTTTAGTGACACCACACCAGACACCACAACGAGGTTCAAATCACCGGAAAGTCGAACTTCATACACGAGTTTCGACTTTCCAGAGGTCGAATGTTCAAATTCTCGACCTCTGGAAACTCAAACATCATGCGTAGGTGTGGTGCCATTAAAGGCTCTTTATGTTGTTTAGTTACTGTATTGAGCTTAAAAGAAAGCATTTTGTCCTTGTAAAGAAAAGTTTTGCTCTTACTGATAGGAAACAGCTTTGAGATAATGCCCCTTGTAAAACACCAGAAAGAAGTTTTTGTTTCTTGCTCTTATTGTATTGACACATCTTTCCTTTAAGATATGAGATGATGAACACATTGGGATATCTCACATTTTCAAGAGGGTATTATTGGGATTTCAAGTTTCTGTTTTTATTTATGTATTATTATTATTATTATTTTTTAAATGTATTTGTTGAATGCAGCAATCATTTGATATAACCTCTACGCACACTTGTATTATGAAATAAATTTTTTTTTTTTTTTTTTTAATTTTACAAACTTGACTTTGCAAGGGGGAGGGACTGGGAGGGGACTTAGGCATGGCCCTTATGGGAGGACTTAAAGGCATGGCCCTTGGGGAGTGTATGATGAGTCTCTTTTCCCTTAACTTTATTATTTGTAGGACACAATTGATTTCCTATCTTCTACCAGCTGAATAAAAACAAAATTAATATCACAAAAATTTTGGGGCATCTTTTCATTAGTCACTTTTTTGGGGACATGAGGTCCATTGCTAAAAGCTCCACTTCATATATACACAACAAAAACAGCATTTGGAATTCCCATCTACCATTAGGGACCATTTGTGTGACCTTTTCGATTCACATTTTTCATTAACAAAATTATATGTTTATAAACAGTGTTGTACTTAATGGACATAATATGTATTGTAAGTGTAGTGTCCCGTGTTGAAAGTAACATCCCCAAGATGTTATACCCAGACATTGTGAGTTTGATCATTTGGATTAGACATTTTAGATCAACCGATAATGTTGACATAAATAGTTACTACATTCATTATTATTCAACTAACGTCGCTAGGTCTGAGTTCTTAGCTGATACCTGATTGAACTAAGTTTCAGTGTCTCACACTATTAGTGATGATAGGGCCACTTCTAGAATTGTTACTTATAATCATTTTATCTCAAACGAGAAAGTTGACTAGAGTAGTACAACATAAATAGCGCCACCAGAACCGACTTTGGGGTGTTACAGTAAATGTGTAATCTTTAAATTAGGAGTATCACGGTGAGATTTGATATCTTCAGGTTTGATTTTATGCATAAAACTTGAATCTGGAAATGTTGAAATCAAAAGTTTCAATCTCTGCAAAGTCGAAATATTCTCGAAGTGTGATACCACAACAGCTCGACTATGATTAAATTCAAAACTTGATTATGAAAATGTCGAAATCAAAAGTTTCGAACTTTATAAAGTCGAAATTTTCTCGAAGTGTGATACCTGATGTCATTAACGATGCTCTACTAATATTATAGCAGTGTGAAAGAGATAAGAGAGAAGCTTCAATTGTCGGCAAAGTCCAGCTAATCAGATGGGAACTATTTCGGTGGGGAGCATTAGCAACTTCAATCAATCAATGTTGCTTTAATTAAGGAAATGACGAATTAACACAAATTTTGATACATAATTAACACATAAATATGATTGGATATACATATACAAACAAAACCAGCCGTGGACGAAGGAATTGGGATCGTCTATTGTCCTTCCCCAATAAAGCACCTGCTCTACAAGTGTAATACATCAAAACGACATCGTTTTGGTGCATAATTAATATATTTTTATTTATTTTACATTTGATCCAAAACGACTTCGTTTTGGACCAATTGCCTTATCACAGACCGGCCTAATGGATGAAGACCGAATCGGGGCAATTCGATCCACTCATGATTTCACCAGGAGTCTTTACCGACAAAACACCAATTTTTATTTCACAAATCCCTTGTGATCTTACACTAGTTTTTAGTCCATTTACAGGTTTTTATTATGACATCACACTCTTATTTACGAAAAATATCAATCACATTGTGCTGTTGATGTTGATCGAATATTACAATTGGGTAATTCAAGTTAGGAAAATAATACAAGAACAAGGAGATTTATGTATAATTTTGGACTGAACTCTGTGAGAGAGCTGCCTACGTATCCAATTTTAATAGCAAACTGGAATCAAGTCCCTCTCGTAGTTCAGAGTGTTCCTCTTATAGCTGTAGATCGTGATGCTCTTCCCCAACGTGGTAGGAAGTTATCGTCAGTTATCTTTGGACATTACCAAACGTGGGGCCTACCCACGTCTGTAAGCAGTTGGGCTGGTGCTGACTTAGTCTTCATCACACTTGGCCGAACATTTCGCTTGCAGAGATACTACGCCTGCAGAATGTGGTGGAGTTCCGCCTCTCGACTATTCTCGTCCAGGAGTATGATCCGAGTCGGCGCTGGGGAACATCCCGCCTTGGCGCCCGTTTATATTCCTTATCGACCTTTGTCTTTGGGCCCGCCCACTTATAAATAATCCGACCCAGTGGGCCCATATATCATCATAAGTCCCCCCAGACTAGGGTGGACTGCTTTACATCTGCCCTAGCCTGAAATGCTTCAACTTCCATCATTAATATCTCGCGAAACGAGGCCAAGTCGCACCCGGTTATCATTATAACTATAACTTGAACGGTCCTGTCGCTTCCATTTCCGCCACATAATTAGACCTCTTGTCAAACGACTCCTCTGTTTCAAACTCTGGATCCGCTTTTCTGCAATTACAAGTAAGTCTTCGTTTCTATATTATTCTTCAACTTCTTTCGAGTCTTTATTTCTTTCATGAGTTTGAGAGCCAACACTGCCTCTAGCGGTTCTGTGGAAAAGTTGTTTGAATCTCCAGAAAAAAATTCGATTGCCTTAGAGAGTGAGGAAGTGAGTTCCTCTACCCCTATCCTTCGCTCTGAAACTGCAATACCGCCCGATCATCCGTCCTTTTTAATTGATTTAAGAAATACCTCCACATTTGGGGATAATCCTTTGTGCCTTCTGCCTTCTCACCTTCTTCCCCCTGGGATCTTTACCCCTACTTCCATCGCTCACCAATATCCAGAAGACCATACAGCCTTTTTAAATACTCTGAAAAGAGAAATCAATCGATTCGATAAAACTAAAGCTATAATGGCCTGCCATTGTGTCTTTAGCAAAATGACGAAAACTGAAATGACCAGTTTACTAAAAACCTATAAAATTCACACTGAGCCTTTTGAAGTCGTTCTTCCCAAATCTACCGAGTATGCTTATAATCCCCCAGCAGGCTTCTGTACAGTGTATGCTGATCAGCTCCATAATGGTTTAAGGTTCCCTCTTCCTCCTGGGTATATCGAGGTAATGAAGTATTATAAATTGGGGGTTGGTCAAATACACCCAAACAGTGTCAAATTCCTTGTAGGCTTCATGATCTGGTGTCGCCTGAACACCACTCATTTATCTGTAAAGTTATTTAGGAACTTTTATCAGTGTAAATTGACACAAGGTAGTGGAGGATGGTATCACTTCTGTCGTAGATCCGGTAAATTAAGCCATATCATTCCTCTATCCGGCAAAGACAAAACTAGGAAGAAATGGGCGGAGCGCTTCTTCTTTGTGAAGCACAACACTGAGGCGAATCTTGGTCGTTGGAATACCTCTTCCATGAAGGACAAATTAGAAGACTTTATTGATGCTACTCACGCCGAGTATCTTGCCAGCAATAAGATCTCTTTAACCTTAGACTTCATAAGTTCTGCTCTGATAAATGCTGCGCAGCTTCACACCGCGGGTCCTGTTGGTTATGTGGAATTCTCCAAAGAGCAGTATAGAAAATGTATGTTTGTACTTGCTTTTTGCTTTCGTCTTTGAACATATCTTAATTGTAGTTTTCTTTGTAGTGGCCAATGTGGATGATCTGATTAACATCGACATTGATGAGGAGGTGGAAGCCGGGCAGCAGATACAAGAGGATTCTGAGCAGACGTTATCAGCCATCCCTGATAAAGGTGAGACTTCTGCCCAGAGAGTATCAGGAGATGTAAGTGCTGATTCTGGGGGAGTTGCCCAGAATACTGTTGTTGCGTTGGAACCTTCTGTCCAGATACTTCCGAGCATCGCTGAGAATACAACACCAATCGACTTAGGAATTCCTCCTACTAACCCGGATTCTGCTCTGACTGCTGTGCCATTGAGGTCTGTCCCTCAAAAAGAGCAAGAAAAGGCATAGACCTTCTTCATCGGGGACTTCTACTAGTGATTCCTCTTTTGATTTTGAGGACATGTCTGCTGAAGACTTTGCTGATTCTGTAAGTAACTCTTTTGTAAGATTTTCATTTTTTCTTTAATCTCTATCTTCTAAGGTTTGTCCTTTTGCAGTGCTACCGCCTGGGTAAATCATTGCATAAGAAAACTTCTAGCATGGCTAGGGATATTTCTGCCCTGCAACAAAAAGTTGTTCACCTGGACGAGGCTAATGCCAAGGTGGCTAGTTTGGAGGAAACCAACCTTGCACTGGTATCTTCAAAGGCTGCTGCTCGCCAGGAGATTGAGCAACTGAAAGCCAATCTTGCCAAAGCTGAGGGTTTGATATTCACCCAAGAGGAACAATTAAAATTCAGAGACGAGCAGCTGAAGAAAATGAATGAGGTGCATCAACAGCATCTTGCCCCAGTGAAGAAAATGAAGGATGATTTTGATGAGACTGTAAGGCAGATGGAAGAGACTCCTACTCAGAATATCATCCAGAAGGTCGTTGCAGGATATAAAGCTGCTCCTGAGACCTATGAGGAAATCCAGATCATATTGGCTCCCGCTCTGCGCAGAGGGTACACCCTTGGTGTTGATGAAGCTAAGCCAGTTGACTTAGTGATTAGCACTCTGCCTAATCACAGGTTGTATGATAAGAAAGCAGGAGAAATCTTCACTAAGCGGTACGATGAGTACAAGAGTGGGGAGGATATCATTCGCAAGTATGCAAAGAAGAAACCTGCACAGCCTTCTGCTACTCCTTCTACTCAGCCTTCTGTTACTCCGTCATCTTAGTTCATATATTATCTTGAAACTTTTGATTTTCCTGAAACTTTTGAGCAGCTTTTGATGTAATAACTTATTTGTTCAGCTTTTGATGATACTTTGACCATTTGAATTGAATCTGCTTCTTTTTTGATATTTTCTGGGCTTAGAGTGTTATCTCTTTGTTGCGCTGCAAAGAAGTTAGGATCATTTATCCTTAGCTTCTTTATCTTTATAGTATATGCTGCACAGAAATGCCTTGTTAGTTTAATACATAGGACATTAATGTTCTCTGCACTGAATATCCTTGCGCTGCAAGTTAGATATTTATATATATTTTTTATTGTGTGCACTGCACAGAATATCCTTGCACAGCAAGTTTGACACTTGAGTTTTTTATTTGGGACTTCTGTCCAGAACGCCCTTGCGCTGCAAGTTTGGCACTATATATTTTTAATTGGGTCTTCTGCCCAGAATGCCCTTGCGTTGCAAGTTAGGCACTTAGATTTTTCGATTGGGACTTCTGCCCAGAATTATTTGGCGCTGCAAGTTTACTGATAATCAAGTATCTTGTCTCTTGTTTTAACACAAGTTAACATATTCACATGTATAATCACAAAATTAAAAAAGATATATATTCTAGGCAAAAGATTACTCAAGAAAATAAAATTATCTTAAGGAAAGAATTTTCTTAAGTGAACAAAGATTCCAACTTTTCAGAATGGTTTTTCGGAGGCATTAGCTAGTTGATAAGACCTTTTTCCATGTACTTTGATAATTTTATAAGGACCTTCCCAATTTGGATCTAGCTTTCCAGTAGGACCTTGCTTTCTAGCCTCATTTTGCCTCAGAACTAAATCGTCTTCTTTAAAATACGGACCTCTAACCCTGGAGTTGTAGTCTTTGAGCAATGCTCGCTTGTATTTGGCCATCTCAGTATTAATGCTATGTCCTTTTGTGTTCCAATTCATCCTTGATGTGCAGCATATCTACCTCTTGTGTTTCTGGGCAGTATAATTCCGTCATGGGAGATTTGTGTCCAATCTCTGCTGGTATCACTGCTTCGCATCCGTACGCCAAGGAGTACGGAGTTTCCTGTGTAGCAGCATTTGGGGTAGTTCTATATGCCCACAAGATGTTTGGAAGATGATCTACCCAATGAGATCCCTCATGTTCCAACCTTTTCTTCAATCCTTGCTTTATTTTCTGTTAGTCTCGCTTCTACTTGCCCATTGGCTTGGGGATGAGCCCCTTTCTTTGTAAAGTGTTGGGAGATTCCTAGGTTTGTGCACCAGGTCTGCACTCATTGATCTTCAAATTGTGTGCCATTATCAGAGATAAGTACTTTAGGAATTCCATATCTGCATAGAATATTTCTCCATAGGAATTTCTATATTTGGTTGGCTGTGATGGTGGTCAAAGGTTCATCTTCCACCCATTTGGTGAAGTAATCTACTGCCACTACCAGAAACTTGAAATTTCCCGGTGCTCTGGGTAATGGACCCACTAAGTCTACTCCCCACTGATCAAAAGGCCATGGTGATACAATAGGTATCATCTCTTGTACAAGTCTGTGTGATAAATTGCCATGCACCTGGCATGTCTTGCAAGTTCTGACCAACTTCTCTGCGTCTTCTTGCATTTCTGGCCAATAATACCCGAAAAGCTTGCATTTCCTGGCCAGAGCTCTTGCTCCTAAGTGATTTCCACAAATTCCGAGATGGATTTCTCTCAGTACATAATCTCCCTCCTCTGGAGTAACGCATTTCAACCAGGGTGCTGCATAAGATTTTCTGTACAGAACATCGTTGAACAGAGCATAGCTAGCTGAGAGTCTTATCAGTTTTCTGGCGCGTACTTTATCTTCAGGAAGCCTTCCATCTCTCAGATACATTACAATTGGATCCATCCAAGTTTCTGCATGTGTGATTGGTTGTACTTCAATCTCATCACAGCTCTTCTGCTTTAACTGCTCAACTAATACCTTTTTGTTGGACAAGAAATTTGATCCTAGCTTAGATAAAGCATCTGCTCTGGTATTTTGGGCCCGAGTTATCTGTTCCACTTCTACCGTTAAGAAGTTCTGCAATTTCCTTTGTGCCACTGCAAGGTATTTTTTCATGGGGCCTTCTTTTGCCTTATACTCTCCCTTGATATGATTTGTTACAAGCTGTGAGTCCGTGTAGACTTTCAGATTTTGCACACCTAGCTTCTGTGCTAGGTTTAAACTAATTATCAAAGCTTCGTATTCTGCTTCATTGTTAGTAGCTTGAAATTCAAAATGAAGAGCGTATGTGAATTCTTCACCTTTTGGGCTAATGAGTAGAAGACCTGCTCCTGCTCCCTCTTTATTTGAAGCTCCATCTACATACAATTGCCACTGTTCAGCTTTTTTTTGCTCTGCCTTTTTCTCCACATACAAAGCTTTTTCTTCTGCTAAGAAATTGGCTAATGCTTGAGCTTTAATTGCTGTTCTTGGTTTGTATTCAATGTCAAACCCTGCTAATTTGACTACCCATTTTGCCAATCTCCCTGATTTGTCTGGTTTATCCAGAATTTGCTTCAAGGGTTGGTTTGTCAGCACAATCACTGGATGGCTTTGGAAGTAAGGTCTAAGTTTCCTTGTGGCATGTACCAGGGCTAGAACCAATTTTTCTACCTCAGAGTATCTGATTTCAGGTCCTTGTAGGGCTTTGCTCACAAAATATACAGGCTTTTGTAACATACCATGTTGCTTAACCAATACAGCACTCACTGCTTCATTGCAAAAAGACAAGTATAGAAAAAGTACCTCACCTTCCTGAGGAGGGGTTAGGGTCGGCAAGTGACTAATGTGATCCTTTAAATCCTGAAAAGCTTGTTGACATTCTGCATTCCACTCAAATGGGCTGGCTTTCCTGAGAATTTTGAAGAATGGCAATGATTTCTGTGCAGATTTTGACAGGAAGCGGTTTAGCGCTGCTAATCTTCCTGTCAATCGTTGGACTTCTTTAATATTCTTGGTTCGGGCATTGTTTTCAAAACTTCCAATTTATCAGGGTTGGCCCAGACTCCTTCTTTAGATATCATATAACCAAAGAATTTGCCTGATCTTACTCCAAAAGTGCATTTTTTGGGGTTCAACTTCATCCTTGTTTGCCTTAATACTTGACAAACTTCTTCTACATCTTCCAAATATTGGTCAAGAGTCCTGCTCTTGATCAATAGATCATCCACATATACTTCCATGGATTTGCCAATCTGTTGTTTGAAAATGGTGTTGACTGCCCTTTGGTAGGTAGCCCCTGCATTCTTTAATCCGAAAGGCATAGACACATAGTAGTAGGAACCAAATTCGAATAAAAGCAGGTTTTTTACAAAGATCTACAGGGTCCATCATAATCTGATGATATCCCTTATAAGCATCTAAGAAAGCAAAAATTTCATAGCCAGCTGTGGAATCTACTAGCCTGTCAATTCTAGGGGAAGTATAACTATCTTTTGGACAAGCTTTGTTCAGATCTGTGAAGTCCACACACATTCTCCAACTGCCATCTGGCTTCTTGACTAGCACCGGATTTGCTAGCCACTCTGGATAGATAACTTCTCTAATCATGTTAGCCTGTAACAACTTTTCTATTTCTTGCTGGACAGCCTGTATCCTTTCTGGTACGAATGATCTTTTCTTTTGCTTCACTGGTTTCCTGGTTGGGTCGATGTTGAGCTTATGGACATCCAACTCTGTTGACAGTCCAGGCATGTCACTTGCTTTCCATGCAAACACGTCTTTGTAATTTTTCAAGATTCTGACCAGCATCTGTTTCTGTACATCAGGTATCCATGATCCTATGCTGACTGTGGATTAAGGGTCCAGTTCATCTAGCATTATTGATTCCACAGGATCATTAGATTGCCAACTCTTTTCTTCATCTGGAACAAGATCTTCCATTTTCACCTGCTGCACCTTCATTTTTCCGCTGATCGTGGCTGTGTAGCAGTTCTTGGCAGCATCCACATCCCCTTTAACGGTAGCTTCTCCTTCAAAAGTTGGAAATTTCATACTGTTATGTGCCGGTGATACCACTGCCCTTAGATCAATCAACGCTGGTCTTCCCAGAATCAGAGTCCTACTCTGCGGTCCTTTGCCGAAAGTCGTCAATAGCTTTAACATACCTATAGGATGTATGGGGGTCTGTAAATCCAAAAAGAGGAGTTGACACAGGAGTCAGCTCTGAATCTGTTAGCTTCATTGCTTAGAACGCACTGTAATACAACACGTTTACTGCGCTGCCCGTGTCTACGCAGATCCTTCTGACCAGATTCTTCTGGATAACCGCTTCTATCACCAGCCCTTCGTTGCTCACGATGGTCGGTAGCGCATCTCTTGGGCCGATTGAACGGTTCCATCATCACCTTCGCTTTGCTTCTCCTTCTTTTCTCGAAGCCGCCATTTTTTCTTGCCGGGCGGCTTTATTAATCTCTCCTGGCCCCCAACGATCGTGTTCACCGTGTTGATTGGGGCATTTTCTCTGCGTGCCCATCAAAGATCGTGAGAGACGGATCTCTGTGTCTCCTTTGATTGTACTGTCATGATTGTTTGTCTGTGTTTTTAAATTCTCTCCTTCCTCCGGGGTTATCTCCCTGTGCTCGATGATGCACTCATCGATCTTTCCTTCCATTTGTTGTTGAGTCTATATCTCTGATCAAGTCCCTGAACTGTTCAGAATCATGTCCAATGTCTTTATGATACTTGCACCATCTGGTATGGTCTCTCTTCTCCCTTGGACCCTTCAATGGAGGAGGAGTCTTGGCGATCCCTTTCTTTTCCATAATTGCCAGAACTTGGTCACGAGATCTATGCAGGGGAATAAGGTCTCTGTCCTGCAAAGCACCTTTTTCCCCTAACCTTTCAGAAATGGGAGCGGTTACCCTATCCCAAAAGATTTTCTCTTTTGTCACCCTATCATCGACCTTTCCTTTTTAGAATCCTGTGGGATTCCTCCCTCTTGGCTCTGTTAGCCTCTTCTCCTTGGCAATGTCTGTATGCAATTTCCAGTCATTCTTCCATTGTACTCGGATTCTTGCTGCTCAGCTTCGCATGTAACCGCCCTTCTCTAAGACCTGCTACGAATGATGCTACTAAGAATTTATCATCCAGATCTGCTATCTGGGATGATTCTCCGTTGAACCTTTTGATAAAGCGCAACACTTTGTTTCATCGCTTTTTGCCTAATGGTCGCGCAAATATGTCCGGTTTCTCTGGAAAGGTCTTTGGCTGCGATGAATGCATGCATGAATTTCCTGGTCGAGTGGGAAATCGGTATGGACTGGGGTTCAACTTGTTGAACCAATCTCTGCTCTTTTTCTGTGAGAAGAGTCGCAAATGCCCCCGCATTTCATCTCTTACAGTGCGTTGTATAGGTTCATATCTTTGAATATCTTTGGTGCATATGATCATATGGATCTTTTGTGCCATCATACGCTGGATCTTGGGAATTTTAAATCACGGAGGACAAGGAAATGCATCAATGTCCTCGAGAAAAGGGATACTAGCCTAAATTCATCTTGTTTGGGCTTTAGAATAGCATCCACTCGCTCTGGCGTTATCACCACTGGGTGAGTAACTACCACTTGTATGCTAGATTCTGCTTCTTGCTTTTCTTTTTTAGCGGTTTGAAGCGGAGTAGGTGCTTCAGAAACATCATTATCCTGATTTCTCGCTTTCAAAACTGCCTCAAATATGGTTTTTATCTCTTCAGCTTTGAGATTTGCATGGTTCTCTACCAACATTTGTTTAACTGCGTCTGGGTTGCTTGTCTGTCCTTTTTCCAGAACTTTCTTTCCGGTTTCATAATCATTTCGATCTGGGCTCTTGTCTCCGGTTTGATTTTCTTTTTCTGGTTAATTTTGTTGTTTCTTCGAATTTCCTTGATTTCTTGCCATTTTTACTGTAATAATCGCTCACTAACTAGAATTGACCCTCCTTCTAGCTCCAAATGATGTTGATCGAATATTACAATCGGGTAATTGGGTAATTCAAGTTAGGAAAATAATACAAGAACAAGGAGATTTATGTATAATTTTGGACTGAACTCTATGAGAGAGCTGCCTACGTATCCAATTTTAATAGCAAACTGGAATCAAGTCCCCATCGTAGTTCAGAGTGTTCCTCTTATAGCTGTAGATCGTGATGCTCTTCCCCAACGTGGTAGGAAGTTATCGTCAGTTATCTTTGGACATTACCAGACGTGGGGCCTACCCACGTCTCATGTAGTAGTTGAAATAACAGTGCCGAATTAGTCTTCATCACACTTGGCCGACCATTCTCGTCTGTAGATACTACATGCCAGTAATGTGGTGGAGTTCCGCTCCTCGACTATTCTCGTTTCAGGAGTATGATGCAGTCGGCCGGTGAGGTATCCCGCCACGCCCGTTTATATTCTTTATTCTTTGTCTTTGTGGCCCGGCCCACTTATAAATAATCCACCCGGTGTGACCCATATATCATTTGTCAAATCCGACAAACTATTTATATCCTACTTGAGGATCGATTTTAAATGGGTGATTCTAAATCCAACAATCGATCCTCGTTAAAAGTATCAAGTTTCGATAAGTTTATTATATAATCGACCATCAAGAAAGTCGATTCCAAGTTTTTAGCACAAAAATACAATCTAAATTTAACTAACAATTTTCAAGTATCGTATCACCAATAGATGGTGATGCGACCAATATAATATCATTTCACATACTTGTGAGGCGTGGTTAGTAAAATTAATGAGGCCGGTGGCCTTTAAAGTCAATTTTGATATTAAGTAAGAGAGGATTGAAATTGAAATATAAAGGCGATAGTGTTGTTGTTGAACCAAACCATCACCGTCTCTTTTGAAACTTGATGTGAACACCTATATACCACATTGTTTGATTAATACTACATGTGATTTGTGATTCATTTAGCATCCAATCCTCAAGATTTTTATTTTATTTTATTTTATTATTTTTTATCTTCAATCCGAAGGAGAGTTGGGTCAGTACTCGTAGCTTTTAAGTAATTTTTTAATTATTTTTAAAAAAAGGTGCGGTGTCTAAATTAACTTCCTCCCCATCAATGGATTTATATATGCAGTTATTTATTTATATATATAGCACTGTATATCAGACAATTGTATTGCATATATAGTACTGTGTTTAGCTTTTTTTTATCAGTTTAAGTATTATATTTTTATCTATGAGGATTCCTAAAGTGCTATTTAATATGACCGCTCATGAATTAACAAAAATATCAATCAGCAAGGCCATTTGTTACAATCATTGTATTGTAAAAGAAAATTATTAATTTACTTTTTCACACGTCAAAAGTGTAAATTAACATGCACTGTAAAAGAACAGTTTTCTTTTTCAATTATTGCCAGTACAAAACAACTACTACCATATTACACCGACAATAAGTGAAATATTGTCGATTTGTGTGATATATTTTTTTGAAATTTATTTAATGTCACACTAATTATATATAATTACTGAGGGAACGTTAAGTATAAATTTTTTTTTTCTCAGAACGTTAAGTATAATTTTGAGAGACGTTTTTAAATCAATGCAATAATGCCACATGCCATGCATAATATGAACCGTTTGACTATATAGCATGATTATTTGATTAATGTTTGTTTTATATAATGTCTTGTCTTTATTATGATATAAATTCAAACAAAAAAAAGAAAGAATTTGGCATTATATCACTTATCCGACAGAATATATATATAAATAATTGAGAAAGAGAGAATAGTGTATCCATTTGTAGTTATCTTTGTTCATGAAACCTTCCTACGAGTGATGTTTGATATTGTCATTCACTTATTATTAACAAATCCTCCGTTATAATCAATTGTATAAAATATATTGTGTGATTCGTTATTTAATTTTATGTGATTGTAACGATAATATTACCCTCCTAAATAAGAATGAAGTTTTGTTGGGTGGATCCAAATGTTCTTCAAACTTTGATTCGCGATGGTCGTGCCACATGTCAATAGCCTGATTTGTAACTCATATCATAAGATCTTTTAACTAAGCATGTTTTGAGGTTTTTAAGCTAAATATGGTTTGATTCAAATTAAGATTATTTAAAGGAGAAATTTTTTGATAAAGAAACAATTAGTCCGTTTTGGAAAGACCCCGTTACATATTCAAGTATTTCAAATGTCAATCCAACAACAAATTAACACAAGACATTTTTATCATGATGACTTCATAGCAACAATAAATATGTCTTCAATCATAATCGATTTATTAAGAATATGTAACGCGTGATTATTTGTTGTGGAACTAACATCGCTAATGCCGGTTGAAAGGGTCCGTATATATATATATATATATATATATATATATATATATATATATATATATATATATATATATATATATATATAAATTAAAAGGATATTTTATTAAAAAAACTTACGAAAGTTATGCAAAGCAAACGAATTGCATAAAAAGTTTCTAAACTTTTGAGAGAGGCAACAATAGCAAAAAAACAAATACAAGAAAGGCTCAAGGCCACGCTAATCGAAGTTTCTCGAGCGCGCTAATGGCTTCCGAGATGAACACTCTCCGGGGGTCGGTGGAGCTCATCATGATGAAACTCCTAATTATGCCAAAACCGGATGCTTAGGACAATCTCGCGGAATAGAAATCTCCGTAATTCAATGGTGTCATGCTTGTACATATTTATTTTCAAACAACGCCGAACCATGAGGGGATCTCATAACTCGAAATAAAAGAACTCCAATGTTGTCGGTGGATGACTTTCTTCCACATGGTTAGTGGTCCACTGGCAATCCCCCAACCACATGAAGCGGTCGATTCAGTCTCGGCAAACAAAGGAAGCGTGCATCATCTTCAATGATATGGCGGTCCTAAGAAGGCCGTGGTAGGGAAGGCGTCGCGATAAATCGCCAAAGTAAAATATTCCTCGAAGAGGTCCTTTAATGGACCAAATTAATCGCTAATTGCCATCCTCGGGGCGCGGGAATCAAAGATCGGTTTTGGATGTTATGATACGCCGAGCTTATCGTAATTTTCCGGATGGAGTCAACTTCAAGCATGGGTTCCCATCATTATCAAAATCGATTGCATCACGTACAAAGTTAGTAGCATAGCATATATGGCGCCAAATGAAAGAACAATTTACTTTTGGATCATCAAGGGGCGACCCATATTTACGGCCAGTGAGTTGCACCAGAGCTTATTTGGGTCCGTGAGAAGCGCGCCAAGTGAGCTTAGCTAGAAAGGCAATATTCATATCACGTGCATCACGTATACCAAGGCCTCCTCAGATTCTTCGGACGGCGAGATATGGTTCCAAGCAACAAGATGTAGTCCTTTTTTTCTCCAGCGCCATGCCCCCAAAAGAATGCCCGTATGATTTTGTCTAGCCTATAATGTAATGCTTGCAGGGAGGCGGACCATCTGCATAAGGTAGTAGGGCGTTGTGGAGAGGACCATTTGAGAAAGAATAGCTCGGCCAGCCTTGGATAAAGTGGTTGCCTTCCAAGGTTTGAGTTTCGAATGGACTCTATCAACAATTCCTTGAAATTCATCTTTTTTCATACGGTTATGGTGCAAGGGGACTCCCAGATATTTCTCGAGGTGATTGGTATGAGACATACCCAAAGCATTCTGTATGAGATTGATCGTCTGTGCATTCGTATTTGGAGAGACCGCAAACTTGGATTTTGACGCACTAATCTTTTGGCCTGAAAATCCGCAAAAGCTAGAAAGAACTCGGTCAATTTCATGGGCTTGATCAACAGATGCTTCCGCAAACAGTAGGAGGTCATCCGCAAAAAATAAATGCGAGAGCTTAGGACCCCCACGAGAGACAGAGACCGGTTTCCATCTTCCCTCATCAATGGATCGGTGAATAAGACAGCTCAGTACTTGCATAACAATGACAAAGAGATAAGGGGCGAGGGGGTCACCTTGCTTTAAACCGCGGTGGGGTTGAAAGCCTTAGAGAGGAGAGCCGTTCCACAGGATTTCGAGAGATGTGCTAGATAAAGAGTACATGATGAGGTCCACCATAGCATTATTGAAGCCCACAATATGAAGGATATGCCGAAGGAACTCCCAGTTGACCCGGTCATAAGCTTTCTCAAGATCGATCTTAATAATCATTAAGCCTTTGCTTCATTTTTTCCGCTTCATAGTAAAGAGCACCTCCTGAGTAACAATAATATTATCCGAAGTCTGCCTGCCTGGTATAAAAGCACTTTGACTGTTGTCGGCAATTTTTCCAATAATCAAACGGAGGCGGTTGGCAATAATCTTCGTGATGATTTTAACCATTACATTTGCAAGTGCTATTGGACGAAGTTGAGACACTGATTCGGGCGGATGTACCTTAGGAATCAAAGCAATGAAGGTTCGGTTCATAGCAGGCGGGAATCGTTGATCATGAAAAGCCTTGATAACCCATGAAGTAAGAGGAGTGCCAAGATGTTCCCAGTTATGTTGAAAGAAGGCGGCGGAAACCATCAGGGCGGGGATTTAAAACCTCCCATATCAAAAAGTGCGACCCGAACTTCACCCTCGAGAGACAGTCGACATGGCGAGTCTCTTATCTGCGTGAGTGAGCATAGGCTCGAAAATGCCATCGGAAGGGACCACAGTTCATCCGTGTAAGAGAGATGAAATCATCGCCGAATCATGTGGTGGAGCGTGTCAGAATCGCTGATCCAATTGCCATTGGGGTCCTGTAAGTATTGAATATAATTTTTAGATCTCCTACGCTTGGTAGATAGGTGAAAATAGCGAGTGTTTCTTTGCCCATTCTGAATCCAATCCAGCTTTGATTTTTGGTACCAATAGATCTCCTCCTGGCTTAGGAGCTCCTCATATTCCTGCACAAGAGATTTGTTAAGATTAAAAAGGAAATTTGAGGGGGCATTCGAGAGGGAAAGTTGAATTCCCGCAATCCGGGCTAGACATCTTCTTTTGCGATAAAAGAGATTTCCAAAAACCTCCCTGTTCCACACTTGTAATTTTTCCGCAAGATTTTCGAGAGCTAAGTGCAGATTATCATCAAAATTATTCCAAGAATCCAAGAGAAAAGTGCTGAATTCCGAGTGCTTCACCCAGCAAGCTTGGAAGCGAAATGGTCTCTCGGATGTGGTGGGCCGAGCTGAGCTTTCCAATTGATTGATAACTATTCCACAAGAATTGTCAATTCATAACAAATATAATTAATGAAATATTATAATTAAAATAAAAAAACAGCTAGTCATCCATTATGAATGAGGAGAGGACCAAGTCTATCTCTCCCTTGAATCTTAATTACAAGACAACCTCTTTATTCTTTGCTACTTGCCTTTTGCAGAAGCCACCATCACATTTTGTTTTTTAATTTTTTGTATTTAGAAAATTATTAAATTACAATTTGTTGGATATTGCAAGATTCTCCCAAGAGGACTCTGTATTTTAAACTGAAGAAAATCAATTTTGTTTTGCACCAAATTATCTCCATTATTTGCTACCTTCAATTACGCAATGATTGCCATGCATACTGTGTATTTAAAAATAAAAATAAAACTCAAAATGGAACATTCTATTGATCCATAATATTAACTCATTGATTTATATATTGATTCCAATTATTATCAATGATTGTTAGAAGAATGAATAAAAACAAAGTATTGAGTGAATGTTTTATAATTTCTTTGATAAAATAACAATTTCTAGTATGTCAAGGTAACAGGTCCATGTGATAAAATTGTGGACCATGTATTTATATTATGTTACATGATAGGACAAAACCATGTACAACAGTGGTTGGTCTAATTTAATAGGTTCCATTTGCTGATAATTGTGACCTCCTTAAGTCCTTACAAAAAGGTAATGTAGAGTTGTGCATAAAATTTATTTTACTTCTCACTATTCACAAAAAAAAAAAAAAAATAAAAATAAAATCCAACAATGCATTGGTCCAGTGATAATTATTTTGTCTTTTAATCTGAAAGTTATTTGAGTCACAATGAGAAAAAGAAAACACAAATAAAAAAAAACATGATGTAATAATCTATCCACATTTCATATTATTTTGATTTTATAGAGACCGAAAATGAAAGGTTCCGACTATTAATGAGTCAAAGTTTTGAGGACTAAACATACGGCTACTTCGGATCATATCCCTCAAATTTTGATTTTGTAGTTCAATAGATTTGCTTCGGGAAGGCTTTTAGGTCCCGATTACGTGGTTCCCACATACAATGACCACATTAGACGAATGAGGATTATAATGCCAACTCGGGTATCAACTTTTTGTTTCGCATCAATTTCTGTATCATTTGTTCATATTTACAACGGTTAAAAGAATTAAAGATCTTCGACTAATTTTGCGATTACCTGATGGTAATTAGAGTTTGAGTTGATGTACTTTGTAATTTGTACTACAAACCCTTTAGGTTGGCTAGACGAGGAAGTTTATAGTTTCTTTATTTCTTGAAATAAAAAAAGATATAGTGTGAAATAGGAAAAAAAAAGGATAAAAATATTCTAGAGAATTTCCAACCCAATAAAAAAAACATGTCGGGGAATTTAAGCAACGGCATTGTAACATCAAAATCAACAAAACAATTCTTAGGGTATTCATATCAATCACCCTATCTCTATCCCCACAAATACTATTAAAAAATACATATTCCTACTTTACACCAACTAAATTCACAATACTCTACATCAGCATCCCTATCTCTATCCTTACAACATTAAAATATTCATTTTTCAACTAATTTTTAAATTCAAATTTTACTCCAAATCAATTTATATTTCAACTAAGTTATATTTCAACCATTATATTCGAACACACACATTTTTCCAAAATTATTTTTAAAATTTAAAATTTTACTCCAACAAATTTATATTTGAACACACACATTTTTCAAAACTTACTTTTAAATTCAAATTTTACTCCAATTCGCTTATATTTCAATTTAATGGTATATTTCAACAGAGAGAAAAAAAAAAAAAAATCGTTTCAAAAAAAAAAAAAAAAAAAAAAATGTAAGGATAATTACAAATGTCACCCCAAATTTGGGATGACATCGTTCATCCACCCCAATGTAGGGTGGGGATAAAGATCTCGATGCAGGAGAGTTTTTACTTCTTTTCCCTATTTTTTTCCCTATATGTAGGGATAAAGGTGGAGATAAAGACTCTGATGCTAATACCCTTTCAACCTCAATTTATGGCATCATTACTGCCATTAGTGTCTCCACCTTTTCATTTTCATTTTTAATTTTTTAACGCACTAAAAAAAAATCTTACTCCAATATATACCTCTTCTTTTCCAGATTTATTTAGGTTATTATTTTTTGTATGTACCCATGTTTACCTACGATATATATCATTATTTGATCAAATAAATCTTTTTTTGAAAATTTTGATCAATTAAATTATGGTAGGATATATATGGGAAATTTTATGAACTGACATTATTAAATTTGGACCATTTTTTGTTTTTACATGTCGTGTTGATTTTCTATTATCATTTCAATTTTATCGGATTTCCTTTAAAGGAAAATGACATTATTTTAAATTTTGAACGAAATGAGAGACTGAAATAAGAAGGAAAGATGTTTATTTGGACATAAATTTTTTTTTGAGGGAAAGAACTATTATTAAAAAATATCCGCCAAACAAAGGCTGACATCACACCCAGCGAAGTTACCAAGATCCGGGAGCTTAAAACTAATAAAGCGTGAAATTAAAAGACGCTTGCATGACATTCCCCATACGCCGAATAAAGGTAAAGGAAAGCAGTTAAACTAGATAACGTGGTCAAACAGATCCAGATTAGACATCCATGTGCCGTAAGATCTTCGACAGTGCTCATGGAGCCTCGAGATACACGCCAAACAATCGCTTTCTCACGTGTAGTCGTTGAATCCCCAAATGGCGTGCTTCCTCTAAAGCCAAGGAAATAGCTTTTAGCTCCATATATTCCACCGAGTTCTCGGATCAAAATGATATGCAAAAGAATGAAGAATCGACCCATGAGAATCTCGAAAAATGACTCACCCTCGCTTCGCCGCCGAAGAATCGACGATCAACATCGCTCTTTATAACACCTTCTCGCTGACGCACCCACTTATCCACAAAGTGTGGGACGGAGGCCTGCGTCTGATAAGCCGCCAGAGCCTCTACATACTCCGCCGATGCTGCTAAATAATGCGATAATTGCTGACATAAATTTATTTGAGTTGATTTTTATTCGTTGAATGAATTCTCAATGAAATGTTACTTGGATTGTTTCGAGTTTCATGTCAAATAAAACGAGAGTAGAATTTACATTGTTTTTATTTATGTGTCATTTTACAATACAAATGCAGAATTTATGTATTATTTTTCCACTTTTACCCTACAATTTAATTAATTATAACATATAAACAAAATATTTACTCTCCAATAAAAAAAAACATTTCTAATTCTAAAAATTCCAAAAGTCAATTTGCCTCATTATTACCCATGATTTTTTCAATTAACAAGAGATAAACACTATTTATTGGGTGTCCATTTATTCAAAAAAATCAAAAGACAACTTAGTTATTTTAGTGAAATTCTTACCCGCGCTCTCATCGTGTACACCGATCCGTTGGATGTAATACATGTGTAGAAGAAGACAAAATAGTATTTGTTTTCTCGTGCACATGTCTTACATCCAATGAATCCACAAGACACGAACAACCCGGGTAAGTACTTCCTGTCATTTTATACTATATTTTAGATATATTAATTATTTTCTTAATCTGTGTGATTATTTTTTATGCGACATTAAAAAAACAGAGGGAGTAAATTGTGAAGATAAGTCAGAAAATAAAAGATTATGTTATTTACTCCTTACTTTTCTATTTAATTCACGTAGTTGACAAAAACACACAAATTAAGAAGAATAATAAGATACGATGAATGAATGCACTTTTCCCAATACGACGAATAAGGATTATACTCGTGGGTCCCACAATGACAACATTAGACTAAAAACAATTATACTCGGGTCCCACACTTGAAAAATATGCTTAAAAAACGCTTAATAGAGAATCCGTGACAAATTTGTAGCACATCCACAATAATTTCACTTTTGAAGTATAGTTCATTTACCTTTTGGAGCATATTGTTACCATTATTATTATTATTTTCAAGTTCTCTTTCTAATTTTGCCCTTGATTTATTTTTTTTAAACTTTCTGTTT
Source organism: Gentiana macrophylla (assembly GCA_026214975.1). Lineage (NCBI taxonomy): Eukaryota > Viridiplantae > Streptophyta > Magnoliopsida > Gentianales > Gentianaceae > Gentiana > Gentiana macrophylla. The sequence goes on along the minus strand of CM047810.1, from coordinate 2,596,527 downwards.
TTCACACTCATCGATTCTTCTAATTGTGGACTAACCAAGTTTTAGTGGAAAGTTTTTAAATATACTTTTATTTTGAATAAATTCTTTTAAATATACTCCGACAGATATTAAATCGAAAGGAAAATTACCTGATATGTGATTTAAATTATGCCAAATATCATTTTTTTTAACTCTTATTCTATCCGAAGGCTCTCCTTAATAGACTATAATCTAGCACGCGGATGCCGTAGGGTGTTTTTTTTTTCCCTAAGAAAAGAAAGATGTTTGATATATAAAAATACTAAAATTTTCAATGTATCATTTGAAAAGTGAGGCATAAAGAAACTTAATCATTCCTCATGCTGTACTATTGAAATAGTTTTACAGTGCGTCACAGTGACACACTACCAGCCAATCTATGAAAAAAAACAGTACTCCATATATTTTTTCTCAAGAAAAAAAAAAAATATATTTGATGCCCCTTTAAAGAGGAGAGAGGAAAGCAATAGAGGAAGTTTAGAAATGTATGATTGCTTCAACGGAAACAAAAAAGAAAAAAAATGGGCTGAGAAGAAAAAAATGGGCAGCTTGTGGGTATTCAGCAATCACAGCTGCTGTTGAAGACTTTGTCTATGCTAAATTTTTATCTCTATTTTGGTAAGAAGATTCTGCTATTTTTATGGAAAAAAGATCCAGTCTTTGTAGATTTCGGCTGGCCCATTTTCTATTTTTCATGTTTTTTTTAATTTTTTTTTTTGATGTTTGAAGGTGATGTGCTATGGTTAAAAACTTTGTTTCATGTTTTCATGTTTTTTGAACACTTTGTAGTGGCTCATTTCCCAATTTACTAGTGTTTTTGCTGATGATTTTGATTTTTAAGTTGAAGGGTTTTTCAGGGCCCTTTGCCTTGTTTTTATGTATATGATTTTTTGCTTTTGTTTTTATGGAGAAAAAAAGTTTTGTTTTTGAACATTTTTTGCTGGCCCATTTCTTAATTTACTTGTGTTTTGGCTGGTCATTGTGATTTTCCAGTTGATGTGTTATGTGGTGGCCTTTATAAAGAAAAAAGTTATGTTTTTGAAGGTTTTTTTAGGGCCCTTTGCCATGTTTTATATATATGGCTTTTTGCTTTTCATATAGATCGTTTGCTGGCTGTCTTTTGGAGAAAAAGATTATGTTTGCCGATTTTCATTTTTCCCCTTTGAAGTTTAACTTGATTTTTTTCCTGCAGATTTTCTCTGATTTGTAGTTTGGACTATTTGAAAACCATGGCGACCTTATCACATTCAGATACTAGGCGTTTATATTCATGGTGGTGGGACAGCCACATCCCAAAAAACTCGAAATGGCTTCAAGAAAATCTTACAGGTTCATAGATTTCTGCTAAATTTTGAGCTATTATTCTTTAATTTGTATACTAAACATGGTTAATTGCTGTTTAATCAGACATGGATGGTAAAGTGAAAGCCATGATAAAGCTTATTGAAGAAGATGCAGATTCATTTGCAACAAGGGCTGAAATGTATTACAAGAAAAGGCCTGAGCTAATGAAATTGGTGGAAGAATTTTACCGAGCATACCGTGCTTTAGCTGAACGACACGATCATTTGACTGGAGAGCTACGTCATGCTCAACGCACCATAGCAACGGCCTTTCCAGATCATCAACTACCTTTTGAAATGGATGAAGATTCACCTGCAAGATCTTCAGCAACTGGATTAGAACGTCATGTATCTGATGTTCTTCCCGGTTTTTCACTTGCATTCTTAGGCCAAGAGAACCGTGGATCGAGTTCTGCTGAGTATGACGCTCCAAATCACGAGTCAGAATCACTAAAGGCCGTGGCTTTATCAGAATCTCAACGTGCGGTTAAAGCAGAAAACGAAGTACAAGATTTAAAGAAAGCCATAGCTGATGCCCAAGCTGAAAAAGATACGATTTTTCTTCAATATCAGATATGCTTGGAAAAGTTGTCTAATATGGAGGCTGATCTTAATCGAGCTGAAAACGAGTCCATGAGGCTGGATGAACAAAAAGTTCGAGCTGAAAGTGAAATCGAGACGATGAAGCAAGCCCTAGCTCGGTTAGAGGTCGAAAAGGCGGATGCATTGACAAAACAAAAGGAGTCTATAGCACAGATTGCTGATTTGCAGGGTAAAATTTCTCATGCAGAAAATAAATCTCAACGATTAACCGAATCGATCTCCAAGATCGTGTCTGAAAAGGAAGATAGCATTCAAACATACAAACTCTGTTTAGAAAAGATATCTTACTTGGAGAACATAATATCATTGGCTGAAGAGGATGTCAAGCTGTATAAAGAAAAGGCTGAAAAAGCCGAGATTGAAGTCAATAGGCTTCGAAAATTGCTTGCTGAACTAACTGTAGAGAAGGAATATGCTGATCTCCAGTACAAAATTTGCATGAAAAGGATATCCGATCTTGAGACTGAATTTGCTTGTGCACAAGAAGATGTCAAACGGCTCAATACCGAGGTCCAGATTGAAGCGACGAAACGAAAAAATTCTGAGGAAAAGTGTAGTCTGTTAGAGATCTCGAAGCGTACACTGACTCAAGAAGCTGATGATCTGGCACGAAAAATCGCGATGAAAGACGAAGAGCTTCTAAAGAAGCATACGGAGTTGGAAAACGAAATCCTCTACTTGAAGATGATGAAGGCAAGATTGGAGGAAGAGGTTATAAAACAAACAGAGCAAACAAATTCTCTTCAGAAAGAAGTATCGTCTTTATCAGAAGAAATCAATGGACTAAATGAGCATTATGGTGTTCTATTGAAGAAACTTGAGTCAGTAGGTGTGAATCCAGATACGATTGAAACATCTGTAAAGAACTTGCTGGATGAAAACTCAAGGCTTAAACGTATCTGCGAAAGTGAGAGCATTGAGAAAGAAGTTCTTTCTAAGAGTTTATCAGACATGGAAGAAGTATCAAAGAAAAGGAACGTGTTGGAGAGATCCCTTTCTCAGCTTAATGTTCAATTAGAAGCATCACGTGGAGAAGTTAAAGAAACGCAGAAGACGAATCATTTTCTCCTTGGAGAAAAATCCATACTTGTTGCTGAGAAAGCTACTCTATTGGCACAGTTACAGGCCCTTACGGAAAATATGCAGAAGGCTTTGGGAAACAATGCTGTTCTTGAGAATTCTCTTTCTGCTGCTAGAATCGAGCTTGAAGGTTTAAGGGAAAAATCTAAGGGCTTAGAAGAGATTTGCCATTTACTTAAGAGTGAAAAGTCGGATCTTTTTACTCAAAGAGAGACGCTTATTGTCCAGCTGGCAAACGTTGAACGAAGAATGGAACATATGGAACATAAGTATGCCGGATTGGAAGAAAGATATACGGATCTCGAGATGGTGAATACGCGTTTGGAGTCTGAAATACAAGAGCTGACATTATCTCTCAACGTTGAAAAGCTCGAAAGAACGAACTCTGCACATCGTTACGAGACTTTATTGGTCAATGCAGAGCAGCATATACATCGCTTGCAAGCAGAAAATAGGCGGAGGAAGAAAGAATACGAAGACGAGCTTGACAAAGCTGCCAGAGCCGAACTTGAGCTTTTTATCTTGCAGAAGTTCATTCAAGAAATGGAAGCAAAGAACGGTTCACTTCTGATCGAATGTCAGAAACACGTTGAAGCATCCAAATTGACTGATAAACTGATCTCTGAATTGGAGAGGGAACACCTTGAGGAAGAGGTGGAAGCCGAACTTTTGATTGACGAGATACAAAAGTTGAGGTTAGGAATATGTCGAATATTTAAGGTACTCGAAGCTGGTTCGAGTCATGCATTTCAAGAAAATATTCCGAAAGAGCAAGTTTTGGTGAATCAGATAATAGGAAGTATTGAGGAAATGAAACGGTCTATCGCTAAGTACAAGGATGATAAGAGATTGTTACAAGTTGAAAAGGGTGTTCTTTCTACGTTACTAAGCCAGATGGCACTAGAGGGCGCAGAGATTTTCTCCAAGAAAGAGCTTTTAGAGGAGGACAAAAAAGTCATAAAAGAGAAACTCATGAATGTGGAAAACGAAAAGGTGACGCTACTGGAGACGAACGGGCTATTGAAATCACAACTCTCGTTACTGCAGGCGGATATGGGCAGTCTATCTTCCAAGCATTGTGACATGGAGAAAGCTTACTTGGATTTGCTTGAAAATCATTTTCAGTTGCTCGATGAAAACCGGTGTCTATTCCAAGAATGTTGTGATCTTAATGCAGAGAAATGTTTGCTTGAAGAGGAAAACGATGATCTGCTGTACGACACATTAACCTTTTCGATTCTTTCCACTGTTTTTGAGAGCTTCGCGAATGAGAATTCCGTGGAACTGAATACAATGGATGAAGTATTGTATGATCTGACAGAGACAAAAGATAAACTTGAAAAGGAAAGAGAATTATTGCAAGGGAAGCTGGAATTGAAGGAAGAAGAAAATATGTTCTTGGAAGATGTAGTTCAGAGTTTCGAGTTGGAGATGGTAGGCGTAAAAGGTGTATTGAGACAGAAAAAAACTGAGCTTTTCGAATCAGAACGGATGTTACGAGCAGAAGAGGAAATCAACTTGGAATTGGCCAACACTTTGGACATTCTAAAGACTCGATTCGTAGAATCATCACTCGCAAGAGAAGCTACAGAACACCGTTTAGTTGAAGAAGTTGAAGGCCTTCAAGAAGATAATGCAAACTTGGTTTCCGAGTTGTCCAAGTTGCGTGAAGAATGCGAAGAACATAAGGGCAAAAAAGAGAATTTAAGTGCCGAGTTGGAGGCGAAAGACGCTGAAGTTGAACTCTGGGAAGCTGAAGCTGCAGTATTTTACTTTGACCTCCAAGTGTTATCAGTCCAAGAAGTTCTACATGAAAACAAGGTTCATGAGCTTACAGAAATATGTGGTGATCTAAAGGACGAAACCGTTTCTAGAGCCCGGGAAATTCAAGAGATGAAAGGAAAACTTATTAGAATGGAGAGTGAAATCGAAGAACTAAAAGCTGAGCTGTCGGCGACGCGCCATAATAGCTTCCTTATGGATGATGTTACTTCTCTTGAGCATAGTGCTTTGCTTCACACTAAGCTACATATGCTGCCTGATGACTTGGAAACAAAGGTAATTTCAGTTTTTTTTTAAAATTTTTATGTCTTTCTTCAATAATGTATTCTGTGTTTCTTGCTGTGTTCAGTCTTTTAAACTTGATCTTTGTCAACGTAAAATAATTGCCAGTGCGGGAACTTTTTTGACTTAGCCGTAATCCTGCTTTCTTTCTTGTGTGTATACAGAGTGCAGGTTCGGATAGCAATGCAAGTTTCGATGCTAATCCTACTGAAGATGAACTAACTGTGCAAACTGGAATCCAAGATCTACGAAAGTTGCAGTTGAGGATAAACGCTGTTGAGAAGACTATGATTGAAGAGATAAAGAAGCTTGTTGTGCAGCAAAACCCCAAAGCGGAGGATAAAAAAGGTATTATCATGAAGAAAATAACAAATTTGAAACCTCACGGTGGCTTTATTCACAGAAAAGTGAAGGAAAAGAATGAACTTGGGCCTAATCTCGATAGCAATGTCGTGTTGTTTGATGTGAAAGCAGAAGCATTAGCATCCAGGAAGGGAAGTTCAATGAAAGATATTCAGCTAGATCAAATCTCGGAATCTTCATCCAACAGATATCGCAGAAGGGCTAATAGTGCATCAGAGAGAATAGACGATAAAGTTCTTGAGATGTGGGAGACAGCTCAGTACAATGGTCTTAGTGAAACAGCAAGTATCAGGAAGATAGAACACCCATCAGATGTTTGTGATTTGGAGAAAGAGTTGGGAGTCGATAAACTAGAGGTGTCGAGACAAGAAGCGAAAACTATGAAAATCCTTGAAAAACTTGCTTCTGATGCAAGGAGATTGACTTGTCTTCAGTTCACAGTTGAAAATCTAAGCAAAAAGTTGGATTCAAATAAAAAAATCCGAAAACATAAAGACGTCGATTTGGATACAGTCAAAGAGCAGTTGTTAGAAGTTCAAGAAACCGTGTACCAGCTTGTAGAACTAAACGGGAAGCTCATGGGAAACGTTGTTGAGAGCCCTCGTAATTCTGTAGAATCACAAGATAGGACAGTTGTTGTCAAAAGGAAAGAAGTGACAGAAGAGGCGCGTAAAGGATCTGAGAAGATAGGGCGGCTACAAGTAGAGCTTCAAAAGATCGAGTACGTATTGCTAAAACTAGAGGATGAAAAGAAAGCTAAAGAAAAGAACAGATTCCCAAGGAACAGAACAAGCATTATCTTGAGGGACTTCGTCTACAACGGGAGGAAGAATAGCGGGAAGAAAAGGAAGTCCCGTCTTTGTGGATGTTTCAGATCTTCAAGTAATCGTGAACAAAACCGTACGTGATGCATGCTTATAACTTTAGATGGTTTGCTTTTCTCATTAAAACAGAAATAGTCTTTGTCCTTCAATGTAATTTAGAGAAAGCTGATCTTCTATTAGTCTCTAGAAGGATTGATGATTTAGTTTGGTCTAATCAAAATAATGTTGTTTTGTGTAGCTTTTGATATAATATCTTTGTCTGAATTCTTCTATGTAAAATATTTGTTGGATTTGCAACTTTAATATCTATCTTCTTTTAATGGTGAAAGTTCTTCCATGGCACTAAGGTCGGTTTTGAATTACGGATTGTTTCTGCAATTCTACCATTGTTCTTGCACTCGGGTATTAATGTGTAAAATCTCATAAATTTCGAAAAATATTCAGTTTTAGCATGTGGTGCTCTGAAAGTAGCCACAAATTTTATGTGTACCTGTATTTTTATCTTATGCTTATATCTTACTTACAAGTGATTAATTTGAGATATACAATACTTAGAACAATATCCTAACCAATTTTATCTGGTACTGCAAATTGTCTGTAACATGTTTGTGAGTTGCAGAAGCCTGAAATATCTTTTTGAAACTCCAATCCAAAAAAAAATAAAAAATAAATAAAAAATTTGACAAATCAGAAATTGTTTTCAATACAAGTTAAATGTACATCTTTTGGAATAAATGGACACAAAATAAAGATTATAAATGTTAAAACCTCATTTACTTGTAGTTCTAATTCCAGAACTCAGAAGCACATTGGATATTCAGAAGCAGAAAAATAAACTGGTCACAAAAATCATAACATTGTACATTCAAGATTTCAACACCATTCAGATTCAGACCGAAAGTTCTGAACTTTCTGCAGCATATCGGACCTTCGTTACCTGGGATTGTCCTATCCAATCAGTATCTAGGAACCTGCATTAAGGATAAGAGAATCATTATTATATTATGATGTCCTTTAGATAAAGTAAGTCGATGTATTTCTTATTTAGTTACCTCGAGTCCTACGAGCGATCTGCAGTAATTGGTGTTGTTACTAATAAGAGTATAGTTTGATCCACATTCACTGTCTTTAAGAGACATGTTGGATTTATCAAGCTTTACAGAAGACCAAGGATATTGATAATTTTGAGCAACAGAGCCAACTTGTGAAGATGATCTCTGCATTCTAACAGCTCGTGGAACGTTTCTCCCTTCGATAGATGGCCTACTACGTCGACTTAGTTGTCTCTCAAACACTTCAGGCCGTTGTTTTGGTGCGCTATGGGATCGTACTTTAGCCCTTGAAGATTGTGTATTAGCCATGTAACTAGGGTAAAAAGGGTACTCGGTGTAATACGATTCACCGAGCTCTGACCGTGCATACGGGACAACTGGAGGGACAGGTGTTAATGAAGAAGATTTATCTGGTTTTGATATGTCAGAATAGTAGTGTTGTGGACTGCTTTGAGCTGTGTAAAGTGTGTATTCCTCGAAATGTCCGCTACGAGCTTTCGGGCTTAGATCATTTATTTGCTGCTGGTTGTCTTGATGTGTGAATGCACTGTGTGTAGACATTCTTGGATCCATTCTCTGTGTTTGTTGACCATGGCTTGAACATGAACTTCTACTTTTTGTACTTCTTTTTATATTTTCTCCCACATCCATTTCCACTATCTTTATATGCTCTTCCATAACCTTATCAAATTCCTACAAGTACATTCGCGAAACACAGAGAGATTTTAAATGATTTACAGATGTTGACTATTGTAAAATTGCTGAATAAAAGATTTTTTAAAAAATAAGTCACCTGGTTTGAGTGCTTGAATCTATTTTCTTTTGATGATTTTCCATCATTCAATTGCTTGTGATTGTTAAATTTAGCATCTTGAGACATTTGGATCCTCTGGGCTCTAGCTCTTTCTTGAGCAGTGATCAAAGCCTGCATGCATTTAAGGGTAGCAGTTGCTTGCTTTCTTACCAAATGTGCCCTTATCAGTGCTTGTAGCTTCACTAGCCCTTTCAATGCATTCAAGGCTATTCTTGCCTGAAAAATAAGATAACAATCAATAATTATAATAGCATTTGCTTCTGTTTTCATAACAGATTCTCTTTTTTATTCTAATAAACACCACTCTTTTCTGTTTTATTGAATCTCCATACAGGGTGAAATGCATCAGAATCTCTACATGATATAGTTTGTATAGAGAATTTGTATTTTCTGCAATATACGAGCATTCATATCAGTGTTTCTTAACAGATTATCTACTTTACTGATCGAAACAACATCTTCCCCTATTTTACAGAATCACTACCATGGGTCAGTTGCGTCACAATCTCTAACCAGGGTCAAGCACCACTATTTTCTATTTTATAGTCTCTATTCAAGGTGAACGGTATCAGAATCTCTACAACAATCATTTGAAAAGAAAACCTGTATTTTGTGGAATTTACAAGTATTCTTAAGCATGATTACAAAACCCTTTTAAGAAAAAATTCAACAATTTTCCTTACCAAATAACCACGAAAAGCCGATTGAATCTTGATAGCTGCAGCTTCTTCATACACACTGGCTCTCCCTGATCCAACACCAGCAGTCAACTGATAAACAGCAGCCGCCGCTTTCGCGGCTGCAGCGGCGGCATCTGCCGCCGCAGCCGTAGCAACCGCTACTGCCAATGCATGCTTTTTCTGATCATTCTCTGAATCATCCACAAAACTGAACTCTTTTTGAACTGGTGCAGTTGCAGATGATCTCCTGAAACTCCATCTTCTCTTTTCTTTCGGTGTTGTTGGTGTGGTAGTTGTTGTGAGAGGTGTTGTGGGATGATCAAGATCATGATCAATTTCATCATTTACAGAAAATTGATGATTATAATTGCTTATAATCTTTTTCTCTGTCTCTTTTTCTTTCTTTCCTAGCAAGAAATTCCTTAACCATTTTCTTGCTTTTCCCATTGATTTTTGACTGTCTTCTTAATCTGCCAAAATCATATAATCAAGAAGGAAATGGAACTCTGTACCATACATTTATGAATGGAAAAGACGGTAGCTTTGAATAAAATATTGGGTTTAGATTAAATGCCTTGATTCACTTTTTGACAGATAGGTTATCAATGCTTTATATGCTTTATTCTCATTTGGGGCGATAGTTTCTTGTGCAATATAATTACTACTACGTACACCACACCTCGGGTTAGTTTCGACTTTATAAATGTCGGAAAATAGATATTTTCGATCTCGATAAAGATAAATATTGAGTTTTGATTCGATTTTTTAAAGTTCGGATGTTAATATATTGCTTCGAAAATAGATTTATTATACTGTTATTAACCAGTGTCATATTATATATGTGATTGATGGGTTGGCTGTTATGCAGAAAATTATTGATTAAATATAATGTCATGATTTATGAAATAAATTAGGTGACAATGTCACATGGTTTGTTTATGGACAGTTCTCCATGTTGCCTACAGAACTTAATTGCTGGGCTCAACGTGTTACATTATTTTTATGTTAAGTCAAGTAGGCAAATGTGTAATTTTGCAATACTATTCAACTTTTAATAAGATGTGGTTTTCGGTTAGCACTTTAGTATCTATTGTTGCGTCTGGAACGTGAAAAGGTGAATTTATTTCTCTTAAAGTAAATAAAGCATACGTGGTATTTCAGGTTTCACCCCAAAATGTATAAGAGTACTTGCAAAAAAAAAAAAAAAAATACTGTAATAGACGCCCTATTTCTTACGTAAAATACAAATTCTGTAATAAAATTTACATTTATCGCATTCATTCAGAATCTGTAAATTTTTCTTTATATCTATCACATTATGTATAATAGAGAACATGATGTATTTCATCTTAGATACAGATTATGTAAACTAAAAAAAACATGTATTTAAAAACGGTAAATAGATATTCGATAAAAGTATATCGATCGCGAGTCTTTTAATCCAAAATGGTGACTTAAACTATCTTTATCGAGGTTTGGTCGGTGAGTGTGATACTCTGCGAGTCCGGGAAGCGTGAGTGCAGTGTCGCCAGCATGAAGCATCTGCTGAGGTTTGTGTTTTGCTAAAGGAGGTCAGCAGACTGATCATCTGTTGAGCATGGTTTGCTGAGTTGGTTCTCAGTGACACTTGGGCAATACGTCTGCATGGTTTTCCGTTCTCGATAAAGTTATTTCTGGGGTATTTCAGTCACTATCTGTTTTGGTTGTTAAGTCGGTTATGATTTGATTCCCAAGGCTATAATACCATATGTATCTGTTGTAATTTGTAACTTTCTCGTGATAATAAAATATCCTCGTTTGTCCGTGGAGTAGTCGGCACATTGCCGGAAACCACGTTAAATCTGTGTTCTTCTTGTTTCTGTGTCTGTTTACTTGTTAATTGTTTATCTTTAATCACCATCACTTCTTGATCGATCCGTCATAACAAACTGGTATCGGAGCGTCCAAGTTCATCAATAAATCTGTTTATCTGTTTGAAGCAAGGTAGATTGACACCAAGGTCATAATTGACGCTAGGATTTGGGATCTACGCAAGCTTTTCTGGTGAGAAAGTTGTCTGCTTTAAATGTCAAGATTGACAAGTTTACAGGAAGAAACAGTTTTAGTCTGTGGCAGATCAAGATGCGTGCTTTGTTGAAACAACATGGATTATGGGGTCCCTTGTCTAAATCAACGAAGAAAGTCTTCTTTGAGAGAGCGGTCCCGGAGGAGAAAACACATTCAACAATTATGTTGTGCTTGTCGGATGATATTGTCACGTGTGTTCTTTGAAGAGGACACAAGCGAGAAGTCGTGGTCCAAGCTCGAGAGTGCGTGACTTGACAAAATCCCTAACCAACAAGTTGTTGTTGAAACAACGTCTGCTCGCTTTAATGATGCATGAGGCACTCGGTGAGGATTATCTAGATCGGTGAACACAATATTGCTTGACCTAAGGAATATTGATGTGAAGATTGAAAATGAAGATGCGGCATTGATCCTACTTGTGTCATTGCTCGCATCATATGAGAACTTTATGCGATCCTTTATGTTGAAATAGTGTCTAAACCCAATCGGGTTGGACCGGATCCGACCGGTCGGAGCATTTCTACTATTTCTTTATGTTTATAATATGATAAATGGTTTTTCTGTTATTATATATTGTGTTTATCCATATGAACCAATTTGTGATTGTATATATGATAACATCCCTGATGTCAAACTGTGAGAGAGAAACCATGATAGTGATTACGGTTGATGAGATCTCGACTCACTTTAAAAGGTTTGATACTTAAATGTCTCTTGTCGTATGTGCTATCAAACGAGACATTGATAGTATGATTAGACTAACACGTATTAGATGTCTTTTATCTTATTGAAGGTAGGGATAGATCTCAAATCATCGTGTGTAGACACTTGGGGCATGCGCGGACGTGTATTAGAGAATGCGACGTTAGGATCGACCCACTTACTTTATTAAGTGTCGCACTATGTGGCGGTTGTGTAATTACCCTTAGACCGGAGTCTTCATGGCATCACAGTGTGGATTGTAATGCTTTGACACTATTGAGGTTTCCACTAGCCACGGGGCGATCATGCGGTAGTGATTGGGTGTGATACTGAAGCATGCGTAGGATTCATGTTGTTCATCCGGAAATCGCGTACCTATTAGTAGGGGTGAATATTCGAAAGAGCCTTCTTATAAGGATTGTCTTATTCTCGAAAGTATTTGCAAAGCGGAAGTAATATGTTACTTCGAGAGAGTAGGATATCCAGATTATAAGATACGGTCGTTGATGTTTGACACTCGACGTACGACCGTATGGATATTATTACAGCGATAGGATTCTATTTACACGGTAACCGTTTCACATGAAAGGTAGTAGTCATTGCATTTGACTCTTCCGATGATTGGGGATCACGGTGTGTTGCTAGACGCTATTCCGTGATCGTTAGGTATGAAGGGCATTTTCATAATTTGCACTTTGTGTCTACGGCCAACATATTCGGAAGTATATCGGGTCACACACATAAGAATCTAGCCGGATTAAAATGCGGTTATAGCGATAACTAAATAAGAAAAGTTTTATCTCGACTATAAAGTTTTATAGTGATAAACTAATATGGTGATATTTATTTATTATGAATAAATGTAATACATGATATTAATTATATTGATTAATATATATATATATATATATGTGTGTGTGTGTGTGTGTGTGTGTGTAATATATATATGTGATATATATACATGTGTAAATTGACGTATGATAATATAATAAAGATATATTCAATATTAGATATTGACAATATGTATATTGGAAAATATTTAATATAAGATATTGAATATTAATGAGATAAATCTAGAATATCTTTTTTTCTTATTTTATTGAAAATTGGTTTTCTTTCTCCTTTATCCATTAGGAAGCTTTTCTCAATCAAATTGGGATGTGCATATGGCGCCATATATCCTATAAAAAGGGAGTTGTGCCAAGCAATTTTACATCACAATTAGAAGAGTTTTAATTTACTAGAAAATTTGAGAGCTTTAGAGAGAGATTTTGAGAGAGAGAAAAAGTCGGTCTAAGCAACCCGAGTTTTTTTCAGTAGCAATCAATGATGGGATTACGGTGACTGCTCGTGTGGATCACCGATAGAGGTCGAACACTTGGGCGGCTTCGTGCAGAAACTACAACCATAGACAAAGCGTCGATCCAATTGGATCAACCAAGGTATTCTCTTGTCTACTTCTTTTATGATTGTTATTTAAACGAAGTCGATCTTGGGTTAAAAGGAAATCAAAATTTTGAATTCCTCTGCGTTCCCGCGTAGATTTTCTAACAGTGGTATTGGAGCGAGCTTCGAGCTTAAGCAATAAGTATGTTAATTTGCGTAGTTAATTTTATCGTTGAAATCACGTAATTAAAAAATGAAAGATTTTTTATTCGCAAAATCGATACACGAAAAGAAAAATAAAAAAAAATTGGCGTCGACCCACCACCGGCCGGCTGGTCGCCGGCGGCGGTGGGGCAACCTGTTGCCGACGTCGGTTGGCCGGTCAATGTGGTGGATCTCCAAAATTTTTGTTTTGTGTATTTTGTGATTCAATAAGGTTCATAGTTGTGATTGATATCTCTTTGTTTAGTTGGTGTTATGTGACTAACAAATGGTTCAAATAGTTTGGACCATTGGGATGCCACATGACATTATTTGGTGAATATGATTTGCCTTTACATTTTGTTTAGAATATACCTAGGTCATTTTCAAAATATTTGATTTTGGAAAAGGCAAAGCTGCGCTCTTTTCAAAATTTTGATTTGGAAGTAGTAGGTTTAATGATTTTAGTTTAGGAAACCAACGCATCCCTTTTGATTAGGAATCAAAAGGAAAGAAATAAAAGAGATTTAATTTTAATTTTGATTTATTTTTGGAATAGTTCTAATTGATTAAAATTAATATTGAAATCGTTTAAAATTAACCGTTAATTTTATTTTGATTAAAATCATTTAATTAATTAAATTTTAATTAGTTAATTGATTGGATAAAATTATTTGATTAATTAAACGTTAATCGATTAATTAAGACACAAGTAGTTAAATTTAATTTGTCTTTTTCATAAGATATTATTGTATGAATTAGATGTGTAGATATAATATGATTATATGAATTCGATCGATCATTTGATTTCGGCCAGATAGGATAGATGTGTATGATTTAACTTTTCTCTTGGTTTAAATTTTTTTTGTCCTAGGCCGTTATGATGAACGCGATCTAGTTTATTTTTGCATTTATCTCATTCCCGTTAGCTCCCCCATGTGCGGCGGGTGTATTTATTTTATTAGTTAGAATTGTGTTTGATTCCCAAGGCTATAAATACTATCTGTATCTGTTGTAATTTGTAACTTTCTCGTGATAATAAAATATCCTCGTTTGTCCGTGGATTAGTCGGCGCATTGCCGGAAACCACGTTAAATCTGTGTTCTTCTTGTTTCTGTGTTTGTTTACTTGTTAATTATTTATCTTTACTCACAATCACCATCACTTCGATCGATCCGTCATAACAAATTTACCCATCAATCTTTTTCGTATAGTCGGTGTTTGAGCCAAAAGCCGACTCTCCATCGAAGCGGCTTCAGTAAATTTGGTGATATAAGCCGAAAAAGTGTCATATTTTATAATTCTTAGCTTTATATATTATAACTCAATGCTAGTCAATATTGATCAATATATAAAAATAAGCGGATTAACTTCACATATCTATGTGTACCTAAAAAAATCCAACTGTAATATTTTTTTTAGCAGGTCAGCTGACCCCGGCACCCTTATCATGAGAATATAATCATGAGAATTGCTTTTTGGAAAGTCGATTTTGGAGCAAAAACCGAATTTCATAAGGTTGATTATGTGAAAACGGTTTGATACACCGATAGATGAGTGCACCCATACTACAAAGATATTTAGTATATAAGATAAAAACAGATAACATATTCCAAGACCTAAAGTAATGGTGCTTAATATCAATTAGTCAAATGGATTTTATGGAATCAAATCATGTGGGCATGATCACTGCACATGAGACATTCTCAAATCCGACAATAAACATATGTGACAATTTATAATCCCAATTTATATAAATCCATTTTTTTTTTTTTTTTTTTTTGCTTAGCTTGTGGTAGATTCGGGAACCCACTGTCCGACTGGAGTTCGAGCTCTGGTCGTGTTTGTGAAGCATAGCAGCCTCTCACTTAAGGTAAAGCATGGTCAAGAGCTATTTCAACATGGCATCTCAGAGGAGAATCAAACCGGTAATCTTCCTATGTATTCTTAAGTCACTTACCACTTGAATCAATCTACTTGGTTTGGTTTGTATAAATACAATTTGATGGTTCTTAATAAAGGATAGTAATAATATCATCTTGATTAATAGTATAGTAATCCTGCAGATCTAGAATCAATTAAAGAAACGCTGGCATGGTCTGCTGTACATTTATTAACCTCTTAATTTTATGTATTAAATTGGCCATGCATGTGGGATTCATATGATTGTCCTTTTTTCCTCCTCCTTCTTCTTCTTAATTACTACTATTATATATATGTTTTCAGAGAAATAATTGGATGTTGCTATGTGACTCGATTCTATCCCCGTTGTAATGTCTAGACTCAAAAAAATCTGAGTAATTTTTAGATTCGGACTGTTTATCTATGATCAAAGATCGATTAAAATTAATCTTGTGTCAGTGTCATGAAACCTCAAACATGCAAAGTGAGATAAATGTGAAAGCTTAAACCGGAAATAAAGACTCGATTAATTAATTAAAACCCATTCAAACACTATAAAAAATCATCAAAAGGTATAGTACTGTGTGTGTATTTATTGAGAGAAAAAACAAAAGGTAATTCATATCTACAAAGACCATCAAGAAATGATATGCATATTTCATTGCAATATTCAATTAACAATCTCTTGATATTTTCACAAAGCAATATCTCTGCAGCTCTTTTAAAAGCATACACTAAAGCTTAAAATAAACAAAACAACTTTTATAGTATATTAAATATTGCATAATAATAATAATATTTTTTTTTTTTTAAGGGATGCATAATAATTACTTAAGACACTGATTTAAGTAATGCAGTACATATATATTATAAAATATATCTTGGAGAATAAAAGTAAAACCCCTAATTAGTATACATATACATATACATTAAAAGCACCACAAACAATCTAATTATGATGTGTCCCCACGTTTTGAGTTTATGCTCAACTTTTTTCCAGAGATTGAATATCAATATGGTGCCGTTAAAATCGATACATCGTGGTGGTGCTGTTAACAATCGCCTTATTCACCGGTTAGGTCTAAAAGGGCAAGAAAGAGGTTAATAATATCAGAGTAAAGAGCAGCAGCAGCAATAATATAATCATCATAGTCAAAACGTTTGATGATATTATCAGTATCATATATTATAAATCCTGAGAATATCAATGCTGAAATGCATCCTATTACCATTTGCCCCACTGATCCTATTGGAAAAAATACCTGTGTTCATCATCACCATTAACCAAAACAGAAAACATCATTAGTATTTAGCTAGTATCTGAATTTTCGATAAAGAGCAAGGGTTCTACTGACAATTTTACTTCGAGTACCACATGATGTTGAAACATCACTGTCAATGACAGACAGCGACGCCAGTTATGTGCGAGAAATGTGAGTAACGTTACTCACCATTGTCATTCGTGTGGATGACGTTTATGTGAGGATAAAAACGTCAACTTCTATGAAGTTTCTAATATAATCGTGATGCTCGTAACAAAAAAATGTGGCATCAGTAGAAGAATGAATTAACCAGGATCCTCTGAAGTCCTAGTTTTAAGCGATCTCTCAAGTACTAGTGATCTAACCAGTAACCACACAATCAAAATGGGAAAACGATCTAGCCGTATATTTTTTTTTTCCTTCAAACTACGTCGTTTTGCTCAAAATGTCTAAACAGACTTGTACTTGATAGGATCATCGCTCAGAATGATGAAAGCCCAATAGAAAGAAAAATATAAAAGAGAGGATAATTAGGAAAGTACCCGCAGGAGTGAAAAAGCACAAAGGATCAAAAGGGCGCAAAGTAGAAAAGGCCCAAGAAAACTGAAATCATATCCCTTTTTAGCAGCCCAGAATGTGTATAGAGTCAGGCCCACTGTCACCAATGCTGTTAGGCCCGCAGCTTCCAATACTATGTTACCTGCAATGTATTTGGAACACACGAAACGAGTAAAGTCAAAACGAGTGACATAATACATTTTCGTATCTCTCGTTCTCATAATTGTAAGAAAACATAATGATCAGTGGGTCCTACATTATTGAATTATCATTTATATCCTGTATAAGCTTAAAGAGGTAAATAAGTAACATATTGAACGGGCCTCTCAAGTTTTGGCTACAACAACTCTGGGACAACATCACACACAAAGACATATAAAAACACAACAAGAGATGAACAAAGAGTGACGCAATATAAATGGAAAAGAAAAGTTTGACATCAAAACCTTATGCTCCGAAATCATTTGATGATAGGGTGGTAATGAACGTATTAATTATACAATTCAACATATATACATGATGATCGATTATATAAAAATGTATTCAATCATTCGTTAATTAGATCACCATCGTTGTAACAGTAACATCATCCTTTGAGATAACATGAAGGAGACATGCATAGACATATAAAAGTAAAAGCATAATTAAGTTCATCTTTAATTACCACTTTTGCGTGTGCAGATGACACCAACCATAAAAGCCATGGAAAGGGTAAAGATTCCCATTAGTATGTAATTCCATGGATGCTTCCTGCCGTAGAACGCCATCAATAGAATTGCTGCAACCATAATTATATATATATCAAACACAAAATTAAATGTTAAGCTTTCATTCTACATTTTTATTATAAATATAATACATACATACATACATACATACTTACATATATAATTAATATAATTTATAAAACAATTATAACGTACATAAGAAGGTGAGGATGATAGCCATAATGAAGGTAATAAAACCAGGCAAAGTGGTCATAAATGGTTTAACGGGAGGATAGAAAAACATGAAGAAAGAGACACCAAAAGTGAAAGCCAATTGGATGCAAAGCAATGCATATACTTTCCGAATAAAACCCCATCTCATCTGTGGATTCTCCATCATCCCTGGGTATAATTGCCCTCCTGCTGATTCAATATCTCCATGCTTTCCTGGAAACATTGCTGCCATTTTTATTTTTTTATTTTTGAAAAGCTGCAAAACAATTGGCTGAATTCCAAGAAGGGTGAGATATATATATATTTTTTTGGATCTTTTCTACTTTTTTTTTTTTTTTTTTTTTTTTTTTTTTTTTTGGGTTTTTTGTTTTTTGTTTCGGGTTTTCCTAAATCTATTGGGGATTATTTACATGCAACAAA
Organism: Gentiana macrophylla; assembly: GCA_026214975.1. NCBI lineage: Eukaryota > Viridiplantae > Streptophyta > Magnoliopsida > Gentianales > Gentianaceae > Gentiana > Gentiana macrophylla. Next base: position 2,578,247 of record CM047810.1, on the reverse strand, counting down.
AGGGTTGATGTATAATCTTTAGAAATACGATTTGGATTTTGTGGTTAAGAAATAGTGTGTGGCTTTAGAGGAGAGAATCCACTGTTTTTTTGTTGTTGGAGAAAAAGGGGTGTGAGAAATTTTTGTACCGAAAAATCAGGAATATTAACTGAATTTTTTTTTGTAACGATTCGAATCCGGATCACGCATTTTTTCATTTAGGCGAACAACAATTCTTTTCTTTTTTTCTTTTTGAGTAGAGTAGAACAACATCTTAAAACCATGATATTCAAACTCGGCTCGAGTTTATTTGAGCAGATAAAAATTTGATCAAATTGGTTCGATTATGTTTGACAAAAATTTAGCACCATCAAGATTGAATACGAGCTCAAATCCTCAAAAAGGAAAATTTTAATATTTAAGGTGTTTTAATTCAGTTCGTTAATTCCACTCTAAAATAATTCAGTTTGTTAATCTTAATGAACTGTTCGAACTCGATTAAATCATACTTTCTCTGTTTTATTATCTGTCGCAGAGGGAAGAATCACTCTAATTAAGAAAATAATTAATGTCTAAAATATAGTATTGAAAATGTTTTTTTTTTTAGAGATCTAAATATTTTGTTGGTTAAGAGTTTTTGTATTAAAAATGTATTTTTTATCGGAGATATGAATATTTTGTTGATAAAAAAGAAAGAAGATAATAAATGATATATTGAAAATATAAAATAACAGACAAATTTTGAAATGTTCGTGAAAGGCTCGAACCGTTTATATTCCCTACCTAGTCCTTTTCCGTAAAATCCATCCGAAAACGAAACGAGGCGTTCCGTGAAGAAATTGAAAAGACAGAAGCAGGAAAAAAAAAATCAAAGCTTAGAACGGGAAAAAAAAATACTGGATTGATCATCGAGGACTGGAGATGAGGACCGAGAGGATTGCATTTGCATGGAGGAAGGCATATCGCGTAACTGTGCTTCTGCTCTTTAGTTTCTTCGCACATCTTCCACTCGTATCGGCGCTTTCAATAACCGTAAAAGGCGTCGAATGCGTCTACGAGTACGTGCTGTTCGACGGCGACTCTATTTCCGGTAACTTTGTCGTCGTTGATTATGAAGTCTTCTGGGACGATGATCACCCTGGCATCGACTTCACTGTACGCCCTTTTCTCCTCTTACATTGATGATTGATGCATGTTTCCTACTTAATTTAGCAGTTAATGGTGATCACGTGTGAAAAATATCTCCTATCCGCCATCGACATTGTATTTGATTTTGCTAAAACTGCCATATTTGTTGATATTGACAGCAATTTGAAATTTGATAGCTATGCAAATGATGAATTTTAGCTTAATTGTTTGGTTCGGAGAGGAATGATGTTCTGCCTGTCTTAGTGTTAAATTGGCAGCAAATTTGAGACCCCATCATCTGTCCAAATTGTCTATTCAGACCAAAATGACGTCGTTTTACATCACCGAGCATCACAAATCAAAGACCAAGAAAAACTTCGAGCAAACAAGATTTTTTATTGATTCAAATATGATCGAAAATTACATTAAAAAATTAGCTGAATACAGCTTTATATAGAGTACATAGGTCGGTTTACACCTTGATTCGAGCTCAGTAAGAAGGCTAACTAACATCCTAACTACATAACCACCACTTAACCGTTTTCTGAACACACAGTGTTTGATGAGTGCCTCAAAGAACTTGGTAGTAAATTCTGCATGACTATCACTTAATCGCTTTCTGAACATAAGTGTTCGATGTGAGTGCCTCAAAGAACTCTTAGTGAACTCATTTCTGCTTGCTTCGAGCCTTGCATCTGGTGTTCTTCAGGACTTATATAAGTGAGCTAGCCTTGACTTTCAGCTGCAACATGTGCTTCATTTTGATTGCACCCTAATGAACGTAAAGTTCAGCATAGAAAACTCTTTCCAAGAAGAAATCTGCGTCACCAATATTGACAATGGTTGCTCCTATTTCCAAAAGAATTAGACATTTTTCTTGATGTACTAAGTTTATAATGAAAATAGAATAAGGACCTATATATACCCATGAGCCAAGGTAGGTAGAAGACAAACACAGACCAAGGATAAGGACATATTAGTTAAACCAAGAATGGCGAATAGGACTACACTATAAAGGAGTCCTTATTTAAGACACCAAAGACATAAATACCCTTCTTTAGTCTAGCTACGCAACGGCCCCTTCATCATTATCCCTTGTTAAAACCGCGACATATGTGTTCCTTATCCTTGTTCCTACTGTTAAATAGACATGGATTATAATGTGTAACTACTGTGACAGGAGCAAAAATTCTCTGGAATTAGAGCCACTTTACTAATGATCCTCTAATTGTTTGACCAGAAAATTCTTGGAGTTTCGGAATACAATACTATAGTTGTGTTACTTGTGTTTGAAAGTATATTTGTTGGACAATTAACTAGCCTTGTTGATCATTAGTAACTATGTTGATGTTGGTTCCAAGCTTTAAGCCTTATTTATGCTTTGATGATCTTGTTCTTAACTGTCCCTTGGTCTTTTTCAACGTGTGATATTTGTTGGTTATGGAATCTTGAAAATACAGAGCAAAAAAATACTAGCTAGTTAGTACTTTGGACATGTATTTTGTTTGTATTCTTGCAGGTCACAGCTCCTGGAGGCAAAACGGTGCACACGTTGAAAGGCACAACAGGGGATAAGTTTGAGTTTAAAGCACCAGAAAGTGGGATGTACAAGTTTTGTTTTCACAACCCTGAATCGATACCTGAAATGATCTCTTTTTACATACGCATTGGCCATATCCCTAATCAACATGACCTTGCTAAAGACGGTTCGTCCTAATCTTGTCCTAATGTGGCTAACTATGCTAATATTGTGATTATAAGTTTTTTTTTTTTTCATGTATAAGGAAACTAGTCTAATGTATGTCTTGTCTTATCGGATTCCTTTTTTTGCCATGCAGTACATTTAGATCCTATAAACGTTCGTATTGCAGAACTAAGGGAGGCATTGGAATCTGTCACGGCGGAACAGAAGTACTTGAAAGCACGTGAATCTCGTCATCGACATAGTAAGTTCTTCATTGTCATTTACCTGTTACTTAAACCACCAACTGTAAATTTGTTTTGTATAGCAGTGTTTGAAAAAGGTGTGCTTTTTAATTACTTATTGCAGCAAATGAGAGTACACGAAAAAAGGTTATATTCTACACAGCTGCGGAGTACATTGTACTAACACTCTTGAGTGGTCTTCAGGTCTTGTATATTCGTCGTTTGTTCAGTAAATCTGTTGCCTACAATCGTATCTAATCATCTTTCTCTGTTTTTTTTTTTTTTCTTTCTTTCATTTTTTCTTTTTTTTTTTTTTTTTTTTTTGTTGGCTTAGAGGGTGTTTATTTTGTTTTTTGTTTTACCTCTTTTGTCACAACAACTAAAGACACAACATATGCCACTGTACGTTTTTTACATCATTGATCATAATATGGTTTTCATTGATTGAAATAGGTCTCACTTGAAAAGTCTTGTTACTATACATGGTTGTATCTTGACCACACACTGTAAATCATCAAAGTGCATGTATGGTCAGGACAGTGCCGTGTATGGTAACTCATCAAATAGAGTTATCAGGCATCATTTCCGGTCTTGCCATAGTTATTGATGTAAAAAGTGTGTTGCGCTAAATGTTGGTGTCCCCCTCAATGTACGCTTGAAGGAGACGAATGTTACTAATACAGTTATTCAGACACAACGAATGACTCAACAAATGACACAACCTAATTTTATACTATTGAGCATCGTTTAGGATTCACTAATCATGATGATAAATTCTATAAAAGACAATGAATTTTGTAATGAAAACTTTGTCTTTGAACAGTATGGAGTTTGAATGATATTGGGTACCGACTTCTCCAAGACATAAATTTCTATTTATATAATCAACAAAACTGTAGAGGGGATGCACGAGAAAATCCTTTTTGTTTGTGCTCAACATAACTTAACTTAACTTATAGTACTTACTAGGGGGTAGGGAGCCATCAATATTGAATGTCCTCCATCAAGATTCAAGGGGATATTAACAAGCCGACAGAGACACGAAATCCATTATGTAATAAAACGGCCCGCCTTTGAATGTAGCCTTAAACTCGGCCACATTCGACATCGAACTTTCCTGGGGAAAAAGGAAAGGAAAGTACACTGTGTGTTTACATTTTAAAATACGTATCTTATAATTCCACGTTTCCGTGAAATTACTAGTACTAAAAATTACGTCTTCCTCGATCTTCCTGATTCCCTCCACTATTAATTATAAAAACCCCCACCAGAACAGAACAGAACAGAACAGAAGGAAAAAAAATTACTACTAGTAATTAAACAGAGGGAAGCTCGACTACAATGGCGACAATGTCCTCTCCTTTTCTCAATTACCCGATTCAATTCAGCACCTTTCCCAAAACCCATAAAACCCATTTCACCTCACACTCCATTAATCTCCGCCTTTCTCAAAGCTCCATCTCCAAAATCCGAGCCGGTGCCAGAATTTCATGCGGGTTAATCGCACCAGACGGTGGAAAACTCGTCGAGCTCTTCGTTGAAGAGTCTAAGAAAGAGTCATTAAGAAGGGAAGCTTTGTCATTGCCATCAATTAAGCTCTCGACGATTGACCTTCAATGGGTTCATGTGCTCAGTGAAGGCTGGGCTTCCCCATTGAAGGGGTTTATGAGAGAGTCCGAGTTCCTCCAAACTCTTCATTTCAACTCGCTCCGACGGGGCGATGGATCGGTTGTTAACATGTCGGTGCCCATTGTGCTTGATATTGATGAATCTCAGAAACAGAGGATCGGTGGTGCAACGTCGGTGGTCCTTTTGGATGATCAAAACAAGACTATTGCCATTTTGAGCAAGTAAGGCTCTTTTTTTTTTTTTTTTTCTTTATTTTTTTTTTTTTTTTTTTTTTTTTTTAAATAGGTTTTTTGAAATGTTACTACTGCTACAACGAAATTCCAACAAAAATATCGCAATATAATTCTTTATTATGTTTATCTTGCTATGCTTTGCAATGCATTGTTAGTGGTTATGGTTTATTGTGGGAGTAACATACAACATTCTTTCTTTCAATGCTGATAATAGCTAAGTTATATATTTTGCTACTGTCTCATTGAAATGTCACAAATGTGTTTCAAAATAATCATAACAAAGCATAGCATGCTATCGCGGGTGTTAAAAAGCGTAGCAAATAATAGCACAACAAGCAACACAGTGCATAACAAAACATTGCAGTGGGTTTTGCTATTATGCCTCCACGATCACTTGAGATACTTTGCTTTGCTTGTTTCGACATTTCGTTGTGGTAGTAACATTTTTTTATTCCGAAGTCATTACGACTATTTCACGACTGTTTCCACACGACAAATGCCGCAACATTAGCCATCAGTATGACCGACCACTCTTGATATGACACTGGGCCCCTCTTTGTCAAATCATGTAAGGTCCCGCATCTTCTGCCCGATCATGCTATGATATTTGTCGTGACAGAGTGAATACGAGAGTTGTCAGTTCTGGTGACTTGATCTCTAAACTGATAAATAATCTCGTGGAACTAATCTGAGAATGATGGTCGATTCAATTAAGTATATTCAGTTCAATGAAAGTCGGTTTGATGAAGTGCAACCGAGTTTCTTCAAGTTAGCGATCATTGTTTTGATGTCTTCGAGACTTGCCGAGTATAGCTCGCTTCTACATCCTGGCGATTGATTACAAGTTTGGAAAGTCGTTTTAAGTGAGTTTTCGTCAGTGATGATAAAAATTGAGCCTGGGTCCACATCATCTGGGTATTTATGAGAATTCGACAAAGATCTTTGGCGGTTAGGGTTTGGGATTTGTGCCTATAAATACCAATGTTGTATCATCAATGCAAAGTGTGTCTTTCAAGAGTGTTATTCACACACTTGTGAAAACTCAGAATTTCATGCATAATAAAATATCTTCTTTCTATCCGTGGAGTAGTCGGCACAACGCCGGAAACCACGTTAAACCACCGTGTTCTCTTTGTTTCTGTGTTTTATCAATTCCGCCATACTTTGTGTTTGCATTGCTATCTGTCTTATCTTTTTTAAACTGCAAGCTTCTCATCAATGTTTAATCAATGTTTATAACAAGAGTAGCTATACTCTTTTTAGTTATGGGTATATGAGTGTCTTTTACTTGAATTTATTGGAAAAATGTATTGTCCAATTTCAGTATAGAGATATACAAGCACAACAAAGAAGAAAGAATAGCAAGAACATGGGGAACTACAGCACCTGGTCTACCTTATGTTGAAGAAGCCATAACAAACGCTGGAAACTGGTTGATCGGTGGTGATCTCCACGTCATTGAACCAGTTACATACAATGACGGTCTTGACAGGTTCCGTCTCTCTCCTTCCGAGCTCCGAGAAGAGTTTTCACGGCGTAATGCGGATGCTGTATTCGCTTTCCAGCTCAGAAATCCAGTTCACAATGGCCATGCTTTGTTGATGACCGACACGCGCCAACGGCTTCTTGACATGGGATACAAAAACCCTGTACTTTTACTTCATCCATTGGGAGGTTACACCAAGGCTGATGACGTGCCGCTTAGCTGGCGTATGAAGCAACATGAGAAGGTCTGCCTAGTCAGCATTTCCCTTACATACTGTCACTTGTGATTTATTTTCTTACACGTATTCGGATATGCTGACATGGGATACAAATTAACCTACTTTCTTTTTATTGACTTTAGGTTCTTGAAGATGGTGTTCTTGATCCAGAGACTACTGTGGTATCTATATTCCCATCACCGATGCACTACGCGGGCCCAACCGAGGTTCAATGGCACGCAAAGGCTCGTATAAACGCAGGGGCCGACTTTTACATCGTGGGACGTGACCCTGCTGGCATGGGTCATCCACTTGAGAAAAGAGATCTATATGATGCTGACCATGGGAAGAAGGTTCTGAGCATGGCTCCTGGCCTCGAAAGGCTCAATATCCTGCCATTTAAGGTATGTATTCAGTGCATCATGACCGTATATTCCTACTTTCTTTCACCATACATACCCCTACCTACCGTGTGAGAGATGGTAGAAACGTGTGGATAAATTGTATATACGTCATTTGGTGTATTCATTCATTTCTTGCTTAAAAAGGGACGACTTTTGGTTTTGATTTTTGTAAACTAAGTCGTGGGAGTTTAATGTAGGTGGCTGCCTATGACAAAACCCAAAGGAAAATGGCATTTTATGATCCATCTAGGCCTGATGATTTTTTGTTCATATCAGGGACCAAGGTACACACTCCATTTTCATATGCAGTGTTTTTTTTTTTTTTTTTTTTTTTTTTCTTTTTCTTTTGAATATTAAGTGCCTTTGAGCGAGAAATGTGGGGCCGTGCGTATCGTATCTCGAAAGTCTAAACTGTTAAATTTGATTGACAGATGCGAACGCTTGCAAAGAACGGGGAGAACCCTCCAGATGGATTTATGTGTCCAGGTGGTTGGAAAGTTTTGGTTGAATACTATGATACTTTAGCAAAGGGGGCTCAGGCTCCTTCTCAGAATGGCAATGTACCAGTTGCTCTTCCTGCTTAATTATGATTAATTAAGGAAGCTGTCTGAACACGATTTGCGATTTGCGATTAGTGATGATTAGTGTGAGTCGTCTAAAAATGTAGAAGGATGTATTAGTCGACATGACTCATTTCATTTTATTTCTAGTTTTCTATCTCTATATCGTTTCGAACGATATAGAGTGTGTATGGTGGATACTTATTATAATCTTTCTACAACGGTTATATTATACACACAGAGATAATTGAAACTATTGCCTCCGTTCTATGATTTGTGTTTCGGCATTAAATACACAACATTGGACCAATATGGCGAATGTCATAGTTTTGGGTTGCCTTACAATTTGGTGAAGACTTGTAGAATGCCAATTTTGACTCACTATTTTTCAAGCCAAAATTTTGACTCATTGACTTAAATACTATGAAATTTCATCTTACACTTTTAAAGATCCAAATTCAAGCAATATCAATATTTTAGCAACCAAATATATTTAGTAACAAGAAATAAAATCTTCCATATGGACATATTGCATTGTCATATTCAGACTAGTAAATGATAGTGGAATTGCACTATATAAACAAAAAAAACTACATTAATGACAAGTAATAGTGGAATTTATTTAGAAAGAAAAAAATTTGACATGAATTACAATGAAAGAATAGACTAAGAAAATATATAGTCCAACAATGCATTACACCACCTCCTTTTCACCTTCATCACTACATTATTAAATTCTTGACACCTTAACTTAATAATAAGTTGTCGAAAAACAATGGAAAATATTAAAACAAATAATAAGGATAATATAAGTAATAATAATCCATATATAGATAAAGAGAGGTTCTATCCAATGGCCAACATCATCTTAACAAATTCATCAAAGTTGACTTGACCATCACCATCCAAGTCAGCTTCCCTTATCATCTGTTCTACTTCTTCATCTGACAGTTTTTCTCCTAGATTTATCATCACATGCCTCAGCTGCATTTTACCAAAGAGTTATTTCTTCATATTAGTAACCCCAACAAAAACAAATCGTTAATTACACCTCAATGAGGACATAAAAGGTGTGAGGTGACCGTGACCATGGTTTGGCTCAAAACTCTGTAATATTTCACTTTGTCAATGAAATTTACAGTTTTTTGAAAGAAAACAAAAAACAAAAAATTACACCACAATGAATATACTTTCAGAGTATCACAATTCACAATTGATATTTGGAAAGCTAAATGTAAGTTCAACATTCGATTTTGTAAAGATCGAATATTCATTTTTAATCTCTGTTATTTCGAATCCTGCCCAAAGTGTGTCGCTGATTGGATCGTTGTGACCAATAATAAATGTTTAAAAAAAGTTGAGCTTCAACTTAAAGCAGTGGTCACTAGAGTTTTATGGAGGATGTAAGTCAAGGATTATATATGACTTAGTGGTCTAGTATAATATTTAAAAAGAAGCCAAAGTCAAAAGCGTGTCCTGAATAAGCCTACTACTACTAGTATAATATTTGTGGAACTTGCCAACAAACAAGTTTTAATGTTAATTTAAAAGGCGGATACATATAACATTCCCTTCATTAAATGATTGATAGGGTTGATTTCATTATAATCAATGATGTATGTATAAGCATAATGTTAACGAATAACTAATTACCTCGGTTGCTGAAATGTAACCATTTTGGTCCTTGTCAAAAACTTTAAACGCCTCTTTAAGTTCATCTTCTGCATCAGTCTCCTGTAAAAGAACAGAAAAAAAGGATTCAGATAAAACCATACTCAATTAATACACTAATGCCTTGAACACAATCGAGTCAGGTCGGTCGGATTTGCATGCATTAGGTACGTACGTACGTACCTTCATTTTCTTGGCCATAAGATTCAAGAACTCAGAAAATTCAATGGTTCCATTCCCATCAGCATCAACTTCACTAATCATGTCCTGCAGCTCCTCCTCTGTTGGATTTTGATCCAATGATCTTATCACTGTTGCCAATTCTTCAATTGTGATGCAACCTATATAATCATCAAATAAATATTAATACATACGATATTGCGACACTACGTATAACACAACGTCATAACTCACTTTTACATCATTACGTATCTATGTTTTCGCTATTCCGAGATTATGAGGAAATCAAAACTTACCATCTCCATCCTTGTCAAAGAGATTAAAAGCTTCTTGAAACTCTTCAATTTGTTCTTCATTCAGAAATTCTGCCATGGCCCTTTTCTTTCTTTTGACTCTAAATGGACAGAGGAATGCAACCCGGGGGGGGGGGGGATGATGAGGATATGGAATTGTAGATGAATAATGGTACGTAGTAAGGGTGGTATAAGTAGGAAGAAAAGGTAAGATGATACATACAGTAGTTGCTACACCTTTTCAACAGTTTTCTAAGGGTCAAAACTAATACTATATTAAAATAATAATATTAGGAGCCAAAGTTACTATCAAGGGGTACGCATGGGAGTTGACGGCAGACCGAGAAAGAGAAACTTTAGGGAGAATGTTAGTTGGTTTCACGATAAAATAACCACGACAAATTTATATAATAAAATATATTTTTACATCATTCAGACGTTATGAGACTCCACAACAATCTATAACCTTTACAGACGACGTTTTGTCATTGATGTAACATTACTTGTTACTCGTCTCGTAAAAAATGATGGAAATGAAAGAAGCAAGAATCAACCAATGTAAATTATAAAAACATGAGATTTCCTATATATATTGTTGAAAACACAGACGAGAAGCTTGCAGTTTAAGAAAGGTAAAACAATAGCAATGCAAACATAAAGTGTGGCGGAAATTGATAAAACACAGAAACAAAGAAAACACAATAATTTAACGTGGTTTCCGGCGTTGTGCTGACTACTCCAAGGACAGAAAATGAGATATATTATTATGCACAGAATTACAAGGTTTTCAAAAGTGTGAACAACACTCTTGATAGACACACTCTTGCATTGATTACAACATTGGTATTTATTGGCACAAATCCCAAACCCTAACCACCATAAGATCTTTTTCGTAATTGTCATAAATACCCCAGATGTGGACCCGGCTCAATGTTATTCACTGCATTTAAACTCACCAAAACTCGACTTTCCGGACTTGTAATCAATCGGCCAAATGTAGAACTCATTATACTCAAGAAAACTCACAGCACTGTGAATCGATCGCGACTTGTAAAAACTCGGTTGCACTTCATCAAACCGACTTTCACAGAATCGAATATACTTAATCGAATCGACCATCATTCTCTCCCCCGCTTAGATTAGTTCCACCAGTTTCTTCATCAGTTTAGAGATCAAGTCACCAAAACTGACAAATCCCCACCTTGACTTGAACTCTCATTCACAGTCAATCAGATTGCATAACCAGATGTACTTGTACCAGATGCGTTCGTCAATGGCAAGATGTACAATACCAGACTTCTCCTCATAATCCACTCAGTTGATCTGTGATTGAGGCTAAATTCACCCTTCAAAAACAATTTATAAAGACTCAAAACCGTGGGCAAACTAACTCTCTAACCGGCAGTGTATCGGGTCGATTGCTAGAATAGCTACAGGAGTACGAGGTCGAACCCAAGGGAAAAGTGTTTGTGAGTACCAAAGCGAACGTGTTACTTAGTCTAGGTGATCAATGTTTTTAAAGTGTTTGAATACTACAACGACACTAAAGTGAATCTTACTAACGAGTCTAAAGATAGAAAAGAGAGAAAGAGAATTAAACTACTAGATTTTAAAGATAGATTAAGGGACATAGCCGAACCATGATCAAAATAGCTAGTCTCAACCCCAAGGGTAGAAAAAACCGGGAGTGCGCATTATAACAAACGAACCTCTCACATTCAATTTCACGGGTGCGCGCTCCTAATCCCGATGCTAAGGTCTGAACAACTCTCTCCTAACACCTTATGCCAAGTTAACCACCTTTCCCTAAAGAAGATTCACTAACAAGACATATTATGCACTAGAGCCGCTTAAACGTCAAAACGAGTAACCTCACTTTGGGCCCGGACTTAACAACTAAGCAGGGTCTACGCCGCGATCCTAGAACCATTTTTCCCACATCTCTCTATCTGAACAACTCTTTAGATTAATGTGTGTGACTTTGACCTAGGTAGCTAATCTAGCCCAAATCCGTTATAACAAGTTCTAAGACGTGAAATATACAAGATACAACAATAAAAAGCACTACCCACTCCCAATTTCATCACCCAAAGGGTGATTTCACCAAATTTCATATGATTCGACTATGAAAAGGGATTAGCTACTCATTATACTAATCAAAACATACACAAAACAGTAAATGAAAGCCATAATAAGTAAAAGAGATGAGAAATTTACCATAGAAACAAGAATTTCGAATTTGAGATCCAAAAAGTACACTTTGAAGAACTAATTAAAAGATGGTGACTTAGAAGTTGGAATGAGAATTTGAGCTTGGAAATGGAATAATTAAGCTATGTTTATGCTAATCTATGCTAAGAGAAAGTGGAATAATCCATTACAAATTTTGAGCAAAGAGTGGGTATAGTTTAGCTAAGAGATGGGAGAATAATGTGATGAAATTCGATGGAAGTGGGTGTTTATAGGGGCAAAAATCTGCATAAAATGGCCCCAAACGCACGTTTGAGAGGTCCCCAAACGTGCGTTTCGCTTCATGTACTCATTTGTTAAAAATTAGCGATTCAAACGCACGCGTTTGAAACCTCCAAACGCGCGTTTGAGATTTGTGCTTTTTTCGCTGCGGTAAAACCATGATATCTTCGCGTGTAGAACTCCGATTTGAGTGATTCAAAATGAGTTGGAAAGCTCTTTCAATTATCTAAAACTTTCATGAAGAGTCCATGACCAGAAAATGCCTCCATCATAGGTCAAATTGCTGATGAACAGAACGTAGCGTGAAGATACCAACTATTTTTCTTCCTTTTCTTCATTTTTCTTCTTCCTTGGCTCATTCTTGCACCTTGATCATACTTCTCATCATAAATCTTCGCCTTCCGGGTTCTCGTGACACCTAGACCCTACAATCTCATAAACGAACAACACACACAAACGATTCCGGAGGGTAAAAGTGCTCGGGAATGGGTTAATATCACTAAAAGAGGTAGTAAACCATCAAAGCGACGGATTTACTCCCGTGCTATAAACTCATGATATTACCCGAAACGGTCTAAAAACACCGAGAATGTGCTAAAAGTGGGATAAACGGGGTGGAAAATGCACCGGAATCATGTAAAGTTGACTCATCAATCGCCTCAACCGAGTATCCAGATTTGATTTACAAGCTTTGAATATTCAAAGCAAGTCCGCACACAATCGAAACTTGCTCTCATTGAATCGGTTTAGTGAACATATCAACAAGATTCTCCTTGGTGCTGATCTTCTTCACTACAACCCTCTTCTCATTTCTTAGAAAATGATACATCACATCAATATGCTTGGTTCTCTCATGATGAATCTGATCCTTAGCTAGACAAATTGCACTCAAACTGTCACAATAAATCTCAGCTTGATCCAGATGTAGCCCCAAATCACTGACTAGTCCCTTCAACCAGATAACCTCCTTGGCTGCTTCAGTAAGAGCCATAAACTCAGATTCAGTAGTTGATAAAGCCACTGTTGCCTGAAGAGTTTCTTTCCAGCTGACAACTGAATTCCCTAATGTGAAAACATAACCAGTCATTGATTTTCTACTGTCCACATCACCTGCATAATCAGCATCACAGTATCATGTGATCTTTTTGTTGAGTATCACCTCCATAAATGAGACCAACATCAGCCGTACCTCTAAGGTACCTGAACACTCTTTTCACAGCTTTCCAGTGTTCCTTTTCAGGTTGAGTCATAAACCCGCCGACAACAACGCTCGCTCGAGAGCGAGATCAGGCCTAGGCACACACCATGTCATACATCGATCGCTAACCGCACTAGCATAGGGAACTCTTGATATGTATCGCTTCTCCTCTCGCCGATCGTGAAGCAAAACTCGACAAATGAACATTTGATGCCATTGGAGTATCTATTGGCTTAGCAGCTGACATGCCAAACTTTGACCAATTCTTCTGTATATAGCCTTGCTGAGATAAAACCAGTTTTTTCTGACTTCTATCTCTCCAGATCTCCATCCCCAAAAGTTTCTTGGCTGCACCCAAAATTTTCATTTCAAACTCAGCATTGAGAAGATCTTTCAGATACTGAACATCAGACTTCTTTCTTGCAGCTATCAGCATGTCATCCACATATAACACTAGACAGATGTATGATCCATCTTCCAACTGACTGTTGTAGACACGGCAATCATAAGGACTTCTGCTGTAACTCAAGTGGATCATATAACTGTCAAACCTTTTATACCACTGTCTAGGAGCCTGCTTCAGTTCATACAAGGACTTCTTCAACTTACACACAAGATCTTCCTTACCAGGAACTTAGAAACCCTCTGGCTGAGTCATATATATCTCTTTGTTTACCTCACCATGTGTAGAAAAGTTTGTCTTCACATCTAATTGCTCTGGATTCTAAGTCCTTTGTGCCACCATTGCTAGTAACACTCTGATTGAAGTATGTTTGACTACTGATGAGAATATCTCATCAAAGTCCACCCCTTCTTTCTGACTGAACCATCTTGCAACCAAACGTGCTTTATACTTAACTCCTTCTGCCTCAGTAACAACTCTCCTATCAGCTGGATGTTTAATTAGATCCCAAGTCTGATTCTTCAGTAATGACTCCATTTCATCTCCCATGTCACTGCTTCCCTGTAAGTAGAAGGTTAAAAACTATCCACTTCTTCTGCAACTTGAAGTGCGTATCCAACCATATCATCAAACCCATACCTTTGGGAGGTACCCCAATATTGGATCTTCTAGCTCTGCTGACAGCTATACTCTGCTGACCCATGTTCTCAGTTTGATGCTCAACAAACATTTGTTCAGCTGACTGGCTTGGATTAAGTTTTGGTTCAGTAACCAGATCAGATGAAAACTAACTTGGATCAGTTGATTGTTGCATTCCAACAGACTCCACCTGAAGCTCCACCTTACTGTCAGTTCTCTCAGTTTCAACAATTTTCTAAGGGTCAAAACTGCTACTATATTAAAATAATAATATTATGAGCCAAAGTTACTATCAAGGGGTACGCATGGGAGTTGACGGCAGACCGAGAAAGAGAAACTTTAGGGAGAATGTTAGTTGGTTTCACGATAAAATAACCACGACAAATTTATATAATAAAATATATTTTTACATCATTGCATGTTATGAGACCCACAACAATCTATAACCTTTATGGTATGACGTTTTGTTGCTGATGTAACATTACTTGTTACTCGTCTCGTAAAAAATGATGGAAATGAAAGAAGCAAGAATCAATCAATGTAAATTATAAAAACATGAGATTTCCTATATATATTGTTGAAAACACAGACGAGAAGCTTGCATTTTAAGAAAGATAAAACAATAGCAATCCAAACATAATGTATGGCGGCAATTGATAAAACACATAAACAAAGAGAACACAGTGATTTAACGTGGTTTCCGGCGTTATGCCGACTACTCCACGGACAGAAAATGAGATATATTATTAAGCACAGAATTACAATGTTTTCACAAGTGTGTGAACAACACTCTTGCATTGATTACAACATTGGTATTTATAGGCAAAAATCTCACACTCTAACCGCCATAAGATCTTTGTCGAAATTGTCATAATACCCAGATGTGGACCCTACCCACTTGTTATTCACTGACAAACTCAAACTCAAATCGACTTTCCGGACTTGTAATCAATCGCCTGGATGTAGAACTCGGCTATACTCAAAGAAACTCAAATGACTGAATCGATCGATCGCTAACTCGGAAGAAACTCGATTGCACTTCACGAATCGAATATATTAATCGAATCGACCATCATTCTCGCCTCGATTTTAGATTAGTTCCACCAGTTTATTCATCAGTTTAGAGATCAAATCACCAAAATCGATATATACACTACATGGTGTTTCAACAAATGTTGCATTTCAACTTGTGTTTTCATTTATCATCAAAATGGTCATACGCTTTAAAATAGAAATAAAAAAAGTTGACACATTTATCATGTGAGGATCGTTAAAGGCACTCCACTGAACCTATCGAAAAGCACAATCATACGGACATTCAATTTCTGATAATTTTCATCTTGACAAAAGCTAATATTTCAGAAATAACGTTCGAGCACCGAAAAGTTCAAGATCCCAGTGTTGCGGTAAAAGCAAGTGTGAAAGGGGGGTATTTGAAAGGAGCAAACGAAGAGAGTGAGAAAAAGATAAAAAAAATGAAATAACTAAAGTAGGATTTGGCTGCTTGGGGTAGCCAACACAATCCCTTTCTCTATCTTGTTGATGGCCAAAATGTATTATATACTTTATTGCCTTTGTAGATGAGGTTTTAAGGGGAGGTTCTTGTGTGGTGTCTCCACACGGTATGGAGACATGCACACCACACAGTTTCATTTTGTCTTTAAACTGTGTGATTCTGATCGTTTTACCCGTCACTTAACCTCAAAATCCTTCTCCACACAAGTATTTCCTGGTTTCAAGACACTCAATCTCCCGTCATTTTTTATTTTAACACGCTTTTTTTTTTCTTTATTATTATAATTATGTGTTTTTATGAACATTTATCTCTTTATTCTTTAAAAAATATTTTATCCATTAGAAAGCTTTCATGTATTACTCATCACTTGCTATATTTGAACACATCTGCTTATAGTGCAGAATAATTTTCTCATTTAAGCATGCAAAAAGAATAGCTCTAGCAGTAAAAAATAAATATATACAGTATATATTTATATAGATAATAATAATAATAATATTAATAATCAGCCGGTTATATATAAATTGGAAAATAGAACAACAACAAAAAAAATAAAAAAATAAAAAATTGAAGGGTTGTTGTTAATGTCTTTTTCCAGCGGCACTATATTAATTAACTAAATTAAAGATCGGTCTGGTTCAATGAAACGATAATTTAAAAAAATAAAAACATAAAGAAGTCGAATAGAAAGAAAGAAAAAAAAAAATCAATGTTTTGTTCTTAACAACATAAATGTTGATGGGCTGTCGACACGGTTTTGCTGAGGATGGTTTCAACAACCATTAATTAAAGCTTTATTATGACTTTATTATCCATATGACACTTTTGTAAAAAAAAGGGTAAACCCTATCCCCGTGGGTCCCCATACTCCCGATCTCACAGGTGTATGGAGATGTAAATCTGAGTCACCAGTGAAACTTAAAACAAGTTCGTCCATCGACAGAGACAAAGAAGCGATTCTACCTTGCATGGGTCGAACCTGAGACCTCCCGCTCCTATTCAGGCTGCTTTTAAACACCCATGCCTTCACCACTAGGCCATATCCAGGGGATCAATATGACACTTTTGTGATTGAAAGGGCGAAGGAGATCATATGTTGAGACAATTTAAACAAAACGGTTTGGACATATGATCCCAACAGAGGTTAAAGAACATAAACAAACATTTGACACTACTAAGCAAAGCTTAAACATTTATTATTATGCATCTAAATAATCGAATCCCGCAATTATATGGTCAGAAACATCAACAACAACAACAACAACAACAACAAGAAGGAGGAGAAGGAAAGGAGTTGTAAAAGGCTAAGCAAATGAAGATTATATATTGTCTATAGTTTGTGGTAAACACCATACATTCCTCTTCTAATTTTATTAATTTCTACTAAGCCTGCAACTAAAAGTACACTACTCCACATAATTTGCTTACAAAACAAGTATTTTGAAATCTAAGCTCTCTCTCACTCGGTCCTCCATCGTTTGGAGCTTTAGATAGGCTGACCTTTTGGGACAATTTGATCCTTAATCCACATGTATATAGGGACAAGAACGAAATAAGTCGCTGCGAGTGCACCCACAATGAAACGAAAGAGAAACATCAATGGATTCACAGGCTTCTGTACATCTTCTTCCTTTGGACCAAGCTGCAAATCAAAAGAAGCCATTTTTAACTTGCTCAAAGGTCAAATAGTACAACACAACTTCCAAAAGATAACTCTTCTAAACAGTTCATCAAAATCCGAGCACCTTAGTTTACCCTCATCTATCTGAATGATCGGTCTCAACTCCGGGGGGAGGTAAGAACTAATAATAGACACAAAATCTTCCATTTTGTTCCTATATTTGTTCTTGGATCCAGATATGCATATCCATAACTCACATACAAGAAATGAAGAACCATATTGAAGAACGAAGGTTAGAGAAAGAAAAAAAAATGTCATCAACCTTAGGATGGAAACAAACTTACAAAAATTAACATGAACTTAAAGGAACAGGACAACAGGTTTAGTACAGGTTCTACGTTACCTGCAGAGGAGAGTCTCCTGGCGCGGGCTTCACACCGGTCACAGAACAACCCATAATCAAACCGTGACGACGGACACCACGATACCATTTTGGACCGATTCTTTTCAGCTGAACATCTTTAAAGCCAGCCTTCTGAAACCACTCAATATACTCTTCTTCCGTCGGAAAAAGCATCCATACATCGGCGAAAAATCGTGACAGCCAGAAGGTTGGATGCACAGGACCAATTAAGCAGGCTTTGCCTCCACTTTTTATAACACGGTATGCTTCCTTGATACCACGTTGTGGATCTGGCCAGTATTCAATACTAAGAAAGAGGGGCAGTTAGTATATTAGGGAATTAGATACAGCTCGGAGATAATAACAAAGGCTCGTAACTTTAGCATTTGAGTTGCTAACTTTTATGCCACGAAGGCCACCCCCATAAGCAAGATAACCAATAAAAAGTGCTGTTTCCTATAGATTTTCGAATAAAATTGAAATACAATTGTGATCATAACAGAACATAGTAGCAGAAAATCCAGTTTTGTAATGCAGTTCGGAATATCAGTATAGTAAATAGCGCATTCCCGTGTTTCAACTCCAGAATTCTTGATTTTGCATCAAAGCTTTTACAAGGAGCAAGGCTATTAACTGTTTGCTTCTGAGACACTACTAATAATTGAAACAGAACCAACCCCAACCTTTATATTAATAAGAATAAAAATTATGTATTTCAAAATGACAAAAGTTATTCAGTTTTAATGATGGTGCTAGAATGCTTCTCTTTTTTTCTGTTCTCCCAATTTACAACTTTTCACTATGTATTTTCTACCCTGAGTGTTTTCTACCTTAAAGTAAGGCGATTCGGAAATTCTATACTTGGAACTCGAGTAAGTTTTGGTGTACACATTAGAAAATTATGTGTTCATGAGAACTTTCTGATTTGACAAGATTAGAAGATAGCATATTCCAAAGCAGTAAAATCTTCGAGTCTTTTCCTCTAGATGCTCCTAGGAAAATTAGAGGGCCTCGGTTCATTTTGGTATCTGAGGTTGTGCTTTACATTCGTTTTGCATTATTCATCTTGCTTACAAAAAAAAGTCCCACTGGCAATTCATGTAAGCATGCAGTGATCTTTATATGTTGGCATATCAATGATGTGTATATTTTGGCATATCATTGACTCATACTATGCTTAATTTTCAGCTATCCTTGTAATTGACAAACCGAACCGAACCTAACCTAACAGAATTTAATATAATTGATACTGGTTTCATATTTATAACCCGAAATGTTTGGTTTGGTATTGAAAATCTTTAAAACCACACTAGTCCAAACTGTGAACACCCTTGATCAGATTAGTCGCTCAAAGTCAAACAGTAAGATTATAATAAAAATACATAAACAAATAGCCTTTAGATAGCTGGAAAATTATGGCAATTAGAATAATCTGAAACCTGATTGCACATTATTCACAAGAGCTACTGTATCAAACATTATCGTTGCCTCAAAGAAACAATAAAATAACCAAACTTTCTTTTATAAAGAAACAGAAGATATCACCTTCCAGCAGAGACATATCTATCAGCATAATCAGTAGGAAATGGAAGATCCTCAGCATCACCTTCAATAATCTTACACTCTTTCAAAGGCTCCTTCTCCTTAGCCTTAGCTAATTGATGTGGTGACTGATCAAGAATAGTAACATTCTTAGCATCAACATGCTTAACAATCCCAAGAGTTGTGAAACCAGTTCCACCACCTACATCAACCACGGTCAAATTCCTATCATTTAAATCAGCTGGCTCTAATGCATCATCCCTCATGTCTTCAGTCCAATGACCTGGATTTATAACATGATCATACACAATCGACAAGAATCTATAGAACCAAAAAGCCTCCTGCTTATGTTGTATAAATCTTGGCTGGGATACTGGCCTAGATGAAGACAAACTGCATCTAGGCGATAAAGTTCGGATCTTTGAAGCATTTCGTTGATAACTAAGAGTACCCTTTTTTAAATTGCTCTTGCATTGAAGTTCTGAACCAAGAAAATGTGACCCAGTAACCAATTTTACATTCCCAGATGCAAGTAACAATGAAACAGCCATGAAATCAACAGGTAGAAAAGACCTAGCTAGGTGCTCTTGGGGTTTAGCTATCAACTAGAAGAGAAGAACATAGGAATTGATTCGACTAATGGTTAATTCAGAAAATTAACAAAACTTGAGAGTTGTATATTGAAATGGGACTCAAAAATCGGGAATGGGAACAGCTAAATGCAGATTACTTGAAGGGAGTGAGGAAGAGTTGTTCTGTGTGCCGAAGAGCATCTCACTCACAGCCACGAGTAAGGATTAGCAATGCTTTGACACAAAGATGCGACGTCGTCGGGCTCTAAAATGAAGCAATCGAAGGCTCGATTCGATTAAAACGAACTCAGTGGTTGAGATGTAAAAAAGCTCGATCCACCTCATGATCGACAAAAGTTGGTTTAGAAAGCCCACCAACTCCCCTGTTAAAAAAAAAAAACAAAAAAACACAAGCCTCTACAGACGCTATTCTTCCCTCCTGTTCCTGCCCCTGCCTTTTAGTACAATGCCAACCAAAGTGTTAATTTTGGCACTGTTGGTGGTGACGGTGATTATTGGTGTTGTGGCGGCGGATGAGTCAGCCACTCCAGCGAAAGTGGTAAAAGGAAAGAAATATTGCGACAAAGGGTGGGAGTGCAAATGGCCATATGTTTACTGTTGTAATCTCACAATTTCTGATTTCTTTCAGACATACCAGTTTGAGAATCTTTTCGCGGAAAGGAATTCTCCCGTAGCTCATGCTCCTGGCTTTTGGGATTACCACTCTTTCATCACTGCCGCTGCTATTTATGAGCCCCTTGGATTCGGTAGTCGGTACTACTGGCAATAAGACCACGCAATTGCTCGAGATTTCTGCTTTTCTTGCCCACGTCGGCAGCAAAACTTCTTGTCAGTAATTATTACTAGTATTTTTCTTTAGTTCCTTCGTTCTATGTTTTTTTTTACTTGCCTTTCCCTACTTTTGTATTTCCTAGTTTCTTTTCTTCTCTACTGTTATGTACGTTATTCACTTGATGTTTGCTTCATTGTTTTATATGAAGAGGGGATGTTTCGAATTTCTTTCAAGTGGAATTGTTGCTATGAAATTTTTTTCTTTTTTTTTGGGTGGAAATGCGAGGGAGGGTAATGTTGCCATGTTTAGCTGTCGACTGGCTTGTTTTAGTCCATATAACGATTTATTAAGCTTGCAAAGTTTAGCGGAGTCAGTGATAAGTCCAGGTGGAGGGAGCATATACACTTCCTCATGGAGTTCTCCATGCAGGAAGACGTTATTAACGTCTAACTGTTCTAATTGCCACCCATGAGCAACAGCCACAGCTAGCAATAATCTAACAGTTGTCATTTTAGCTACTGGACTGAAAGTGTCTATATAATCCACACCTAATTGTTGTGTATATCCCTTGGCAACTAAACGTGCCTTGTATTGTTCAATTGTCCCATCAGAGTTGTACTTCACTTTAAAAGTATTGTTCAATTGTCCCATCGAGTTGTACTTCACTCTAAAAACTCGATTCTGACCAATAGGGCTTTTATTTGGTCGGGTAGTCTACTAAGGACCAAGTATGATTAGCTTTTAGGGCTTGAATTTCAGATTCCATGGCTGCCTGCCATTCTGGATACCTAGATGCCTCATTATAATTTCTTGGTGCAGGGTTGGACCATGATGCTCAAAGCAATAGACTTGAAATTAGGAATTAATTGATGATATGAAAGAGTGTTTTGGATGGGATGGGATGTGAAGTGGAAGAGAGGGCATGACTGGAGTTGGATATTAAATTGCAATGATAATCCTTTAACTAGAAGGGAGTTTTATATTGTCTAACATGCCTTTGAGGGGGAGAAGCTTGAGTAGAAGGAACTGGAGTAGGAGAATGATCAATGGCTTCATGTATAGAATAAGTAGGGTCATCAGATAAGTCTGGAAAAGGTACTAATGTGGGAAGATCAGTATTAGAAGAGGGTGAACAGGTGTCTGATTGAGAAAAGGGAAAAGATGACTCAATGAAGATAGTGTCCCTACTTACAAAAATGTCACGTGTACTATGGTTCAGCAGTATGTTGCCTTTAGTTGTGGCAGAATAACCAAGAAAACAATATGCTATACCTCTAGGACAAAATTTTGATTTATTTGGATAGCTGGCCATGCCCGGAGTCGTTACCTTAATCGCAAGGGGGGTGCCGAAGGCAAGGCTAGTGACACCAACCCATCCCGAACTTGGTGGTTAAAATCTACTGCGGTGACGATACTGTAGGGGAGGTCCTACGGAAAAATAGCTCGACGCCATGCTATGTTTCATTTGTTGATTCTAGTATTCAGCGAAAGGTTACACCTAGGGGTTCGTATTGTAGGTCAACCATACTCCAAAGATGATCATATGAAGGGGCAGTGTGAATTTTTTTTTCATGTAGTGTGGAATTTTGTAACAGAGGTGTAAGAGTGATATTCATAAGGTAAACATCATGTTGTACGCAATAACCCAATAAGGGATAGGCAAACTGGCTTGAAATTTAAGGCTACGAGCTATGTCTAGGACATGTTAATGCTTTCGCTCAACAATCCAATTTTGCTGGGGTGTATGTGTGCAAGAAATTTGATGGATGAGACCCTTAGAAGAGTAGAATTCTGGCATATTAAATTCCTGCCCATTGTTTGTTGTAAACACTTAAATTTTCTTTTGAAATTGTGTAAGAATATATTTATAAAAACTGATCAAAATATGTCTAACTTGAGACTTATTCTGAAGAAGATACACCCAACAGTATCTACTATGATCATCTACAATAGTAAGGAAAAAATGTTCACTATTCACTGTTGGCTGCCTATAAGGCCCCCAAATGTCCACATGAACCACATCAAAACAAGACATAGTGACAGAAGTACTATGGGAAAAGGGTTGTCTTTTGAGTTTTGTTTGATAACAAACATCACAATTATTGTTTAAAGGAACAGTAACATAAGAAACATTTTGATGAATCAGCTGCAGCCTGGGAGCATATAAGTGCCCCACTCTGCAATGCCAAAGCTTATCAGCAGCAAGTTGTGAAGGTGTTTGAGTGGAAAATTGAGAATCAGAGGACTTGATGAAGTGAGAGGCCTTGAGATAGTATAGCCCAGAAAACTCCTTAGTTGTACCAATCATCCTCATACCTTGCACCTCCTTAATAATGCAAGAACCAGAATGAAAAGACGCTGTGTAAATACCAGTTCTTGTAAGAGTACTAAGGGATAAGAGATTAAAATGGAATGATGGCACACATAGGACAGAATGCAGGATTAAATTGTCATTAACTCTGACATCTCCTATATGAGTGACACGCACAGAAGTACCATTTGGTAGAATAATGTGTTTGTTTTAACGGGTGTATATGAAGTAAAGAGAGATAAGGAGCAAGCTACATGATTAGTAGCCTCTGAATCCAAAATCCAATAACAAAGAGGCACTAGGTTCCCTTTCCCTGCTGTCGAGGGGGCAAAATTTGAATTGAGAACTGCTGTAGATGCTTGATGCTGAACACCTGTATTTGTGACCATTTGCATTTGTTGATTCTATGGCACCTACATCTGCTGAAAAATCCTCATCATCTCTGAATACTGCTCAGTGCTGAAAGAAGAGGTAGGGCGATGTGTTTCTACTCCCTCTGCTATACTGGATGAAGCAACTTGTTGATGTGCTTTTTGTTGAGCCATATTCACCTGCCTTTTGTTCTGAAATCCTGGAGGATATCCATGCTTTTAGTAGCAGCGATCCTCGGTGTGTCCAGTCCTATTGCAGTAGGTGCAATGCATGTTCCTCTTACTATTAGAATTTCCAGATATTTGGTACTGATTGGTGATCTTGGATCTCTTAGGAGGCAATTGCTTAACAAAGTTCCCTTGAGAATCTGAAGAGACATTCTATAGAGCAGTTGGTGTGCTGAATGGCAGACCGCCTTCTAGACCATGTGTCAACTGCCTTTCCAGCTTAATAGCTAAATTGTAAACCTCATTGATCTTTGGTAAAGGATTCATCAACAGAATTTTGGATTTGACAGGCTCAAAGCTGTCATTTAACCCCCTTAAAAACCTTATTACATAATCTGCCTCCACATTAACAGAGTATTATGAAATTATGATTTGATTGATATTCACAGTTGAGCAGTATTACATTATATATAGGAGAATACAGTAAAGCTACAATTACAGTAAAGCTAGAATTAAGGCTAGATACATTCCTAAAAACACTCTAACAATAAATACAAATATATTATCTAAATAATATATACAAATATATATATATACAATTAATACCACCCCTCAAGTTGGACGAGGGACGAGACCCAACTTGCTGCGTTGCTGAACGAAGGCCAAGCAAGGGAGAGACTTGGTGAGACAATCAGCAAGTTGATCTTGAGCACTAACATGAGCAACCCGTAGAGAACCCCGTTGCACCTGATCACGGATGAAGTGATAATCAATGGCAACGTGTTTAATCCGTGAGTGAAAAACTGGGTTGTGACAGAACTGCATAGTGCCCAAATTGTCACAATAGACAACCGGAGTGCTAGGTGGGGAAAAACCAAGATCACGTAACAAGAAAGCAACCCACATGAGCTCCGCAGTGGTAGACGCAACAGAGCGGTACTCAGCCTCAGTAGAAGATCTGGCAATAGTAGACTGCTTCTTGGAGCTCCAAGAGACGTCATTTCTGCCAATATAGACAACATAGGCCCCAGTGGAAGCATAATCATCGTGAGAGCCACCCCAATCAGCATCAGAGAAGGCATGAAGAACCGGAGGGGAGTCACGGTAAAGTTGCAGGCCCAACTCAACCGTCCCAGCCAAATAACGAAGCATGCGTTTAGCATAAGTCCAATGAAAATCCGTAGGGGCATGCATGAACTGGGAGAGTTTATTCACTGAAAAGGCAAGATCCGGACGGGTAAACAAAAGATACTGCAAGCTACCAATAACCATACGATACTCAGACGCATCATCAAGCGGAGAACCAGACCGAGCATTAAGACCAGACAAATCAGCTGGCAGCGGAGTAGTGACCGGATTAGCCTGATCCATGTGAAAGCGAGCAAGGAGCTCAGTGGCATATCGCTTTTGAGATAAAATACACCCGTGATCATTGTGTATAATCTCTATGCCCAAAAAATAGGAGAGTGCACCAAGATGTTTGAGAGCAAACCGACTACCCAACAGAGATATGAACGTCTCAAGAGCCTTAGTGTCATTCCCTGTGATAATGATGTCATCCACGTATACCAATAGATAAATAACAGTGGTACCGGTATTGTAGATGAAAAGCGATGAATCAGCAGTAGCACTCCTGAAGTTGCTAGAAAGGAGGAACCCTTTAAGCTCCTCATACCAAGCCTGAGGAGCCTGTTTCAACCCATAAATAGCCTTTCATAACTTACACACATGGTCAGGAAGCTCAGTGCTGATGAACCTTGGTGGCTGGGCCAAGTAAACATCCTCAGATAGATGACCCTGTAAAAACGCATTGTTGATATCTAGCTGGCGTAAAGACCACCCCTGAGATAGAGCCAGAGTAAGAACAACACGCACTGTAGTAGGTTTAACCACTGGGCTAAACGTCTCATAGTAGTCAATACCAGGGCGTTGAGTGAACCCCTTAGCCACAAGGCGAGCCTTGTGACGATCAATAGTGCCATCTGGGTGACGCTTAAGACGAAAAATCCACTTAGAACTGATAACATTCTGATTAGGATGAGAAGGAACCAGGGACCACGTCTCATTGCGAATGAGAGCGTCATATTCCTCCTGCATGGCGCTCTCGGTCGGGTTTTTAAGAGCTTGGGTTATGGTTGTGGGTTCAGAGTCAAGAGAATTTGGCAGATGAGAGTGAAGAATGAGCTTTTGAATGGGTTTATGAATATGATCACGAGCTCGAGTACGCATGGGATGAGTGAAAATGGAGGGAGGCGGAGGAGGAGGTGGCGGGGGAGGGGGAGGTGGAGATGGTGGTGGCGGGGGGGGGGGGGGGGTGGAGGAGGATGAGTGGAAGGAGGTGACGGGGAATGAGGCGGAGTAGGAGGTGAAGTAGTAATAGGAAGGTGAATAGGAGGAGAGGGAGGTATCCAATCCGATA
This sequence comes from Gentiana macrophylla, assembly GCA_026214975.1. Lineage (NCBI taxonomy): Eukaryota > Viridiplantae > Streptophyta > Magnoliopsida > Gentianales > Gentianaceae > Gentiana > Gentiana macrophylla. The sequence continues at coordinate 2,552,113 of CM047810.1, read as the reverse complement.
TAGAGGCAAGAGGTGGGGAGATTGGTGGGGAACCCGAGGATAGAGTAGATTGAAACGGAAAAAATGACTCAAAAAACTTGACATGACGCGAGATATACATACGAGACTCGACTAGGTCGTAGCAGTAGTACGCATGCTGGTTGAGGACATAGCCAAGAAAGACACAAGGACGGGAACGAGGTTGAAGTTTGTGACTGGTGTAGGGACGCAACTAGGGATAACAGAGACAACCAAAAACACGCAGTTTAGCGTAATTTGGAGGAGTTTGAAAAATAGATTCATAGGGGGTATGCATTTTGAGAGTGGGCGTGGGCATTCGATTTATGAGGTAGACAACGGTGGAGAAGGCATAAGGCCAATACGAGGTGGGAGCGGAAGCATGAGTTAAAAGAGCTAAGCCAGTTTCAACAATATGCATATTACGACGTTCAGAAAGTCCATTGTGTGCAGGGGTGTAAGGCGGAGTGGTGAAAAAGGAAATACCGTTGGTTGCAAGATATTCACGTAGAGATATAAATTCACCACCGTTGTCAGAATATATTATTTTAATCGAATTTTCAAAGTATTTTTCAACAATGGAGCAAAAACGGATAAAAGTAGGATGTACATCAGATTTTCGTGAGAGTGGATAAAACCAGATATAACGCGTAAAATGATCAACAAAAATAACAAAATATTTGAAACCATCAGCAGAAATAACAGGTGATGTCCACACATCACTAAAAATGATCTCGAGAGGACGAGATGAATGTAAAGTAGATTCGCCAAAAGGCTGTTTATGACTTTTACTCTCTAAGCAGGCAGAGCAATGTGTAAAGGAATTATTACTAGACTGTAAATTGTAAGTTCGTAAAACAGATGATAAAATGGGATGAGCCGGATGACCCAACCGATGATGCCAGTCTTGCGAGGAGGCTTTATTGGAAGCAAAGGCGACAATAGAAGGATTTGGCCACTCGTACAATCCATTTTTAACTGGACCACGAAGGATAGGCTTGGTCATCTGAATGTCCTTCACAACAAATTCAGAAGGTAAGAATTCGACAGATAAATTATTGGCTTTACACAATTGTGAGATAGACAGTAAATTACGGGACATGCTGGGGACACAGAGGACATTACGTAAATGAATAGATTTAACGGGATTAATGGGAATTGAAGAAGTGCCAGTATGAGTAATAGATAGTCCCTTACGATCACCAACCAGAAGGTCATCAGTGCCAGTGTACGGAGCATGTAGAGACAGATTCTGCAAATCCGAAGTCACATAATGCGATGCTCCACTATCCAGTAGCCAATTCGGAGCATTCAAATCAAACTGAGCAGAGTCGATGATCGGGGCTGCAACATTGGCCTGAGGCCGTGGTGATCGTGTACCCGGGGAACCAAAAATATGACTAATTTGACCACCAAACGTAGGACACTCCTGGGCAAAATGACCTTGAACAAAGCAGAGTTGACATTTACCTAAAAACGGACGACGGGTCGAGTTGGTGGATGAGCCGCCTCCAGCCCGTGTATTTGCTGAACTAACACGCTGTGGCTGTTGTCCATAAGTGCCACCTTGCTGCTGACCATAGTTACCGGCGGACTGAGGGCCAGAATTGCCGCCATAATTGCGGCGCGCCTCATTATTCTGGGCCGTCCGGTGGGAGCGCCAGAGCACTGGTGCGTCTTCGGGCCGCAACGAAGCGATGATCGGTGGTCTGGGTGGAAGGGAGGCTCAGCGGCATGTGCGTGAGCCGCCCGAAGGATGGTGGTGCCGGAGCAGAGGGCGGCTGAAAATGGAGGAACTTTTCATGGAGCTCCTCAAAGCTGATCACCGTTTCACGAACCGCAATAGCACGGGCTATGTCAGAATACTCGGGACCAATATTTCCCAATACGATATCCACAAAATCATCATGATCCATATTGGAGCCAAGAAGGGCCAATTCATCCCGCTTGTGCTTCAGAGTATAAAGGTACTGAGAAATCGATTGCGAACCACGTTGGTGAGACCTCATAGAATCCTTAATCGCCTTGATACGGGCCCTAGACGGAGTAGCATACACTTCAACAAGGGATTTACATGCCTCAGCCGATGTCTTCTTGCCATAGAGGAGGGTGGCAACATCCGGTGATAGGGAGGAGATGAGAAGGCTGCGAATAAGGTTGTCTTGGCGCGTATGAAGGACAAAATCCGGGTTGGGGGTTGTTTGACCAGCGGCGGTGGTGATGGAGGCCGGCGGGACGACCTTCGTTCCATCAACATAGCCAAATAGTCCATTACCAAGGAGAAGAGCTTCGATTTGCATATGCCACACGTAGTAGTTCGTGGCATTGAGTTTAATGGTGGCCTGAGCAGCGTGATTGAAGGTAACGAGAGTGGGGGTGGTTGCCATAGTTTCCGGTGAGCGTGGAGAAGAGGCAGAGAGCCGACGGAAAGAAAGGAAGAAAGGGTTAGGGTGTATGGATGAACCCTAAATTTGCAGGAAACGAAAATAATTTGCGGAAGAAAGGAGAAAAAAAATTTATTTGACGTATATGGATCGAGAATGCTCTGATACCATAACAGAGTATTATGATTTGATTGATATTCACAGTTGTGCAGTATTACACTATATATAGGAGAATACAGTAAAGCTACAATTACAGTAAAGCTAGAATTAAGACTAGATACATTCCTAAAAATACTCTAACAATAAATACAAATATATTATCTAAATAATATATACAAATATATATATACAGCTAATACACATAATCTTTGAATTCTTGTGTTGACTGACAATTGATAATAGATTACTGGCATTTGGCAGGATGAATACAGCGGTGGTGCGGGTTCAGAACACATTGGCACCCATAATGGCTTTCTCTTGCCTTTCTTTGGTTGTTAAGAACTAATCAGATCCACTCGACTTATAGCATAGATCAAACGGTAAATTTGTGTTATGAATGACCAACATTAGTTATCAAACTAAATTTAATATAGATAGTATTGGATTTGGACATTGGCATTGTGTAGACGAACATGTGCCCATATCTATTAGGTTTAGATGAATAACAAAATAATTGTCATTAAGAAATAATGTTGTGTACAATTAGTTTATATAGAGAGACCACAAGGGTATAAACGTAAAATACAAATAATGTAAAGTAATATATTCTAATACGCTCCCTCAAGCGGACGGAGGGGATCGAAGTCCAAGCTTGGAAACAAGTGCTGAAAAGGATAACCGTGGCAAAGGCTTGGTGAGAACATCGCCACCGGTCCGGCAGCGCAGAACACGAGCAACACGAACAAGACCACGCCCACATGCTCACGAATGAAATGATAATCAATGGCCACGTGCTTACGCGGGAGTGGAAAACCGGTTGGCATCGAGACGACGGCGCTCCCAAATTGTCACGTAAAATTACGGGCGTGGAAGTAATCAGAAACCAAGATCGCAAGAAGATAAGTCACCAGGCAACTTCGGCGGCCGTGATCCGCAGAACACACTGCAGACTCGAACCGTGGAAGAACGAGGCGAGTGTTGCCTCTTGAGCTCCATGAAATGGCGTTTTGCCCAAGAAGACAATATACGCAGAGGTAGAGGTGTAACTGGCACATACTCGAAGAGAGACAGGTCGTGATATCCAAGCATCCCTGTTTCCGCGCGATCGAGAATCGAAAAAGCATGTAACGCCAAAGGAGAATCCCGATATAATCAGAAACCCATAGTAGGAGTGCCGGATAAGTAGCGCAAGAGACGTTTGACAAGCATCCGGTGATACTCGCCGGTGCATGCATAAAGCGGGAAAGCTTATTAACAAAGAAATCGAATATCAACTCTCGTAAAGCATAAGTACTGTAAGGCACCCAAAACCTGACGATACTGAGTCGGATCGGCATAAGGAGGAGAAACAATAGGATCACCCGAAAAGGCGTCAGCTGGCATAGGCGTGGAAACTGCTTTAGAATCCTCCATATGAACCTGAGAAAGCAGCTCACGTGTGTACCTGGTCTACGTAAGTAATAAACCAAGGGTCGAATGAGTGACCTCAACTCCCAAAAAATACGAAAGGGGCCCAAGGTCCTTGATAGAGAACCGAGAGCCTAACTGTTCAATAACACTCTGAACCTGCTCACTGGAGCTACCTGTAACAATGATGTCATCGACGTATACCAAGATGAAAGTAATGCTGGTAGATGTGCGATAAACAAATAAAGAAGGAGCAGCTGCAGAGTTAACAAAACCCATGGTAAGAACAAAAGACTTAAGCTCATGGTACCAAGCCCGAGGTGCCTGCTTAAGACCATAAATCGCCTTGCGAAGTTTGCACACAAAAGTGGGTTTCGTTGCATCCTCAAACCTGTGGTTGAGACATATACACATCATCATTTAGAGTCCCTGTAAGAAGGCGTTATTGACATCGAGTTGGCGAAGAGACCAACCAAAGGAAAGCGCAATACTAAGAACAAGACGGATCGTGAAGCAATGAGTTTAACAAATGAGGACTAAAAGTTTCAAGTAATCCAAACCAGCAGGCGTTGTGTAAACCCTTTGGCAACCAGCCGAGCCTTGTATTTATCAATCGAGCCATCCGGGTTTCGTTTAATTCGGAAGACCCACTTACAACCAACGATATTTAAACCATCGCCAGGGGAACTAACGACCACGTGTCATTGCATGAAGAAGTGCACTATACTCATCAGACATGGCAACACACCATCATGCGGACACCGCAATGCCCGCTGGGGTTGAGGGCTCCGATATCTAGGTAGCGGTTGTGCTGAGTTGAGCTTGAAGGTTAAAGAGTTTACGAGGTTTGTAGATTTTATTTTGAGAGCGGGTGGTCATGGGATGTTGTGGCGGGGGAGGGAGGAGGGGAGGGGGGGGGGGGACGAAGGGAAGGAGAGGGACGGCAGTGGGGGAGGAAGAAGAAGAGGAGGAGGAGGAGCTTGCAGATGGCTCATAAATGCCTACAGGTGGTGCAGGGGCCGTGGGGGGTGGTGGAGAGATAGGGACAGCCACGGTTTCATAAGACAGAGAGGGAAGGAGTGCGGTTAACGGAGGTAAGAAGGAGTCAGAGGAGATGCTAGCAAAGGGAAAAATGTCCTCCACAAATCGAACATCACGGGAAATATGCATACGGGACTCGAGAGATGTCATAGCAAAGATAAGCGCTTTGTGTGAGGCGTAACCAAGAAATATACATGGCTTGGATGTAGCGCGAGCTTGTGGGGATTGTATGGTTTAAGCCAAGGATAGCAAAGGCAACCTGAAACGCGGAGCTTAGAATAATTGGGAGAAATTTGAGAAAAAGAGCTTGAGGTGCGGGAAAGCATATTAAGATTTTTGTGGGCATGCGATTGATGAGGTAAACCGCGGTACTAACAAAGATAGGACCAATAGGTGACGGGTATTTTGGCATGGGCAAGAAGAGTGAGTGCGGTTTGGCTATATGCAAGTGCCGGCGTTCGAGAGATGCCGTTGTCGCGGGGTGTAGGTGGGAGAAGTGAAATGAGAGATGCCATGCTCAGAGAGAAAAGGCGCGAACTTAATGTACTCGGTGCCATTATCGAAGAATAGAGGTTTTGATGGGAAATCTAACAGTTTTTCGACATAGTGCTTGAATTTAATGAAAGTATTATGACGTCGATTTACATGCAAGTGGGTATATCCACATGTAACGAGTAAAATGGTCAACAAAGAGAACATAATATTTAAAATTATCAGCAGAATAAGCAGGAGATGACCAAACGTCAGAATAAATAACTTCCAATGGACGAGAAGTAGACAAAGTGGAATCGAAAAGGAGCCTATGGCTCTTATTACATAAGCAAGAATCACAAGAAGAATGTGAAAAGCAGAGATAATTCTAAAAATTATTGTTTGCAAGATTTTGAATAATAGGAAAAGCGGGATGGCCACAATGGAGATGCCAAGTGGCAAAGCAAGCCCTGGAAGCAGAAAAAGGCGAAGAGAGCTCGGAGGACCACACATAGGCTCCATCAACGACTGTCCTTGGTGGAGGCATTTGCCGATCTTCAAATCCTTCACCAAAACGAATCGAGATAAGAATTCAATAGAGACAGAGTTATCTTGGCAAAATTTGCAGACGAGATAATAAATTGCGAGAAAGGAAGGTACACAAAGCACATGATTTAATTTGAAGGAGGAAAGAGATGTAGAACCAATGTGAGTGATAGCCAAAGAACTACCATCACCAATGATAATACGATCCATACCTTGGTAGGGGGAGTGAAGAGAGAGTAGATTAAGTTCCTGCGTCATATGGTGAGAGGCACCACTATCAAGCATCCAAGTAGCGAAGGATCGAGTACCGCAGAGTAGAAATTTGGTAGTAGAGCAGTTTGGGCAACATGGGCATGGGGGGCGGTGAGGAGGCCGAGGGTGCTGGGTTTTTAGGTGGGCGTGGGAGATTATTGTAGAGAGGGTAAGCGGTGCAACGAGTAGCAACATGACCCCTGAACACCACAGAGTTGGCGAAGCCTTGATATGGTTTAGAGGACGAGCGCATTTGAGTTTGGAGGTGGGATTGGGGAAAGGACATGCGGTTGGGGTCTCGGTAGGGGCCCGGGACCGACGGCGAGGATAGGAGGGGAGGCCGAGGTAGGCTGGCCTAGTAAGGGAATAGGTGTGATTGGTCGAAACATGCATGGGGACGGGGAAGGGTAAGCGAGGAAAGCGATATCGCAGGGGGTGCAACAGACGGATGTAAAAGTCACGCTTCATGCATAAGTAATTTTTCATGTAACAATGGCATAGAGATGGTATCATCACGAGCCTGAATTGCACCGACAAGGCCACGATAATCACTACCAAGATTTTTAAAATTAATTCAACCAAGTCATCATCAGTACCTTGGCATCCGAGACGCGAGATCATCAAAGAACATTTTTAACGGCGGTGAAGTATTGGGAAATGGACATTGTACCTTTAGTAATAGAATTTAAACGCGATTTGAGATGTCGAACACGACCACTTTACTGTTTCCCAAACGTGTCGAGAAGAGTGTCCCAAGCTTGTTTCGAATTTGTCGTGTGTTGAACCGTAGCCATAAACTCTTTATCAACCGAACCCAAAATTAAATTGTGGATTAGGGCATCTTGTTGGAGCCAATGCAGGTGAGCCGCATTGATTTGTGATCTCACCTGACCCTTGAGATGGGATGGTTGGTGGCGGCAGGGTGTGGCTTTGTGGCGTAACCGATGAGACCGTGACCGGTGAGTAAAGTGGTCAATTGAAGCTTCAAGCCGTGAAATTTTTGCCATCAAGTTTTGTAGGAGCATTGACAGCAGGATTAAGCGAGATAACGGTGGTGGTAGCTCTTGAGGCTGCTGCGGCGCAGCAGAGACAGAAGCGGCGGCGGCAGAGGTGGCGGACTGAGAGGAGACGGCGGCAGAAGTGGCCATAGCATTTGGAAGAAGGCGGCAGCAAGAGGAAGCCGAAATTATTATTATTATTATTTTTTTTTTTTGAGATCAAAAAGCTCGACGATCATATTAGAGTTTAGATGAATAACAAAATAATTGTCATTAAGAAATAATGTTGTGCATAATTAGTTTATATAGAGCACGCAAGAGGTATAAACGTAAAATACAAATAATGTAAAGTAATATATTCTAATAATATCTCTTACCTTCAAAATTCTCTTGCTCGTTTGTATTTCATGAACAATTTCTAGTGTAGCTTTTTTTTTGGAGGGGGGTGGGATTGGGAGGTTGAATCATCATCTTTTATTATATATTTGCTTATATGCAGCCTTGCTAACATCCATTATCTCATCCGATCGACATGGATGACTTTGTTGATTTTCTGACGTCTCTGATTGTTTGTCTTAAAAATCAATCAATAGAATAAAAAGACCTGTCTTGCTAGGATTTTCAATGCCTTGATGCTCTATGGGTGTGTTGTGTCCAAATTTATGATGGTGATGTTTATGGCGCATGCAGGTGGGTGCGGAGTGGCGACGGGTGGACCTTGGCATGGGGTCTGTGTTACAACAGGGAATTGAGTCCTAGTCAATCCTACTGTGATGATTACTACAAGTTGACCTACCCATGCTCTCCAGGAGCTGATTACTACGGCCGTGGTGCCATACCGATATACTGGAACTTCAATAATGGGGCTATTGGTGAAGCCCTCCAGCAGAATCTGTTGAACCATCCTGAATATTTGGAGCAAAATGCGACGTTGGATTTTGAGAGTGCAATATATTCTTGGATGTGGCCAAAGAAAAAGGGACAGCCTTCTGCTCATGATGCTTTTCTTGGAAAATGGAAGCCAACAAAAAACGACACAGACGCGAAAAGAATACCGGGTTTTGGTACCACCATGAATATCTTGTATGGGGACAGTGTATGCGGTCAAGGCGAAGATGTGGATTCGATGAACAACATCATCTCCCATTATCTTTACTATCTTGACCTCATGGGTGTTGGTCGTGAGTTAGCAGGGACTCATGATGTTCTCACTTGTGCTGAACAAAAACCATTCAATCCATCCTCTCTGTCGTCGCCTTCTTCTTCATCTTCTTCGTCATAAATATTCAAAGTAGCATTCGTTTATATGATCCTAATCCTGATCCTGTATGTGTTATTATAACGACTCGTAAATTTTCGTACTCATGTTTATGGCGAGCCCCATATTAATTAATGGGAAATTAGTGATAATGACAATCTGGAATATTTTAAGAATACATACATAATTACATAATGACAATCGCGATAATTTTTATAGCGAGAATGACAAACAATGAATCAGAAAATCAATGAATCCCGAAATCGGTGAATTTAAATAATGAATTTGAAAATTAGTGAATTTAAATGGTGAATTTAAGCAATGAATTTCGACGGTGAAAAAATAGTTTTGTCGGCTTTACGCAAAGTTTAAAAGACAAATCGCCTACTCAATTGATGAAATATTTACATAAATTCTCCTCATTTCCCATTAATTAATAGATTCTACCCATAATAAAGTGTATAAAAGCGTATTATGTCGCCGTGATACTACAACCGCAGTAAAAGTAATATCACGTCCCTTACAAATTGTTTTTATGGAAAATTAGGGATAATGACACAATCTGAAATATTTTTAAGTAATGAGACAACTACATATTTTTTATAGGGAGAAGGACAATTGCATAATTTTTATAGCGAAGAATGACAAACAATGAATCCGAAAATCGGTGAATCTCACTTAGTGAATCCCAAATCGGTGAATTTCGATAGTAATTTCGACAATGAATCCAGAAAATTAGTGAATTTCGACGATGAATTTTGAAAAATAGTGAATTTCGACAATGAATTTAAATCAAATGAATTTAAGCAGTGAATTTTTAACACAAGTGAATTTCGACAGTGAATAAATAGTTTTGTCTTTACGCAAAAGTTTTAAAAATTGTCTTCTACTCAATTGATGAAATATTTCGCCCTTCTCCTCATTCCCTTGTTTTATATGTAAATCAACTATTTGGCTGGCTGGTTCTAGATGATCACTGAAGTTGCTTTAACCATCTCATGTCTTCCCCGAGTCTCAAACACCTAAAATAAAAAAGGCTTTAGATTTAGTGGGGAATTTTTCTTAAAAAGTCACTGCAATGCTTAAATTTGTATAAAATCAGAGTTTTTTTTTACACATGATATTTGACCGCAAAGTCGGAGTATTTGAAAAGAAAAAAAAGAAGGGCAAGTAAAATGTGACAAATAAGATATAAAATAATTTAGATTAACTAAGATGCAATCATACAACACAAAACGCCATTTACTGGAATTTTCTTGACATATATAAATTTTCTTTTGTCAAGAACATTAAGACATCTAGTATGCACTATAGGTAGCATTATTTGTTTCTGATTATACAATTTGTTTTATTAATATTATACTATTATGTATTTGTATGTTAATATTTGTGAAGATTCCTGACCACGTCCACTCAAGTCTCTTTCGGCTGAATATTTAAACAGTAATAATATATATATCTGTATACAATTTTACTGACACAGATGGGATTCATGGGGGAATATTTTTTATTTTTTTTGGACCTTTTCATAACGAATATAATATTATAAAATGTACTGTGTCAGCAACTGAAACTTATGATGATATGTCAAATTTTTCAGTAGGTAGTGGGGAGAATATATAATATTATAAGTCCTTAAATGACAATTTTATTATGTTGTGAATCATTACTCCATGTAGCTTTTATCTTGGAGACTTTGTTGCATGTCATTATCTAGAGGGACAAAGTTGACTATAACTATGACTCTTTCAAATTTTACAAATTTTACATTCTAACTGTGTCAAAAAAAAATAGTCCTATAAATAATGTATGTTTGGAAAGATTACTTGTCTGAATTTGTTTATCGTAATCTGTTTTATATCGTTTATAGAAACTTTGCAGCTATAGTAGATAAAATTCAATAACACATAAACAAAAACTTTGCTGAACTTTTATTCATATTCATACAAATACATATGCACATAGAATTGAATGATAGAAAGCAACAGTAGATGCGAAAACTTAATTGTTTAGACTGAGGCGCGTAGAACGCTTTTCTTAAGACATTATTGCCCGACTATGTGCATTACGGATATGACAACACGCCTCCCAAGATACTGTGATCTCCTTGTTACAGTCTTGCACTTAGATGTGAACAATGAACCCGATCCGGCCTTGAATATCTCTGACTATGCACAAGTATTTATGCAAAAAAATGGCTTTTAATTTGTGCAGAATTTTGGTATGTAGTATGTGCAAAATATGTGTTATTTTCATTGACAAATGAGGGAATTTATAGGAGTAAAGAAGTCATTCACTACCGGTTGCTTTCAACCGAACAAGTGCAACCTTTAACCGAAAGGGTACAACCTCTTACGTAGTTGTGTACCTTTCACCAAACCGTTGCGACCCTCCATAATTTTAGAATTAATTTTAATTCAAATTTCTCCAAAAATCCCCCACCACGAATGAAAATTGATGCAAATGCAGTGCATATCAAACTGAGCTCTATTGCATCGGGCGAGATGGTTTCTTCGCCTTGAACCTTTCTAGTAGAATACCATCGGACATACTCGGCCAAGCGATGAACTAGGTCTTGAAGCGCTCAGGATTTGGTACATGCCAGACAATGATACCCTGTGATAGATCCCCGCGCCTTCTCGAAGTTCTCATGGTTGTGTCCATTTTGGCCTGGAACACCTTGGTTTTGAAAGTGTGTTAGAGAATTCACCCCACAAACTCTCTCCTGAAGCGGCCCCACTTCCACTTACATAGGTGACCTCCTATGAAGATTACTCTGTAATACCCCACTTGGCTTTACCAAGATATAGGAATCATTAAAAGCTTAATGCTTAACTTGAACCTTTCAGCATACAACACTTTTGTTTTAACAGAATGGGTAAGCGCTAACTATCTCTCATAACTAATTCCCTTTTGAACCATGATCTTGGGATCTCCAATCACTATGGTTGGGTTGGGATTATAAGGGAACATGCGTAATAGGATTTAGTCACATTCCGTTTGTAAAAAAATTGACACCGATCTCTAGCTAAACCTTTTTTTATAAGCGGATCCGCAAGATTCTCCTTCGACTTTATAAAATCGAGGAAATCAATCATTAGAGATTATTTAATAAATAGTATTGTGTTTACGATGTATTAATTGTGACTTACCATTTTTCATATTACTGTGTGCTTATTCTATCACTTACCAACTATTGCATGCTAATAGTAGTGATAGATTTTGAGCAACACGCAATATCTTTCCAAAGATTCTGAAATAATTCTAATCCCTTTTCATTTCTTGTTTTCGTTACATCACTTCATTTAGGTAAATTCCATTTACCAATCCCCCCCCATATTTCCAAGAATCCGATGAAGTTTAAGTCAAAAGGATATTCTTCCCCACACTGGTTTTGGGTAAATCTCAAGTTAATCCTCTTTTCGCAACATTAACTGATTAAGGTAAAGACCATTCAAAGATTTGATGCATGTTGTTGGTACCAAAACAAAATTCATTAAACCTTGAACCACACCTTTCCACCTTGATCACCACGAATCGATTAACTTATTTATTACGTTGATTTAAACACATCAACAAATGCATCAACAACTTCATCCTTACATCTTGAAATGTACATCATAATACCAAAAGCAAATATCTAATTAATATGAATATGACAACAACATATTGTACATATATTCATAATAATTTATCCTCACAACCATTAAGGTGTTTACATAAACACCTACATATAAATTTATACAAATATTACACACAATAATAATGTATAAATTGTTTATTACAACCCATGAATTTAAATTCAAATTCATAAAAAAAATCATTCATCAAGTTCACGCAATAATCACGCGGACATATTCAATTCATCCATAGTCTCGGTGACCATTTCTGGCACATTTGTTTGCTCAACTTTTTGAGACTTTCGCAATTAATTTTCCTTGGATTATCCAAAGTGCCCTCCTTTGTCAAGTTGTCGGTTGTTCTCTTCAACACAACTTTACCACCAACTTGTTCATCGTTATCTCCTTGTTTTTATGCTTCAAAAAATTCTTGAAATCTCTCCACGAAAGTGGAAGTTTTCCAATTATTGCAGCAACTTGGAATGGTTCATTAATAACCAATCCTTCCTCGTAACACTCGGAGATAATAATCTGTAATTCTTCAATTTGGCTTACAACGGTTTTGGAATCCACCATCTTGTATTTCATGAATCTGTCCACAATGTACTTCCTTTTTCCAGCATCTTCTGTTTTGTATTTCATCTCAAGTGCCTGCCACAAATTTTTAGCAGTCTTGTACAAACAATAAACCGTATATAATGAATTTTCAAGACAATTCAAAACAAAATTTTTTGCATAGAAAATCAGAATGTTTCCATGCATCTATTGCTGTCACAGAAGCCTTGTGATTCTCTCCCTCTTGTATCTCATAAGGGTTTTCAGTCAACCAACGAACCATATTCAAAGTTGTTAAATAAAACAACAATTTTTTTATGCCACTGTTTGAAGTTCTGCCCATTGAACTTCTCCGGCTTCTCGTGATGGGATGAACTTGTTCCTGGCATCAATGCAACAACAGGTTGCACAACCGTTGGTGTTAGAACGCTTGACAAAGAGGTTCCTTCATTTCTGTTCTTTTCTATGAACAAAAGATCAACAATCAAAGTTTACAAAACAGACTCTGTAATGCAATCTTTTCTTGATAATGGTATATCGCAATTTTAAAAATTCACGAACGTTTTCAACACATAACATGAACATTTCTGTAATCTACAGCAACAAATAACAACTTTCATTCATTAACTTTTTGAAAACGAGCAAGTAATTACAAAGTAATTGGGACTACGACACAAGGTAGACAATTTTTCTAATTTTTCCAAAAAGTTGTGACTATATTTATATTTTTCGGCACATCAATTTTTCAACCAAATTTCATATTTTTGTTACAAAGAAACTATAAAAACATAATTTTTTTCCACAAAGTACACAAGGCAACAAGTTGCATTTTTACACAAAATTATCCTATGTTTCCACAGTTTCATGTTGCAGATTTTTTATAGTCACTTCACATCTTCAAAATTGATACCAACACAATTTAGAAGATGTTTCAGAACACACATATCATGTAAAATAAATTTACAAAAAGACTCGCACATAAGCATGCTGTTGTTGTACCAAATTTAACAAATAAGTATCCGGTTAAACATGAATTTTCTGCTTCAATTTTTCTAAAGTGTGTTTGAAAATTTCACGGACACTTTTAACAAATAATACCAACGTATTTGGAATCTATAATACCTTAGAAATAACTTTTACTCTGAGTTTTCAAAAAGTAAGTACTAATTACAGTGTATTTTAGCCTTGAAAACAATGTAGTTAGTCGTGCAATTTTCTGAAAAATGTGAAAATTGTTTATGTTACTACAACTTTTTTCGATGTTAATTTTCCAGAATTGCAGATGCAATTAAATGTTCAAATATTTACAAAACAATATGCACACGAAACAGATTACACACGAATCAGATTTTTCACACATGAACAATAATGTCTTAAGATTGTTGAAAAAATTACTTGTATGAATTCGTTTGTCGTAATCTGTTTTATATCGTTCATAGAAACTTTGCAGATATAGTAGGCAAAATTCAATAACACAGATAAACAAACACTTTGCAGAACTTTTATTCATATTCATACAAATACACATATGCACATAGAATTGAATATGACAGAAAGCAATAGTAGATGCGAAAACTTATTGTTTAGACCGAGGCGCGTAGAACGCTTTACTTAAAACATTATTGCCTTGACTATGTAATCACAAAATATGACAACACGTCTATAAGAGACAAATGATCTCTTTGTTTCTAGTCTTGCATGACTTAGATGTGAGCAATGGCTTAACCGATCCGACCTTGAATATCTCTGACTATGCACAAGTGTTTATGCAAAAAATGACTTTTAATTTGTGCAGAATTTTGGTATGTAGTATATGCAAAAATCTATGTTATTTTCATTGACAAATGAGGGAATTTATAGGAGTAAAGAAGTCATTCACTACCGGTTTCGTCCTTTAAAAAATGATTCAACCAAACAGGTGCAACCTTTAACCGAAAGGATACAACCTCTTATGTTGTTGTAACATTTCACCGAACCGATGCGACCCTCCGTAATTTTAGAATTAATTTAAATATAAATTTCTCCAACAATATATTATTGATAAATGACATCTTATATACAATTTATCTTATGTAGGTTGGGTTAATGAATTAATGTCAGTTAGTCGTATTTGTTATAACCCTTTTTCCCTTTATATACCGTATGAAACTTGTCATGAAACAATTGGACCAAAAAATAAAGGAAATGCAGGATAAATAAATGATAGAACAAACTTATATGTCATTTGTTACTACGTCAAACTTATTAATTGTGTTAATTTTGTTATGCTTAATAGGGGCGTAAAGGAACGATTCGTGAACGATTCGATTTTTTTTTTTTGAATAATTCGGTACGATTTGGCTCGAGATCGAATAGGCTAGACTTGATTGTTGATCGATTACTAAATGAGTCAATCTCAAACATTTATTTGTTTGACTTGTTAGCTCGAAAGCCCGTTCGAATTACGATCATTTAGTGAAAATTAATGTAAAAAGTAAATTCATTTTACTAATTAGTTTTAGTGTTCTTATTTATGAGATAAATCAGTAATTTAGAATGTTTATGTAAGATTTTATTTACTTTTAATATGTTAGTTTAAAATGAAATATGTTGAACTCCGTTTGGGGCGTTTAATGGGTGTGTGTTTCTTTCGTCTCCGAAAAAAAATTTGAAATATGTTGAAAGTATTTAATATTGTCATATTTATTTCAAGTAAAAACACAAAATTTTTAACTCAAATCAAACTCGAGGTCGGCCCAAATTTGAAGGTACTAGAGATTGAGTTTAAATTCGATAATCCTATTAAGTGTGTGTTCGGACTATGTAGAAAATATAAGACCAAACTTATATAAGAGGAGAAACCCCAATCTCAAAGCCTATGTTATGGGGTGAGAAAAGGGAGAAAATATAATTTTAGGTCACTGTAACACCTCTTATTTCATTTTATGTCGCACACACTTGGCAGCATATTTTTAAGTCCTCCATCTGATTGTGTATAAAAAAAGCGTGCGATTTTGCAGGAAGCTGAAGAAAAATCCAACGGGGCATGTGATATTTCCACCAGGCTTTGAAGCAAAGTAAGAAAAAAAAAAAAAAAAATATATATATATATATATATATATATATATATATCATATCTTTGAAGTACTTATATATATTTGGATGTTGGTCGTTCTATTTTGTCGACTAGCGTTTCTTTTCATCTTTTTTCTTTTTTTTTTTTTTTTGGGTTTTCATTCCGTTCGGTTCTTACGCCACATCACTTTGCATAGGCTTGGTACGTGGCTGATGGAAATCATTTCAGTAGCCTTTACACTTACCGGCGTACCGGATACGTGGCTTGCTCTAGCTTCTCTGTCATCTCTTCGATCCAATTGCTCGCCTCCGTGGCGTCTACAGCAACGACGACTGTGATGAGGGTGACAGCTCAACATTTCTTCTGCTTTGATATACTTCCATTTGGTTGGATTTCGCAGCTACATTCAAACCGATTCAGGTTTGGTTCTACTTGGATTTCTTCGTCTTCTTGCTGTGATTGCTAATAATTGTGTGGTTTTATTTTTTATTTCAATTTCAATTGTGGTTAATAATGTTCTGGCTGCTCGTAAAGGCCTGAGAAATGGGTTGTTCATCCGGAAATGGTTCCATGGGTAATCTTGAAACAATTGTTGCTCATTATCGATTCCTCTTTTGGTCTTCTGCAGATGACATAAGTCCGTACATACTGTTTAGGTAAGTTATCTCTTCGAATTACAATGCTTGGCTTTGCTTCTATGATTGTTTGCTGCTTTTTTCATGCTTCCTAATTTCATATGATGTTTACTTTTATTAATCAATTAACTTGGGGTTTTCTTGCAGTGGAAAGAGTGGATATGAAAAGACAGAGGTTGCAGAAGTTACAGTTAGAATGGAATTATTGGCTTCTACAATGGAGGTACGAGGGTAATTACATATGGATTTCTACATGCAGAAGCTGTATTATTCTAGAGGCATTTGATCATACAGTAAGTGCTTTTGGTGGTGTTCATTGTTGTCTCCGGTCTCAGCTTTGCATTTTTAGTTTTCATTGCACTCCTTCTTTCCCCCAATTGAAGAGTATATTGGAATCAATTAACTCATGAGAAAGAATTAAACTTGGCTTATTGATGTGAGGAAGACAAGAGTGGTTAGAGTGCATGGGTTCCTGATTGCTCTAATGATTATTTTTACGTCTGTTGTGGTTTCAGTGCATCCAGATCAGGAGTTTGAGGAATTTCTAAAAGGTAAAATCTTAGACTCTTCTTCTTTTATGGTTTTTTTCCATTTACTTATGCAGAGACGAGAGACATAACAAATAGCACTCCAAGATTTATGTGACATTTGATTCTTTATTGACATGCTTTGATTTGTGCAATAATATACCAAAAGGAGTAAAAAAAACGACTTTTCTGCTCAAAATTTTCAGCTTTTCATCCTCTCTACAACAAAGAAAAGAAAGGTTTGGAGCCAGGAGCAAGAGCATCCGAGTTGAAGTGCTTGATATGAAAAGGCTTCCGTGGCCATGGGTGAGAATATAGCAGCCTTGCTTTGTAGTAGTAATTTCGACTTTTTTTCCTTCTGTTGCTATCTTCATTTCCAGACTTTGACAACCTGGATAGTATCATTCTTCATCACCGACAGCTGCACACATTACGGATCCTAAAAAATTCGACTTTTCCCACCATTTTTTCCTCTGACATGAACCATAATTATGTTTCATCTAACTATGCTTTCAGTCTAATTTGCTGGGAATGTTTTCATAGGTGAAGAAATGGCTCACCACGATCTGATATCGATCATCTTCACATCCGGAAATGTTCGACCAATGTCCAAGAAGCTTTGAATGCATTTTTAGCATATTAGGTAGCGTACAGCTCTGTCTTGTGTCCATATTTGACATTCGTTATTTATTTCTTTGGTCGTCTTTCTACTATTTTTCGCTTCTGTATCTTTCAAATTGCACTAACGCACAAGTTTGGTTTCCATGATGAATTGCAAATATTACCTAGGTAAATCCGACAACAATCCCTTACCTTCTTTCTCTTTTCATTGTCACCGATGTGGTGATTTCAGCTGCACCTCTTATTGGTTCTTCCACTCTGCCGTTGAGATATTTCAAATTTAAAGCTAAATTGGAACATTGTTGAATGATTCGTACTTTCCTTTCACATTTTATTGTTTCTAGGGATTTCATATTTTACTTCAAATGTTTGGTAGTTGAACATTCTTCAGGATCGATACTGACTGTCTTGCTGATTCTTTTTTCTTAGGCAAAAGGCTTTGATGGAAGTTCAAGCTTAGGCGGCTTTAGGTACACACTGGAAATGTTATGCAGCACTTTTCGACGCACGCCTTTTGCGTAGTATACATTTTTAGTCGAAATGCTTCGCCCTTCAATATGCAGGATCCCTTGAAAACATTGGTAGCTATTTTTCTTGGGTTCAAGATAAGCAGCTCTGCATCCAGATGGAGCTTTGTGCTCATAGTCTCTCCATCACAAAATGTAGTAACTTATTAACCGAAGCACAAGCACTACAACCATTGCTTCAGGTTTGTCTTTTTCCCATCAACGCTTACACCTAATGGCATTTATGTATGCTTATTCAAATTCAGTAGTGTTTCCGATTATCATGTACACAGAGTCTAGCCTAATTCAGAACTTGGTAAAAAGAACACCAGCAAAGTTATTGCAGAAATGCATGACCATACTGGAGACATTCTTTGACAAGTCTACAGAAAAGCTCCAGCACCGGACATCAACGGAGTTACATGAAATGGATGACCGGGTAAAAAAGATTTCTCCCAAGCATGGTATAGAATAATATGAGCTCTCATGCACTACGTCAAAAGTTGTCGTAGCAACCTCTGAAGGTACTCCAGAATCAAACTTGATTATGTGTTTGGTTATCCCTTTCCTGTTGAAATGGTTCATAATCACTTGGGGACTTTGCTTCATTGGTCTAGAAGGTAATTTCGTGTAGCTGAAAAAGAAAAAACTAATTTTATATGCATATTTTTCTTATGTTATTGTTGAAAGTCCCTAAAGATGGCCCCTAATTTTATATGCATATTTTTCTTATGTTATTGCCTTTTTTTTCTGCAATCTTAATTGATTTTGCCTTGTTTACTGCCCATTTGGTTGTAGCTGTTTCTTGTAGGTTTTTGTTTTGCTGCTTTGTCGAAAAACATGGTGTTGGATGTCCTTATTAAGAGGATAGAACATGGCCACGATGATTGAAGCCATTATTGAAGGGCAATGTTGAAGGGGAAGATGAAGCTACCGGAAATAGTTCAGTTAACATTACCTTACAAACTTAACTGTTTATCCCTTGTTTTTTTTGGTAAAGAAGACGAATACGAAAATGCCGGAGTCCAGACAGGGTTCGAGTCTGGAGAAGAGGTTTGCAAGATGAAATTGATGTTTGTGATGCAATTTTTGATGAAATATGGTTTCTTTCCGAAAGCTAGGGTTGCTCAAACGCAGGTTAATAATTTGGTGGCTATTGCGATCGATGAGAAGCGGTCTGATCGTGAGTTTGAGGTTAGCAAACTGAAGACAAGGCAAAACTTTTGCGTGCTTGAAAATATGACAAGTGTAGTAGGCTATCTCTCTTATCCGTACCGTATGTTGTTTCGGCTTCTCTTTTATCCGGATTGAATGTGTAATAAGCTGTCTATGTACGTACTAAAGTATATAGTGTAAGCTCAACTGTATCCTCCCACACCCCTGTAAAGAAATAAGCACAGCAGCAGGTATGCATGTTTGTATTGTAGCTTTCAAATCTCAGTGTAATATGAACTATGATTACATACATATACTAATGTTAGATAACTAATAATGTGCATCTACTTGGCAATGTTCGCTCAAACATCAATCTAACTAACAAGATAAAGCACCCCATTCCAGAATATCCGACTAAACAATTACACAAAAACTATATTGGAGGGCAACAACCATGCAGCGCATGGTGAGCTACCACTAGTATATATATATATATATATATATATATATATATATATGGGAAAGGGATTGCACGTGCACGTGAAATTTTTATCGGCCGGTGCAAAATTCGCACTGAATTTCTTTCTACACAATGCATGGGGGCGCAAAAAATGTCGATCGATACCACCTAAAAAATGAAATAAGGAATTATTCTGATGACCTAAAATTATATTTTCTCGAGAAAAGGTTTATCTCTGAATATAATTGGTGAAACAATTACGAGTGTCCAATATGGAACACTTCAAGTGACTCAAGTTCCTAAATTTTGAAATACCATACTTGACTTGATAAATTCAATTTTGGATCGGTCTCGGATTATTTACCCCCAAAGTGATTATATTAGTGTGGTCCTAAAGAAAAGGTAGGGAATTTAGCAGCAACTGCCTAGAGGAAGATTCAAAATTGGGGTATATGAAAACAAAAGAGAAGTGGGACCTACTTGAAAATGATGCAAAACTGTTTGTGCAAATAGGGTCCCCAACAAAACTAATAGTGATCTTTAATTGTTTTCATTACTTTTCTGTTTCTAGATATAAGCCCATTGCATGTTACACTTTATTTTTTAAGTGGTTTCATGAGTTTGGGGCATTTGGGTTGGACAACAAGGATTAAAACCAATTCGATTCGATGTATAAAGCGTTATGTCTCTCGGGTATGAGAATTAGATATCATTTATCAATAGCATTAGCGGATCTAGAGATTTGCTTTAACGGAGGACAATAGAGCAAATTTGAAAATTCACCCGGATACCGGTGGTAATACAACAAAAAATATTCAGATATCAATGGCCAGATATGCACCCTAGACATATGTAGATCCGTCTCTTGTCTCTAGCAACTTCACATCAAACTATTTTTACAGCACCACAGTAAGGTTCGATGGTTGAAAAGTTGAATATTAAGATGATAAATTTTGTATGGTGTCATTAAATACTTCATTTAAGAATTTACATTATAAAGACATTACAATCAACTTATTGTGACACATTTTTATCTCAATCTTTCCATAATATTTGTTATTGACAATGTTAAATAGGTGGTTTTTCACAAATATAAGTGTAATAATCGATACTCTTTGGGCTCGAATTTTTGAGTAAAATAACTCAAGCTCGAAAATTTGATTGATTTGTAAAATAACAAGGTCAAACTCAACTCGTTTAATGTTCGATATAACTCGAGTCGGCTTGTCAGGTCGAGTATATTTTTAAAGAAGCCATATAATTTTTATCATTTGTGTCAAGATTGAACACGACGTTGTTAATACTCGAATAATACTCAACTCGACTCGCATATACTCCCTCCGTTTTTTTTAACTGTCACATTTGAGAATTTGTTTTTTTCCGCTCATATATAACTGTCATTTTAGATTACCAATAAATCATTTATTATTTGTTTTCCACTTATACCCTCACATTAATTACAAGATTTAAACAAATTCATACTCTTCAAATGATAAAAAATATATTTCCAATACATAAAAAACACTAAAAGTGAACTCCAATAATACTACTATCGATGTATATTTACATTTACATTATATTGTATTAATGATTGTAAATATATTCAAAAAATTAAAGAAGAACAATCTAGTCATTTCATATTATATTTCAAACACATTAATCAACTTGTTAATTTGTGTGCCACTCCAAAGGTGACTAATAAAAATACTGAGGGAGTAATTATTTACATATACACAATTAACTAAGTAAACATTAAATAAAGCTCGGTTGTAATATTTTGAAACTCGAGTTTGACAGAATTCATTATTCAGGTAGCTCAAACGCGAAAAAAAATATTATCGACTAAAATTTGTTTACTTATCAAATACGAGTGGCTCGCGAGCAATTTTTAGATTCATGAATACATATTTTTTTAGCACAACTACAAGGTTAAAATCATTATTACTATAAAATTTATGGAAAATTAGGGATAAGGACACAATATGAAATATTTTTAAGAATATGACAATCACATATTTTTATAGGGAGAAGAGACAACTGCGATAATTTTTATAGAAGAATGACAAACAGTGAATAAGAAAAATCGGTGAATCTCTCAGGTGAATCCCGAAATCGGTGAATTTCGACAAGATAAATCCCGAAAATTAGTGAATTTCGGCGATGAATTTTGAAAATTAGTGAATTTCGACGGTGAATTTAAATCGGTGAATTTAAGCAATGAATTTTGACAGTGTAATTTCGACAAATGAATAAATAGTTTTGTCTTTATCGCAAAAGTTTTAAAAAGCTGTCCTTCTACTCAATTGATGAAATATTTTGTCCTTCTCCTCATTCCCTATAATTTAAGTTCTTGATATTTGAAAAAGTAGCTTTATTTTCATACTCACATATGTCTCCCAATTGCTTCATCAAATTATGTAGTCTTCTCTCATGATTGGCATGTCAATAGTTTGTTTTTCACTAAAAACAATGCTTTTTAATACCTTTACTTGCTTTTTCCTACACAAAACATCATTTCTTTTAACTTATTCATCCACCATATATAATATCATCATTTCCCCATTTAATATATTGGTTAAATTTTATCACTTCAAACTTTATTTTGTGAAAACAATAGTAGTAGTATTAATTAAGAACATACAATTTATCAAAAAAATTAAGAACATACAAATATAATACTCATTTAGTACATATAATTCGATCTCACCTCTAATACTTTATTCAATTGTCATTAAAGTAAATCCTTTTGTTTCCACTTTTACTTGAAAGTCTCCAAAATCCACGAAGTATTGCTTAAAGATATCCCTTTCCAAAACAGAAAATATGTAGGCTCACTTTTCACCAACTCAATAAAAAGTTGAATTTTAAACAAGAAATTCAAAATTGCCATAAATTGAATTTATAAATCTCCCTGGCTAACAAATCTACATGAAAGTTGTTGTTCTCTACATTATTAACTTTCCACTTAATATCATCAATAACTTTAGCATGTTGCCTCATTCATGAGAATGTCACATTGATATGAAACACTTCCTCTTTCATATATGTGTGTGTATAAATATTCATGGAGTATAAGTAGATGTGTAAGTGAATTAAGCCGAATTGAGTATCAATTAATTGAATTTGTATTTGTTTAGTACACGAATACGTTGATTATTTGTTTAATTACCGAACTAAATTGAATGGTGAGTTTTAATCGTTAATCTATTGCTCAAACTTGAGTTAGCTTAAATGAGCTCAAATGTCTTTTTATAACTTATGTCGATGTTCTTCGGTTCATGCAGGCTTCAAAGTGTGATATGACAAATGTGTAAAATGTCTTCTTAGTTTTCCAAACTTAGATTAACAAAATTATTAGCGTGGAGAATAATAAAAGATAAATAAAGATAAGGGTGTGCGACGTTGAGATAGCGTTAGGGATTTAGGTTGCATTATGAGTTTATATATACACATGATTTTTACACGCACACATATGTGTGTGTGTGTTTAGTGTTTACGAACGTTTGTGAGCTGCCACTTGTTTGTTCGTTTAATAAACAAACATACTAATATGTTTGAGCTAACTTGTTTAGCTTCACAAACAAACACAAGTTCACACGAGTCGAAGTATTTGTCCACGAACGGATATGTTCATTAATAACTCTACCTATAAGTGACTTTTTATGTTACGCTTAAATATAAAGGAGGAGACATGTAACTAGTAAAATGATTTTCAATTTGTAGGGCATAACTCGATAGTAAAAAAAAAAAACAAGGATCTTTGTTAGTGGTAATATTGTCTTTTTGAGTTGTGTGCATGAGAATTCGATATCTCAGTATCGATTTTTCTCAACAAAAATGTTATATTCATATTTCTATTTGAGCCATTAAGAATAACTTTCAATTTATATATTCATGAAACTTAAGGTTGAGATAGTGAGAGACCTTTGAGTTGGGGCTCAACGTTTTAGTAAAAGGTTTCTAGAAACCGAATGCATCTAAGTACTATATAATTATAAAGGAAAGAAAATAATTAAAGAAAGATAGAGCTAATAAGAAAAAGAAGAAAGAAAAGTGTTAGGGCCACAAAAGAGAGTTATGGGAAAAATGGTATAAGTACATATCACCACAGTATAAAAGATTAGGCAAGAAAGGCAAATCCATTCATCACCACATGCACTGTCTAAGCTAAAGTCACAATAATATAAATGATAAAAGGCTCCACCCAATACATCACTCTTTTTTATAATTCAATGGGCCTGTATTATTTTGCTTTGCCAAGAAAACTAAATTAATTTTAGAAGTTGATTTTGTATGAAGACATGATTTACATATTTACCCCATGAAATGCGTATGTGTGTGTGTGTGTTTTTTTTTTTTTAATCGTTTTTGTATTATTTACTTTATGAAAGAGGGTTTTATCATTATAAATCATGTGTCGCGTAAATGAAGACATCGAAAAAATTACTCGAATTGATGACCGTAGACTTCTTTTGAAGGGACGTTTTTATCTATTTACTTTATTTGGAGTGAAGTGACAACCAAGGTGATTAGAACCACACGGTTCATATTCTGGATATATAACGCGCGAACACCACTCGGCTAACAGCTGAACTCAGCTGAACTTCACTTGACTACTCAGCTGAGCTGACTATTACTCAACTCAGCTCAGCTCACAGACTTGAGTCATGCCAAATTCAGACGTAGAGATCACGTCACGCTATTTGCTCGCATATCAGCTGCAGAAGACCCAAGAACTTCCTGGCTTTTACATACTTCCTTCATTTGGAGTAAGCGACAACGAAATGATTAGATCTGCATAGTTTATACTCTGTATATATTTATTGTATGGTTTTGATCTTCTTGGTTGTTGCTTCACTTTAAATGAAGTGAGTAACCGAAAATTTCTCTTTTGAATGCTTCCGAGTGACATCACATGTACTATCCACAACCACGGATGAAAGAAAATTTTGGAATTGACTAGATGTCCTTAAGCCTTTTGAATGCACGTTGCCAAATGAAATCATACATACTATTCACATGCACGGATGTTTTAAATGTTTAATACGTTTAATTACCTAACTTTCATATAATTCTAAGTTTTTACGAGGCATGGTGATTCAACGTGATATGTATCAAAGCACGAGTCATGTATGTGTCAACAATCTTTCCATTTATATTGTTCACATGTTTACCAATTTGTTGGCTTTAGTTTCATTTATATGCATTTATGATAAGATCGTGTTTAAAAATGCGCTAGTATTTAACTTATTAATTATATAATCTCTGATATATATATATATATATATACATTACTTCCGTCCCAAAATATAAATCATCATTAAGGTTTTCACTTAAGAAAGTGATTGAATCTCATAAATTTGAAAGTTAAAGTCTAAAGTGCCCTTTGACTATAATTAATGTAATATTTGTTGAGTAATGAAAAGTTGTTGGACTGATAATAAATTAGAGGTAAGATAGAGAAATGAGTAATAAATTACATTGGTAATATAGAATGATTTATATTTTAGGACCGAAGTAGTATATATATATATATATATATATATATATTGACGATGCTGGATATCGTCTATTCAATAATCCGGACAAAATTAACTCCTATGACAGTTAACTCAAGAACAATGAACAATGGGAATGGTTGCTTGTGTGTATTTTAGATGGCGCGAGAATTCTCTAAAGTCGCTTTACGATCCAATGTATGTAATTAGAATCAAGTTTTTCGTAATTAAGCCTTAGGGATTAATTATATAGGAGGCGTCTCACCTATTTCTTGTTCTACAAGTATTAGGGTTTATTTTTTAACCCCTAAGGATTATTACGTGTGAATCCCTTTGATTTTGGGATAATTATGACTATCTTTAAATGACAGGATCAATGTCATTATATCTGTGGACTCTTTCCATGTTTATCCTATAATTAGGGAATACGATTAAATGGCGGATAATGAAAGCTCTACCCGACCTGCGTTGAGCCCCTCAGTTCGTCTCGACATGACTTGTATCCACTGACCTCCGTTAAGACCGAGCCGACCGGCGGTGGTGTGCATTCGGAAGATATGCCGGACCTCCCACCAGGGTTTAGGCACCGCTCTGCAAGTTGATGTGGGGCCCTGGCCCAAGTATTTATTATCCTTCTCTCTTTATTTATTATGAGGCCATTCTACGAATGACACGTGTCGAGGGCTAATCCGACCTCGTCAAAGCCCCCAGATCGCCAAGCTCCGAGGCGGGCTAGATCGACAAACGGAGCTCGATTTTGCCTTTTAGACTTGTCAATTTATCGAGATTGGTGCGGTCACGTGTCCGAGTTACCGTTATAACTCTGTCATGACGGATTTCGAGAAACGAGGTGTTTTCCGTCCACGTTGATGTAGTGGGATCGTTTCCACAGGTGGTGTTTGAGGTTATAACCTCTCCGTTGTATCACGTCTCTTGAGACGTTATCAACCCTTTGCTATTAAATCGAGATTGAAGTCATTTTGCCGGGCCGCCATTCTTCTCTTCACCTTCTTCAATCACAAGTAAGCATCTTGCTCCTTTCTCTTTATTTGTCTTTTTGTTGATGAGTGAGCCAATTATCCTCACGAGATATTTCAATTGAAGCCTTATTCGATTACGTATGCGAATCGGAGAGTGAAACTTCTAACTTTAGGGTCACTTACGAGAACCTTGTTCCTTGCCTTTAATAAATCGAAGGGGTTTGAGCATTTGGTTCTAGCCCATCGTTTGATCCTTCACCCCCTTGCTACCCGCACTTCTTCAGGGACTTCTCCATTCATTTCGACCTTAAAAGCTCATATGGCTTTGAGATCTCGAGCGATTTGCCATGGCATCGACACCATGTTGACCCAAAAGGTATAATCTCTCTATATAAAAGTATGGGATTAATATTAGTCGGCACGACCCCAACTTCCTTCCCAGCACATATGCTTACCAACCCCACCTGGGTTTTACGCTATTTACAAGGAACAACTCATCGTGGCTTGAGGTCCCGTTACGCCCGCCTCTTGGCGTTAGAAGTACTATAGGCTAGGGATTGCCCAAATTGCCCCCAATGGTGTGCGAGCTATCATTGGATTCGCAATCTGGTGCCGATGTGTCTGTGTCCCGTTTACGGTGAGGTACTTCAGGACATTCTATCAATGCAAAGCGGGAAGGATTTCCCGGTGCATGCATGCATCCTCGTCGGGAGATTTTATGAGT
Source organism: Gentiana macrophylla (assembly GCA_026214975.1). NCBI lineage: Eukaryota > Viridiplantae > Streptophyta > Magnoliopsida > Gentianales > Gentianaceae > Gentiana > Gentiana macrophylla. The sequence goes on along the minus strand of CM047810.1, from coordinate 2,525,264 downwards.
GAGGTCCCATTCTTAGTAAGGAGAGTCTTCCTACAAAGATTGGAAACGCCGATTCTTCTTTTATCCGTCCCGAGGTGGTGGTTAACCTGGCGGGTGGAACACCGCCGACACAGGTATTAACGTCCGCCTCTTGATGTTGACAAGAAATTGTTAAAGGACATTCAAGGGTGTGGCATCAGTCTTGGATTAAGGAAGTATTCTTACGAGTTGATCGAGAAATTTCTTTGAGTTATCCACTTCTTGGTCCGGATCTTATGTGGAGATGAATTAGGATGATTACAACACTTGTAGGATTCTTAAGTTTTTATTACTTATGCTTTCTGTTGTGATTATTCTATATTGACCTTATTCAATTTTGTGTGATGCGGTGTCTAATTTTGACGAGCTTTTGGCGATGTCGTTGAGGAGGAGGCCCGTGATGGTGCCCAACTTGAACTGGTCGGGGGATGAGAGAAAGCGAGCATCGAGTTACCCACTACTCGAGCTGTGGGTAATGTTTTGAACTCCTCCTCAGCTCGAAGCTTATCTAAACACCCTGAGGATGTTCCCGGGTCTTATTCCCGCCCTACACGAGGAGTTGACCTCCTGTATCTGGATGAGACCGAGCAGGGGGGATGAGGAGGTAAATGAGGCCAGGCTCCAGAGGAGGAGCCAAGTTACGATTGTTGACACACCCCCAAGTGGTTCACCCAAGAGGAGGAGATCTGAGTCTCGTCCTGTTGACGGTGACGAGGACACCACTGAGGAAGGGGTTCCTACAAGTCAAGGACGCCTCTTTAAGCTATATGATCACGACCTGGCCGTTGTTGTAAGTTTCTTACTTTCATTGTTTTATTCCCTCATATCCAACGTATCTCTCTTCTGATGTGTTAGTCATCTTGAAAGGGGCCCAAATTGGGCAGGATTTCTTGAAGAGGCACGCTGAGTCCTCTGCAAGTAAAAAAGTTCTGAAGAAAACCATAGCAGATCTAAAGGACAGCCGCCAAAGGCATAGGGACTCTGCTAGATCTAAAGATGAAGAGATCAAGACCCTGAAGGGGCAGCTCGGAGCTCGAGATGCTGAGCTTCGGCAAGTCAAAGATCGGTGTCCCGCTGGGCTTCAGGCAGTTTTTGACAAGTACACCGAAGAAAATTCTGAACTGGAATTCTGAACTGGGTCAGACCTTAGCCAAACTCCGGGCCGAAAGGGATGCACTGGAAGCCTCTATTCCAGCTCGGAGTGCTCAAGCTATCCATGAGTACAAGTCCTCTAAACATTTTTCTGAGGCCCTGAAGGCCTTGTTGGGCCCAGAAAGGTGGCATGGCTACACCCTAAGAGTTGATGAGGCCAAGGAGCAGCGTGCTGATCTGGTTATCCCTGACCTTTCCCACCACTGGGCTATGTACAAGTCAGGCGCATGCAAGGTCTATGATGACCGGCTAAGGGAGTTTAAGGACAGTGAGAACATTGGAGTCAAGTATGCTAAACGCCGCCCTGCTCCTCAGAGCTCTGAGCCAGTTCCTCCTTCCACCATCCAGCCTGCTTCGACTGAGCAACAGAATCCAGCTGCTGAAACATGATTTTGGTGCATATCCTGTTATGCTTGGATATGTTTTAGTTTATCAAAACTTGTGAAAATATGTAATTTTCTTAAACCAACATTTTGCAGCTTTTGCTCTTTGTTTCTATTAAGCACTTTATTTTGAGTTATATTCTGAGTTTAAGTACTTACCTAGTACCCTTCTCCATTTGCAAGTATGTCATGCATAACCCATGGTTTTGGATGGCATACTTGGTACTTAATTTTTGCTTTGTTGCACTTAGTCCGCTTTGAGTCGACCACTTGAGCTCGATTCGAAATTGTCGACTGCAGCGTAGGAAGTTTGTCTTTTGTATACTTTCTCAGGTCAGACTCAGAAGGTTTGCAAAAGACAAACTTCCTAAATCTACAGGTCAGACAAATTTGAACTCTGCATGTCAGGAAATTGTCTGACATGCAGGCTTAGGAAGTTTGTCTTTTGCAAACTTTCTCAGTCGACATCATCTGAGTTCGAATTTATCGACTGCAGATTTAGGAAGTTTGTCTTTTACAAACCTTCTGAGTCTGACCTGTAGAGCTCAGTTCGAATTTTTCTGACCTGTAGACTTAGGGAGTTTGTCCTTTGCAAACCTTCTAAATTTGACCTGCTGATCTCAGTTCGAATTTGTCTGACCTGCAGACTTAGGGAGTTTGTCCTTTGCAAATCTTCTGAGACTGAATTGTAGAGCTTAGTTCGACTTATCCTTTTAGGATTACAAATTAGTAATTTTATACTCAAGTATAACAGAAAAATTAAATTTTCATTATAAATCATTGATGTTGGATTACATCTTATTGAAATAAATAATCTTTGAAAAGGAAATAATGTAAGTCGGCACTGTCTAGACATAGAACTTTCGTAAATTCTTGGCGTTCGGCTCAAAGGTATGGACATGCCACTTGCATTAGCTAGCTGATACGCCCTTTTGCCATTGATGAGAGTCAAATTGGATATCATTTTCAATGTGATTAGACCCGTTTATACCTTGTTTTATATGTTTCCGGAGACATTTGTTTGTATTTTGATGTATTTACACCTTGGTTATCATTTGAGACCTAGGACCTAAAGTCCGGGATTCTCGGTCTTTTTTTAGGTGTATTTACTATACTCTCAGTCACCCTAGTGTCTGTAGGGGTTACATGTGGTATTTTTGTGATTTTGTATAGGTATTAGGTGTTCGAGAAGGCCGGAATATGAGTTTCTGAAGGTAGGGCGTGTGCCCGAAGCTTAAACATTCAAAGCAGATCAAAACTCGGTGGTACTACAACCATACCTTCTAATGATCTGCATTTTGATCCCCTTAGAGGCATTTTCTAGGCTAGACATCTTCATGAAAGTAGTATACTATTTCATTAGATTTCCAACTCATTTTGAATCACTTGATTTGGAGGTCTACACACTGATTATAGCCGTTTCTTGAAGGTGTGTCGGTGACCCGTCTTTGAGAAATGCTAGGCACATGCCTACGGGTTAATTTTGTCCAAAGTTTTAGTCTGTCTTTCTAATTTTTTGCATGTTAGGCGTGCGTCTGACAAACCCTAGGCGCACGCCTAACAGTCAGATCTCACAAAACACTATAAATACCCCTCATATGATATATATAGATATATATACATATATAGATCGGTTCCAACTCGTTTTCTGCACTTTTTCTTCATCTTTTTAGCATAGATTAGATTTGTAGGTAGATTAGTTTAGTTTGGTTGTAGATTGTTGTAATCCGGAGGATCTCGGTGATAGTTTGACGCGTTATTGACGGGATTTCGCTCGGAGATTCGATTTTCTACGGCCTAATATATTTGGTATTTCATTTCCTTTCTTGTTCTTGATTTCGATCTTGATTTATGCTTTGTTGATTTCTTTTATTTTGTTGATAGAATGAGTAGCTAATTGCCCGATAGTCGAGTTATGTTATCGATAGTCTATGAAACCGAATCTAGCATGTTCATGTGGTGTTCTTGATGTTTATTTGTTGATTCTCGATGTTGCCGTAGTTCTAGAACTTATACTTAACCACGTTTGTTAAATTGGCCATTTGATAATCGTATCACACGTATCGTCTTTACATATGTATTTTGCGAGAGGATACGTGAACCGGGTTCTAGGATCACTCTGTAAAACCGATAGTTGTTGATTCGGTTTCGTGTGTGAGGTTTGTATCGACTTGTCGAGCGTTTCATTGATCGTAGACCGTGTGAGGTCGATTAAATCCAGTCGGTAATTTGTTGAACTGACATCGGAGGGTAGATTATTGAAATAATGTCTATTCTCGAGCCAGGAAAGCGACATCCTACGTGACATCGAGCGTTTAGGTGAATCAAGAATACCTCGGGACTTAGCAAGGGTTTGTGAGTATTAGATTGGATCATAGCTCGAATATCTCTTTTATATAGTTTTAAATCTTTCTTTTGTGTATATTTAGTTTGTAGAACCGGTGATCGGCAAATCACCACGTTCGATGAGTTTTGTTGACTTGAACTAGGGGACGAGACCGACTTTGGTACTCGACCAGATTCCTCCGGGATACGACCTTGACTCACCAATCTAGGCTACGGTACCTTTGGCGGTAAGATTGGACACTTAGAAAAGGCCGATCAAGTGTTTCTGGCTCCGTTGCCGGGGAATCGGGTTGATATCTTGTAAGTTAGTTAAGTTCTTGGGATTAGGTCGTTTTTCTTATTTATTTTCTTTGTACAGTTTGTTTTATTTGTTGTTGTTGAAGTGTCACACCATTTACTCCGGTAGTGGTAGTGACAAGTTACCGTGATTGTGTTCGTGTTGTTTCCTGGATTGCGATTAATGGATCCATACGGCAATTACGGCTCCTATCCTTACTCATTCGGATATTACAATTATGGTGCTATGGGTTACCAAAAACAACCATTTTATCAGTTCAACCCATACACCGCATCATACAGAAATGAGTGGGATAATGCCCCAAGTTACTTTGATCAACAACTCGATACTTCTCCACCTCCGGAATCTGAGGTCTTTGAGAGAAGCAGATGGTACTTGAGCAAATAGTTGAAAAGCAAGGTAAAGAGCTTCGAGAACTTCGTAATGACCTCGCTCACGATACAAGCTACGATCACGAATTTGGAACATCAAGTGCAACAAGCTGTTAGAGGAGGTTGAGAGGAGAGAATGTGAAACTTTGGTAGAAGTCACCCACGAGGAAAGCTACGAGGATGGTATGAATCTTGTGTCCATTGAATCATCTATTTCATCTTTGTTTAGCCCTTACAGTAATACCTACGGGGTTGCACTCTATCGAGTTTGTTGTTGATATTGAGCCTAAATGTTCATACTTGGTGTTGGAGTCATTGTTGGTTGGTGTATGTTTTAGTTCGGGGAAAGTGAGTTCGTTGTTACGTGCAATGGACTCATAGAACCAATATTGGTGGTGAGGATTGATCCCGTTTTCTCGTGTTTCATTTTCAGGGGGTTCTCAATTCCTACGACTTTTGTAGGGAGAAGCAACGGTTTGCTCTCCTTTGGTATAGATATCCTTGACGTAATTCGGGGTAGAAGATCGAAGTGAGGACTTCAAACTCGAGAATGTGCTTTTATTGTTTTTGTCCCCTCGTGTTTCTTGTGCTTCTTTAGTTTGTATTTGATATTTCGGGTAAGTTTTGATGTTATATAACCCAAAGAAGTGTGTATCAGGGAGGCTAGTGTGTTGTTTTGGTTTTGATGAATTTGTGGTAATCCGTCTAGTTTCATTTCAATATCTCCATACTGTGTATCTTGTATATGTTGTGTTTCTTTTCGATATTAGCACGGGTACCACAGGAGGACTTTACGGATGCCCCATGATCGTACTTTCGCTTTTTCGGTTGTAAGCTAAGTTTTCTACCCTTATCATTCGTGTTTGGTTTTAAAGTAGGGGTGGTTAGTTTAGCTTTAATGTTACATTTTCATGTGGAGCGAATTATAGTTAGCGATTGTTATCCCTTTGGTGTAAATGAGTCGATTTTCAAGAATTTTGATGTCTTTTACATTGGTTTTGATATATCGAGCCTTTGGCATTGTTTTGATAAACATAGTGATTATATGAATGCATTTCATTTGTGTTGTGATCTTGTATTGAGGAATGGAGTAGTTTTGATGTGATCCGGGGAAAGATTTATGGTGGTTTTCAAAGGAAAAAGAAGAAAAGGAAAGAAAGTGGAAGAAGCCGGCATTTCATCCCACATTGCAAGTTTAGAAGATTTTCTTAGAATTTTATTAGTATTTATTTCTTATATTTTTTATTTCCTTTAAATAAATTTGTCCCACATCGTTTTGTGAGTAGTTTCTGTCTTTCATTCTAGCCTATAAAAAGGCTTTAGTAGTACTCTTTGTAATCAGACAAATTTTGAGATATATATTTTATTTGAAGCTTTAAGCTTTGGTGAGTTTTCTCACGTTGGTGCTTGGTGGATTCCAACACCGTTGTTTGAGTGGATTCAAGCGGAACTTATCAAGGTTACGAGCGGACCTTGTGGCGTTAAGTATACCAAGTTCTTAGATACGGGTTATCTAATGGTTGAGAGTCATACCAAGGTTCTTAGTTATGAGTTAGCTAAAAGTGGTCGCGGTGCTCGTTTTATTGGTGCCTTCGATCGGTCCTTGGCAATTTGGATCCGATTCGGTCACGTATCACATCAAGTTCTATCACGTTATCTTCGACTTTATGATTCATCGAGACTAGTGAGCGATTATGGTAGCAATTAATGACCCGGTTACCTAGAACTTATATTAGTAACTTTGAGGCGAAATAGAAAGGTCGTCATTGTTAGAGTACGGGATGACGGTTTTGGCATTTATTTTGACCCGATCAGGCCAAAGGCCAACCTAAACGATTAATCCCTTTGTTACCCCTACAAGCCTTTCGTAGGGTGGTTAGGCGCCATCGAACTAGCCTTTCTTGTTACTAACCCGTGAAAATCGATGTCCCTAACTTTATTTGATTCACGTACCGCTTGACTACCTTGCAATTGAGCTTGTTCGATTACTTGCAGTTTCACGATTTTGCGAGGTATTGTTGAGACGTAAGTAATGGTATGGAGTCGTGATTTACGAGATATTCGGAACAAGGAGTGTAGCAATGTGTAGGTTCAGTTTTGTTTGAAATTTTGATGTATATAAGAAGAAGAAGAAGAAAAGAAAAGAATTCAAAGTAGTAAATGTGTATAGATATAGTTCGATATAAGTCCAAAAGGACTAAAGTGTTGTATAATGAAGAAATGTGAAGTTGGAGTTAGGGTTTGGTTTGAAACCGAGAGTGTAAGTAGTCGGAAAGATTGAAGACAAAGTTGAAAACCGAGTATGTGTTTATATTTATCGATTAAAGCTCTTTTGCACTTTCTTCTTTCTATTTTTATCGTAAATATTCTTTTCGTTAGCCCGACCTAGCTTAGCATTATAACACTTCAAGTCTGCTTGACCTACTAGACTTCGATTGACCTCGATTAGTGGAGATGTTTATGAGTATAAACCTATGGTGTAACCTCGGAAAATTATCGTCTATAATCTAAACTAGTCGTTGGTGATAAATGTTGGAGAAGCTATACACACACATACATACATTTTTCTCAATGCAAGGTAGAACTTAAATCATATGCATTGGCGTCAATTACTTGTGTTTTACCATTTCAATTCTTATAGACTAGATGTATGATTGCAATGTTGACTCCATCTTTATTTTTGAAGCGCTCATCTTTGCTCGAGGGCGAGCAAACGCTAAGTAGGGGGTAGTTGATGAAAGTCAAATTGGCTGTCATTTTCTATGTGATTAGACCCCGTTTATATCTCGTTTTATATGTTTCCGGAGACATTTGTTTGTATTTTTATTTATTTACACCTTGGTTATCATTTCGAGACCTAGGACGTAAAGTCCAGGATTCTCGGTCTTTTTCGGTGTATTTACTATACTCTCGGTCACCCTAGTGTCCTGTAGAGGTTACGTGTGGTATTTGTAGTGATTTTGTACAGGTATTATGTGTTCGAGAAGGACATAATTCTAGTTATGAAGGTAGGGCGTGTGCTGAAGCTTAATCGTTCAAACGGATCAAAACCCATTGCTACTACAACCATACCTTCTATTGATCTGCATTTTGATCCCTCTTAGAGGTATTTTATGGGCTGGACATCTTCATGCAAATTTTAGATAATTTCATTAGATTTCCAACGCATTTTGAATCACTTGATTTGAAGGTGCACACACACAATTATGGCCGTTTCTTGAAGGTGTGTCGGCGGCGTGCGCCTGAAAAATGCTAGGCGCACGTACGGGTTAATTTTGTCCAAAGTTTGATCCGTCTTTCTACTTTTCTTGCATGTTAGGCGTGCGCTTTGACAAACCCTAGCAAGCACGCCTATGATGGATCTCACAAAACACTATAAATACCCTCATATGATATATATAGATATATATACATATATAGATCGGTTTCAACTCGTTTTTGCACTTTTTTCTTCATCTTTTAGCTTAGATCAGATTTGTAGGTTGATTAGTTTAGTTTGGTTGTACATTGTTGTAATCCGGAGGATCACGGTGATAGTTTGTGGCGTTATTGACGGGATTTCACTCGGAGATTCGATTTTCTACGGCCTAATATATTTGGTATTTCGTAACCTTTCTTGTTCTTGCTTTCGATCTTGATTTATGATTTGTTGATTTCTTTTATTTTATTGTTAGAATGAGTAGCTAATTGCTCGATAGTCGAGTAATGTGATAGTCTATGAAACCGAATCCTACCCTACTCGTGTGTGGTGTTCTTGATGTTTGATTTGTTGATTCTCGATGTTACCGTAGTTCTAGAACTTATACTTAACCACATTTGTTAAATTGGCCATTTGATAATCATATCACACGCATCGTCTTTACACATGTATTTTACGAGAGGATACGGGAACCGGGGTTCTACGATCACCCTATTAAACCGACTGAGTTGTTCAGATTCGGTTTTGTGTGTGAGGTTTGTATCGACTTGTCGAGCGTTTCATTGATCGTAGACCGTGTGAGGTCGATTATTTCGGTCGTGATTTATTCAACTGACATAGGTTGATAGATTATTGAAATAATGTCTATTCTCAGAGCCAGGAAACGACATCCTACATGACATCGAGAACGTTTAGGTGAATCAAGAATACCTCGGGACTTAGCTAGGGTTTGTGAGTATTAAATTGGATCATAGCTCGGCTATCTCTTTATATAGTTTTAAATCTTTCTTTTGTGTATATTTAGTTTGTAGAACCGGTGATCTGACAAATAACCACGTTTAGTAGTTGTGTTGACCTGAACTACGGATGATACCGACTTTGGTACTCGACCAGATTCCCTATGGGATACGACCTTGACTCACCAATTCTAGGCTACAATTGACCCGGTACACTGCCGGTAAGATTGAACACTTAGAAAAGGCCGATTAGCCATGGACTTTCACCACCTGTATGGCCCCTTCCCGATTCGGGTCAAGCTTGCCTTGGGACCTTGTCTCGCTAACCTCGTTTTCCATAATACTAAGTCTCCTTCTTTGAAGTAGAGTGCTTAACTCTGGAGTTATAGTATTGAGAAATCTTCTATTTGTATTTGGCCGTTCGATGAATGCCACATCTCTGGCCTCTTCCAAATTGTCCTTAGAATGCCTGAGTTCTAACTCCTGATCTACTTGTGTGTAGATTCCGCCATTGGGGATGGAAGTCCAATCTCTATTGGGATGACTGCTTCACACCCATAGGTTAAAGCAAAGGGTGTCTCCCCGTGGATGAGTTGGGCGTAGTCTTGTAAGCCCAAAGTATGATGGTAGATGCTCTACCCAATTTTCTCCTTCTTCCTCCAGCTTCTTTTTTAACCCAATCTTGACCTGCCTATTTGTTTATTCGACTTGGCCGTTTGCTTGGGGATGACCAGCAGAGGTGAAGTCTTTGCGTGATGCCCGAGCTCTATACACTATGCTCTAACCGTCCCGTCTTCAAAGCGAGTTCCGTTATCGATATCGAGAACTTTTGGTATGCCATCTTGATGTATGTCAACTTTGATGATACAATTCGATTATTTACCCCCTTTTCTAATGCAATTAGTGGCGTTTTGACATCAATTTGAGCAAATTTTATAATAAATTGAACCATTTTGTGTACATAGGAAATTCGAGAAGAAAAACCATGATTTTACTTTTATTATATTAGTTATTAGTGATTTTGTTATCGATTTGCACGTGGTATATTTGTGTCTATTTTGTAGCATAGATATCACATACACCGCAAACTATACTTTTCTAGAGGAACTTATGAATAACTTTGGCGGTAATGGTAGTTAGAGCTTAGAAAGCTTCTACCCATTTAGTAAAGTAGTCGACCGCCACCACTAAGAATTTGAGATTACACGGGCTCGGGGAGTGGCCCGACCATAACTACACCTTATTGATAAAAGGCCAAGGAGAAACTAAGGAACCATTACTTGTGAAGGTGATGAGACAAATTGTCATGCACTGGCATGACTTGCACTTCGAGGGCGAGTTCGTTCGCATCACTTTGTAGGGTAGGCCCGATAATGCCGAATAGGCGACACTTTCTTGCTGGGTCCGTGCCCCGCATGATTTCCACAAATACCTAGGTGACTTTCTCGGAGGAGATAATTTCCTTCATCCTTTGAAGCGCACCTGAGCCAAAGGGATATAAAAGATCTCTCATAAAGAACCTCATTAAACAGAGAGTACCTGCTCGCTAAAAGTTTCATCCTGCGGGCTGAGATCTATCTGTTGGCAGGATGCCATGTTTTAGATAGGACACATTTGGGTCCATCCATGTAGCTTGTTGAGTAACGGGTTGAACTTCGTTCTGGGCGTAGCTTCGTTCATTTAGTTGCTCTACCAGAACCTTCTTTTTGAGAGAAATTTGGATGCTAACTTTGAGAGTACATCAGTTCATTTAATTTAAGATCGAGAAACCTGCTCGATTTGAACTGAGTTGAAACTCTTGAGTAAGGGTTGGGCCACAGATTAATATTTCTTCATCGGTTCTTCCTTTGGTTCATACTCCCCTTTCACATGATTGACCACAAGTTGAGAGTCACTGAACACTTGCAAGTTGCACCTAGCTTGTTGGCTAGTCGGAACCCGGTAATCAGGGCTTCATATTCCGCCTCATTATTCGTTGCTTGGAAATTGAAGCGTAGGGCATAGGGGAATTCTTCTCCCTTTGGATTTATGAGCAGAATATCTGCACCTGCCCCCTCTTTACTGGCTGCTCCATCTATGTATAACGTCCACGACCCTGTTTTGTTCATCGGCTGGTCTTGCTCGATGTTAACTGCAATCCCTTTAGCTTTGAAATCTACTAAGGCTTGGGCCTTAATCGCAGTTCAGGGTTGGAAGTCCAGGTCGTACTCGGTGAGCTCTACTACCCACTTTGCCAGTCTTCCTGGTGTATCGAGGCCGTGCCAAGATTTGTCTAAGTGATGGCGATCCGTAACTATAGTTATCGGATGTGCTTGAAAGTATGACCTTAGTGTTAGGAAATCACGCGGGAGCGTAGTGAAATTTAAAATTTATTTCTATCAACCCAAGATCGACTTCGTTTAAGCAATAAACAAATAAGCTAGTAGACGGTGGTTACCTTGCTTGATCTAAAAGATCGATGCTTTGACCTTCTAAGAAGAGTAGCGATGCACGGAACCGCCCCAAGCGTTCGGACTCTACCGGTGATCCACACGAGCACCCGCCGGAATCCCATCGTGAATTGCTACTAGAAAAATCCGGTTCTTGCAGACCGGCCTTTTTCTCTCTCTAATCTCTCTCTAAGAAAACTCTCTTAATTTTCTTGTTGAAAATAAGACTTGTAATTGTGATGTACAAAAGATCTAGCCAAGGCTCCTTAAATAGGGTGACTGCTCCTCTACAGATTCCCAATCGATTGAGATTAGTTTCAGTGATTGATGAAAGAAAACATTAGCCTAATAAAATAAGGAAAATCCTTTGATTGATTTATCTCATTTAATATTCAATATCTTATATTAGATATATTCCCAAAATATATATTTACAATATCTTATATTGAATATATCTTTATCTTATTACCATAAATCTATTTTCCCAAAAATCAATTAATATCTAATATTAATATATAGTAATCTTATTAATTAAATTGCACAATTCAAATGTATCCAATGCAAATTAAAATGACGTCCCTTCCCCACTTATTTGGGAATTGAGATTTTCTTTAATTAATATAATACTATAATTAATTAATTCACAAAATACATGTATATGTATATTTTATATATATATATATATATATATATATATATATATATATATATATATTCTAAATATATGTATCAATATACATTATATATATATATATTCGAAATATATGTATCTATATACGTATTTAATTAATCAACACAATCAATATCTTCTATTATATTTATTCATAATAAATAAATATCACCATATTAATTAACCACTATAACCTTTATAGTATGAGATAAATTCTTTCCTTATTTGGTTATAAACTATACCACATTTTAATCCGACTTGATGTTCATATGTGTGTGACCCGATAGAGTTCGAATATGTTGGCCGTAGGCACAAAGTGCAAATTATGAAAATGCCTTTCATGCCTTACGATCACGAGGATAGCGTCAAAGCAACACACCGTGACCCTAATCATTGGAAGTGTCAAATGCAATGACTACTACCTTTCATGTGAAAGCTTGATTACCGTGTAAATAGAATCCTATCGCTGTAATAATATCCATACTGTCGTTTATCGAGTGTCAAACATCAATGACCGTATCTTATAATCTGGATATCATGCTCTCTCGAAGTAACTCATTTACTTCCACTTTGCATAGATTCACGAAAGTAAGACATTCCTTATAAGAAGGCTCTTTCGGGTATTCACTCCTACTAATAGAGTACGCGATTTCCGACGACTAAACATGTATACTACGCATGCTTCAGTATCCACCCAATCACTAGATTCACTACCGCATGATCGCCCCGTGGCTATGGGAAACCTCAATAGTGTCAAAGCATGACAATCCACACCGTGACGCCATGAAGACTCCGGTCCTAAGGATAATTACTAAACCGTCACATAGTGTGACACTTAACAGTGTAAGTGGGTTAGTCTAACATACTCATTCTCTAATTCACATCCACGTACAGTCTAAGTGTCTCTACACTTTGATAGACGAGATCTATCCCTGCCCTTAAAGACATAAGACATATCACGTGCTAGCCTTTGTTTGTACTATCAATGCCATGTTTAATAGTACATCGACTAGAGACATTTAAGTATCAAATTTTTAAAGTGATTAGAGATCTCATCAACCATAATTGCATATCATGGTTTCTCTATCACAATTTAATACTAAGGACGTTATCATATAACAATTCATAATTGGTTCTTTAAAAGAACAAATATATGACAACAGAAAAGCCATTTAATATATGTATAAACATAAAGAAATAGTAGAAATGATCTTACCCGGTCGGATCCGGTCCAACGCGATTGGGTTTAGGACACTATTTCAACACTTAGTTTCCTTGAAGCATGCACTAAGGCCAATACTAGCTTCTCCGCATTAGTATATCTGACTTCTGGTCCATGAGGGCTAGACTGACATAAAAGATTGGTTTCTGCACATTATCCTCATCATTGACCAGGAATGCACTCACTGCCTCATCACTGGCGCCAAGTATATCAACAAGGTTTCTCCTTCTTGAGGAGAGCTCAGGGTTGGCAGCTCAACCAAGTAGGACTTGAGATCATCAAAGGCCTTCTGGCTTTCCTCATTCCATTAGAATGGACCCGTCTTCCTCAAGACTTTGAAAAGGGGTAAAGCACGTTGTGCGGACTTGGATAAGAATCTGTTCAGGGCGGCCATACGCTTTGTTAGCCGTTGTACTTCCTTAATATTCCTCGGGGGTAGCATTGTCTTCAACGCGTCAAGTTTGTCCGGATTTACCATAATTCCCTCATTTGAGATCATATATCCCAGGAATTTACCTTACCTGGCCCCAAACGTACACTTCTTCGGGTTGAGTTTCATTTGTGTCTGCCTTAGCACACTAAACACCTCCCTGACATCAAGTAAATACTGCTCAAGAGACTGCTCTTGATTAAGAGGTCATCCACATAAACCTGTTAGGAAATCTACGCGGGAACGCAGCGGAATTCAAAAATTTATTTCCTATCGACCCAAGATCGACTCCGTTTAAGCAATAAACAAACAAGTAGTAGACGGTGGTTACCTTGGTTGATCTAAAAGATCGACGCTTTGACCGTCTAAGGAGAGTAGTTCGCATAGAGCCGCCCAAGTGTTCGGCCTCTACCGCTAGTCCACACGAGCACCCGCCGGAATCTCATCATGGATTGCTATTGGAAAACTCCGTTTGCTAGACCGGCCTTTTTCCCCTCTCTCCAACTCTCCAAAAGATGCTCTCTATTTTACACAAGAACTATGAGCTCTTGCAATTGTGATGTACAAAAAAGCTTGACACACACCTCCTATTTATAATGAAAGTGGCACCCCAGATAGAGTAGAAAGGAAGAAAACTTTTTTCCAATAAAATAAGGAAAATATAATAGATTGATTTATCTCATTTATTATAATATCTTATATCAAATAAATCTAGGATATTGTCAATATCTTATATTGACTATATTTATTTTATTACCATAAATTAATTTACACATGTGTATATATCACATATATATAATACATAGAAATCAATATAATATCCAAACATTGAAACATGATCAACTTGATTGGCATTCACGTGTGTCAACCAAACACACAAATTTCGGCGCCAAGTATTAGATATATATATATATATATATATATATATATATATATATATATATATATATTAATATCTTATATTAATATTTGGTAATACCTTAGCACACTAAACACCTCCCTGACATCAAGTAAATACTGCTCAAGAGACCTGCTCTTGATTAAGAGGTCATCCACATAAACCTTTATATGGATCCGATCTGGTTGCTAAAGATCTTATTTACGGCTCTCTGAACCCAATCGGGTTGGACCAGATCCGACCGGGTTGGATCATTTCTACTATTTCTTTATATTTATACATATATTAAATGACTTTTCTGTTGTCATATACCTGTTCTTTTAAGGAACCAATTATGAATTTTTATATGATAACGTCCTTAGTATTAAACTGTGATAGAGAAACCATGATAGGCGATTATGGTTGATGAGATCTCTAATCACTTTAATAAGTTTGATACTTAAATGTCTCTAGGCGATGTACTATTAAGCAGGCATTGATAGTATGTACATGCTAGCACGTATTAGATGTCTTCATCTTTAAGAAAAGTGGGACGAGATCTCGTCTATTGAAAAGTGCGAGAGACACTTGGAGTGTGCGTGGGCGTGTATTAGAGAATGCGACGTTAGATCGACCTACTTACATTAAGTGTTGCACTATGTGGCGGTTATGTAATTATCCTTAAGACCGGAGTCTTCATGGCATCACGGTGTGGATTGTCATGCTTTGACACTATTGAGGTTTCCCCTAGCCATGAGGCGATCATGCGGTAGTGATTGGTATGATATTGAAGTATGCAGAGTATACATGTTTGGTCGTCCGGGAATCGCGTATCCTATGATTGGGATTGAATATCCGAAATGGCCTTCTTATAAGGAATATCTAGCTCTTGTGAATCTTTGCAAAGTGGGAGTAAATGTGTTATTCGAGAGAGCATGATAACCAGATTATAAAATACGGTCGTTGATGACACTCGACAAACGACCGTATGGATATTATTAAAGCGATAGATTGTAAGTTACACGAGAATCGTTTTCACGTGAAAGGTAATAACCATTGAATTTGACTCTTTTGATGATTGGGGAAGTGCGTGTGTGTTGCTACGCTATCCCGTGATCGTTAGGCATGAAGGCATTTTCATAATTTACACTTTGTGTCTCATGGCTAACATATTCGAAGCCTATCGGGTCACACACATATGAACATCTAGCGGATTAAAAAGTGGCTATAGTTGATAACCAAATAAGGAAAGAATTTATCTCATGCTATAAAGGTTATAGTGGTAAATTAATATTGTGGTATTTATTTATAGGTTTTTGTTCAGAAGGACAAACTATTATATTTATTAGGCTACAAGAACATGGATGATTAGAAGGGACAAAACTTATATAAACTTACCAAAATACCCTTTTTCTAATTAAACCTAATTAGAAAACATAAACCGCATCTCTCATCAATTGCACATCTATTTTTCATCTGTAAATTCTTCTTGCCGGCAACACTATTCTGGTCGGAAATATCATCCCCCTTCTTGCCGGCAACACTATTTTGCCTTCTTCTTGCATCTGTACCTCCTGCCGACAGCCATTGATAGGAGATGGACGGACAGAGGGCGAAAAAAAGAGAGGGTGACATGAGTGATATCCTTCCAATTTATGCTTCGATTCGGTGGATTTGCAACACGAGTTTCCAAATTCGTGAAGGCTTGCTTTGGTCTGCGCAACCGATTCTCTCGTGTCTTATGGAAGGCATTTAAAGCTATGGATTCGCAGCTTCTCCATTCAAATGGCATGGCATTTCTGATGTCAAAGGTTGAAGCTTTACACTTCGAATCGGCTAGTTCAAGGAAGCCATTTTCTGGGTTTTATTCTCTGTTAATTTCTGATTTGATTCCCTGTTAATATCGCATTTATTAAACCGATTTGACTCTGAAATCGCCCTTGAAGGTTTCAATGGCACGATTGAAAAGATACACAGTCATCTTGAATCTGGGACGGCATGGTGTTTCGTGAGAGCTAAATCGAAGCTTTGAATTTTTAATTTTGAATCGAAGCTCACGAATCTTTGAGCGATTTTGGGAGGAGAAGCAGGGGTTAGGGAGGAGAAAGAGGCGACGGCTATACATGTGCCGTCGGAGTTAAACGATCGGATTTGAACGCCGGAGCTGAACGCTGTTAGAAGTAATATCGTCGGGGACCATGGACCCATATTCAGTAGCTACAATAAATCGAATAAAATTATTCATCAGACTGAATAATTATATCCAACCTATTAATTCCGGGATTACACCACCATAAACCCAAGCTGAACTCTATCGAATATAGATAACTTACACTCAATTTATGAGTCGAAAGCGTCCATCGATATAATCATTACATACGGATAAATCCTCCATTGATCGCTCACTTCGATTCGGGATATTTCCGTAAACCCTTCTCGAAACATATTATCTTTATTTACCATTAACCCCTAGTGATCAATTAGTTCATATCCAATATAATATGAACTCGGCCGATCGATCGCTTTTGTAGGGTCAACAAATAAAGAGGCTATCGTCTACTTCCGAGGAAGGAATAGATTCCATATCTGTAATAATAACACAGACTACTCACTCATTCCAGAATAGAGCCAACGAGAAGTGTTGGACCACATACTTCGAGGTGATCCTTACTAACACATCAAACTCTACCCTAGTCTAGCGTTAAATGCGTGATCACCTCAGGATTAAGATTAATCCATATATGATCATCTTGTGATTCGATAAGACTTCTCGATTCACGGAATTATATCGAGAACTCAAATCAAATCGGTCCAAATTACTATATGATTATCATCATATATAAATGCCCCACTAGGTACTGTTAGTAATACCATCCGCAATGAAACGATTTATGGATCAGATACATAAACTACACGTAATAAAATAACTAGATCTATATCTACAAAGGGGTTGTAGAACATACCTCTTGGATCTCAAAATCCAAGTTGAAGAACCGCAATAGGATGAGCGAAGGAAAGCGTGAAGAGTACCACGATCTTCCGTCACGTGTGATCCAAGCAACTCCCGGTGGAAGGAAATTCTCGACTCGAACCCTTCCGATATGCTACCCGGAAAAAATCTCCAAGATTTTCCCTTGACTCCCTTGGCGAAATTTTCCTTCACCTCTAAGAGGTAGAAGTCTAAAATTGTAGTGTGTTATTTGGCAGGAGAACTCTCTTTATATAGGAGAGTAAAACTTAAGCCCCAAGGATTTTATAATTAATACAAAATCAATTATGATAATCCTATTAAATAAAAGATAATCCCATAATATTCTAGAACAAATCTAGGATAATATTTATCTTTATTTCTTTCCATAAATATTTATCCAATAAATATTTTATGCACACGTCTTATTAATCACAAGAAAACTAATTTCTTGTTCAAAAAAAAAAAGGGGCGCCACTTTTAAATCATGACCTAGTCATAATTAATTTTGGGCTATAACACAATTAAGCCAAGATTATGGAAAATGTCTTTTCCACATATTTAATTATTTAGCCCAACTAATTTAATAGTCCACTAAACAATTAATTCACATATCGTTTTAATAAAGTCAACAAGAACTAAATTAATATTATTAGGATTCGACGTCCGAGAATATTGTGCTATATTAGGAAGCACGTCGGGGACCATGGACTAATAATCAGCGGCTCCGATAAATCAAATAAATAATTATAGAATAATTATATTCGATAAATCAATCACAGAATATGCCACCATAATCCCGTATTCGCACTCTCCGATTATGAGATTATATTTATCTCTCACGAGAATAATAATAAGCGTCCATTGATATAATCATTACATATGGATTAATCCTCCATAGATCATTCATTCTAAATCGGGAAGTTACCGTTAACCCTTTTAGAACCTCTTATCCTTATTTACCATTAACCCCACAGTGATCAATTAATTCATACAACTCTTTGGTGATCAATCAATGTGATATGAACTCGCGCGATCGATCGGTTTCTAGGATTAACAAATAAAGAGGCTGTCTATCTACTTCCATAAATTGAAGGAATGGATTCCGTATTCGTGATAACACGGACTACTCACTCAATCCAAGTACAATGCCAAGATGGGGTAATTCGGACCACAGACTCGGTGTAATCCTTAACCGTCAAGTCAAACTTCATAATGCGATTCAAGCGGTTGATTGTGATCACCTCGGATTAAGATATATCCATAAATATGATCATCCATTGATTCGATAAGACTTCTCGATTACGGAATTATATCGAGAACTCTAATCAAATCGGTCCGATACTATATGATATATCTATCATATATAAATGCCCCATTAGGTTCTCTTAACCGAAAGTCCGGATAAGACAATCACACCTATTGTGTTCGGGTGCATTAATAGCACGTTAAAGGAGAGACCCGATACTACCGATTAACTTCACTACGGGCTAATTGTATTTTAAGTACATCTTTACTAACTCAATCCTCCCGTGTATATACCATACACTGAGTTAAGTGATTACATAAACGATATACTTTAGGGTTTTCTGTAGTGTAATTACTATTGTCACATCGGTGAATATGAGAATAATAAATATGAATAACAATATCATTTCATTTATTAAATAAAACAATTACAAAATTGTCTTTCGGGCATCACACCTAACAGTACCCTATTACCGACAGTCCGGATAAGACTGTCACACCTACAGGGTTCTAGGCGCATTATTAGCAAATTAATCTTGAGACCCGTACTCAGATTAATCAACGCTACGGACTAAGTTAATTTTAGTACATCTCACTAACTCAATCCTCTTGTGTATAGCCATACCTGTTGAGTTATGTGATTACATAAACGAGGTACTTAGGGTTTTGATAGTGTCTTAATTATAAACATAAATGCATATAATAAGATGAATTATTAATTACGTCCTAAAACAATTAGACAATTGTCTTTCAGGTACTACTACACTTACAAACGCTTGGGGCCGGGGAAGAAAGCGCATTTTTTTTTGAAAAAGTTTAGGGTTTAGGATTGTTTCTATTAATTTTGTAACATTACTACATTTTTTTATGTACTTTATCTGCTTTTTATGGTACATTCTTATTTGTTTTTGGTATTACGACTTGTTTATGAGATGCTACTACTTGTTTATTGCCCGTTATTATATGCTACTGTTTATTACATTACTTGTTTTTAAAAATATTATTATTTGTTTATTATACATTACTCTTTTCCATTGGATGTTCTGACATTTTATAAAGTACATTCTTATTTGTTTCTTGTTTATTCATTATTTGTTTTTCGTGGCTATTACCACAGTTTATCTAGTGTTGCTACGTGTTTAATGTGTAAAAAAGGTATTTTTGTCCATTTATTATGAATTTGTCCTTTCTAATCACAAAACATGTAGTAACGTCCTTCTGGACCCATTTATGAATTTTTTTGTCCTTGTAGCCCCTTCCCCCATTTATTTATTATGAATAAATATAATACAAGATATTAATCATGTTGATTAATTAAATATACACATAATGTATGTGTGTCGAAATTTATTGTGTATATTGATACACATGGATTTTGCAAATTAATTAATCATAGTATTATATTAATTAAAGAAAATCTCAATACCCAGATTAATGGAAAAGGGGACGCCATCTTAGAATGTATTGGATACATTTGAGTTGTGTAATTTAATTAATAAGATTACCATAATATTAATATTAGCTATTAATTGATTTTGAAAAAATAGATTTATGGTAATAAGATAAATATAGTCAATATAAGATATTGACAATATTTTGGAAATATTTAATATAAGATATTAAATTAAATGAGATAATTCAATAAAAGATATTTACCTTATTTTATTAGGAAAATGTTTTATTTCTCCTCAACCTACTAGGAGCTAAT
Organism: Gentiana macrophylla; assembly: GCA_026214975.1. Lineage (NCBI taxonomy): Eukaryota > Viridiplantae > Streptophyta > Magnoliopsida > Gentianales > Gentianaceae > Gentiana > Gentiana macrophylla. The sequence goes on along the minus strand of CM047810.1, from coordinate 2,504,989 downwards.
CCCAATCAGATTGGGAACAATAGGGGCGTAGGTCACCTTATAAATAGGGTGGCTTGGTTAGCTCTTTTGTACAACACAATTCCAAAGGCTAATAGTTCTTGTGTGAAAAATAGAGAGCTTCCTGCAGAGAGATTTTAGAGAGAGAAAAAGTCGGTCACAGCACCGAGTTTTTTTTACGGTAAGCAATCCATGATGGGATTCGGGCGAGGTGTTCGTGTGGATCACCGGTAGAGGCCGAACGTTTGGGGCGGCTTCTGCGTAAAACTACAACCGTAGACAAAGCGTCGATCCAATTGGATCAACCAAGGTATTCTTTTGTCTACTTCTTTTACACTTGTTGCTTAAGCGAAGTCGATCTTGGGTAAAAGGAAATCAAAATTTTGAATTCGATCGTTCCGCGTAGATTTCTAACACTTCTGCGCCCTTAAGTGCTAGACCAAGTAGGCTTTTGAACGCAGGCATATCCAGGTTCCTTAAAGCTTTCAATAAATCTTGTTGAGCGAGATCAGCAAGCACCTCTTCCTCCTGGGGTTGATGCTGGCTGGTGGTGGGGTTTGGATTTCTCCCGCCACTGTTTGGCGGCCGGTATTGCTGCGATTGGATCAGTTTCCTGGATCAACGGATAGCCTGGGTCCTTTTCTGTATTCTTTGGTGGTGACATTGCTTATTTTTATGAAGCGCCGATAGGAGGTTCAAGCCCTCCTTCTAGCGCCAATTGACGATGTTGGATATCGTCTATTCAATAAACCGGACAAAATTAACTCATATGACTGTTAACTGAAGAACAATGAACAATGGGAATGGCTGCTTGTGTGTATTTTAGACTGAGCTTGAGAGTTATTTCTCTCAAGTTGCCTACGTATCCAATGTATGTAATTGAAATTAAATTTTCGTAGTTCCTTAGGAATTAATTATATAGGAGGCGTCTCGCCTATTTCTAGTTCTACAAGTATTAGGGTTTATTCTTAACCCATAAGGATTATTACGTGTGAATCCCTTTGATTTAGAGATAATTATGACTATCATTAAATGACAAGATCAATGTCATTATATATGTGGATTCTTTCCATGTTTTTCCCATAATTAGGGTACATGTTTAAATGGCGGATAGGAAAGCTCTACCCGACCTGTGTTGAGCCCCTCAGGTCGTCTCGACCTGACTTGTATCCCCCACCTCCGTTAAGACGAAGCCGAGACCTGCGGTGAGTACATTCGAGAAGAAAAGCTAGACCTTCCACCGAGGTTTAGGCCGCTCTACCGATTGATGTGGGGCCCCTGGCCATTGTATTTATTATCCTTCTCTTTCTCTTTATTTATTTATGGCGTCATTCTACAACGACACGCGTGTTATGGGTTAATTTGGACCTCGTCATATATATATATATATATATATATATATATATATAATGGGCTGTACAGCAGAAATGTGGCAGGTAGACGTAATTGTAAGACGGACATGGAATGATGTTAATGCTATCGATTTTTCTTCTTGTCATTTAACGAATTTTTGTTTTTCAGTAATTATCAGTATTAATAGAAAATATTAATTCTAAAAAACAACAAAGTATTTTTCATTCATATGAATATAACGTGTTTACTTTTTGTTCACAGAGTTTAACCATTACGCCCAGTTGTGTGCATCGCCCAGTCTCCGTCTATGCGTGGTTGATTGGTTACAAGCTTTGAAAACAATTTATTTATTTATTTATATGATCCACTTCATTGTCTATCTCAAGACTCCAAGTTGAGTTTTCTTTATATATATTTAATAAAGCATTTAAGATAAGATGACAAAAAAAAAAGTTTATAAAAAAACAGTTTTGGTATCGTAAAATAAGTTTTTTTTTAAGGAAAGATAAACATATTATTACCCTAAGTCTGCGATTGCGCAGAAATTACATTATTAGAAGGAGAAGTTTCCCGACCGGTGCGACCAAAGTGGTAATTCGTATACAGCCAAATAAGTGTGTCGGTAGACACACATTGCGTGACTTGACAAATGTAAAAGTAAAAAAACAATGGATGGTAAAAGTCTGAAACGATCGCGCGCTAAGCGGTAAAGATGGACATATCATCCGACGGTCTCAATACGCTTGAACTCATGACATGCAATCAGATTCAAAGGTGACTGCTGAGAGTCCCAATTGAATAGCCTCTTCTACCGCTAACTGAATCGCCTGCATCTCGAGAATTTCAGGACTGTACCAGGGTCGAGGTGGAATGAAAAAACAACAATAATCGAACCGAGTGCATCCCTGAAGATCAAACTACTCCAGTACCCGAGTCCATGACTGAAGCATTAGAATTACATTTCCAGCTGCCCATAGGAGGCGCACTCCATATGACCGGATGGTCGGGCCCCTCAGAAGCTGTGTGGGAAGAGCTCATTGCCTGACGGGACTCCATTAGCCCGGCTAAGGACATATAGACCACACGGGATATGTATATGGGGCATTATCAAAGACCGCACTACATCGAGCTTCTAGAGGTTCCAGAGTAGTAGGCAAAAGGTAGAGAGCTCATCCGGATTGTAACGCGCTATCATCCCTCCAAAAAACTCCTTAAAATTTGACCCATGCTGCATCCGCTGACTACAAAACAGCAGAGCTACCTAGATCTCTCTAGCGTAGTCCTGATAAAAAGGACATGCCATAAGGACTCCATCTCCCTCCACATGCCAAACAAAGGCCCGAGTCAGATTACGCTAGCAGCAAATTTGCTCCCTCAATCGGCAAACAATCCTGCAGACATCGCCGCGGAAATCTTGAACACCAGCAAAGACGGTAACTTTCAAACATCCTCCACACTATGTCCGGACCTGATGATGAGGATGCATGTGCCGAAGCAGGCAACCTTCCATACAAGCTCAATGCAAGAAAATATCCTGACTTCACTGTGTACCTACCCGACGATCATAATGCCAAATCAATTTATCTGGGTGCGAATTGCCTGCGATTAGGGTCTGAAGAATGGAATCCACCTCCTAAGCCTAGAATTCTTGCGTAATGTAAGGCAAATTTCATTGTCTAGTCCTGGCAAAAGCAAGGCATGTACCTTACCATCGGAAGGTAAGGAATGGGTGAGTGAGCTAACCGAAAGGAAGGCGGTCTAGAAACCCAAAGCGTCATGAAAGAGCGTATATGGAACTTCCATCTCCTATGCGCCAACGCAGTCCTTACATTAACATATATATATCCCTTCCGACAAGCTCCGCCACAAGAAAGATGGTCTGCTCCCCAACCCTGCCGCCATAATAGTTGTACCCGGATGGTATTTTGCATTAAGTACTCAACTTTCAAGAGCAATGGGACAAGTAAGGAACCGCCATGACTACTTAGCTAGTAATGCCAAATTAAAACATTCCAAATTGCGAAAGCCAAGGCCCCCAAGATTTTTGGGCAAACAACGAGTGTCCCAGTTTCGCCAATGCACATTCTGTTTGGCCTCAGTATCCTCCAAGAAAAAGCCGCGAATATACTTCTCAATCTCTTGAACTAATGTGGGAACCTTAAAGCACTGTATAATGAATGTAGGTATAGCTTGCAGGCTCGATTTGATCATGACTTTCTTCTCTGCAGGAGAGAGAAGCTTATCTTTCCAACCGGATAATTTTTTCCACACCTTCTCTCGAAGAAAATCAAAAACCTGCCGTTTGTTCATTCCAAGGACAAATGGCATGCCCAAATACTTACCCGTACCAGTTCCAACGGAATCTAAAGAAAGCCCGAAATATAATCTATGTCTTCCTGTTGAATAGCCTTGTTGAAATATAAACTAGATCGATGAAAATTGATAGCTGACGGACAACATCCCATACTGATTAAAAAGATTCAAAAGTGTTTCCAAAGCCCCATCCAAGTACTAAAAAAAGAGCATGCTGCCATCAGCGAAAAGCAAGTGCGCAACCTGGACCTGTGCCTGCCAGCCAAACGTAGTACCTCGTAGCACCTCTCACAGTCCGGTCCGAAAAAGCTGTCAATCCCTCTCGCACGGACTATAAAAAGGAACGGGGAAAGAGGATCCCCATGCCGGATCCCCCGAGTAGGGATAATCCGAGGTCCGGGCCTTTCATTTACAAGAGCCCTATAGGTAATTGACGAAACGCACCTCCGCAGTAAATCAACAAAAGCCCATGGAAAACACACATGGTGCATAACACCCTAAAGATAGCTCCATTCCACCCTATCAAACGCTTTGGCCATATCCAGTTTGATAGCCGCATGGTTTTGACAACCTTGTCCGACCTTCATGGAATGAAATGCTTCAAAAGCAACTATGGCATTATTTGTGATCAACCTGCCTGAGGCGAAAGCACTCTGATTGCCCGAGATAACATCGTTTATGACCTGCTTAAATCTATTGACAAGACACGTGAGAAGCGGTTTGTATGTTGAATTACATAGTGCAATCGGCCTCAACTCACCCATCCGGGTGGGAGAGGCGCCACCCAGTACAAAAGCTATATATAAGTCTCGCACAACTGGCTGGATCCATGCCTTGAGACTCACTTACTGTAATTCTTTTTTTTAGGAAGACTTGCTGTAATTCTGTGTACTTGTATTATATGTCCCTAAAACTCAAGCACTGACATAAGAAAAAGCCATATACATATATACATATATATATATATATATATATACGTACGTGTATATAAATTGGACTTAGGAGTATAAAAAGTAGTTAATTGTCCACTATCACTGTATGATGTCACAAAACCTATAGTCTAAGGGCTCGAAAAATAAAATAGGCATCATCATGAGAATCAGAAAGTAATTAAAAAAGGTTATTTAATCCTTTTCTGCGGTATTGAAAATGACATTCTTGTTATCTAAAAGAATTGAATTGGTCATTTGAGAAAGTAATTACAATGTAAATATTACCTGTATATTTTGACTTTGAGATATTTATTTGTATTAAGAAACCTCTTTGTATAGGGATTGAATTATTGTGGTGGAGATGTACAATAATTGAAGGGGGAGGGGGGTTCACCATTTTGTCTTTGTCATAAAATAATTAATCGTTACATCAGTACATTTCATAATTCTTCAATTTATGTCACGCCAGTATGACGACAAAACTAAACTGAAAGTAAATGCTGATGCAAACGTTTACCTTTTTATTTATTTTTTATTTATTTTTTTTTTTTTGTTGGGAAAAAGGACTTTGCTTATCTCTGGAAATTTCAATTTATTTGTAACTTTCCAGAATTTGAGTGTAACAACGATACTTAAGTCATAGTAGTATGTTTAGTAATTGCATGTTCATATATAATATAATCCTCTTTGATCTTAAATCATTAATATCTTAATTAATAATCATTTTTCTCGTTTTTACCGTGTATGAGAATACATTATCTTTTTTTCTTAAAACTGCGTTTCATAGAAATTTTAACAGAGGATTCAGGAAGGCGGTTGTTCTAATTACTCCACAAGTCAGTGAACCTCACCTAAAGCAACTATCAAAAAATCAGCTAAAGACTGACTTCTCCTAATACCCTATCATGAATGTTGATCGAAATAATCAAACTCAAGAAGTTATGAATGTAGGGATCCATTCTTATCAGTATTTCATATAAAAATAAATAAATAAATAAATAAATAAATAAAAGAGGGCCCATTTCATTACAAAATCAGAGCTTCAATCAAGTGGTATATACTAGAAGAATTGAAATAAGTGTCAATAATTTATAGAAGCAAATGGATGGACACATCCCCCATTCTTAGCCAAGCAATATTCATTGTCTTCTGGACTTGTACATCAACATTAACCAAGAATGTGGGATCTCAATAAAAATTAGTTTATTTATTTTGGCCTCCTCCTTCCTCTTCTTCTTCTTCTTGCTTATGATATCACCCAATCCCACTTTCTTGGTATGAGTCTTGTGATTCTTAGATACATAAGACACATTTGTTTATTTACAGCGTATCTCGTATTTGACAGCATATCGATATGTATCACATACTTATAATAAAGACACAACGGGGTTGAATATGATTAGTGGTGAATATTATTATACTTTCTCTTTAAGACTAAAGTTCGATTCTCAGCATGTACGTCTCTAATATAATAATAATAATAATAACCGTCTTTCCGATTCCCTTAATTTAAAAAAGAAGACACCGACAAATTTATAATTTTTAATATTTTGATACAAGATTCACATATTTACTATATCCATAACTTAAATATGTGAAATGAATAATCACATTAAAAATTGAGTATAGAGCACCACATAATGAATGAAAAACTATCTAAAATAATGAAAAAACTACCTAAACTAATTGTTCCAATTTACCTTAGTAATCGATACAGGATTCGAATATGCATACTCATGACTTGAATATGTGAAATGAATAATCACATTGAAAATTGAGTATAAAACGCCACATAATAAATGAAAAACTACCGAAAATGATGAAAAACTAACTAAACTAATTGTTCCAATTTACCTTAGCCAAAAGGATCTCTCATCAGTCATCGCCCGTCCGTCCGTCCATAGAATTCAAGTATATGAAATGAGTAGTCACGTTGAAAATTGAGTTAAAACGCCACATAATGAATGAATGAAAAACTATCGAAAATAATTAAAAGTTACCTAAACTAATTGTTCCAGTTTACCTTAGCCAAAGGGTCTCTCATCACCCGTCCATGATTTAGAAGATGATGTAAATCGAAAACGCGTCTTGATTATTCAAAGGTATATCGACTTTAAACTTTTTTGTTGAGATGAGTTGTTGTTCCATCTTAGATTAGAAAGATGTCTTATCTGTATCAATTAGTGATGCATGCCTTTCAGTACGTACATTTAACTTGTTGTAAGATTTAATGTTGAAATAAATTGTACCCTCTTATTTATATTCATATGTCACAACAATGTTTAGTGTTGAAACAAAGACATTCTTTGAAAGTTACCGGACGATGTGTGACCGGCCGGAGAGAGGCGATTCCGGTACGTGCAGGCAATCAGCTGTAAATCACACATATACATCATTAGAGATAGTTATATAGGAGCGTCAATCATATCCTTATTTTTTTTATTAAATTTAATTTTTTATAAGAGAAAAACTTATAGAATGTAAATGTGTGTATATATATAAATATATGTGCATGGTAAAAGGTGGATCACATGAATGACATACTTCATTTTCATCTAGACATCTATTCCTTTTGGTTGGTTCAACTGCATACGACTTATGCTTTTATTGGTTGTGTGGTTGATTATTTTGATATTAGAAATATCAGCGGTTTTCAAAAATTTATAACGTGCGTAAAAAAATTATCGATTTTTCTTGTCCTTAAAACATAAGTTTATATATTCAATTTTATACAACTAATTATTGATGAAAATACAAAAAGTAAGTCGCAAAGAAAACGAGTCGATAAATAAAAATAACTGAAGTCAATTTATATATATATATATATATATATATATATATATATATATATATATATATATATATATATATATGTTTATAAGAAAAATCTCCACTATTTATAGCTGGCCATGTATGTTTTATGACTCAAAAAAATTAGTGGATATTAGTTATAAAGCGCCGTCATTAGAGAAGCTTAATGATCATTTAGAACACTCAAAAACTTATTCGGTTATAAGGGCGTTTTAATATTTTTCTTTAAAATTATCTGTTTAATTACTTTGGATGTCGGTTATAACGCCAGCATTATTCCTCTTTTTCCCTTCTTCTAATTTTTTCTCCGTCCGTAGATAGATAAAAGATGCTTTCCGTCTCTTTTATTTCATAGTTGCTTATTATTTTTCAACTCCGTCTCTACAAATTTTCATATTGCTTTTGACCTTGGTTTTATCATGCTTTTAATTTGTAGAGCTCTGCCGTGACTTGTTATATGGATTTTTGGTGGGCATTGTTGACGCTGTACTGTTATTAGTTTTGTGGGGTGAAATTGTGGGGTCTTTCGTGATTGCTTGGTGGGATAGTGATTTGTTTGGCTCTTGTTGAATTTCCGATTTTTTGCGGTTTGGAATGGCTGAATCTATGTGGAAAGAAAAAAAAGTGTTACAGGGCAATTGATTGGTTTTTTGTTTGGCAAATTTCTCTGGATTATCTTGTGTGGCCTAATTATTTCCTGTTTTTTTTCTGGGTCCAATAAGTTTTGTTTTTTCAGCTTGGGTGAAATCAATGGCATTTTTTTTGGAGGAACCAAGGATATTTTGCTTATTTGTGGCAGCTGCTTTTGTTGTTGTTGTTTGTTTTGGTCTGTAGACTTTATTGAGAAAAACAAATATGGAAGGTGAGGAAGGGAATTTACAGATAGAATGCGGGGATTAGAACGAGGAGGAAGATGAAGTACCTCACTCCTACGAGATAAAAATGGACAATGAGATCAATGAATCGAGTAATATTAGATCGCTTACGATGATCTTTGTAATTTTCGGCTCCCGATAAGGATGAAGGAAGTGATGGGAACTGGTGTTTCCAAGCGAATCTTTGATTGCGGTATGGACACATGGAAAGCGATGGAGAAGATAGTTGTTGTAGTTGTGGAGCTAAGAAATTAAAAACTAAATTTGGCGACCGATTCTCGGCTTCTTTGCAAGAATGGCGGCGGCGTCAAGTCGGGTCAAGAAAAAAAAGCTCGTGCGAACAGTTTGATCTTTGTATGTTTGTTTTCATTGTTGCTTGAAGCTAAATTACAGAGAAGTGGGCATGAATGTGAATGAATTTTGTGAAAATTTGATGATATTATGATTTGAAGTAGTTGATTGGAGTATAGAACAATCATATTTTTTCGATTTACATGCTACGTGATGGAGTGACATTGATGATCGACGCAGGACATTCTTGACTTATGCGGTGACATTGATGACTTATCGCGGTGATATTGATGTCTCAAGCGGTGACATTGATGAATTATGCAGTGACATTGATGTCAAGCGGTGACATTGATCACTTATGCAATGACATTGATGTCACGAAGCGATGACACAATAACACGTCTAGGAGAAACATTGAGCATTCATAGATTGTGTTTTACTAATTAGTTGTGATGTATTTGGGTGCTTATAATAGATGATATAGTCCCTTTTGCTTTCGCGCAAAGACAAGTCACGATCTGGAGAGGCTTTTATTACCTTCTTATGGGTTTCACTCACCATGGTGGCTTACAATTAAGTCTTTTTGGGTTTCAGTGCTGCTTATAATAGATGTGGATACTCATAGTTTGGGGTTGTTTTTCTTTTCTCTTATGGTTGTCTTTGTCCTGTTTTTGGGTTGCGAGGTTGATATAAGTGCTTTATGGCATTTGGCTAGCGTGGTTTTATATTGGAGCCGGTTTATGAGCTTGCAACTATGAAAAGAGCTATCAATTGTTAAAGGCGGGACCATGATAGCTTTCGACCTTGTTTTTTTGTATATGGCTATTTGTGGGTGATCACACTATATTCTCATCGATTGTGGTTAATGGTGGGGATAATCATGTTGTGCTTACAACAATTATGGTTGGTGGATTTTTGGTTGGAGTTCTTTGGTGATAGTTAATTTGGGCGGCCTATTAGTGTAAAGTGTGTTTTACTATGTGTGCAAGAGTTACCATCATCAAGAGATTGACAAGAGTGCCCTATATGATCATCTTGGTGGTGCAGGCTTATGCGATGGCATTGATGACTTACGCGGTGACATTGATGTCACGATGCGATGACATTGATGACTTATGCGGTGACATTGATGTCGAGATCTCGGTGACATTGATGTCGGATCGATGACATTGATGTCGATGCAATGACATTGATGACTTATACAATGAGATGTCAGCGATCAAGGTTGTCAATGGATCGCGGTGGTCAATACATCATTGTATTCAATGAATCGCGCGGTCATTGCATCGGGGTGGTTAATGGATCACGATGGTCAATACATCCGGGGTAGATGGTCAATGTATGATGGTGATGAATACGCCACGTAGATTTTTATGAAGAAAAATTTGATTTATGAAATTTATTGGAAAAATATCAAATTTGATTTTAGAATAAAGAAAGGCGAAAAATATGAATTTTAGTGAAAAAATTATGATGATCCAAGTTTTAGATCAAAATATACGAGCGTTTATAAATATGATGAATTTAAAAATAAAAATAAAATAAAAAACTCGCATCGTTCATTTTTTCCTTTTTTCTTTTTTTTCTTATCGCGGTGGCATTCTTGATTATGCAAATGGCATTGATGACTTATCGCGGTGACATTGTTGACTTATGCGGTGGCATTGACATCGAGATCGATGCAGATGATGTCGAGATCGATGCTGATGACATTGATGACTTATACAATGAGATGCCATCGATCAAAGTTGTCAATGGATCGCGGCAATCGATCATGGTGGTATTCAATGAATCGCAGCGGTCATTGCATCGGGTGGTTAATGGATGTCGGTTGTCAATGTATGGCGGTGATGATCAATACGCCACGTCGATTTTTATGAAGAAAAAAATTGATTTTTGAAATGTATTGAGAAAAATATAAAATTTGATTTTAGAATAAAAAGGCGAAAAAATATGAATTTTAGTGAAAAATTATGATGATCAGAGTTTTAGATCAAAATATGACGTTTAGGCATATGGTGAATTTAAAATTTAAAAAAAAAAAAATGCTTTGAACGTGTTGAGCTTTTTTTTTTTTCCTTTGAGAGCTTCTTTTTTTTTTCTTGAGAGCTTTTTTTTTTTTCCATTCCTTCTTTATCAGCTTAAAATTAGAATCTTCCTCTTTATCCACTTAAATAAGTTTAACTAAATAAAAATTAGAATGTCTTTATAACTAAATAAGATTTTGAGTGTCCTATTACACCTAATAAGTTGAAAATCATCATTTTAAATAATTAAAAAAATTATGTTCTACTATACTTTACGACACGGCAAAGACATCCATAATATTTTTGTATACTTGTAATGTAACTTTATTGTGTAATTTTGTTACAATAATAGTACTTTTTTTATAGTGTATTTTGACAACTACAAAAAACTTTCTTTCTTTTGAACATAACTACAAAAAACTTAAAGACCGTCTTTTTTTCATTCAAGTTTTTAATTCATTGATTCTGACTTAATTTCACATTGATTGTTAGCAATTTTGTCAATTTTTTTTCTTTTTCAAAGACCCGGAATGCGGAACTAACTGGTCCGGTTAATCCGAAATGTCAAATTTACTTTCCGACGGGTATTTGATCTACGAAACTTCAATACGTGACTTAAACCGGACCACAATAAAGAATTTTTTCTACACATATTCGATAATAATTATTATTTGATTTGAAAAGTTTGTTTATTTATATATAGACAAATTTCCACACGAAGACTTCTCTCTAACGGAGACATCTGACTGCAATATACATTAGGGGTCTTTGTTGTACAAATCATTGATCGAATAAACAAATACAAGTTTTGATTTCATATTTTTAACAATTCTTGTGATTTTTTGTTTTATGTGTGACACATAATTAAATATGTGTATTATTTTTATGTGCATCCGGTTCAATTTTCATTTACCATTTAATAATTGCAAAGCGTACATATAAATTGCATGACTAAGCACATAAAACAAAATTGTAAAGATATAAATATGATTTTTTGAAAAACATAAATATGCTTTAAATAAAAGAAAAGACATAAATATTATACCTTTGATAGTGAACCCAAAACTGAAGAAAAGAATAAAGGACGAATACGTATACATTTTATCAGACTTATATCAATTTTCATCAAAATGTATAATATATGCCTTAGGGGTGTCACAAAACATAGCAAATGATATATAAAGAAAACATAACAAACAATACTTGACATAGTAAAAGCATAACAAAGTGTAGTAATACATTCACTCTACTGGTGCATCAATAGAATTAAATTGTGTAAGCCGACTCTGGAATCAAGAACCGATTTCTTATAGTTTCTAGAGGCAAAAAAAAACTGTCTTTTTCAAGATCGATTCTCACAACGCAAATACGGGAAGTCGGTTTTTTAGCTCCAGAACCTAGTTTTACAAAATTAATTTCATTATGATGTATACATAGATAGAGTGATGCACCAATAGAAAAATAATAGCTCATAAAACAAGCATGTCTTATTGTTTGTTGAGTTTATATGATCTCATTTTATATTCTTTCACCTACTTCAAAGTTATATCTAATATGTCAAGTTTTATTACATAGACATGATATTTGACAAAGCCTTGGGTATTTTCTCTTTTTCTTTTAGAGGAGGAGGGGGGGGGGGGGGGTTAGGGGAATATAGCTTTAAGGCGAAAGATCCATAAAGAATGGTCCAATAAAACACTTGTCAAGTTATCATAATCATAAGGAAACCAACTTTATCATGAAAACAAAATGTTATCCCCCCTTCCCCATCATATATATCTATTAAAGACTTGCGATCGATGTCTACTAAATAAGTCTCTACTTTCTGATTTCTAACATCATTTAAAGAATCTCTCTACACATAGTCAATTGCACTGGAATCTCTATAAATCTTCTGATAATAAAGAATCAGAAACCAAAATAATTATGACATATGTATAAAACAAATACACATATAAATAATTTATTATCTATTATTATAGTGATAAATATTACCTTTATATGGATATTCAAAATATGTATAGAAGATCTTATTAATAATGAAATATTTGTAGAAACATTTTTGTGACTGAAAATATATATATATATATATATATATATATATATATATATATATATATATATATATATATATATATATATATATAATGTTAGAAATAAAGAAAACTTGAATCAGTAAAAAAATTGATCATGGTAGATATAAGTATGATGTCAATTTTATCCAGAATCTCATTGAATAGAGATCGTGTATCTGATTACGATGCAACACATTTTAGTTGGATCTGGAGCTTTATATACAGATTTACCACTTTTTACAGATTCTAATGCAAGTGCTCTTATACATAAACGGGTGGGGTGAGGTGAAGTGAAGTGGTTAATGTCCTTTTATGTGAGGAAGAATGTGTTGGTTTTGGGAAGTAAAGAATCAAATGCTATGCTAATTAGTAACCCAATTAACACAACATTTTTGCCGTTGGGAAAAGTGGACCAAAATCAAACTCATGATTTTTTGGTGAATTTTGATTGCTATAGTAGTCATGCATATGGCATTTTCACCTTTTTATTTTATTTTATAATTCATTCAATTCAATAGATAGAGACGACGGTATAATATATCATGCATTAGTAGCGTTAGTTTCACAAGAGATGGATATCTCATGTTTTTTTTTTTTCATATGGATCATAACAATTAATACCCATCACATACGTTTATATCTCTGATTACAATATATATATATATATATATATATATGACTTGTAGATTGATATAAGTATTATCATCATTTTCACTGCGAAACCAACTTTATCCTAAACGATTTTTTGAATGTGAAAAAAAAAAATGGTTGATCACAACACCTGAATAAATAGAATAAATTTAACAATCGTTGCACCTGCTACAATTTATATTCCTGATAAATACAAATTAATCGTAACTTATGATAATTTAACACATTATTCGAAACGAATGCTCATATTGCTTCCTTGTACACCAGAACTTCAAATTTCAACAAAGTATAATTACCATATCCTTTTTCGTAAGACTGAAAAAGATAAAAAGGAATTGAAAAAGAATTTGATACTTCTTCATTCAAGCAAGGTCATAGTTACACACCTTTGATTAATATGTCTGAAATAGATGGCAGTGTTAAAGTGTCTCACATTGGAAACTTGTGGTTGTTTCACCCACCATATTAAGAGATGGACTTCCCTCACCACACAACCTAGGTTTTGAGGATGAGGCTCCTCTCTTATATGATGGGCAGGGCTATGTTTTCGCGTAGTATCGGAGGCACTTTATGTGTGCAAGTGTTGGGCCTATTTGTTGGCCTTGTGTGCCCGGCCCACACTTGATGGGGCGTGTTAAAGTGTCCCACATTGAAAACTTGTGGTTGTTTCACCCACCATATGAAGAGATGGACTTCCCTCACCACACAACCTAGGTTTTGAGGATAAGGTCTCTCATCTTATATGGGTTTGGGTTTGGGCTAATGTTTTCCAAAGGCAGATTGACAAAATTATCTTTTTTTTATTTAAATAATGTGATTTATAACATAGTAAATTATGTCATGTTGACTATTAGTTTAACCTCTCACTTTTGTCAAGAAAAGCAACATTAAAAGTAAGTCTTATGACTTTAGTGATTCATCTTACATGAGAAATCTTAAACTTTCTTTTTTGAAAAAGAAATCTTAAACTTTCAATATATATAGTCTTTATGGACATGAGAAATTATAATACTTCGGTTAATTAAATTGAGCGATAAAGGTGAAAAAAAATAATAAATGTTGCTTTAGTAATATAAAATAACAGATAAATAAAAACAAAATAAATTCTGAAAATGACAGTTAAAAAAAACAGAGTAGTAAATAAATTTAGATATAGATATCATAACCAAGAAAAGGATAGATAATTTGCATTTTTTTGTTATTCAGTTATCTTTTTCCATAGTTGAACTAAAACCCTCTCAATCACAAATGATATAAAAAAATAAAAATAAAACCCTAAAATCGTCAAGTAATTAATTACCTTTCCAATTATACCATGACATATTAAATTAAGGATAAGAATGAAATGCAATATTTTTACTATAATTCAATCTTAGTTGTTATTTTTCTATTTTTGTTGCCTTATCATATTTAAGATTCTTTCTTCTTGCATGTTTAGAACTTGGATTTATTTGCCAACCTATGTATGAAAAAAAAGAGAAAAACAAATATGCATATATGCCCTTTGCATAGGGTAGCAATATTGTTATTTAAAGGAATATATAAACAACAAAGCCAATATTAATTTGAATTTGTTTAGTTTTATTTGTTTGGCTTTTATATTTGCACAAAACAAAGCTCAATCCAGTGTCATAAATTGATTCAAACTCAAAACATTTTGATCATAAGATTTCAGCTTATAACGTTACGTTAGACTTCATTTGCTAGAGAAACAATAGCATCTTTTGGCCAAATATATATTCTATTGTTTAGGAAAAAATATCAATTTAGTTTTTAATGCTTAATTTTCGTTTAATCCAAAATCATAACTTTACTATAGCACTTACAATATATAATGTAAATGATAAGCATGATTTGATACTTCTTCATCAAAAAACCATTTTCCTTCACTCTATAATCAATGATTTGATACTCCTTTGTGTCCTGGAATCTGAAATAACACACACACACACACACTAGCATACCGCACACATAATTATGTTGGGTACAAAATACTTTGGTATTTGAAATTGTTCATATTTAATAAAAAAATCCAGCTTTTACTCGAGTAAGATGTGAGCTCAAGAACAACTAAAATAACACAAATTAATGTCCAAATGATCAGGGGAAAAGGTGCTTAAAGTGCTCTAAACGGGGTGAAAATGTGTACAAGTGTATAGTGAAGTCGATTCTCATCTTTACAATGTGTGTAAATCCATATTACATGTTCAAAACTCTTCAAATCTATCAAGAAGCATGGTGCATCATATATTAGAATTTCCTCTTTAAAATAAAATTACTTTAATTTTATGTTGTAGAGATTGTAATAGATATTCCGATACAGTTCGTCTTAGTAGATATTCTGTAAAATGAAGAAATATATTGTTTGAATACGTAGCCCCACAGAGGCACAAATCATGAGTAAAAAACAAGGGTGTTGGAGTGACATAATATCTTTGAGTTGAGTATGAGGGTTCAATC
This sequence comes from Gentiana macrophylla, assembly GCA_026214975.1. Lineage (NCBI taxonomy): Eukaryota > Viridiplantae > Streptophyta > Magnoliopsida > Gentianales > Gentianaceae > Gentiana > Gentiana macrophylla. The sequence continues at coordinate 2,489,204 of CM047810.1, read as the reverse complement.
CCTTTAAACGATTTCCCTCGTAAAAAAAAATATGTTCATGCAACATCTTGTAAACTAACACTCGATTTATGTCATCTACAAACCTCTAGAAACGAGACAGTAAAGGGCCATTTGGATTGATTATCAACTTCTTAATTTATTAAATATGTAAAATAAAGAATTTGTTACAAAAATATTGCTCAAAAGGTCTATAAATAACAAGTACTAACACTCCAATACAAATATATTTTTTATTTTTTATAGCTAATTTTTGTATGGGAAATGATGTGTAATGATACAGATACAACTATTGTGTCACAACAGATGACACTACCTAATTTTCTACCTTTGATAGTTTGATCATGATGAGTCCTCATCATAATCAATGAATATTATATCATGATCAAAGGTAAAACATTAGGCTGTCTTATTCGTTGTGGCATAATGGTTGTGCCCGTAGAATTACTCGGGAAATGCTAAAACCACAATGTTATGGCATAACGAGTGAAGAAACACATTTTTTCACTATTATTCATTGAGTAGGACGTTGGACACATTGCTTATATTGTAAACCATCGTAACCAATAATGCAAAAATGTATTGTATTATTCGTGTATGAATCTGAATATGCAACACACGTCAAACTTGAGTAATCATATCATACAAAAATATATATAGTATTATTTGTTGTGCGCACAGTAATCGTCAGAATCGGAACATTGTCCCAATTTGAATGGAGTCTTTTGCAAAAAAGTGAGCATTACTCTTGCGCTTATAACGACCGTTTTCTCACAGCGTTCACGTGATAACAGCCCAAAAATTCAGGAAGATTTACGCCACGTCATCATACACGTGTCCATTGCAATCCTAGTCAGCAACCAAGTCCTCCTTTTCTGTATAAATTACTACCTCCTAAACCTCATCCATATCACCGTTTCCCACTTTCCCATTGCTTCTTTCTAAAGGTAAATATAAAATAAAAAAAATCGGGAAGACTCGAAAACTAAGCACCTAAATTTTGCCGGAATATGAATATTCCGGCGAGCTATCGGTTTATTCACCTCCGGAATACCAGTATCTCAGATCATCACCGAGACATTTACCTCGAAAAATCATGACCAAACGTCTAAACCGCAGTTTCCTTTTTCCGATGCAGTAGTTAGATAGTCCCGAGCGATAAACAAAAACCCGTCTCTTTCTTCATTTCTGTTTGTTTCTGGGTTCAAGAAAGATGGAATATTTTCTTGGTGGGTGTATTTTAGTTGAGTATATAGTTGTGTTGGTGATTGTAAAGAGCTGACCTTGAAAAAGACTGGATTTTTTAGGCATTTTTCTTGTGGGTTCTCTGTATTTAGCTTCGTTTTGTAGATTTCTGCTTTCATATTTTGGTTTCTGCCGAAAAAATTACTATGGTATTGTAAGGAGGACTGAGAAATTTTGAGGATTTTGTTTTTTTGGGGGATATTTTTGATCTGGGAGAGAGAAAATGCCATTTCCGATGAAGATACAACCGATCGATTCACATCAATTCTTCAGGGAACAATCCAAGCCACTGGTGTTAAAATCGCGTCTTAAACGTCTTTTTGATCGGCCATTTAGCAACGTTTTGAAGATATCATCGGAGAAACTGCCATCAATCTCCGGCGATGTTAAAGATTCAGCAACGGTTGAGTTTGAGCCCAGCTCGGTTTGTTTAGACAAAATGGTTCAGAACTTTATAGAAGAGAATCCATCTGAAAAGCCTCCGGCTGGAGCTCCGGCAGCTCAGAAATGTGGTCGGAATCGTTGCAATTGCTTTAACGGCAACAACGACAGCTCCGATGATGAGTTTGCTTTTGAATTTGCAGATTCTTTCACTAGTAACAACTCTTCTTTTGGGGATTCCATAGACACTCTTAAGGTAACCACTTGTTCCATTCAAACTATTGTATTTTTGATATGTTGATTTTATCTTTGTGGTAATTAATTTAGGATTTAATTGCAGGGGTTGATCCTTGTGCAACAACAGTGGAGAGGAACTTATTGGCTGATACTTCAAAAATTGTTGAAAAGATCAAAACTTTCAAACGGAAAGATGATTTAAGGAAGACTGTAACTGATGGGCTCTTGGCCCTTGGATTTAATGCGTCAATTTGTAAATCTAAATGGGAAAAATCATCTTCAATCCCAGCTGGTAAGACCTCTGTTCTATGGTTCACTTGTGTTTTTTCATTTCTTTTCACTGATTATTTCTTGTCTTAGACCCATTTCTCTTGTAGTATTTTACTGGTTCACAAATCATCTATGATTTTGCTCAAGATTGTTGATGATCATCGTTAAAGGCATCACCACAACGAATCTAGTCTGTCACGAGGGGCTAGGTTCGACTTTACAGAGGTGTAAAATGGGCATTCAAGCTCTGCAAAGTCGAACTCATATTCAACTTTCAGGACATTGAATGTCACTGTTGAGCCATCGATTTTTGATTCGTTGGGATGTCTTTAACAAGTGTCTTGTGGTTTCCTCATTTTGGTTGTTTAAACTTTAAAGGGTATTTATGTGGTTGGAATTGATTAGTGAGTCGGGATTTAAATGATTTTGTTTGTTCTGATTTTAGGTCTTCCCTTAAATCCCATCTTTAGTTACCTAAAATGTTTTTGTATGGTATTAAAGTTCTTAGCATTTTTGCTTGATTACTGTTTTATGCAACAAAAATATTGGCAATGGCTAATTTTGTTCTTCTCTGGTTGTTTAGGTGAGTATGAATATATAGATGTGATAATGGAAGGAGAAAGAGTGTTGATTGATATTGATTTCCGATCAGAGTTTGAGATTGCACGTTCCACAGGAAGTTATAGATCAATCCTGCAATCACTGCCGTTCATTTTCGTCGGGAAATCCGATCGGTTAATGCAGATAATATCCATTGTTTCTGAGGCTGCCCGACAAAGCTTGAAAAAGAAAGGCATGCACATTGCTCCGTGGCGTAAAACCGAGTATGTTAAATCAAAATGGTTCAGCTCGTTTGTTCGGCTCACTGACATGACTTCCCTGCCACCAGCACCACCACCGCAAGGTGACGGTGGAGAAAAGGCAGAACATGAAGCTGAGAAGGTTGAGGTTGTTGTTAAGGAGGTTGATGATGAAGGAAGTGAGTGTGGAGAATTGGAGTTGATTTTTGGGGAGGAGAAAGATATGTCTTCGGATGCACCCGAGTCGGTTTTGTCTGCGGCGATGAGGGTCTCCAGTGGTGGTGGTGGTGGTGAAGAGAACGGTTTGATTCCGGTGACGGTGCCGTGGCAACCTCCGGCGGTGAGCCTGAAGAGTTGTGGTGAAAGAGGCAATAGGGTCACCGGCTTGTTGGATTCTTTATTCAACGAGAAGCCTTGAATTACAAAATTTTGGCTTTTTTTTTTTCGGCCCTACTATTTTCACCTTTTTGTCCCCCACCCAAGTACAAATTTCTATATTTCCTATATTCTATTAATGATATATAAATGGGAGTTAAAAAAAATATATAGTCAAGAGTATAATATCACAACGAATATTGCATCACAATATCACATCATGTATTGTTTTGTTATTGTTCAAGTTGTTTGGAACACTTTCGCGATGCTCCGTGACATTTTGCTATGTTTTGTTACGATATTCATTGTGATATTTCATCGTGATAATTACGTAACTTTTTAAAATGTATTAGGTGCATATTCGAGGAAGAATTTCCTTCATTTTGTTTCCAAGGTTCTTCATGAATTATTACCTCAGATGATGCTATATAGATGATCATCATTGTGATAAATTAGTAAGAAGATACTAGATGTAAAAATAAAAATAAAAAATAAAAGGAGAAATTTTTGTAATGGTTCCATCCATGTCTTTCATGATCAATTGATCATTAGTCATGTCAATGACTAATTAACTTCATAAAGAAAATGATTATTTTTTTCCGTTTTCGAGGACTATCACACATGCGGTTGGAACTCGAATCCATGACTCTTGGTCACCGTCGCAGGCATCACTCGAACCTGACTCTTGGGCACCGTCACGGGCATCACTTGAACTGTTTGAAGCGCCGAATCCACGGCATCTTTATCACGGTAACGAGCATCGGTTTAATATGCAGTGGGAACTCGAATCCGTGACCTCTTGGTCACTTTCAGAGGCAGGGTCACCAGTTTAATCCTTTAGGCAAAGCTTCATTGGCAAGATTAAATAATTAATTAAATCTAATGACCTGATGATTAAATAAAGGCCGAGTGGTTGGTGTTATTAAAGTCTGTCACATACGCCTACTTTTTCTTTTATTTTGACGGGGATCGATAGGTTTATTGAGTTTACATAATTTTACACCATTATAAATCACCAACATATTTTTTAATTATAAAAAAAAATTGAAAAATAAAACAATCACAAAGAACAAAATTACGTTGGATGTAGAAATAGTGTAGATTTGAGGGAGTACCTTACGGTACGCACACAATGTCTCTTTCTCAAAACTTATGATAAGGTATGTTACCGTGTTTTATTGTAGTCATTGTTAAAGTTAAGAATTTATTCCGCTCAAAAACAAAAGTTAAAAATTATTTTTAGTAGTGCAAGTTTTAGATTGGTTGAGTTAATTATTACATACTTTTGTTAGGATCAACCGTTTACCGTTGTATTAAAATCAATTGATCTTTAGAAAAGCAACTTTATTTTTTCCTTTAACACGTGCCGCCAGTGTGGGCCACTAATAAGGTTGTGTCATCTCAGCAGACACAAAGACAAGCACTAAACTAGCCAACAAGACGCCTTCAAGTGTGGGCTCTAACAAGGCTGTGTCATCTCAAAGACACAAAAAGACAAGAGACAAACCAGGTCAATGAAAATGAAAAAGAGGCTCAACACTTGCGTAATGTAACCGTGGGAGCCAGGAGTTTGATCCCATGACCTCCCACTGACGATCTGAGTGTTAGGATCGATCGATTCTCATTGATCTTAAAACCAATTGGTCTTTAGTAAAGACGCAACTTTATTTCCTTTAACAACTTTATCTTCATTTTTATCACTATCAGGCCTAGCATGATATATGTTAACTATAAATATGATATCTTAAATCATAATAAATAGAATGACTACAGTCCAGTTTTTAAATTTAAAGGAATTGTCCAGATTGTAATCTTTACCGTTGAAAATGTATGTGAATAATTATACACAACGGATCAAATTTTTCACAACATAATAAACATGTACTTTAAGTCTTTAACACATCTAATCGGTTTTTTTAACATGTTAACTATTCCATCGTTATTGTCTAAAAAGAAAGAGGATTAAAATAAGTAAATAAATAAAAACAAAACCAAATTATTGTTCTTGTCGTAATCACCCTTCTTCGTCTCTCCGATTCCCTTTACAACCACCACCTCTTCACCGCAATCACCCTTTTGACATCTCTCTCCTCTACCCATTAGTCCACGTTTTCCATCGGGCTCAGCATCTCAACAATTGAGCACGCATTTCGACAGAAAGGCCGACATGTTCATCTTCTTTGTTCAATCTTCAAGTCCCCTCTGTCTAGCCTCTGTGTTCTCCGTTCAGGCTACTAGTTCTCAGTTAACTATGGATGTAACTCTTCATCTTGGTTGTACTTTCGTTCTTGAAGCTTAAAAATCGACATACAAGGATTCAAGGCTGAAGAACCCCAATATTCTCTCCTAAAGGGCTCTACAGAAAGTGCAAAAAGTTAAAAAGCTGATCATTTTAATTCATTTAACATTGATGTCTCAGGCAAGAATTATGATCATATCGTTGATGCTAGGGAGAATATGATCGCTCAGACTGATCGGTCAAGTAGGAATTATATTTGGGATGACCGGTTAACCTATTCAAAAGGTAATGGTACATGGTATGTTATGGTGTATCAAATACATCATGCGGTTATTATCATTTTAAAATTGATCTAGCGGTGAACTGGATGATCCAGTTTTTTGTATTGACTGGACCGTAGTATTTACTCATAATAGATATAAAGCATTATTTCTAGACTATATTTAGTTTGATGTTTTAATCGAAAAATGCCTCTATTTTGGCTTATTATATATATATTAGTTAAAGGTTGTGGATGACTGTTTTTAATCTAAAATGGGAAAAAGAATGAGAAAAAAGATAGTGGTTGAGAAGAGAATGAATATGCGCATGTTGCTACATTGTGATTGTGTAAGAAATAACGTGTAATGAAACATAATGAAGAATGTGACGCTGCGTTTTGTCCTTCCTAACTACTATCTTTTTTTTTATCTTTTTTCCTATTTTATATCTTATTTTATCTTACAGCATCAACACTATATATATATATATATATATATATATATATATATATATATATATATATATATATATACACACTACTGTATGCTAATGCCACAATCATGCTCATCCTACACTTTTAAATTTATTCATAATATAAGTTCATTCTACATTAAAATGCAATATTTATTACTTATTTCCATATCTTTACCCCTAATTTATTATTAATCCTATCACTTTTCATTATTTAACAACTATTGCGATTAATGATTGTCAATAGATATTTTAGACATTAATCTTTACATTTATGATATTCAACCAATTTTTTAATCTATCTCTAGCATGACTTATATTATGAAACGGAAGTAGTATTAACGGTACTGCTAATAATTTAAAAGCTTATTGTACAGTTGTACGTGATGGTATAACTTTTGCCCACAGTTTTCATTTCCATTTTCAATATTTTATGAAATGAAATATAGTCTTATCCACATGTTCCCCGTAAGGGTACATACGACGTAGAAATATATTTGGCATCACATGGATCATCTGTTATTAAACTATTATCTTCGTCTTAAAATATAAGTTATTTTGGATGTTTTCACGTAGATTAAGAAATTGGTTGAATAATATAAATTTTAAGTAGAAATAACTAAAATGTCCTCTGAGTATTATTAATGAAATGATTATAAAGTATTGAAAAGTAGTTAGATTGTTAATAAATTATGGGTAAGATAGAAAAAATAGTAATAAATGCTTCTTTGGTAATGTAGAATGACTTATAATTTAGAACAATCAAAAAGATGTGAAGTGACTTATATTTTGGGACAGAGGTAGTAGATACAAACTGTATGGTCCGGATCATTCTAGGTGTCAAGTTTTTTTTTCAGATATACTCTCTCCGTTTTTTTTATCATACGCATAGACAAAATTCAAACAGATTAAGAAAATGATTAATGTGTCTGAAAAAGAGAGTAAATGACTAAGTTGTCCTTAGATTTTGTTAATATATAGACACCCAATAAATGTTGTTTATTTCTTGGTAATTGGAGCATTATATTGAGAATTTGTATATGCATGGGTAATAGTGAGACTAATTGATTTTAGAGTTTTTAGTATTGAAAATGTATTTTTTTTTTTAGATGTAAATACTTTGGTTATATATTGACTTTTGGAGTAATTAAATTGGAAGGTAAAGATGGAAAAAAACTCTAAATACTGTATTAATAATATAAAATTAAAGACAAATCAAATTACAGTTAAAAAGAAAAGGAGGAGTATTTTTTTTTATTTTTTAATTTGAATATTCTTATACATGTACTAGTGGTTCACTGTTGGAAACATTAATATTTTTATTATTAAATAGTATATCTGGAAGAAAGTAAAAAATAAATAAAAAATTTGGGGTAGTGGGAATATATGAAGGAAATTAGATGACGGCATGCTCGTGCTATCTTGAATGTTGTGTAGAGGGAGCAGAGTTCAGTGAAGTACTAAATTACTACAATTATTTAATTTATTTGCTCAAAAGAAAATATATGAATAATTTATTACATCTATGAATTGGTCTTCACAATTTGGCCTATTTGCATATTAATAGTACATACATTATGTACTACTACAAAGGTTTTACATAAATTATACTTCATGATATGTATTTCCTAAGATGTAAGAATTTTTTTATATTAAGTTGGTAGAGCTTTATTGTTAAAAGATAAAGTTTGGACATTGATATTGAAATAAATTTGTGGAACATATACCTCTACATGTGCTTTGGCCAATTATAATAGAACTTCAACAAATACATACTACATAATATGTTTAGATAAATATCATGATAAAATATGATACTTTATGTAAGAGTAAGGTAACATTATTGATGCTTTTTTGCTACCTCTATTAGCTTTTTTCATTGTGTTGAATTTACATGTATGTGTCTCTTTATTTGTGTGTGTAAGCTTTTTACATACATTGACTAGGCCAAGTGGGAGATGGGGAAAGAAATTGATGAGATTGAGTAAAAATAAATTAAAGACAGGAGATTTGAGGAGGTCTTACTTACACTTGCTGGATTTACATTGGTTTTTGGTAAAAATAAAAAATAAAAGCTCCAATTGCCAAAGCACTAAATTAAAATTTTTGACTTTCTTGGGTGGGGGTTTTTTTTTTTTTTTTTTTTTTTTTGACTGTTTTATCTTTAACCCCATTTTTATTTATTTTAAGGACAAACAACACGGTTGGGTTTTGTTTTTTTGGTAAACGAAGTTAATTATTTTGATCTTATCAACTTATGACTTTCACCTTATTTATTTGCTTTTATTTCTAATCATAAATGAAAATGCTAGTCCTTTTCAAAGAAAATATAAATCTTTCTTAACCTTTATTATACTCCATCCGTTTTTTTTTTTTATCTATCATATTTCACAATTTACTCTTTTTTTATTTATCTGTCATTATACATTTGCAATGCAACATTTATTACTTTTCCTCCTTTATCAATAAAATATTTACATCTCCAATAAAAAATATACATTTCCAATACTAAAAACACATTTACCAACAAAGAATTTACATCTCCAATAAAAAAAATACATTTCCAACACTATATTTGAGACATATTAATTATTTTCTTAATCTGTGTGAATCTTCTCTCTGCGACATATATAAAAAAACGGAGGGAGTATCGTTTAATACAAATCATGTCCTAAAATATAAATCCGTTTAATTTTTTTGGTTTTGTCCTATACCCACGCCTGCCTCCGTTACTGAGACAGGCGTGGGTATAGGTGTTATTTCCGCGACTCGAATATATCAGTCATTCACTCCTTTGCATATCACTTTGATCCAGGTGACCATGTGGAGTATATGGAGCTCAAAGCTATTTCATTGGCCTTGGAGGAGGCGGAGCACTTAGGGATTCGGAAGCTCGAGGTGGAGAGTGATTGTCTGGCGTGCATTTCGCGACTTCGACAACCTAGAGTAGATCTCACAACTTTGGGTTTTTTTTCTTGTTCTACCCATCATTTATTATATACACATCCATTTTTTCCACTAATTTGCATTAATAACAGTCAAGTGTCATTTTAGACTTTTTAATTAAAATTAATGACACGTAATCAATTTAACCAATTTTTTTAATCTGTATGAAAAAATCCAAATGAAATTACATTTTAAAACGGAGGTAGTACAGTATAATAAAGAATCATATTACTCTTGTTTTAAATAATAGATTTTTGTTGATAAGGCGACAACTTATCAACAATAAGCGTTAAGGATGATTAACAAATTATTTGGTAATAAGGACTATTTAGTTGATGTAAATTTTATTATGGTCCCAATAAACACAATGATGACTCCAGTGTAAAATATAAATATAAACGCCATTAATTTATATTTTTACCCTTATTATAAGGATTTTCATTGGTAATTTGGGGTAATTTGGTAAGGTTTCAATAGTTTTTGTCCTTTTTATCAATTAAAATTTAATAATGTCCTAAATGCCAATTATTTTACTTTTTATGTCCTTTTGGACAACTCTCCCTTTAAATAATTACTACTCCGCTATAAAAAAAAAATTTACAACCACTTATAAAATAAGGTAAGAAGGTCTTGTTTTTAATTGAAAAAAAAGGTTCCTTTAAATGTTGTGTCTTTATCGTGAAATTAGCACGAATCGAACATTAATACAGTATATGTTTAGGTTAGTGTATTAGACATTTTAACCACTCATTTTTGGTATTTAATAATATTATGAAACTATATGAAAACTCTAAAATAATTTATATTTAGAGATAAAACGAGTAGTATATTTGTAGGTTGGAAAAAACTCTCAATCAAATGTTGTACTATAATCATTTTTTCATCTAAATAAATTTCAAAACAACATTTCAACTTTATAATCATTATTTTATTTTATTTTCTCTCTCCTAAATCCATTCAGCATCAATCTAACCAGAAACCAAACAGGCTCAATCTGCAAGTCAGCCAATACCACTTATAACGTCCTATAATTCAGACAAATAAGTTTTACTTGAGTTATAATTGATCTAGTAATTACTTAGATCACCTTTCTCACTTGGCTTAAACCGATTAAGTCAAGTTCTCAAATCTTTAATATCGCAATTAATACATTCGTCTCATTTTAATAGTCATGTTTGACTTTTCATACGATTAAAAAAAGTGTAATTAATGTTTTGAATCTTATTAAATGATTAAATATGCTTACATTTATGGCAAAGAATAACTTAAAGGACATAAATGTAAAAAATATTGGATTATTTAATGAAATTCAAAACATTAATTACACTTTTTTTAATCATGTGAAAAATCAAACATGACTATTAAAAGAGGACGGAGGGAGTATATATATCTTAGTACTCTTAACTCGTTTTTAAATAAAAGACAAATACTTTTGTCAAAGAATATACATTATGACTTATGAGTGTTTGATACATTAAATTAATGGGAATACTCCTAACAATCATTGTACTGGGGTTTCTTTAATCCATTACATTGCTTTTGTGTTCATATTCCATGACAAAGTTTGTAGGGCAACTTGATAAAAATTCAGTCTATAATTTGAGCTTGTGGGTCCCTTTAATAATTCTTTTTATAGCTCTTATATTCTTTTTTTTTTTTTTTTAATTTAGAAAACAAAAATTTATTAAGGTATTTCCGCTAAACAAATTGCTAATACATTAGAGTGACCCCAATGGGGTATTTTTCCACCCCAAAAATAATATAGGAGAATGTCAGACTTCATTCTTACAACAACACCCTATATCCTTCTTTATCAAAAAAAAAAAATTAAAACTTCCTTCATATTTGAAGAATTTGCTTTAAACGAACGATGAAAGACACTCTATCTATCTATTTATCTCTCTTTACCTAATAAATTAATTTCACACATCTATCATTTATATAATAATGTGTTATGTATCGAAAGTAATGACACAGTAAGACAACTAGTAATATCATGACGGTGATATACATCATTGAAAAAAAAAAAATTATATATACTATTTTTCCATAAAAAAAATTAATCTGTCCAAATACTTATTTTTTATTTTGAACTCTTTTTGCATCACGAATCGACATCTTTTTATTTATTTTTTACCGTTGTCTGGCGTATTCAAATATCACTTTGTAAAGCGTAAAATATTTTTAAAATGATGTATAGAGGTTCTTATTGGAGTGAATTATTTTTAGGTGTTGAAAAAATGTGTTTGAAGGGTGTGTTTGAAGGGTATCATTGGGGTCACTCTTATATTCTTACTTGTAGTTTTAGATAGGCACATCATATCTGTTTAATAAATAAAAATAATAAAACCATGGAAGGTGGGTCACTTTCGCATATAAAATCATAAAAAAAAAGCAATTTATTTCCTTACAGAAATATTATAAAAGCAACTGCCAAAACAGTGATAATTACCTTTAAGAAAGCAACTCTATACCTACTCTGCGGGATTCTTTTTCAGTATTTTTATTGGTTTATTGTTAAAAACTTATTTAATACTATATTCTAATGGAAAAAAATCATTATCTCTCTCAAAAATAAAAATAAAATCATTATTTGTCACCAAATTATGAAAGTTGTTTCATCAACTCTCTTCTTCAAAAAAAAAAAAAAACCTCTCTTCAAAACAATAAAGGCTCAGTTTTTTTTTACTTGAGCTTTTTTTTGGCTTTTTTACATCACATCACAAATCATTTTTTTGATTCTACTACTAATCAAATCTTCAATTACAAATAAAAATATTAAATCATCTCTCATCATTTCACTTTATCAACTTTATTACATTTTTTACCATTATTTTATTCATTATTCTACTTTATTTCACCAATCATTTCATAATCTACACCAATCATTATTCTACTTTATTTTTGCTTCATTCAACTTTCTAATCATTATTTCAATCACTTTATCAAAAAAAACTCCAAAAAAAACTCCCAAAAAAACTTCAACCCAAAACAAACACAACCTAAATGTTTTTTTAATTATGTACTCACATTTGATAAGACTACACGTTAACAGGTTTGTTTACTTTCTCCACCTGTGCTACGCAATTAATTAAGATTGCTTGTGATAAATGTTTCTGGAAAATTTCATATAAATCCCTTTGAGGTCGTTTACATGAGAATTACACCTATAGGTTTTACATAAATACACTTTCACCCCTACAAAGTCAAGAACCTGACCCACCAAAACATTTTAGCATTTTGCCGTTGATGTTTTGCATGGGAATATTTATGTAATCTTTAATACTTAAAGGAAGGTCCGAAGGAAAAATTTTAGAAAGTTGAAGGATCATAGATGTAATTATCCCTAAAAATTTGCTTTAATAAGGGGGGTTTACCAAACCCACAAGAAACATATAACTAATATAGGTTGTAGCTACAAGGTAGATGGGGCAAGTCTATGTTTGTTCAAACTTGGATGGTACAAGTATAATATCTTTCTAAACTTAGGAACTGCACATTTGATTCTTAGTGCAGTCGGATATCTTATATCTATAAAATGCTAAGAAGGTGTGCCAACATATTTTTATGTGGCCATCTTCTTAGCTTGACACGTGATAATTTTTATTTTTTTTCTTCTTTAAATACCAAAATTTCGGTTAGCGTTATATAGAGATCTAAATTTTTGTTCGATTGCAATTAACAATCTACAATTTATTCTAACTATCTTGGAATATTATCTTATCTTATCTTATATCTCTTATATCTAATAAAATGATAAGAAGGTGTGTCCACATGTTGCCACGTGGCCACCTTCTTAGTTTGACACGTGGCAGTTTGATTTTTTTTTCTGCCTACATTAAATGCCAAAATTTTGGTTAGCGTTATATAGAGATCTAGATTTTTGTTCGATTGCAATTAACACTTTACAATTTATTTCGGTTAGCTTGAAGAATCATTTTTCATAATTGCTCTGACTAGCTTGGAATAAATTAATACTCCGACGGCCGTTTGCAGTACGAGTATCACTAAAATTGACGTTGGAATACCAAATTACTTTTTATATTTTTCAGACCGTTTGACACCTGGTTTCTTTTCCACCAAATGAATGAACACGAGACGAATGACATATTGATTAATGATAAGAAAGAGAAATGCCGTATAAAAAATAAGTGTAACACATTTTCAAGCATATTAATGATCTGGAAGCTAAGGCGTCCCGGGAGATTTGACCGTGTAGTTATGGTCCGCTTATTGTTTTCTATAATGTTTCATTACGTAAAGTCAAAGCTAAAGGGATCGACTTTATGTCATTGTTCTCTGATACATCGTATTGTGGTTTATTTTGTAGGTGGAAACTCCTGATAGGGTTGGAAGATAAGTGATTCACAATCTTCACGTCTCTAAAAAAGAGCTACCTCTTGCAGAGAATGTGATATGTTTTCACATGTTGCCACGTGGCCACCTACAGATTCACAATCTTCACGTCTCTAAGCATATATATAAAATGCTAAGAAAGTGTGCCCACATGTTGCCACGTGGCCACCTTCTTAGCTTGACACGTGACAAGTTTTTTTTTTTATAAGAAGTGATTCACAATCTTCACGTTTCTAAGAAAGAGCTGCCTCTTGCAGAAAATGTGATGTTTCTGTTGCTCACTTTGTCCGATACATCGTATTGTGGTTTTTTTTTTTTTTTTTTTTTTTTGCAGCAGCTGATTTTTTTTTCTTCGTCTTTAAATACCAAAATTTCGGTTAGCGTTATATAGAAACCTAATTTTTTTTCGATTGCAATTAACACTCTACAATTTATTTCGGTTAGCTTGAAGAATCATTTTTCATAATTGCTCTGACTAGCTTGGAATAAATTAATACTCCGACGGCCATTTGCAGTACGAGCATCACTAAAATTGACGTTGGAATACCAAATCACTTTTTATATTCTTCACACTGACACGTGATTTTTTTCCCACCAAATGAATGAACACGAGATCAATGACGTATTGATTATTGATAAGAAAGAGAAATGCCGATAAAAAATGAGTGAAACACATTTTCAAGCATATTAATGATCTGGAAGCTAAGGCGTCCCGGGAGATTTGACCGTGTAGTTATGGTCCGCTTATTGTTTTCTATAATGTTTCATTACGTAAAGTCGAAAGCTAAAGGATCGACTTTATGACATTGTTCTCCGATACATCGTATTGTGGTTTATTTTGTATATGGAACTCACGATAAATTTGGAAGAGAAGTAATTCACAATCTTCACGTCTCTAAGAAAGAGCTAGCTACCTCTTGCAGAGAATGTGATATGTTTATGTTGCTTTCTTTGTCTTGTGTCTTGGATTTATTTACGTTTTAAACTTACGCGATTTATTTCATGTTGGGATCTATTACTGTCGTTGGTAACGATTTATGTTGGGTTTGTCGTGCCTTGCACGGCTCTTATTCACTAGTCTTAATATAAGTTTATAATGGTAATGTTGTAAATCAGTGGCAGTAGAGGACCCCGAATTTTATTAGTGTAGGCATCAAAATAAAATTAAAGATCAAGTGGGAATATTAGTAGTATTTTTATATTTTTTTACTAAGTAAAAACTATATTATTTTTCGGATCTCAATAGAAACAATGAATCTCATCTTGTTGCACTTGGGTCCAATTGTTGTACATTATATAATATGAAAAGAAATGGCTCTCAGTAATTTATTTTAATGGCTCTTTTGCATATTCGTTTGATGCTATTACTGACACAACCTTTATGAACGTAAAATGAATCAAATGTTACTTTCATAACGAAATGCCTCAATGATAATAATAAATTATCTCAAAGCATCGTGACAGTGTAACTAAGTTGTTGTGACGCTTTGTTATGTCTTGCTATACGCCACGTCGTTTATTATGTTATGTTATGCCTTGTTATTTTATTTAATGCTTTGCGAACCCTGTAATATCCTGATAAGTTTTGATGTGCTTATTGTATCACTTGTTTTGACATTTTGTCATGTTAGTAACAAAAGAGATTATATCACATAAAACATGTATGATTAATTGAACTGATCGATCTCGAGCTTCAAAATATAATACAAATCGAGTAGCTCGCGAGTTAATCGAGTTATATTGAATAATTATTAATGTATTGTAATTATAGAATTTCTCAATATGATATTTTATAAAAATCATTAATTATTGCCATTTTTTTTTGCTTAAAGCCCCCGGTTTCCGGGACTAACTGGCCCGACTAATTCAGAGTTCGGTCTGGGTCGTGTCTGCAGAATCTAGCTCTTAATTAAGAGCAATTAAGACCAATAGCTCTTTTAACATGACTCATTACTTCTTAGAGGAAAATTGAACTGGTGACCTCTCTAGGCATTGTCATATTTCATAAAACTTAAATGAATTTAAAAAAATAAACGAACTTACAGGCAAAATAGAGTTATGTAGTTAGCAAATCGAGCTCGATCTTTCCTTCATACCCAAGTTTTTTCGGTTGAGTTAAACTCGATCCTTAGAACGTATCAAGTTGGCTCGGCTCAATTATATCATGTTTCACCAAAATATTTTACCATGGCATAATGGCATCACCAATAGCAAACGTACAGATTTGTTACCGCGCGTTGATGTTTTGCATGGGAAATTTGTGTAATCTTTAATACATGAAGGGGTTGGAGGTAATTTTGAGAAAGCTCAAGGATGGTATATGTAATTATCCCTAAAAAAATTGCTTTTAATAGGGGTTTACCAAACCCATAAGAAACATATAGACAACTAATATAGGTTGTGGCTATATAGTAGATGGAGCAAATCTATGTTTGTTCTAACTTGGATGGTAATATATTCCTAAATTAAGATTTCCACATTTTGAATGTAAGTGGAGTAGGATACCTCCATGTCATAATGCTGGTGTTGAACATTTTTAGAATATGGACGAATTCAATAATTCAGTGCCTCTCTTGCATTCTTTTTTACATTATTTTATTAGGGTGGATGCTATTTTATATAACACATTTTTTATCTGAATTGTTCAAGTATTTGTCTCTATGTTAAAGGCCACACTTGAGATGCTATTTTATACAACACATTTTTTTATACGTGTAGTTAACCGTTTGTATATAAGTGTTTGTCTCTTTGTTATAGACAGCTTAGAGAGCGTGTTAAAAGTGTATTATATTAAGTATTTGTTATTGTTTCTCTACCATATTAAGAGCGAAAATTCTCTCACCTCATAAAGATAAGTTTTAAGGTTGATGCCTCTCATGTTACGAGTTGTTGGGCCAAGTTATTTAAATGGTATCAGAGTCGGTCATTTATATTTTGTTCAAGTATTGAGATCTTTGTTATAGCGCGCGATTGATCAAGGAGGCATGTTAAATATGTCAAGCAATTGACACTTGCACCATATTAAGGGATAAACGTCTCTCGCCTCATAACTTTTATTATTTGAAGATGATGTAGTTCCTTTTAATGTTGTTGGACTATATTTTCTACGACATGATTATGGTGGGTCTACATCATGATCAGTGTCCGGGTAATGTTAAAGTGTCTTACATTGGGAACTTGTGAATGTTTTACCCACCATATTAGGAGATAGACTTCCCTAACCTCACAACCTAGATTTTGGGGATTAGGCGCCTCCACTTATATGAGTTTGGGCCTAGATTTTCTACAAAGAGAGCGAGTTTATCCCTTTATATAGCTCACCATGGTGGTGATGTTGGTCCAATCAGCGATGGTGTTGTGAGTAAGGAGTTTATCTATGTTGAAGTAGTGGACGGAGGTCCAAAGACTGTAATGCTTATGTATTCTGTGACAGGGGACAACTTGCGTCAAGTCAGCCATGAAGGACGGTGGATGACCTGTGCCACGTTGTATATGAATGACATGCGTGGTTGATGAAAGTACTCTCATTATAGGAGTGGGGAACCTGTCTTTTATTGAAGGAGTCCAAATAGCAAGCTAAGGCCAGGTTGGCCTGGAAGTTGATGCCGATGTCCGGATACTTAGCAATAATAAAGTCAGATGACAAATGAGAACCAACTCGACCCATATATTGATGTGCACTTATACTCATAGTTTTGTTTGATAAGTGTCACATGTTCGATTACCGATCTCAACTAAAGTCGCCTTGGTATTATAATAAATAGTAATTTGTTGCAAAAATAACCCTCAATTTCCAAAGGGCTTCGTTTACTTGGATTGGGTCAATGTCATTATAGTATGTATTCAACAACTTATTAAAAGCTTGGACCAATATTGTCACTACTACCATTGGTTGCAATTATTCGATGAAATCATCTTAAGCACACAAAAGTCAATGAATTGTCCCTTATCATGGACAAAATAATGTAGATTAGGTACATTAAAATACCAAATAATTTCCATCCTTAAGCAAAGCACCTTAAGCAACTCATGGAATATTTAGTTAGCTCGTATTGAATTATTAATTGATTTATGGATGTTGTGTCAGGGAATAATCGGTAATCACTATGCTTATGATTCAGTTTTTTCATGTTTAAAAAAGGGTTGGGGTTGTATCAAAATTCAGTAAATATGGTTAATTTTGTTGAAACTATCATAGACTTTTAGCATTGTGTTTGGTTGAGTTGGTCTGAAAAAAGACCATTACATAGGATCTTCTTCTTTTCTACTGCCTTCGATCTAGAAAATATAAGTCAATTTAACTTTTAAATATTATCTCATAATCTAAGTTACATGTAGATAATCATTAAAATATTTATTATATTTTTCTTCTTTCATCACTCATTTATTATATCTCATCCACTTTTCACCACTTTGCATTAACAACAATAAAGATCCTTTTAGATTTTTTTTTATCAAAATTAATGTACACATAACCAATTTAACCAACTTTCTTAATCTGGAAAGTATCTCCAATGGTCTTGATAAAAAACTCTAAAAAAAAATTATAAAGCTTTAGAAAAGCTTTGGCACCATTGAACCATATCCAGCTCGGCAAAGTTCTAAGTCATATCAAGTGGTAAGTGACTTGAGAATGCCTTGGGAGGTCACCGGTTCGATTCTCCTCTGAGGCGCCATTTTGAAGAAAGCTCTTAGCAAGCCCTACTGTGAGTAAAGTCGATTTCTGAGCACGGCCGGGTGACTCGGATTAGTCGGGCCAGTGGAGTTCAGATCTGGGGGTCTCTAAAAAAAAAAAAAAAAAAAAAAAAAAAAAAAAAAAAAACCCAAAGCCAAAGCTTTGAGCAGATAAACCGGTTCATCACATGCCAAATAGTTTTTTTTTTTTTTTTTTTTTATATAAATATTTTATTGTAGTAGAAAAAAATATTTGTGTAGTAGAGGCCCATCTTATAAAAGCTTTTTAAAATGTTTATGTATATGGAGAAAAGGTTTATAGAGTTATGGCGTGTGGCGTAGTCATAGAGCTTTTAAAAGCTCAATATTTGGAGACGCTTCTGACACATAACCAATTTAACTAACTTTTTAATCTATGTCAAAAACTCAAACGGACTTATATTTTGAAACGAACGTAATACTACCCTGTCCCAAAACGTAAGTACGTTCAGCTTTTTAAATCCGCCCCACAATATAAATCCATTTAGAATACCAATAAACCATTTATTACATTCTCAAAGGGTATTCTAGACTAATACTATTAAAATTTAATGATACTTAATCACTTTCTTAATCGATATGAAAAAAATCTAAACAATCTTACAATTTAGGACGGAAGGGTAGTACCATTTTTCTCTCTCTCTATCTTACATATATAGTTGGAGAAGTTAGCAATACAAAAGGAAGGGAAGAAATTATATGTTGCATGTGATAAAAAGAAGCAAATAACATTAAATTGATGAAAAAGCTACAATTGACATTGAAACTAAAGGCATTGATTGTTGCTTTGTGATCACAATAATAAAGCGACTAACAGCACAAGACATATTTTTCTGTAGATTACCAAAAAAACAAATAAAAAACCATCCAAAACAAAACAAGTGTACCGACTAATAAATCTAATCCTCCATATAATCCGGATTCTCCTTCAGAATGACAAAACCCTCGAGTATGGGCGAAAGGGGAATATACTTCTCCGTTGCTAATTCTGCTCTATCTCCGGCTGCCAGGAGGACCGGTGTCGTGTGTGTCTGGAACCCGGTAATCGTCTTCGGTCGCCCTGCTTGACCGACCACATCCACGGCCTGGCCCACACGAACAGGCACCGCTAGTGGCTTCAGGTTTTCGTCTACTGTCATCAGCATTCTTGGCTGTGTACACACATACAAAGAGGAGGATATTATGCACTTCATCAACGTTGTTGTTCCAGCTATTTAATCATGTAATATTAACCAAAAGAGAATGCTTAAATACACTTTCAGTCCCCAATTTTTCTTCATTTTCTCAAAACTAGCCCATATCTTTCTTTATATTGACATTTTTTATCACCTAATAACTATTCTTTTTTATTATACTTTTAATAGAAGCATAGCATCTGATGCTTAACCCTGATGCATGTGCCCTGATCACATTACTATTGGTTGAGAAATAATTATACTTTTGGCCCCTTGTATTTTTTTTGGTCGTCTAAAAAAAAACCTCCTTTTTTCAATGACATTTTTAGTCCCCCAACTATATACTTTTTGTTACACTTTTTGGACACTTAACGGATCCAACGTAGGGTCAAACGTTGAGTGTCCTTCAAGTATACTTATGGGACAAAAAATATCATATATGAAAGATAGATGTTAGTTTTGAGGATATGAAGAAAAATAAAGGACCAAAAGTGTAATATTCCAAAATAAAAACACAAAATTACCTGCATTGCCAAAACAAGGAAATATAGAACATAGTGGTATTTTCCGAGGATGATAGCTTTCATGTCAAGACTTGAATGCACCATTATTATTAGTCCAGCTAGCGCGGTCCTGCAAAACGGGAGAGAGAAGGTTATGAAAATAGGATTGGGATCTTCAAATGAACCATACCCAACTACTTACTAGGGTAACACAGCACCACGACACCACACAGAAAACCGATTTTCAAAAAGTCGATGGTGACAATCAACTTATTTGAAATTCAATTATAATTTCTATATTATTCGACTTTAAAAAAGTTGATTGTGCCAGATAGATGTGGTGCCCTAGTAAGTTGATTGTGGTGGTGCCCCTTTAAAGGGTGATCCCAAAAGGAACCTAACATGAGCGTGCTACTTTCTGTTGATCATAACTTCATTAAAAGTGGTATACTTACGGGGACAGCAAGAAACGCTCAGAATGATAAGGAGAGAGGGACAACAAGCCCTTTCCTAAATGGACAAGACCTTGTGCAATCCGTACCTGCCACCACCCAAAACAAATTCCATGATTTATAACTAGTTTCATCAACCAGTAATACGTATGCATACAAAGGTTAAAAACAATTGACACTAACACAGAAGAGAAGGCTAGCTTCTTTGTAGTAATAACTTGATAGATTCGAAGCATGCCAGCTATTCTTGCGTTGTTCGTTCCAGCACCAATCAATCCCAAAGAGATTATGGAAGCCTGCAACATTTTAAACCATGAGCACCGCCCAGTTTTAACTCGATAACAACAGATGACTAGTGAAAATAAGTTGCGTAACAAAAAGAATACCATTGCCACTTCGGCGTCTGAATCATGGCTAAGTCGGCTCAAAGTGTCCATGACTGTTACCTACTCAGATAGATGCCCCAAACAAAACATACATCAGCATAGACTGTAGAAATTAGTTGCGTATATGTGTAATTCACGAAAGATTACTACTTGCCTTAGGGTTAGATATGCAAAGCAGACCCAATGCGAGAGGGACTGCCTTCCTAATATTCTGCTCACCATACTGCAATAGATGCTCCAAAGAGCGGATTGCCATCTCAAGGCCCAGCTCTTCAGCCATTGATACCAATGCTATTCCAAGCACAGCAGCACCCTGGTAGGTTTCTCCCTTCTCGAGATGTTGAGCACACTGACCGAGGAACTGTTGGACCTATTTACAATAGCTTTTTATTACCCCCCATATTGAAGTAATTTTACCAGAATAGTGTCATAAGGCTTTAACTGAAATACCTTAAGCACGTTTCGGTTCCAGCATAAGCACAAGAAAGCAGGGTCATCTCACAATGCCTTCTGATTTTGGATTAAACGTCTTGGCAACTTCCGCTGTTGCCTCTACACTTTCCTGTTACACAACAAGATTTTAAGTTATGAGAAAAAAAGAAAAAAAAAAAAACCATGTGCACGCAAAAGCATTAAGTATGAATTCTCTTCCACCTGCTTCCCGAGGTACAAAAGACCAAGACCAAGGGACATAAGGCGTGTGAGGGGCTCTCTAATTCTGACTCACTGCGGTCCATTAAAACAATGATAATTGACTGAGCTATATCTTCACTGCAAGAACCCACAAATACCAGACCCAATGAAATCGCAGCAAATGCAATAACATCAAGCGGCGCCTTTGAATCGTGAAGTACAGGGACCAATTTATCTCGGACCTGCCACAATTGTAAATAATGGTAAAATACAACCTCATCATTGTCTAGCTTAAACCGAAAAAATTAAATAGGTCAGCTTCAAATGTATAAACATGCAAACTGGCAAACATCCCCATCTTCAATGAACTTTACACACCACTCATCAGAGAAAAGTGCAAGAAAATTCACCTGTTCATTCTGCGAACCAGCATATGCAAGCCCTAAGCCCATGATTGCACCAATTCTAACAAAATGATCTTCCTTGTCAACATATTCACTGAGAAGTGCCAAGGCCTGACGGGCAAAAGATACAATATCTTAGCAATAATGGCCTAATTTATATTCTGTATAAAGCAGAACTAAAGGACAAAACAAACTTGAAATTGTTGGTCCAAATGTTTTCATTGTATCAATTACAATAATATTCAAAGGACAACTGAAAAGAAAAGCTATACATCAAACTTACAGGATCACATTCATTCTTGATGCCACAAGTTAATATCCCAACTCCTAATAATGCTCCTGCGGTGATAGGAATTTCATTGCTGTGGAAATATTTATCAACTTGGGAGAGTCCCGCGTCTACATCCCAAAGGTAGATCATACCCTAAATTTACATAGAAAAATTAATATGATCAAACAAACAGATAACTAAATTCACACACAGTATTCACACACAGTACAGCTTCAATAAATGCGCACACACCAGACTTGCAGCAGCGCTGGCCTTTCCATGTTCCTTATTTTTGTAAAGCCAGTTTGTAGATGAAGTACCACTCGAAGCTTCAGACGGTAGAGTCATCAACTTATCCTGTAATGAGAGCATGGTTTTATCAACACGGTATAAATCACGAACTTGTTGGCGGCTTTATATGCTATGGTATTATGGCATGCTCTTACCCGACAAAATCCAGCATTCACAAATGCATTGACGAAAGTTGCTGCCAAGTTTTGCCTAGCTGAATCAACAGTTGCCCCAGCACTTGCTCGGCCGTCGAGTAGATGGGCCTATTAAATCCAGATATAAAGATTAACAACACAATACGGGAAGGACTATCAAATATAGCTAATTGTAATAAATAAAACTTGTCATAATTGTGTGACACAAACAACAGACAAGGTAGCAAATAACTAAAGGCCATGTAATGGAGTTCACAGAAAAAAGAACAAAATGAAACATGGAGGAAGAAGCATCGTAAAAACCTTGTAAATATCCTCAGGAGATTTGGGCTCCATGACCTCTACATCACGGGCAAGCATAAGATAACCCTCGCTTAATTTTGTATTGTTGAGAATTTCTTGCAAAGCCTCCCTTTCATCATCCTTTGCTACCATTTCTTCATCAAGCTCTAACGTTATGCCCTGAATCAAAGAGGAAAGAAAAGATAAGAGGAATATGTTGAATGCAACTATTTCAAACAAGAAAAATCCCAAAAACGTTGAGCAAATAAGGGCTATCTTTTGGTTCTATCATCAAAAGCGGCAGTCATGATCTCCCCATTATATTGGCCACATTCATTCCTTAGTGCGTTGAAATGCAGAGAAGGAAACCAGACAATCCAGTAAATATCTCACTTTAATGAAGTTGAATAATAGCACAGCACTTACATGGCGACCAAGGATGTAGCAGCATTGTTTCTTTAACAGAAGGTCCTCGGAAGAATGAAATATCCGCTTGATATACTGTGCCAGAGGTAGTAGTATTACAAAGTTAGCATTCTATATAAATATATAGGCCAAGTCAACAGGAGGAGTTCAACAGGTACACAACCAGTTTGAACTCATGCGTGTAGCCTTCCATTCCATGTTAACAAGAGCATAAAGTGCAAAATCATAAACCAACCTCAAAATTGTCAAGATGTAATGCGATTTGAAGTGCACGGGTATATTCTTCAAACTTCAAATATATTGTGCATGCAATGTCTAGAACCAAAACATCATCAGGCCCAGGAAGATATCTACAAACAACAGCAAGACGAGTAAGCACACAAGCATGTACTTGAAAAACCAGGGAAATGAAGAATAACAGAATCATCTTTAAGGTAATTATAATATGGACACTACACTGTTGAACCCCCCAACCCGGTAATTATAATATGGACACTACATTGTTGAACCCCCACCCCCACCCCGCAGAAAATCTAAAAACCTAATCACCACCATGTAAAACCCAAGGTCAAGTAGGTTTTCTTAAATATCATGACAAGACAATATGAAAAGGAGGTATATTAAACTCAACACTAAAATGACAAGAAATTGAAATTTTCAATTCATGTGCATACTTGGCCGAGCTGGTCAAGTACAAGCAGGTCCTCTTAAAATTTGTCTTATCCGTATGCTCCACCAACCGATCAAGATCTTCGACCTATAATAATAATCCAAATAAAACAATCAGAAAGCTACATGTATGGATGACACAAGCTTCTAAAAGATAGACATAAAATTAAGTAAACAAAAAAACAAAGCAAATAAGATGTTTAGTACCTCCATCAAGAGATCAACTGCTTCAGGTTCAGCATTGTGCTGTAGTGATACATGAATATTAGTCTCTAAGATAAAACAAATGGCATTAAAAATAAACAGATCCAGAATCCATACCTGCATATGGAAAGCCACAATTTGATCTACGAGCACCATTATATCATCAATTGGTGCCTCCTCGCTCTGAAACAGATCCAAAGTATATAAAATGCTTACATACACATATTTATGAAATGATTAAAATCATGTGTATGCTTAACAGAAGCAGACATCAACGTACTTGCACATAAATTAAACAGGAGAGAAAGATATGCTTTGGAGCCCCAACTTTCAGAAGCTCACACCAAGAGGTCCAAGACTAAGATGCTTTGGACTTAATGATTTCTAGAAACTTAAATTAAAAGTATAAAGCAAACCAAGATTGCAAAATATAGCTTCTGCCTTAGTCCAACATGCCCAAGAAAATGCTTACATACACGTATTTATGAATGCTTAACAGAAGCAGGCATCAACGTACTTGCACATAAATTAAACAGGAGAGAAAGATATGCTTTGGAGCCCCAACTTTCAGAAGCTCACACCAAGAGGTCCAAGACTAAGATGCTTTGGACTTAATGATTTCTAGAAACTTAAATTAAAAGTAGAAAGCAAACCAAGATTGCAAAATATAGCTTCTGCCTTAGTCCCAACATGCCCAAGAAAATGTTTCCTGATTTACCCCCAAGGACCATTTTTTTTATTCAGCCAGCCACCTCAACACTTATGCCAAAGTTTATTGAATAAACTTAGATATATATATTTGACACATCTTAAAAGTGTCAATGAACTTATCTGATGTGCTTATCAAGTCACATAAGATAGATAAAGAAACCAAACACAGGAGATTGATACACCTTGCTACCACGTATAACATTGCATATCAAATTAGGAAGGTGCTCAAACCTGGCGTTGGGTGTATTCTTGGGCAATCTCTCCAGCCAAATTCCTAAAGAGAATAAGTCATCAAGACCGGATGGGATAACATAAAATAAAAATCAATGGCATATCTTAAAGCACCATCAACCAGACAAAGCAGCAAAAAAGCATACATGCAAAAGATAAAAGCAAAACATCATGACAGTTTATGATTGCCAAATCATAGTTTTTTCAACTACAATTAGAATATAACAGCAAGTCAAGGGAAGCCACAAATACAAGAATATACATTTAGGAACTCAGCTCCACTGTGCCAAAATGATAACACTTCACAATAGTAAAAGTTCTGCCTACCTAACATATTCATGCCCCCATGAACCAATGTCACCATCAGAACCCAACAGCCTGTATTTCAGGCTCTCCTGGAGTAATGGATCATGCAAAAAGAAGAGTAAGAAGAGTGTGATAGACGCATGCTTTCAAAACCATATTTAACTTGATACAAACTTCACAAAACAATGCAGAATTAGCACATAAAACACTGGGAGGATACAAATGGTGGCAGAATGTACCCTTTCGCCTCTGCAGACATCGTCAAGGCCAAAACAGAAAGTATGTCTGCCAGAAATTTCTGCATGAAGAAAAAATGGTCAGTCCGGGTCAAGTAGCAGCAAATAATACAAATAACAGATTATGATTGGGTTAGAACCATTAGCTCTGGGTCTGCCATGTTTTCATAGTACGACTTCAATGTTCCATAATGCGGCCGCAAGAACTTCAAAGGCTTCGGCACAGATGTCATGGGGCTCGTAGCACTTCTGATTTCCTGTCTGCACAGTATACCTTAAAGGATTCAAAAACTGAAAGCTTTAATTTCTTTATTTCATTGAGGCAGAAACAGTGGATAGACACCATATGTATCCACTCTAATATTCCCTTCCCCTGAGCCAGCTTGACTTGTAATGTTAATTACTCACTCCAGTTTCAAACTCAAAACACAGCACAAATGCAGTCCATAGTCCCTACCACACTGTATACGTTCTCACAAACAGTTACCCCAAGCTAGTAATACCGGCAGTAGCATACGAATACTATACACGTGAAAACTAAAGTTGGAAACAAAAATCAAGAACCTTAATACCTCATGCTCTCCAAAGCAACCTTTTGGAGACCAGGATCAGGGTCTCCAACTCGTTCCACGTAGAGCTCTAGCTGTTGCTTGAGAGCTTGATCTTCTTCCGACTACGAAGAAAAAAAAAAAACCGCAAAAACAACACTTATTCAATACTGATACGCGAAAACCAATTTGCATCCAAATTTTTTGCATTATGATTAAAATAAAGTAGTGAGCTTACAAGATCATCGTCTTTGTTCTCGTCTTTCTTTTTAGGGTCCATTGGAGGAACCTTTACTTCATCTCTGGTGGTGGCTCCACCATCCTGAGCAGGAGCCATGGCTGCTTAAAACCCTAGAGAAATCCGTAAAATTTGAGAGCGATTACTAGAGATTGTATTCAAAATCCCTTATGAGCTATGATATACTGAAATAGTAAAACAAAAGCCCAAATAACAATGCTGATATACATAAACAATGCTACATTGAACGAAGTGTATCTAATCTATACCTCCAACCCCAAAAGCAATTTCCTACGAGAAGAAACAAAATCCAAATTGATATTCACTAAAAGAGTAAAACTAAGGAGAAAGAGAAATCATACCAAGCTCGTCTGGAAAAAAAAAATTGGAAAAAAAGACGGAAAATAATAAACCCCCAAGAATAATCAGAAAGAGGAGAAATCTATAGCGAGATGAGAGTATGATCGGAAGGACGAGGGGGCGGTAAGGATGAAAAAAAAAAAAACAGTTAACAAGAAAGGTCCCCTCGTCCCCGATCCTATACGAATGCGAATGGAAGGTTAATCGGGCATCTAGCAGCTCGGGTAAATGATGAAAAGGTGTGGAAGTTGTGGTAATGGATATATTTGGAGGGACTAGAAATTTTAAAAAGGAAAATAAGAATCGAAATAGGATTAGGAGGGAATTTGAATTCTTTTGTTTTTTCTTTCCTTTCTTTTGTTTGTGTACCTGAGTGTTTTTTTTTTTTTTTTTAGAACGAAAGCACACACACGTGTCGTCTGACTTGGGTGTTGATCTAGCAGCCGACTATCAAGATCATTTATGGCCAATCAGAAATTTTGGTGAGTTAAGGTCGATTCATCGATGATGATTGTGAGGTTGAACACCAAAAATCTATTATTATCTTGATCTAAGTCGCAATAATACAAGAAGGTAATTGTATCGAAAAATCTACTACTACAAAGGGTGATAAAATTATAAAAAGCCTAGCCAAGACAATGCAATGATCAAGTATATCTCTACTAGTATCGTGGGAATGAACTACCTACCAACCTTTCAATGGTGTTCAAATGTGTGTGTTACTGGGTGATTCTAATTTAGTAGTTTCTCCTCATAATGAGTGAATGAAACTACTTTATGTCTCATCATTGGTCTAAGCGCCCTGACCTAATGATTCAACATGATTAAGATCTCGAATGCAATGACAATGTCAAAACCCCGGATAAGAAATCGAATTCCAATTAAGGTCAATTTTACCTTCCGGTTCTCCTATTCCTTCTCCCACACCTAATATCTCCTTTCGGTCTCAACTAAGTGTGTGTGTGTGTGTGTGTGTGTGTGTGTGTGTGTGTGTGTGTGTGTGTGTGTGTGTGTGTGTGTGTCTGTAGTGCTAGGGAGATCAATCCGACACCAACAAGCAATACAATGCAAATAGGAAAGATAAACAACACATATGAAGCTATGTAATACAAACTAACATTCCCAATCAACTAAAGATTAATAACTATCACAAATACATAATCTTGGCTAGCAAAAGCTTAGCCTTCCATGGCTATGAAACCACAAATGTCGCTTAGGGGTTTCATAACTATGAAATTAACACTAAAGTAAGAATAGAAGTTACCAAACCAAGATTGCAAGAACTTCAATGAAGATAAATGCAAAGCCTTCTCAAGGTTCGTCCATGGAGAAATTATCCCCAAAGAGATAAATGTTCTTCCACAAATTCTCCTTTAAAGATTGATAAGTAAAATTTCGCAATTCGGCTCGATCAAATACAATTTAAAGAAACTCGAAAAACTTTAGGCAAAACTCACTTTCTAACCGGCAGTGGACCGGGTCGATCGTAGGTAGTGCGTTCAGAGTCCGAGGTCGATCCCACGAGGAGATTGAGTCGAATACAAAACTTGTGTTAAAATCAGAGGACAAAGAGTATATGAACATGACAAAAGATCGAAGCTTTTATTATTTCACGGCATAAACAAAGATCTGAATCAAGACTTTTATCCAGAGTAAATTTCATCAAACTAATGATCTACACAATCAAAACCATATTGAGAGAAAACAAATCGAAATCAGGAAACTCACAATAATGAAGATCAAAACATGCTAGAGCAAGACTTTTGAATCCCAAATCAGCAAAAGATATCAACATTTAATTCATACAATGATCTCAGGCACGAACTCCACCAAGCTATCGATCGAATATCGTATTCTACTCTATATACAAAAATCTAAACTAAGAAATTGAAATATGGAGCCTAGTCCAGAGCTCTAATCTGACTATTTAGATGTCAACCTGTCATAACAACCGCTGAAGCGGCTGGGTTGAGCACCTAAGCCGGCCTCGAACTCATTCCAAGCCAATAAAAATCAGAATATATGTTTTCTTAGGTTTAGATGCTCTTAAATAGGCAAAAATCGCGACTTTGACCTAGTTGGGCCGACCAACTCGGCCCATTTGACTTGTCTTCAGTAAATTAGCAATAAATTTCTGTCTATAGCTCCGATTTGAACGATTCAAGATGCGTTGGAAAGCTCGTTCAATTCCCTACAGCTTTCATGAAAACGACTTGACCAGAAACTGCCTCCAAGATGGGTCAAAATAAAGATTAATGGACAGTGCACGGGCGAATCGATGTTGTCGGGGCCAAACACCGGTTGCCTAAAAATCCAACTTTTCGTATCAAGTGCTAATTCTATGAACGCATGATTTGACTGTCCAAATGTTAGGACATCTACGCGAACGCAATGAATTTCAAAATTTGATTTCCTTTACCCAAGATCGACTTCGTTTAAGCAATAAACAAATAAACTAAAGACGGTGGTTACTTTGGTTGATCTAAAAGATCGACGCTTTGACCGTCCAGGAGAGTAGTTCAACATGGAGCCGCCCAAGTGTTCGGCATCTACCGCTAGTCCACACGAGCGTAACCGCCGGAATCCCACCATGGATTGCTATCGGAAAACCCGGTTCTTAGATCGGACTTTTCCCTCCTCACAAACTCACTACATAGAAGCCCCCTCTTCTTACACAAGAACTATGAGTTCTTGCAATTTTTCACAAGAACAATTGCTCTTGGAAGAATGGTGTACAAAAAAGCTTGACACCCACCTCTTATTTATATAGTGTAGGTGGCGCCCCATATAGTTTGGAGGAGAAAAAACCTTTTTCCAATAAAATAAGGAAAATATAATTGATTGATTTATCTCATTTATTATAATATCTCATATCAAATAAATCTAGGATATTGTCAATATCTTATATTGAATATTTCAAGATATTGTCAATATCTTATATTGACAATATTTATCTTTTATTATATTACTATAAATCAATTTCTACATGTGTATATATCACATATATATTACACATATAAAAAAATCTATTAATATCATACATTGGTGTGCATACAAGCAAATCACTAATTTGCATTTAATGTGTACA
This sequence comes from Gentiana macrophylla, assembly GCA_026214975.1. NCBI lineage: Eukaryota > Viridiplantae > Streptophyta > Magnoliopsida > Gentianales > Gentianaceae > Gentiana > Gentiana macrophylla. Next base: position 2,459,344 of record CM047810.1, on the reverse strand, counting down.
CATACACACGCATGTATGCATGATATATATATATATATATATATATATATATATATATATATATATATATATATATATATATATATATATATTATTTTATTAATATCTAATATTAATAATAGGTAATATCATTAATTAAATTGCACAATCCAAGTGTATCTTAAACACTCCAAATTGCGCCACCTTTAACCAATAAATTGGCATCGGAATATTCTTCAATTAATCAATATAATTAATATCTTGTATTTAATTTATTCATAATAAATAAATACCACCATATTAATTTACCACTATAACCTTTATAGTCTCGAGATAAACTTTCCTTATTTGGTTATCATCTATAACCACATTTTAATCCGGCTAGATGTTCATATTGTTAGGAAATCACTAGTTTAACGCAGCGGAATTTAAAATTTGATTTCCTTTTCTAGATCGTTCTTCGTTTAATGCAATAAACACGTTAAGTAGTTTGACGGTTATACCCTTAGATGATCTACAAGATCGTCGCTTTGACCGCCAACGGAGAGTAGTTCAATCGCGCAAGCCGCCCACGCGTCCGCCTCTATCGCTAATCCACACGAACCCCTCGCCGGAATCCTCCTTGGATTGCTATCAGAATAACTCCGGCTGCTAGACCGGACCTTTTCTTCCCTCACAAACTCACTATGGAGAGCTCTCTATTTTACACAAGAATTATGAACTCTTGCAATTGTGTTGTACAAAAGAGCTTGACACCCACTTCCTTTTTTATAGAGGAAGTGGCGCCCATATGTAGTGTGGATGGAGAAGAAAACCTTTTCTAATAAAATAAGGAAAATCAATTAGATTGATTTATCTCTTTAATTATAATATTTTGTCAATATCATATATTGATTATAATTATCTTATTACCATAAATCTATTTTGCAAAATCAATTAATATCCTATATTAATATTATGGCAATATTTATTAATTAAAAGTACACAATCCAAGTGTATCTCATACACCCAAAAGTGGCGCCCCATATCCCAAAAGATTGACTTCGGAATATTCTTTAATTAATCTAATTTATATATAATTAATATCTTGTATTTTATTTATTCATAATAAATAAATACCACCATATTAATTTACCACTATAACCTTTATAGTCTGAGATAAACTTTCCTTATTTGGTTATCAACTATAACCGCATTTTAATCCGACTCGATGTTCATGTGTGTGTGACCCGATAGGCTTCCGAATATGTTGGCCGTGAGACACAAAGTGCAATTTACTAAAATGCCCTTCATACCTAACGATCACGGGATAGCGTCAAAGCAACACACCGTGACCCCAATTATCGGAAGAGTCAAAAGCAATGACTACTACCTTTCATGTGAAGCGATTATCGTGTAACTTACAATCCTATCGCTGTAATAACATCCATACGATCGTATCTCGAGTGTCAATACATTGACGATCGTATCTTATAATCTGGATATCATGCTCTCTCGGAATAACACATTTACTCCCACTTTGCAAAGATTCTCGAGAGCTAGACATTTCTTATAAGAAGGCCATTTCGGATATTCAATCCCAATCATAGGATACGCGATTCCCGGACGACCAATCATGTATACTCCGCGATGCTTCAATATCACACCCAATCACTACCGCATGATCGCCCGTGGTTGGAGAAATCTCAATAGTGTCAAAGCATGACAATCCACACCGTGATGCCATGAAGACTCGGTCAAAAGGATAATTACACAACCGCCACATAGTGTGACACTTAATGTAAGTGGGTCGATCCTAACGTCGCATTCTCTAATACACGCCCACGTATAGTCCAAGTGTCCCTACACTTCGATAGACGAGATCTATCCCTACCTTCTAAAAGATAGAAGACATCCAATACGTGTTAGTCTCGATTATACTATCAATGTCCCATTTGATAATATGTAAGACTAGAGACATTTAAGTACCAACCTTGTTATAGTGATTAGAGATCTCATCAACCATAATCACTATCATGGTTTCTCTATCATGAGATCGATACTAGGGGCGTTACTATATATATACTACAAATAATATGAAGACAAACAATATATAATAACATAAGTGCTTTTATTAATCACAATAAAGTTATTACATGAACTAAATAGATCAGTAAATGACCCGACCCGGTCGGATCCGGTCCGACCGATTGGGTTTAGGACACCTTTCCAACAATCTCCCACTTGGCCTAAAGCCAATCACCCATATGCCTAAGCCCGTGCAAGTGAACATGTTTCTCATGCTTAGCTTGAGACAATGCCTTGGTTAACGGATCGCTATGTTATCATCCGTGTGGACTTTCTCTATCTTTACATCTCCTCTATCTACTATCTCTCTAATCAAGTGATAGCGCCAGTAGCACATGTTTGGACTTACGATGAGACCTTGGTTCCTTTGATCGAGATATCGCTCCATTATTATCACAAAGATGCAGTGCTTGGACCTTCAAATGGAGGGAACCACACCAAGTTGATGAATGAACTTCTTCATCCAAATCGCTTCCTTTGCCGCCTCCGAGGTCGCTATGTATTCGGCTTCCGTTGTAGAGTCCGCAGATAGTCTCCTCGCTGAACTCTTCCACTCATCGCTCCGCCGTTAAGCGTGAAAACAAATCCAGCATTGTGACTTGAAGTCGTCTTTGTCGGTTTGAAACCGGCATCCGTGTAACCTCGCAATACTAAATCATCGCTTCGAAAACCAGGAACATATCCCTAAGACGTCTCAAGTACTTAAGGATATTTTTGACAAACAATCCAGTGACCATCACCTGGATTGGACCGGTACCTACTAGTCATACTAAGAGGCAGTGCAGACGCCTGGTCTTGTGCATAACATGGCATACATGATAGACCCAATTGCCGAAGCATAAGGGACTTTACTCATTTGTTCCTTTCTCCTCTGTCTTAGGACTCATTCCCTTCGATGTAGACCCCTATGTGACATGGGCAACAATCCTTTCTTGATCGCTCCATGTCGAATCTCTTCAACATCTTGTCTATGTAGGTGGATTGCACGACAGAAGGCGGCCGCAGGAATTTTGACAAAGGGTCGGAAATTTATCAATTTTTCCCCGTATCACACATATATTTGTATATTTACCTCTGTACATGTAATTATAGAGTAATGAGATAAAAAAATAGAAGTCGATGCATAAAAATAAAGGGTCGATTACACATAGATATGCGTTTATTAAAAAAATCTCCAATGTAGTTAAAAAAAAAAAAAAATATTTTAGGGTCGGCCGCACTCCACAAGCTTCAGGTGGAGCCGCTGATTCATGACAGCATCAAGCAACCTTTTAGATCTATCTCTATAGATCTTTATTCCTGAATATAATTTGCCTCACCCAAGTCCTTCATTGAGAAGTTCTTGGATAACCAAGCTTTGATTGATTGTAACATAGGCACATCATTCCCTATGAGCGTATGTCATCCACATAAAGCACTAAGAACACAATGGCACTCCCACTAACCTTCTTGTAAACACAGGCTCATCTTCGTTCTTGATGAAATCAAACTGTTTGATTATCTCATCAAAGCGAAGATTCCAACTCGAAGCTTGCTTTAATCCATAAATGGATCTTTGCGGTTTACACACCATCCTGGCGTCATTGGTTGTGAAACCTCAGTCGTGTCATATACACTTCCTCAGATGAGTTCCCGTTAAGGAAAGTGCTTTTCACATCCATCCGCCGATTTCGTAATCATGGTATCTTTGCAATAGCGAGCAAAATTCTAATGGATTTTAACATGGCAATCTGGCGAGAAGGTTTCATCATAGTCAACTCCTTGTCTTTGCTTATAACCTTTGCCACCAACCTAGCCTTGTAGGTAGTCACGTTACCGTCCATGTCGGTCTTTCTCTTAAAGACCCATTTACACCCTATGGGAACTATTCCCTCAGCGGATCAACTAAGTTCCAAACTTGGTTGTCCTTCATGGATTCCATCTCGTAATTCATGGCTTGAGCCATTTCTCTTTGTCGTGCCTTAACAAAGCACCTCCTCATAAGTTCTAGGGTCCTCATCTTCCATGAGATACACGCCAAGTGTACCTTTCGGGTCCACGGCGTTCCTGGTGGATCTTCGAGGTGTAATTGTGTTCACGGTAGAGGTGGCGCCACATTTGTATGTGGTGCCTCCTCTACTTCCATCAACGGATCGTTATCCGTAAGTGGTTCTCGAATTTCTTCGAGATCAATCTTACTCCCACCGACCCTATCCGAATAAACTCTTTCTCCGAAAGTGGCGAGCCCCGGCAACAAACACCTTTTGTTCCTCAGGGTGGTAAAATTGGTACCCTTTGGTTTCCCTAGGATAACCCACAAACAGACATTTGTCAGATCTAGGTTCCAGTTTGTCAGGCATGGTTCGTTTCACATAAACTGGACATCCCCAAGGTTTCATGTAACCTAGTGTTGGTTTCTTCCCTTTGAACACTTCATAGGGAGTGGACTCAACCGTCTTTGATGGAACTCGGTTCGAGTGTATAGATGCGGTTTCTAGAGCATACCCCAAAACGATTTTGGAAGAATCTGATAGCTCATCATGGAACGTACCATGTCTAACAAAGTACGATTCCTCCTCTCGGATATGCCATTCATTTGTGGCGCCCCTGGAGGGTCCATTCGAGTAGAATCCCATTCTCCTTTAAATAACTTTGAAACTCTCCATCTAGGTATTCTCCACCTCGATCGGATCGAAGTGTTTTGAAATCTTTACCTAGTTGTTTCTCCACTTCACTTCTGAATTCTTTGAACTTTTCGAAGGCTTCAGACTTATACTTCATTAAGTATATATAACCATAGCGAGAATGGTCATCAGTGAAAGTGATAAAATAAGAGTATCCTCCTTTGGCTTGAATTGACATTGGGCCACACACATCAGTATGTATAAGCTCAAGCAATTCATTGGATCTTATCCCTTTGCCACTAAAAGGTGACTTTGTCATCTTGCCAAGTAAACAAGCTTCGCATGTATCAAACGATTCGTAATCGAATTGATCCAACATTCCATCTTTATGGAGTTTGGAAATGCGATTTTTATTTATATGGCCAAGTCTACAATGCCATAAGTAGGATTCATTCAAGTCATTTGTTTTGGCTTTCTTGTTATTTATATTAAGTACGTCAACATTCATATCTAATATGTAGAGACCATTGCTAAGTATGCCAGTACCATAAAAGATTCCATCACGTGAAAAGAACAACATTTATTCTCAAACGTAAAAGAAAATCCATCAACATCTAATGCAGAAATAGAAATAATGCTCTTAAGAAGAGCAGGAACAAAATAATGATTATTGAGTTCTAAGTACTAGCCCACTGGGCAATGAAAGAAAATAAACTCCTACGGCCCGGTAGCAACACTTGCTCCATTTCCAACGCGTAGGTCCACCTCTCCTTTCTTGAGATCTCTAGTTCTTCTTAGTGCCTGCATATTCGTACAAATATGAGAACCACAACCCGATGATCTAATACCCAAAGTGGTTAGACTTAGAAGAAGTAATGTTGATCTCAATCATAAATATACGAAGTCGAAGCATCGGAATGCTTCTTCTTGGTACTCAAGAAGCCCTGCGATTTTCTCCTCCAATGTCCGGTCTCACCGCAATGGAAGCAAGCATCCTTGGATTTGTCTTTTTGCTATCTTAGGCGTTGGCTTAAGTGCGCACCTTCGCGCTTCTTGGACTTTTTCGGGCTTTTGCCTTGCCCTTGCTTGAAGTGACCAAAGAACACTTGCTTTCCCTTCCCTACGGTGCCTTGGCCGATTTTCAACATGTTCAATAACTCCGCTAGGAGCAATCTATCTTGTTCATGTGATAGTTCATCACAAGCTGCGAGAATGAGTCGGTAGAGATTGCAGAATCAAGTCAATACTCAACTCGTTCCAACTTGTGGCCGACTTCCCAAGCCTCTCTATGTACCCGATCATTTTAAGCACGTGTGACCCCACAAAGAAATCCCAGATGCCATCTTACAACTAAACAGGGCCTTCGAGACCTCGTACCTCTCCGGTGCGAGGCGAGGAAGCATAAAGTTCCTTCAGGTGGACCATGATAGAGTAGCGTCCATGGACTCATCTGCTTTTCGCAGCGATTCGGTGTCATAGAAGCAAGCATGATACATGTAGCATCGATCTTGTCGAGCGATTGCTTGTTATACTTCTCGATATCTGCGGCCGAACCCTCGTGGGCTTTTTACGGTAGGGCCTCGTCAAGACATAGCCAATCTTCTCGTGCCTCAAAACGATTTTGAGGTTTCTTTCCCAATCGAGAAAATTAGTTTCGTCAAGCTTGTTTTCGATGATAAAACGAAGGTTCAATTTGTTTGACATTTTCTACAACAATAAATAAAGATAGAATAAGTAAAAGCTCATGTATAAAAACCTAAATTTGCACTAAGAAATTTATAAGGTTTTACTCCCACTAGCCAACTATTCCTATTGGCTTTCAAGAATTTTAATTAATTCTTTAGTGGTGGGACCCTATCTAGTTGCCTTAATCCTCGACGGTGGTCGATCAATCTCGGCAATTTCGAAGGTAGGTACTCTGCGCCGATCGCATCGCGACGAAAGGGGTGACTAGTCAACTCTTTGACGTCTCACATCTCTATGTGATAGTCAACCCCTTGTCTCTAAAGTCGAGACGCCCCGACGATGGCCAATCACCGAAAGACTTTAGTCGAGTCATAACCCAATATTCATGAGATCTCGTGGACGATCATATCTCAATAATAACGATATACCCGTGGTAGGTCAACTCCGACGGTGGTTGATCGATTGGATCCGAACAAAGGCTCTTCACCGTCATTATAATATTGGGAGACAATTTTGGCTCGATTTTTGGCGTGGGAATAATTTTAATTAATTCACTTAATTAATTTGGTTTAATTATGGTCTCATCTACTATGTGCATATTACTACGATATCATATAAAGTAAACATACACAACATTCCGCGCATAAAATAACCGGTATGATCATGGACTTTTTCCAGAGTGCGGTTTCGAATACAAACCGAGCGAAACCGCGGGTCACAAACTAAGGTGTGCACGCAACCGCCTAATAGGATCTTTATTCTCAGACGCCAATGGGTTCTTTATCTCTCCTTGGTCTTGAACTTCTTGCTCCATTCTTGTTACATAATAAATAATTACACCCGCCGCACACACGGGGAGCTCGAGGAATGGGATAAATGCAAAAAAGTAAACTAGTCACGTTCTTCATAACGACCAGGACAAAAATTTTTATTTTTATTTTTCAAAACCAACATAAAGAAAACATTCCCATCTATCCTATTGGTTGAGTCAGCGATCAATCGCATTCATATAATCACATTATATCTACACATCTAATCCATACAATTTTATCTTATGAAAAGATTAAATTCTAATTTTAACTACTACTACTCATGCGTCTTTTATTTTATCACGTCAAATAATTAAATAACTTTTAATTAATTATATGACTTAACGAAAATTAAAATTAACATTTAATTTTAAATCGATTTCAATTTTAATTAAATTTGAACTATTCAAAATAAAATTAAAATTATAAAGTCTCCTATTTGTTTCATTTCCAAAACTAAATTTATTTTAGTCGCCCACTTTCCAAAATCAAAATTTTGGAAGTGAGCGCAAGCCTATTGTCAAATCAAATATTTGGAAAGGGCACAGCCTACTCCAAATCATATATTGGAAAGGCCAAATTATTTTAGTCTCAGGCTCGCCACTTTCCAAAATCAAAATTTTGAATTTGCTGAGTGGCAAGCTAAGCTCATTCCAAATCAAATATTTTGGAAGGCCAAAGCCTATTCCAAATCAAATATTTGGAAAGCCAAATAATTTTGGTTTAGGCCAGCCACTTTCCAAAATCAAAATTTTTGAAGTGGCTGCAAGCTGCAGCCTATTCCAAATCAAATATTTTGAAGGCTGCAAGGCTCATTCCAAATCAAAATTTGGAAGGCTAATGTCCCATATGGTTTCCCAAATGGCCCAAACTATTTGAACCATTGGTTGGCATATACGACACAACTAAACAAACGAGATATCTATGCACAATAAAATATCACAAAACGAAAAGGTTGATCTCCCCATTGGAGGAGAGGAGAGCCGACGGACAAGAGCCCGAAGGCCCCCCCGCCGCCGCCGCCCGCCGCGCCGCCGCCGCGAGGAGGATGGGGCGCCGCATCGGCCGACCCCCATGAACCTATATATATTTTTTTTTTTTTTTTTTGTTTTACGTTTCGTGATTTAAATCTTGCATCTATCGATTAAATACTACGCATTTAATTTATGCTTATTGCTTAAGCATGAAGTCCGGCTCGATACCAATTGTTAGGAAATCACTAGTTTACGCGCAAATGAATTTAAAATTTGATTTCTTTTCTAGATCGTTCTTCGTTTAATGCAATAAACACGTTAAGTAGTTTGACGGTTATACCTTAGATGATCTACAAGATCGTCGCTTTGACCGCCAACGGAGAGTAGTTCAATGCGCAAGCCGCCCACGCGTCCGGCCTCTATCGCTAATCCACACGAACCCTCGCGGAATCCTCCTTGGATTGCTATCGAGAATAACTCCATTTCGCTAGATCGGACCTTTTTCTTCCTCACAAACTCACCATGGAGAGCTCTCTATTTTACACAAGAATTATGAACTCTTGCAATTGTGTTTGTACAAAAAGAGTTTTGACACCCACTTCCTTTTATAGGAAGTGGCGCCCATATGTAGTAGTGTGGAGAGAAGAAAACCTTTTTCTAATAAAATAAGGAAAATCAATTAGATTGATTTATCTCTTTAATTATAATATTTTGTCAATATCATATATTGATTATAATTATCTTATTACCATAAATCTATTTTGCAAAATCAATTAATATCCTATATTAATATTATGGCAATATTTATTAATTAAAGTGCACAATCCAAGTGTATCTCATACACCCAAAAGTGGCGCCCCATATCCCAAAAGATTGACTTCCGGAATATTCTTTAATTAATCTAATTTATATATAATTAATATCTTGTATTTTATTTATTCATAATAAATAAATACCACCATATTAATTTACCACTATAACCTTTTTATAGTTCAGAGATAAACTTTCCTTATTTGGTTATCAACTATAACCGCATTTTAATCCGACTCGATGTTCATATGTGTGTGACCCGATAGCTTCCGAATATGTTGGCCGTAGACACAAAGTGCAATTTACTAAAATGCCCTTCATACCTAACGATCACGGGATAGCGTAAAGCAACACACCGTGACCCCGATTATCGGAAGAGTCAAAAGCAATGACTACTACCTTTCATGTGAAGCGTTACCGTGTAACTTACAATCCTATCGCTATAATAATATCCATACGATCGTATCTCGAAAGTGTCAATACATTGACGATCGTATCTTATAATCTGGATATCATGCTCTCTCGGAATAACACATTTACTCCCACTTTGCAAAGATTCTCGAGAGCTAGACATTTCTTATAAGAAGGCCATTTCGGATATTCAATCCCAATCATAGGATACGCGATTCCCGGACGACCAATCATGTATACTCCGTGATGCTTCAATATCACACCCAATCACTACCGCATGATCGCCCGTGGTTAGGAGAAATCTCAATAGTGTCAAAGCATGACAATCCACACCGTGATGCCATGAAGACTCGGTCAAAAGGATAATTACACAACCGCCACATAGTGTGACACTTAATGTAAGTGGGGCCGATCTAACGACGCATTCTCTAATACACGCCCACGCATACGGTCAAGTGTCCCTACACTTCGATAGACGAGATCTATCCCTACCTTCTAAAAGATAGAAGACATCCAATACGTGCTAGTGCGATTATACTATCAATGTCCCATTTGATAATATGTAAGACTAGAGACATTTAAGTACCAACCTTGTTATAGTGATTAGAGATCTCATCAACCATAATCACTATCATGGTTTCTCTATCACAGATCGATACTAGGGACGTTACTATATATATACTACAAATAATATGAAGACAAACAATATATAATAACATAAGTGCTTTTATTAATCACAATAAAGTTATTACATGAACTAAATAGACTGTAAATGACCCGACCCGGTCGGATCCGGTCCGACCCGATTGGGTTTAGGACACCTTTCCAACACATATGTGTGTGACCCGATAGGCTTCCGAATATGTTGGCCGTAGACACAAAGTGCAAATTACGAAAATGCCCTTCATGCCTAACGATCACGGGATAGCGTCTAAAGCAACACACCGTGACCCCAATCATCGGAAGAGTCAAATGCAATGACTACTACCTTTCATGTGAAACAATTACCGTGTAACTTACAATCCTATCATTTGTAATAATATCCATACGGTCGTTAGTCGAGTGTCAAAACATCAACGACCGTATCTTATAATCTGGATATCAAGCTCTCTCGAAGTAACTCATTTACTCCCACTTTGCAAAGATTCACGAGAGTAAGACATTCCTTATAAGAAGGCCATTTCGGATATTCGATCCCAATCATAGGATACGCGATTCCCGGACGACCAATCATGTATACTCCGCGATGCTTTGAAGATCATACCCAATCACTACCGCATGATCGCCCGTGGCTGTGGAAACCTCAATAGTGTCAAAGCATGACAATCCACACCGTGATGCCGCGAAGACCGGTCAAAAGGATAATTACACAACCGCCACATAGTGTGACACTTATCCGTGTAAGTGGGTCAGTCTAACGTACGTATTCTCTAATACACGTCCACGTACAGTCCAAGTGTCTCTACACTTCGATAGACGAGATCTATCCCTGCCCTTAAAGACATAAGACATCTAATACGTGCTAGTCTGTTTATACTATCAATGCCCTGCTTAATAGTACATCACCTAGAGACATTTAAGTATCAAACTTATTAAAGTGATTAGAGATCTCATCAACTATAATCGCCTATCATGGTTTCTCTATCACAGTTTAATACTAAGGACGTTATCATATAACAATTCATAATTGGTTCTTTAAAAGAACATATATATGACAAATGAAAAGCCATTTAATATATGTATAAACATAAAGAAATAGTAGAAATGATCCGACCGGTCGGATCCGGTCCAACCCGATTGGGTTAGGACACTATTCCAACAATCTCCCACTTGGCCTAAAACCAATCACTAGCACACACAAGACCAAGTTGAAACACAAGAATCTCATGCAATAATACTCGCAACCACCCTAGCCATAAACGGATCGCTATCCACTGGGACTCGGACTATCTTCATATCATGTTCCAAATGACCAAGTCAAAGGAACCGCCAACACACATGAATCTCCGACGAGACCCCGGTCCTTGCTTCAATCAATGAATCCACTTACTATATCGCCTATATAGAAAAGGTGGAAGAACCGCACAAGGTTCCGGAATGAACCTTCAGATCCATGTCTTTGCTCCCGGCGCCTCCAAGGCACTACGTGTTTTGGCTCGGTTGTAGAATTTCTGATGACCCATATGCTAGAACATTTCCGACTCACCGTATCACTTAATCAAAGTGATTGCAAACCTGCATTGTAGCTCCCACTCGCCTTCATAAGACTTAGGATATATGTCTGTATAACTATATTTATCTGATTCCAAGTTTCGATAAACTAGGAAACTTTCATTAACTTGTTTAAGGATATTCTTGATATCCACCAGATTTACTTTCATACCTTCTCATGACTCCTCATGGACTATGAACATCCGGCATCACCTATAAGATGGTTCCTATCGCGATGCGAAGGAAACCTTCCATAAGCATCATCTTTCACCTTATCTTTAGGGATTAACGTCCTAACATAGATAGATCTTGAGAACACCAAACTAGAAGTATTCCTGTCGCGATCTATGCTAAACTCTTTTAGCATCACATCTATATAGGTAAACTATAATTTAACAGCAGTTAAATCTATCACTATAGATTCTTATTTCTAAAATAAGAACTGCTAATCCAAGCGCTTTCGTAAAGACCTTGAACTACCAAACATTAATTGACTGTGACATGGGGTGATAATTCTAGAGAGATATCCAATACCTTACTCAAAAATCATAACACACTCCCACTATCCATCTTGCACATGGGGCATATCCTTCTTTTGACCAAATCAAACTCCTTTGATTATCTAACAAAGAAATTGTGCGGAGAAACTTGTTTGAGTCCATAAATGGATCTCGTGGGCTTACATATCATGTTATCGCTCTATGAACATCGATTTGTGCGCGAACGTCTTCAACACTATCCTATAGTCATGATACAAAGTTATAACAAGTATTATCTCGAATAGAATCGGCTCGACCTTACGGGGACATTCCTCAGGTAAACATGGACTCATAACCTGGTTGTCATCGATGGAATCTAATTCGGATATTATGGCTCCTAGCCATATCTCTCAATCCCGCCTTTTAAACATTCTTTCATAAGTCGTGAGATTTACATTCATCAAGATGAACATACCACCACAATTCTTTTGGGCTTGAGGTTATCCACAGACTTCTGAGAACTTTTATGTGCACTTTGAGCGGTGATCTACACCTCATCGCATATCGCGGCGTCGCTCACGTTCCATTGGTTGAATATATCTTTGTGGTTCTCAAACTCTTTTGAGATCTTATTCACTCCCATTTGTTTCTTTTGGAAAAAACACTTCTCTAGAAGACAAAAGCATGTTTGGAGACAAACATTTTGCTCCACGGACAAGTAAATAATATCTAGCATGCTAGCTAAGATATTCCACAAAGTTGCATGTGTGTCGTACTAGGTTCCAAGCCTTTCGACTCTTGCTTATGACAACTTCAAATCATCGGTTAAGATAGATTCGACATTATCATCTTCCATATCTAATATGGAATTTATTCAACCTTTATTTTGGAACTAGGTTAAGCATAAGGGCACTATCCCGAAAGCGGGTAAGGGATACTTCGCGATGGCTTGCGTCACACTTTTATCATATAAAGTGTTGTTTCCATTTTTAGAGCACAATCTAATTGCGTATCCCAAAGATGGTATCCTTCAAGGAGAATCTTATTCCTTTCGCAGACGACTTCAAAACACCCTTCGGTATTAATTACTTGAGTCCAATTGAAGATTAATTCCTAAGTAGCTTATCAATCTCATGTTTCGCATTACTAGCTCGAACTTTTCGGGCTTTCCGAATTGTCGTACTTCAATAAGTACACTTGACTATTTCTAACAATAGTTATAGAGATTAACAAACAATTATTTGGTAAAGATTAATTGTCATAAGCCAACAAACATCGGTATGTTTAGGCTTTAGACAAATTTTCTAGATTTTTACAACCTTTTCGAAAAAGGGTATTTTAGTCCTCTTTGGATAAGATACGTATAACCCACATGATTCATAATCATATGGTTCAACATCATCAGAATGACGTTTAATTACGCGCTTCCCTTCCAGAGAGACTACATCAAGAACAACTACAAATATCAAGGATAACAGCCATACAAATATTTAGTTGAGATCTCATCACATATATCAACTATATAGTGACAACAATCTAGTATGTTAGATTCAGTGACCTTCCAACTTTATCAGAATAACATTTATTCTTTATAATTGAATGTGTCTACTAAATCCTAACAAATAACTGAAAACATATTCTTCATAAGAACCGGAACATAATAACATTTATTTAGTTCCCTTTATCGCTTTTACTAGATCCGAATATGGTAAGTGTTACAACATTTGTTTAACCTTCCAGATCAGTATTTAATCTTTCTAATTTAATCACACTCGTAAGATATCATATATCTAAGAGTTGACTTGAACTTAGATAGATTTATCTCAACTCACTTGCCTAGATTAGAAACTTCAATAAGTTCTTTATTTAAGCACATGCCCTAACTTTCCTTTTAATCCTTTAAGCACTTGAAAAATGTTTCTTATTGTAGTCTTCATAAGACTTAAGAAGGATCACAAGAGCTATGTCTTTGATTTCCTTTCATAAAGAAAATCTAAAGTTTATTAAATAGTTTATTTAACCTTTTAAATCGTATTTAAAACATTAACTATTTAATTAACCTTTAAGCAATGATAGAATTAAGTCGATACTTAAATCTCACAATTTTGAAAACAACCTTTCCAAAATTAGATGTGGTCATTCTTATCCAACGTTTGAATTAATTGTCATCATATGACTGAATGATCATATTGGATCGTATCCAATGAGCTACCGTTTTTCTTTAATAATTAAAGTCTTGGAGGACTCCATCAAATATGTAGTCTCCTTAACTTTAGCTACTATAACGGGATTGCTCGTGTTATTGCTTTATTTTAAAAGGATTAAAATTTACTTAACCATTCTTGAGAACGCTTCTCAAACAGTCATAATTTGGTTTTACTAATCGAGAAAAACATAAATATAAAAGTTTGCTAAAAACTACAACATTAAAAATGAAGATAAAAAGAGTGTTGTTGTCTCATACACGCAAAATCAAATATGGTCTTTGGGATTATGATTTTGCTCCCACTAGTCAACTACTCCCTATTGACTTTCAAGAATTTTTCAAAATCCTTTAGTGGCTGGAATCCTATCTAGTTGACTCGATCCCCGACGTGGGCCGATCGACCGGGTCAATTTCGACGGGTAGGTACTTCTTACCAATCGCGTCTAACGCGACTTCCAGTGGTTTGACTAGTCAACTCTTTGACAATTCACATCGCTATCATGCGATAGTCAACCTTATGTCTCTAAAATCGAGGCGTCCTGGCGTGGGCCAATCACCGCAAGATTCTTAGTGAGTCGTAACCCAAGTATTCATGAGATCTCATAACGATCATATCTCGATAATGACGATATACCCGTGATAGGTCAACTCCCGACGTGGGCCGATCAGTTGGATCCGAACAATGGCTCTTCACCGTCACTATAATATTGGGAGACATATTATAACTCGATTTTTGTTGTGGGAGTAATTTTAAATTAATTCACTTAATTAATTTCGAATTAATTCTCTTAATTAATTTAATTACGGTCTCATCAAATATATCTATCTCTATAGACATACATCCTACGCATTTATCTAGATCGTGCCTAGTCATGCGTCTATCGTATCATATAAAATAAATACAAGCACAAAATAAATAAATGCGTAAAGTAACCGGTATGATCATGGACTTTTCCTGAGTGCGGTTTGAATACAAACCGATTTAAACCGCTGGTCACAATCTAAGGGTAGCGAAGAACCGCCAATAGGATCTTTAATGCTCCATTCTCCAATGGGATCTTCATTTTCGTCTTTCTTTGGTCTCTATCTCTTCGCTCCATTCTTGTTACATTTAATTCTATCTAATAAAATAAATACACCCGCCGCACACTTTGGGGAAGCCAACGGAATGGGATAAATGCAGAAAATAAACTAGGTCACGTTCTTCATAACGGCCTAGGACAATTTTTAAACCAACAGTAAAAATTAAATCATTCACATCTATCCTATCGGTCGAGTCAGCGTCGATCAATCGGGGTCCATATAATCATATTATATCTACTATATCTATTACATACAATAAAATCTTATGAAAAAGATAAAATTAAAATTTAACTACTCGCGTCTTAATTAATCAATTAACATTTAATCCATTAAATAATTTTATCTAATCAATTAACTAATTAACATTTAATTAATTAAATGATTTTAATCGAAATAAAATTAACGATTAATTTTAATCGAGACATCCATGCACAATAAATATCACAAAACGAAAAGTCGATCTCCCCATTGGAAGAGGACAACCGACGGACGGCGACTACTAAGGCTGCCGCCGCCGCCGCCGCCACCTGGCTGGGGAGGAGGCCGCCTTGATCGGCCGAGCCCCATTTAATTATCGAAGAGTGGGTTCACCGAGAATCCATCACTCAACCTCGACTTAACGTCCTCGTGATTTAAATCTTGCATCTATCGAGTGGGATTCACCGAGAATCCATCACCCAATCACAACTATGAACTATATTGAAACATAAAATACACAAAACAAAATTTTTCTTTTCGTGTATCGTTTACGAATCAAAAATCTTTCAACTAATAATTACGTGATTTAAACGATAAAATTAACTCACGCAAATAAACATGCTTATTGCTTAAGCTCGAACCTTTCTCGATACCACATTGTTAGGACATCTACGCGAACGCAAATGAATTTCAAAATTTGATTTCCTTTTATCCAAGATCGACTTCGTTTAAGCAATAAACAAATAAACTAAAGACGGTGGTTACCTTGGTTGATCTAAAAGATCGACGCTTTGACCGTCCCAGGGAGAGTAGTTCAAACATGGAGCCGCCCAAGTGTTCGGCCTCTACCGCTAGTCCACACGAACGACCTCCGGAATCCCACCATGGATTGCTATCGGAAAACCCCGGTTGCTTTGGGCCGGACTTTTCCTCCTCACAAACTCACTATAGGAAGCCCCTCTTCTTACACAAAAACTATGAGTTCTTGCAATTTTTCACAAGAACAATTGCTCTTGGAAGAATGGCAGACAAAAAAGAGCTTGACACCCACCTCTTATTTATAGTGTAGGTGGCGCCCATATAGTTTGGAGGAGAAAAACCTTTTTCTAATAAAATAAGGAAAATATAATTGATTGATTTATCTCATTTATTATAATATCTCATATCAAATAAATACAGGATATTGTCAATATCTTATATTGAATATTTCAAGATATTGTCAATATCTTATATTGACAATATTTATCTTTTATTATATTACCATAAATCAATTTACTACATGTGTATATATCACATATATATTACACATATAAAAAAATCTATTAATATCATAGATTGGTGCGCATACAAGCAAATCACTAATTTGCATTTAATGTGTACACATACACACGCATGTATGCATGATATATATATATATTTATTTATATATATATATATATATATATATATATATATATATATATATATATATATATATATATATATATATATATATATATATTATTTTATTAATATCTAATATTAATAATAGGTAATATCATTAATTAAATTGCACAATCCAAGTGTATATCTTAAACACTCCAAATTCGCCACCTTTAGCCAATAAATTGGCATCCGGAATATTCTTCAATTAATCAATATAATTAATATCTTGTATTTAATTTATTCATAATAAATAAACACCACCATATTAATTTACCACTATAACCTTTATAGTCTCGAGATAAACTTTCCTTATTTGGTTATCATCTATAACCACATTTTAATCCGGCTAGATGTTCATATGTGTGTGACCCGATAGGCTTCCGAATATGTTGGCCGTAGACACAAAGTGCAAATTACTTAAAATGCCCTTCATGCCTAACGATCACGGGATAGCGTCAAGCAACACACCGTGACCCCAATCATCGGAAGAGTCAAATGCAATGACTACTACCTTTCATGAAAAGCATTACCGTGTAACTTACAATCCTATCATTGTAATAATATCCATACGGTCGTTAGTCGAGTGTCAAAACATCAACGACCGTATCTTATAATCTGGATATCAAGCTCTCTCGAATTAACTCATTTACTCCCACTTTACAAAGATTCAAGAGAGTAAGACATTCCTTATAAGAAGGCCATTTCGGATATTCGATCCCAATCATAGGATACGCGATTCCCGGACGACCAATCATGTATACTCCGCGTGCTTGAGATCATACCCAATCACTACTGCGCATGATCGCCCCGTGGCTGTGGAAACCTCAATAGTGTCAAAGCATGACAATCCACACCGTGATGCCATGAAGACTCGGTCAAAAGGATAATTACACAACCGCCACATAGTGTGACACTTATCCGTGTAAGTGGGTCGGCCTAACGTCGTATTCTCTAATACACGCCCACGTATAGTCCAAGTGTCTACACTCGATAGACGAGATCTATCCCCGCTTAAAAAGACAGAAGACATCTAATACGTGCTAGTCTGTTTATACTATCAATGCCCTGTTTAATAGTACATCGACTTAGAGACATTTAAGTATCAAACTTATTAAAGTGATTAGAGATCTCATCAACCATAATCGCCTATCATGGTTTCTCTATCACGATTTAATACTAAGGACGTTATCATATAACAATTCATAATTGGTTCTTTAAAAGAACATATATATGACAAATGAAAAGCCATTTAATATATGTATAAACATAAAGAAATAGTAGAAATGATCCGACCCGGTCGGATCCGGTCCAACCCGATTGGGTTTAGGACACTATTCCAACACCAAACGCCAGTTTGGACTAAGCTTGATTCAAACGCCAGTTTGGGTAGGGCAAACGCCAGTTTGAGGTGATTTCACTCCAAACCTGATTTTCCTCCACTTTCATGCTACCTTCGTGCCACAATCATGTTTCTCATTCCAAAACATGATCCTCAAGTCACCTAAGTCCTGCAATACATATACGAACAAACACCATGCATAATTTCACAAGACAAAAGTGCTCGGAAAAGAGATAAATATCGCTAAAAAGGCGGAATTTACTATTGATATGACAGTTTAACTCCCCGTGCGTATAACTCTCGATATTACTCTCAAACAGGTCTAGAACTACCCAAAACATGCCAATAAAGTGATAAACGGGGGCTAGATCACATACAAAAGTGCAGTGAAGTTGACTCCCATCAACCACCCTACACTTAGCCTTTGCTCGTCCTTGAGTAAATTAGGCGTATTAAAAGAGACCAAGGGATCAACTTCACAAACGCGTATAAAAACACTCACATTGCCAAGGTAAAAGATAAGTAAAACAATGAATGCAAACATCTTGACTCAATCGTTATCAGACAAACGGAATGTGCATGTGTGAAAATTAGCTTCCAAGTCATAGACCAAATCACCGGTTCGGATTATAGCTATCGCGACTACACTAAAGCTCATTTTAATAACATCTCCACTAATCGGGACCAACCAAGGCTAAACACGGTCAAGTAGGACTTGAAGGGTTATAATGTTAAGCTCGGGACGGGGTTAATCGAAAGGAAAATTTAGGACTGGAGAAAAGAAAATACAAGTGAACATAATCATCGAAAAATCTCTCGTCATCAAAACTGTGTAAAACCACTAAACTCCTCCACAAAGCACTGAGTAATATCAATAAACAACTCCCGACACTCCAACATCATATATATAATCATAACACTTCTTATTCAACCTCAACTCTTTTTCTTTTCTGTTTCCAACTTCTTTTTTTGCAACTCAACTCTTTTCATTTTTTTTTCAATTTATTCAATTTCTTTTCTGTTTTTTCTTTTTTTTTCTTTTTCAAGCCAAACCAACCTCTTCAATAAATAACTCGAGCTCCTCTCCTTCATATGTATTAGCTCATATCACTAACTCCTCTTCGAGACACATACCTCTCACCACCCCACACTTGCGTCAGAAAGCGTGTCTAAAGTAACAACTAAGTACACTCGTAGGGTAATCAAAGAAACGTGACCAATAATAAAGCTCAGGGTTAGGGATAATATAGGCTACGTAACCAAACGGCTAAATGTTGGACGGTGGTCAGACCATCCTATTCAAGGCTTATAGGGGGTACGAGGGTATAATGTTGGAATTTTGGCTCATTTGGATCTGGCGGGTCAAAGAAGCGCCAGGACTGTCATCCCGTGTTTTAACCAAGGTCAATCCTTTTATTTTGCCTCAAATTTACAAAATGGGATCTAGGCAGTCGGAGTGTGCTCAATTCTACCATAATCGTTCACTAGATCCTAAGGCCCATGAAATTGAAGCAAAACGTGCAAAAGAACTTCCGTTTATAAGATAAACCTAGTGTCTTACTATAAGCATTTACTACTTCGCTAAGTCGTTTACCAAGAGAATGTGAAGTTTAAACATGCAAACAGACGTTAAAACCTTGGAAAATTTTAAAATCTGACTCGAAAACGGACACAGACCAAGTATTACTGAACTGGCACATTTAAACATACAACTCAAACCAAGCTAAGTCTACCACCCCACACTTTGAATGAAACACTGTCCTCAGTGTGTGTATGAAAGAGAAAGAAGACTTAGCTTTAGACCCGGCAAAAAGGCGTGAACGAATCTCGTGACATCTTCTTATAAGCGCATCCCGTATACCTAAAGTCAAATAGACAGAAAACAACGCAAACACATGCACGGACGTGGTCCACGTGCCAAAAGTATGCAATGATACACTGGGATAGAAAATAAAAAAGCCATGCCACATCAGTAGACTCGAAACACAAACAATCACTCAACATGGACCGCTATAGATGGAAAAATAACCATAAAGGTAAATAACAGAACATCTACGCATATCATATAAAGGCCACAGAGGGTGTGTCTAAGAGGAATTCACGATGAATACAGTGAGGAAGTATTTGATTGTGATACATACTTTCACTACTCGACATGGATGTTTTATTCCAACAAGTTCTTTTTTTATATTTTATTTTATTTTATTTTTTGTGATAACGGCAGCCTGTTTTTCTTCATGTATTTCAATGACAAAGTGGTAACAGTGGCCGGAATTGGAGAACTATTACGCCATACAAAGAAAGAAAATAAGAAAATAGAGCAAGAAAATTAACACCTAAATTACCTCCAATTTCATAATCCAACTCCAAATAAACAAAGGAACACAAATACTTACCCCAATACAAATCGACATCGGCATAAAGTACAGAAAAACTCTGCAAGTTGAATAGTCTTACAATCTTGCAATCGATTGTTACCCAGAATAGTTGGAAAGGTGTCCTAAACCCAATCGGGTTGGACCGGATCCGACCGGTTCGGGTCATTTACAGTCTATTTAGTTCATGTAAACTTTATTATGATTAATAAAAGCACTTATGTTATTATATATTATTTATCTTCATATTATTTGTTGTACATATATAGTAACGTCCATAGTATCGATCTGTGATAGAGAAACCATGATAGTGATTATGGTTGATGAGATCTCTAATCACTATAACAAGATTGGTACTTAAATGTCTCTAGTCTTACATATTATCAAATGGGACATTGATAGTATAATCAGACTAGCACGTATTAGATGTCCTCTATCTTTTAGAAGATAGGGATAGATCTCGTCTATCGAAGTGTAGAGACACTTGGACTGTATGTGGATGTGTATTAGAGAATGCGTACGTTAGACTGACCCACTTTCATTAAGTGTCACAGTATGTGGCGGTTGTGTAATTATCCTTTTGACCGGAGTCTTCATGGCATCACGGTGTGGATTGTCATGCTTTGACACTAATGATATTTCCCCTAGGCACGGGGCGATCATGCGGTAGTGATTGGGTATGATATTGAAGCATGCGGAGTATACATGATTGGTCGTTCGGGAATCGCGTATCCTATGATAGGGATCGACCATCCGAAATGGCCTTCTTATAAGGAATGTCTAGCTCTCGAGAATCTTTGCAAAGTGGGAGTAAATGTGTTATCCCGAGAGAGCATGATATCCAGATTATAAGATACGATCGTTAATGTATTGACACTCGAGATACGATCGTATGGATATTATTACAGCGATAGGATTGTAAGTTACACGGTAATCGCGCTTCACATGAAAGGTAGTAGTCATTGCTTTTGACTCTTCCAATGATTGGGGGTCACGGTGTGTTGCTAGACGCTATCCCGTGATCGTTAGGCATGAAGGGCATTTTAGTAATTTGCACTTTGTGTCTACGGCCAACATATTCGAAGCCTATCGGGTCACACACACATATGAACATCGAGTCGGATCAAAATGCGGTTATAGTTGATAACCAAATAAGGAAAGTTTATCTCTAGACTATAAAGGTTTAGTGGTAAATTAATATGGTGGTATTTATTTATTATGAATGAATAAAATACAAGATACTAATTATATACAAATTATATTAATTAAAGAATATTCCGGAAGTCAATCTTTTGACTATTGGGCGCATACATTTAAGTGTGTAGGATACACTTGGATTGTGCATTTTAATTAATAAGATTACCATAATATTAATATAAGATATTAAGTGATTTTGGAAAAATAGATTTATGGTAATAAGATAATTATATTCAATATAAGATATTGGCAAAGTTAATTATAATAAAAGAGATAAATCAATCTAGAAAATTTTCCTAATTTTATTGGGAAAATGTTTTTCTTCTTCTACACACATATGGGGCGCCACTTTTGACTATAAATAAGAGGTGGGTGTCAAGCTCTTTTGTACATCACGATTGCAAGAGCTCATAGTTCTTGTATAAAATAAAGAGCAAAGTATAGTGAGTTTGTGAGGGAGGAAAAAGGCCGGTCTAGCAACCGGAGTTTTTCCGATAGCAATCCAAGGAGGATTCCGGCGAGAGTTCGTGTGGATTAGCGATAGAGGCCGGAAGTGTGGACGGCTTGCGCACTGTACTACTCTCCGTTGATGGTCAAAGCGACGATCTTATAGATCATCAAGGTATAACCGTCAAACTATTTAACGTGTTTATTGCATTAAACGAAGAACGATCTAGAAAAAGGAATTCAAATTTTAAATTCCGCTGCATTAAACTAGTGATTTCCTAACAAAAAAGTCATGGTAGCCGAAGGCCCTAAGCCCCAGTTTTAGCCGGACTTACAAGATATCAACCTCCGAAGAGGCTAAGTACCAAAGTCGTATTCAATCCGAGTTCAGGACAATATCACTTCAGCATCCCATGGCTCCTATCGAAATCTAAATAAAACAAGATGATAAAAACCTAGGCCCAAGTGCTAGGACAACCTACAAGATATCAACCTAACATAACAACCCCATAAGGGATTGGGTTGAGTACCAAAATTGCATTCACACCTAGTCTAAGAAAATCCTATCAAAATGTTTTCATTTTTTTTTCTTCTCTCTTGACTCAACACAATTTTTGATATCGACTTTTAAACAATCTCCCCGACAACGGCGCCAATTTGATAAGTAAAATTTCGCAATCCGGCTCGATCAAATACAATTTATAGAAACTCGAAACCTTAGGCAAAACACACTTTCTAACCGGCAGTGGACCGGGTCGATCGTAGGTAGTGCGTTCAGGGTCCGAGGTCGATCCCACGAGGAGATTGAGTCGAATATAAAACCTGTGTTAAAATCAGAGGACAAAGAGTATATGAACAAGACAAAAGATCGAAGCTTTTATTATTTCACGGTATAAACAAGGATCTGAATCAAGACTTTTATCCAGAGTAAATTTCATCAAACTAATGATCTACACAATCAAAACCATATTGAGAGAAAACAAATCAAAATCAGGAAACTCACAATAATGAAGATCAAAACATGCTAGATCAAGACTTTTGAATCCCAAATCAGCAAAAGATATCAACCTTTAATTCATACAATGATCCCAGGCACGAACTCCACCAAGCTATCGATCGAATATCGTATTCTACTCTATATACAAAAATCTAAACTAAGAAATTGAAATACGGAGCCTAGTCCAGAGCTCTAATCCGACTATTTTGATGTCAACTTGTCATAACAAC
This sequence comes from Gentiana macrophylla, assembly GCA_026214975.1. NCBI lineage: Eukaryota > Viridiplantae > Streptophyta > Magnoliopsida > Gentianales > Gentianaceae > Gentiana > Gentiana macrophylla. The sequence goes on along the minus strand of CM047810.1, from coordinate 2,435,818 downwards.
CGCCGAAACGGCTGGGTTGAACACCTAATCCGCCCTCGAACTCATTCCAAGCCAATAAAAATCAGAATATATGTTTTCATAGGTTTAGATGCTCTTAAATAGGCAAAAATCGCGACTTTGACCTAGTTGGGCCGACCAACTCGGCCCATTTGACTTGTCTTCAGTAAATTAGCAATAACTTTCTGTGTATAACTTCGATTTGAACGATTCAAGATGCGTTGGAAAGCTCGTTCAATTCCCTACAACTTTCATGAAGACGACTGACCAGAAACTGCCTCCAAGATGTGTCAAAATAAAGATTAATGGATAGGTACGGCGAATATGATGCTGTCGGGGCCAAACGCCAGTTTGCCCAAAAATCCAACTTTCTGTATCAAGTGCTAATTCTATGAATGCCAGTTTGATTTGTCCAAACGCTAGTTTGGCCTAAGCTTGATTCAAATGCCAGTTTGTGTAGGGCAAACGCTAGTTTGAGGTGATTTCACTCCAAACCTGATTTTCCTCCACTTTTATGCTACCTTCGTGCCACGATCATGTTTCTCATTCCAAAACATCGCTTTCCGGGTCCTCGAGTCACCTAAGTCCTGCAATACATATATGAACAAACACCACGCATAATTCCGCTAGACAAAAGTGCTCGGAAAAGAGATAAATATCGCTAAAAAGAAGGAATTTACTATCGATGTGACAGTTTAACTCCCCGTGCGTATAACTCTCGATATTACTCTCAAACAGGTCTAGAACTACCCAAAACATGCCAATAAAGTGATAAACGGGGGCTAGATCATATACAAAAGTGCAGTGAAGTTGACTCACATCAAAGATCAAAATAAGGTTGCTTCAATGATTACAAGTAGAATTAATGACTAAATTATTGCTATGGTTGGGCTAGAAGAGCCCTTAGAAGAGTTGTCTTCAAGCTTGGAAAGTTGGGGAAGAAGATGGAATGGGTGGTTCCTAATTAGATCCAAAAATAGACTTTTAAATGCTGAAAATTCGACTTTCTGCGATGTTCCGCCGTGCGCCGCTAAAGGTCTGGCGTGCGCCACTAAAAAGCCGAAATTCTCTGAATAGCTACTGTGACGTTTGGCGCGCGCCGCAAAAAGATCCGGCCTGCGCCGGTTCTTCACAGCAGCCCGGTAAAATGATCATAACTTGAGTTGTAGACCTCCGATTGATGTGATTCAAAGTGCGTTGGAAAGGCCGTTTATTGATCTACAACTCTCATTCAGAAGTATTATCCAAAAAATGCCTCTAGGATGGATCAAATGTCCGTTGAAAATAGGCTACGGTAGAAATACTAAGGACAGTTGATCCGTTTGAATTTGATAGCTTCCGGCATACTCTTCTAGTCCTCAAAAGACGTGTTTATACACAACACGTGGCGTCACTCGGGGTCTTGGTCAACCTATAATCCTGCAATACAACACCAAAAATACCAAGCATAAACCCGACACGACGCTCCGGTTACTATAACCGGTACAAAACTATCAAAATATGATATTTTATATAATAATTACTATCTACACATTTGGATGAAACTAAGCAAATAATGACTCTAATTGATACGAAAACATCAATAAATGCCTGAAAAATGGGGACAAAACATTGGAAATGCATCAGCTAGTTGACTCACATCAACACACTCATCTTAAAATACACTCTAAATGGAAAATTACTGGGGCAATGTAGAGAGTGTTTAATTTGGTATAATTACACTTATATTCTTTATAATTTTTTAAATCTCTTAAAATTAGACTTTGACTTCGATTTTTATGATTTTTTTTGGGTTATGATAATCATCCCTATGTATATGTTTTTTCCGATAAGCACTCGTGTGTATATATATATATATATGTGTGTGTGTGTGTGTGTGTGTGTTTGAAAACATACCGTTAGATGTCCTATAATGGTAACAAAAACACATACATAATAGTGTTTATCGTGATATAAACAAATACATATGAGTGTTCATTGTAACGATGAAAGAGAAATGAGAGTGCTGAGAAATTAAAGAAACACCCTTAAAAAAATAAAGAAACTAAAGTATAATGACATGTTTGTTACGCAGGAATTAAATGGAATAAAATAATAGGAATGAAATGGAATAAATTTATTTCATTACCGCGTTTGGCATATTAAAAAATAGAATGAAACAAATTATATAAAATGTGACACATTGAGTAATGAATAGGGCACGGTAGTGGATTAAGGTAGGGGTGGGATATGGTATGGTATGGTTAATAAGGTAGGATATAGTGGCGTGGGGTGGGGTGAGGTAGGGTGGTGGGGTAGCCCTACCCCACACCCAAATGCATCCTACCTCTCTACCACCCCACCATGCCCTACCCACTTGTACCCTACCCTACCTTACCCACCACTTTATCCTACCCTACTCATCCTACTTACCTTACCTCACCGACATATTCTTATCCACCATCACCCACATGTGCCCCACCCTACCCACCACCCCACATTACCGTACCCTAACCCTACCCTAAATACTCACCACCCCACCCTAAACTACCTTACCATACTCTACCCACCACCCCACCTTACTATACCATACTCACCCTATAATACTCACCACCTCACCCTAAATTACCTTACCCTACCCTACTCACCACCCCACCTTACTATACCATACTCACTACCCTACCTTACCTACTACCCACCCCCACCATATTATTCCCTACCTTACATACTACCCACCCTACCCTACCTTACCTTTCTCTATCTTACCCACCACCAACCTTACCCTACCTTACCCTACACCCCACCATATCGTACCCTACCTTACCCACCACCCACCCTACCTTACCTTACTCTACCTTACCCATCACCCCACCTTACCCAGCCCTAGCCACGCCTACCCTACCCTACCTTACCACCGCCTCATGATACCCTACCTTACCAACCACCCCACCATACCTACCTTACCCTATCTCACCCTACCCTACCCTACGCATCCTACCTACCTGACCCCACCACCTACTCTACTTCACCATCACCTACCCTATCTTACCTTACCCGACCCTACCATACCCTACCTACTCTACCCTACCACCCACCAACTTTTACTCCATCACCACGTGTTTTGTCGATTTTTATTTTATTTCATCGCATTCCATCCCATTTTTGAAGGAATAAAAAATGGACATTTTCCATTCTATTGTAATAAAATTTCATTTCATTCCATTATCATATAATCATACACAAATATTGGAACATTTCGTTCCCACATAACAAACATACCATAAGTATCCTTTTCTTGAAGCATGAAAGTCTTTTCACCTATGAAACTTTAGTTTTATGGCTAAGCACCCTTTGAGAAAAGATTATTGTTGTTTTTTTCTTTATGTATGCAAACAAAGCATGAATGTGTATCAAGCTATCTAGCATGGCCAGATCGCACGACAGACACACATGGCTGATTGCAAAATTTAAAAACATGATACATCAACGACATATATTTAAAATGTACATAGTATAAACTTATAGCAGTTTATATATAAAAAATCAAAGAAATTTGCATACAACTAAATAAGATGTGTAATACACATATTATTTAAATATATTTTATGTGGTCACATACTTGTTACATTATAATGAATGTTGTAAATCATTTTTAATTGTCAAATTACATGCATTTATCATCATATCTTTTAACATTTCAATGAAAACTGCGGCATTGTGCATGCAGTGGTGGCCACTGATTTCCAGGTTCTTTTCTCTCAACTGCAACAGGGATTGTCGCAGTATGAGGTGGCAAAGTTTGTCTGGGTTATGTGGCAAATTTGGAAAAGCGTTGCGATGACGGTTTTGATGGACACCTAATGTATATCTCCAGGATCTTGAACCTGGGATATACGGCATCACAGGAGTATAAGGACGCGTCGGATTTGGCTCACGGAGCTCCCTATAGGTCTCTTGTGCCAGCAGTTTGGGTGGCTCCAGCTGTAGAGAGGTGAAGTGCAACGTTGATGCCTCGGCAACAGATTCAACGTTGGGAGCAGGGATTATATTTAGGGATCACCAGGGCACCATATTGTGGCGTACTCATTTCACATGGACCCTGGTTTTGAGGTGGTTTTGTTGGAGATGAGGACGATTCTTATGGCTTTGGTTGAGGGGCACTGATTGGGGGTGTCACGGCTGATAGTGGAGAGTGACAATATAACTTGTGTGCCAATGTTACGGGTGTGGAGGAGGACCTCTCCCTCTTGGGGTGTCTACGTCGGGATTGTCTTGCTCGGTTGCCTTGCTTTTTATCATTGCATTTTTATTTTATTTTATTCGTGAACGGGTAATGTCCCGGCGCATTTACTTTCTAGATTTGGTCTTTCTGGCATGGGAGTGGTCTCTTGGAGGTCTCTTCCCCCGGACAATGTTCGTGTAGCCTGTTTGGCGGACTTGAATTCTTAATGCATTGGTTGGGTTTCTAATAAAAAAAACATTCAATGAAAAAAGTGAAATAAATTATAAAGAAATCTATTTAAAAAAAGAGAGAGGAATAATTTGTGTTCAATCGTATCGGCACCGTGTCGGGAAGTGTCGATGATGTGTCATATATTAAAAGGGGTAATGGTCATTGGCGGATCTGTGTGTAACTAGGTGGGGTCACGTGACCCCACTGAGATCCGGGATTTTTTAAGACGCCTTAGAGGATAATCGAACCGGTGACCTCCCTATGCATTCTCAAGTCACTTACCTCTTGAGCCAGACTATTTGGTTCCAGTAAAACTTTTTAATATCAGACAAATCTATTATTAGCAAATCCACTAAAAAAATAAAAATGAAAGAATGGCAAAATCGTCAAATGGAATGAAAATTTATCATTTTTGATATTATTTTCAATCCACATGACTAAATGTCAATTAACACCTCATTTTTTATTCTTTTGAACATTTGTTCATAAATTAAAATAATATTCGTTTAATCAGCGACATGTGTATGTTCCGTGTCGTATCAAAAGAGGGTAAGACGGAGCAACAAAACTAGAATACAATGAAGTGGATATTAGTTATAAGGCCATCGTTAGAGAATTAATGATCATTTAGGACACTCCGAAATCTTATTTAGTTATAAGGACGATCTAATTTTACTTCCTTCAAATATCTACATTAATGAAGATTCAGATTCTGATTCACCATTTAATTTTCATTAACACGACATAGATCTGATTCTTCTACATTGATAATTTTGATTTACTCAAGAACAGATCTTCTTCTTCGCTCATTTGTGAATCATTCTTCATCGCTTTTTTATCTACAATCGTTCAATTCTTCTACCTTTCTGCGATTTTGACATCTTCATCTGTAAATTGATTACATCTTCGCTTTTGCGTTTTACGCCATTTTCATTGAACACTTGTTCGCTTTTTGAATTGGTGCTCTTAATCTCTTAACGATTGGTGATCTGCGTTTTTGATTCAAATCGGTGCTATTCTTCTTCTTTTTCGCTCTTCACTTTAGAGATTCATTGCATCCGATTCGATTCTTTCTATTTTGTAATTGAGGTATTGTATTACATCCTTTATTTTGCTCTTGTTGTCGGTTCTTCCAATTTGAGATGATTTATGTGCAATTTTACGCTTGTTTTATCATTTTGTGACTACTTTTTTGTTATTTGTTCAGTATTCGATTTAGTTTGAGTGTTAAGTAATTCGATTCGCGATGACATAAGTTTATTTTGCTTTGATATTCTTGTTTTATCGCAGTAACATTGTTTGCTTTATGATGGAATATTTTGCTTTTTCTTGATGTTTTAAGTTGATTTATTTAATATTGAGTGCAGATGTAAGTGTATGATGATGATTTCCTTTTTCATGTCTGCTTTTCATTGATTGTTTTTCTGTTTTGCATTGACATTGTATGTTATGAAATGGCTTTACTCTCTCTTTGCATTTTTAGTTGAATTGTTTCATATTCATTTATTGTATGTGGTTTTGTTCTTGATTTGTTTAAGAAATGTACTTGATTTCGATTTGGAATCACTGCTTTTTTGTGATTTAGAGTATGCAAAGTGACATAGATTTGGTATGGATTGTCAATGTGTGCTATGTGAATTTGCTCTTTTGTTTTCTTATTCAATTCTTTTGCTTTTAGATGTTCTATTTTCTTCTTTTACGCTATTGTATGTAGTGCTTAATTGCAGCTGGTTGAATTATTTGTATTTTGTAGTTGAGGTAATGTATTGCATCGTTTTTATCCTTTTGATGCCGTTTCTTGCAATTTGAGATGATTTATGTGCACTTTTGTGCTTGTTTTATTATTTTGTGTCTACTTTTTTTTTTTGTTATTTGCTCAGTAATGTGATTTGGTTGTAGTGACATAAGTTTATTTTGGTTCGATATTATTGTTTTATGCAGTGACATTGTTTGCTTTAGTATTTGCAGTGACATAATATTTTGTTTTTTTTTTGTGCAGGGTTACAATGTTGCTTCTTGTGTGTAGTTATAAGTTAGATATGTGTGTTGTGATGGCGGAAGCTAATTGTACGTTGAAGTTTATTCATGAGAAAGTTTCTGATCGGTGGTCAGATTTGAAGGATACGGGTTTTAGTCTTTATTATGTGTTGAAGGATAATCCAAAGTGTTTGTTATGTTCTGATGAAGATGTGCACGCCATGATATGTCTTGCTGAGTCTTATCCTGTTCAGCGTGTTAAAGTGGATGTTGTAGTTGATGTTGTTGGTTCTTCATCTTCATCTTACAATGTTGGTGGTAGTGGAGGTTCAATGGCTGTTGTGCTTCATGATTCTTCTTCTGTTTTATCCTGTGTTTCTTCATCTAATGATAAACAGGTTTCCACTTTTGGTTGGGATAGAGTTGTACTTCATGATGGTCAATGTTTTTCTGGTGGTGCTGTGCATTTGAGGGAGTCCCTTCAGAAGCTTTGTATACAAACTGGGTTCAAGTATGTGTACAAGAAGAATGACCGTTGTAGGATCCATGCTGTTTGTGCTATGAAGGATGTTGCAAATTGTGGTTGGTTTGTACGTGCTAAAAAAGAGATATCTAAGTGGCTATTTCTATATATCGACTTGTGCAATGTTCATACTTGTGGTACATGCTCGAGATATGTTATGGGTCTTGGAGCGAGATCGCCGTATGAGTTGAGATCTTCTTTCAAAGGTAGTTGTTCGAAAGTGCGTGGAGATCCAAGCTTTCAAAGATCGGACTTTCGTCTTTTGGCTTTAATGAGATCATGGTTATGAGGTTCCTTATTTAGTTGCTTGGTCTGCGGTTATCAAAGCGAGGATTCGTTATATGGGGATGTTAAAACGTCATTCAACTGTTTACTGGATTCGTTAGTAGTGTGCTTGAAACAAATCTCGGATCTGTTATATCATTAGAGGTGAATGATGAGACACGGTGTTTTAAACGGTTGTTTATTGCCTTTGATGGTTGTATTCGTGGTTTTAAACATTGTCGACCGATGATGCTTTCTTGATGGTGCTCATTTGAAGTTTGATCGGAATGGTCATTTGTTGGTCGCCACTTTGGGAAAGATGGTGATGATGGTATGTTTTTTTTTATGCGGTGACATTTGTGTTTGATGCGTTGACATTTGAGTTTGATCTGTTGACTTTTTAGTTTCATGATCCGAAAGTTTATGAATTTTTGAGATGATTAAATGGTATTGTTTATATGAATTGTGCTTTGAGTTTTTGATTTATATGATTTTTATGGATGTGTTATTTCAAATTATTGTTTTTGCAAAGTGACATTTGTGTTTACGCGGTGACATTGATAGTTTGTTTTCATTGTTGTGTTTTTAGGTTTATATCCTTTATGTTATCTTTGTTGTTGATTCAGAGGATTTTGATAATTGGAAGTGGTTTTATTGCATTTGAAGCGTTTGATTATCGGCTCGTCGTATTACATTCATGACGGATAGGAATGTTGGTCTATGGATCTTTGTTCGTGAAGTTTTCCCCGATGCATTTCATTCGTATTGTATTTTTCATTTGATGAATAACACGAAGACTCATTTGATGGTAGAAATGTTGGTAAGTCTTTGCGTAAGAGAATGTTGCATCTGTTTTACCAATGTCTTTGTTGTACGAACTGTTGAGAGAGTATGAGAGGAACATGGCGGATATGTTACATGAAGCGGGGTGATCGTGCGAGAATCTTTTTCGTAATTTGCATCCGATTTAATTGGGCATCGCTCACTTTGAAGGTTGTCGTTATGGTCATATCGCTTACTTTGGTTTGAGTCCTTTAATAGTTGGATATATAAGAGCGGCATCTTCTCGTGTTGAATATGGTAGATGGTATTAGTATTAAGATTATGGTAAGACTCTCGTAAAATCGTCGTGCGTCGGCATTATTTAATTCATTGATTTGCCCAAAAGTGGATGCTATTTTGTCTAATTTAATGGATTTGGGAAGTTGCTTGGGTGTTGGCGGTTCAAGTTTTTCAAGGTATGAGGTTTTTCATTCCCATACGCAAGTGTTGATCTTGAAAACGAGTTTGCTCATGCAAGGAGTGGCAATGGAATGGATATCCGTGCGTTTCATGCTATGGCGGTGATTAGGCGTACATCATTCCCTTTGGATCGAGTATGTTGATCCTTGTTTCTTTATCACGATCTTATCTTTGATTCATACTCTTTCCAATTCATCCAATTCCTGGTCCGTTTTGAATGCATCAGTGCAGATTCTTTTGTGCTTCCTGCTATTCGAAGAAACAGCCTGGTAGGCCCCGTACCAAGCGGCTTCGTTCTCATGGTGAATCATTAAAGAGGCCTTTTCAATGTGGTCGTTGTCATGGTTATGGTCATCATAACAAGAAGACTTGTCGTGTTCGTATTGCTGGATAGTTGGTCTTTTGTTCTGCAGTGACATTGTGATCTTTTGCAGTGACATTGTGTTGTTTTGCAGTGACATTGTGTTTTTTGCAGTGACATTGTAATGTGTTATGCATATTTTCATGTCGTTGTCAAATTTATCATTGTATTGCTATTGAATTTAATGAGTAATGAATTATATGCTTGAATTTTTATAGTTTTGAATATATTAAGCATAATATTTCTTTATGTTATTTTTTTGTGTTTGTTTATTTCTTGATCCCATTAACTATATAGGTTGAACATAAAATGGAAACATCATTCCTTTTGGATCAGTATGTTGATCCTTGATTCTTGTCACAGTCTTATGCTGATTCATACTCTTTTCCAATTAATCCAATTCCTCGTCCGTTTTGAATGCATCACAGTGCAGATTCTTTTGTGCTTCTTGCTATTCGAAGAAAGCGATCTGGTAGGCCCGTGCCAAGCGGCTTTTCTCATGGTGAATCATTAAAGAGGCCTTTTCAATGTGGTCGTTGTCATGGTTATGGTCATCATAACAAGAAGACTTGTCGTGTTCGTATTGCTGGATAGTTGGTCTTTTGTTCTGCAGTGACATTGTGATCTTTTGCAGTGACATTGTGTTGTTTTGCAGTGACATTGTGTTTTTTGCAGTGACATTGTAATGTGTTATGCATATTTTCATGTTGTTGTCAAATTTATCATTGTATTGCTATTGAATTTAATGAGTAATGAATTATATGCTTGAATTTTTATAGTTTTGAATATATTAAGCATAATATTTCTTTATGTTATTTTTTTTTGTGTTTGTTTATTTCTTGATCCCATTAACTATATAGGTTGAACATAAAATGGAAACATGAATAAGTTGAAGCATTAATCATATAAAATGTCTCAAAATATAATGAATAAGACTACATAGTATAATTGTTACAAAACCGAAACATCATCAAAACATTATGATCATAACGTTTCGTAATAAAAACATGTGTTTGCCCAATCACCATCACAAAATCAATTATCAGTTTTGAAAATCAACCATTACTTGTCAAGTATTACTTGTTCCTATCACTAGATATGTTTTCATTCTAAGGATGAAATTCATTCAACACAAGGGAATTTACAATCATCCCTTTCATCCTGTCCATTTCTTCTGTGCTCTTACTTCGTTGGAATTGGTAACTCTTGTGCCATCTTATATATGTAGTATGACGAGATAAGCTACATGATCTCTGCATTACATTAGAATGATTTGCGTTAGTCTTTTGTGTGTGTGTATATATATATATATATATATATATATATATATATGCGATGATGATAAGTATTTTTGTCGACACTCACTTCATATTCTGTTGGAATGGTATGTTTTGCACCTTCTCAATTGTTCTTGCTATTTCTTCTTGCTGGTTATCTTCAGTAAATGATTGAGAAATTATTGTTACCTACAAAACAAAGAGTAGTGAGAAAGTGACATTATGTTAAATTGCGGTGACATGACGATGAGCTTTTTTATTTTGAATGCGGTGACATTATGTTAAATGCAAAGTGACATGACATTCTTTTTTATTTTGGATGCGATTATATTATGTGAAATTTATGTGAGATGGAATTTAATTTGTTAGATAACTTACATGATTTCACACTCGGGAATGAATATGTCTTCTTCTTCCGCCATTTCTATTGAATTATACATTTTCCAGGTGGGTTCTCCTTTGGTGTAGGTTAGGAGTACCCAATGGTATGCCCTCATCACTCAAACCTTTGCAAAAGATAATGGGAGGAAAACCTTTTTCCTTCATATATGACTTTCAACATGTCGCATGTTTTGTCATTTCTGAATGTTCCATTCCGTTCAACCTCTTCAAATATTCCTGCACACATTGTATGGTAATGTTAATAGTTTTTTGCTAATGTTAGGTTCTTTGAAATTATTTTTGTATACATACCCATGAGGTTGTCTTTGTATATGTGGTTAGTATCCTTTATCAAATGTGCACGTCTCATCACTCAATGAATCCTTCATGATCTGTTTAAGAATTTAATAAATGTGTTATAATTTGTCTAGTGTTTTTGATGAATTAATTCGATTACATGAAGCCGGACTAGATGTAAGTTGCGGTGACATTAAGTCTTTACCGTTTAAATCATGAAGAGTTGATTTAGAAGTTCCATGATTGAGTTGAGAGTGACAAATGGGTAGTCTCCCGGTGATTTTGACCATACTAATTCCTGCAAAAGATGTAATTTTCCATGTTAGTATTAAAGATTTGCATGAGTATTGAATAATATGTTATTGTTTTAGTTATTTGTGCTTACTCTTGTCCACCTTGTTCATTCAATTCCTTGATTCTTTTGAATATACGGTAGAATGTATGCTCCACATGTGTATGCTGCTTTTGTCTTCCATGCAATCAACGGTGATTATCATTCAACATTTTATTTCCATCATGCGCCTTGGATTTTTTTGCCTTTTCCTTTTCCTTTTCCATCTTTCTTTTTCTTTTACGGATGGTCATAATGGTAAGTGAATCTTCTTTTCTCCCCGTTTTCTTGCATTTTTCTTTACACCCTTTCAATTGAGTAGTCCGGGGTCCGTTCACGGACCACGAGGTCGGAGTTGGCGCCCAACGAGGGGTTGATTCCTTTTATCCTTGCTTTCTTCCAAATCTTGTGTGACTTGATGTCTTTGCATTGCTATCTATCTCATCTCTTAGGTCTTGCTTCTCTTTCTGCAGCTTTTTCAATCTGTTTCTTCATTGATCCTTTTGATTTCCATCAATTTTTCATACCCTCTTTCGAGTTTTTGATTCATCTTGCAAAAGATCTTGTTTTATTGAATCTCTTAATTGTTGGTTCTCTCTTTTCAATTGTTCAATTTCTTCTTCTTGTACCTTTTTTTATTCTTCAAGCCTTCATTCCTCTCTTTCATGCTTTGCGATTCAACTTGTGAATACCCTCCTTTGTTTTACTTTCAAATAACATGTTCTCAATTGTTTTTGCCCTTTCTTCAATTGTTTGCATCTGCTTTCTCATATTTTCCTGCTCCTGCAGCATAGTAGATATCTGTTTATACGGTTCCTTTTCATCCATTAGTTTTAACATTTTGCTGATGTATTCATCTTTCCTTAGCATTTCATGGCTTTTTTTGCGAAGGAGACTCTTTGCATTAGAAATACTATTTTCCCATTTTTGTTTTTCAATTTGCAGTTCAGTTTTTTCAGCTGTGAGGACATCTATTACCTCATTTGTGATTGCCACATTATCTTCCAGTGTTTTAAGCTTCAGTTCCAAATCATCCTTTTGCTTATGTATTTCCAGCTTTTCTTTTTCGATTTGCAACTTTTGGATTTTTAACTGTTCCACTCTATTTGCTCGTTCTCGAATCTCATCGAGCAGTTCAACAATCCTTCTTTTGGTCAAATCAAGAAGTGTTTCTTTACTTTTCATCTTGTCTCTGCATTTATATGTGAACATATTATCACTTAGTTAAGGGTAACTAATGTTTATATCGTTTTGTAGTGACATTGCACAATGTCATCAGATATTTTTCAGTGACATTGCATAATGTCACTGCATATTTGCAGTGACATTGAATCATGTCACTGCAATTTTTTTTTTTGAGCTTTGTGGTTACCACGGCTTTCTTGAGGTCTTCAATTTGGCTGTTTGCATCTTGCAATGCCTTTGTCAACCTGACATTTTCTTCCTGGATTTTTTTCTCTTCCAAATCCTGCATCATGTTTATTTAATGTGAGTTTGGGTGCCATGAACTAATTTATTTTGCATTTTTTTTGTGTTTTTGAAAAATGGAAGTAGTAGTTATACCTTTGGTGGTGTTGGTGTAGGTGTGAGCAATGTGAATGATGGAGTTCCTCCCAATATTTGCTCATCTTTCTCTTGCCCTGCTGTTTTTAATTCTTTCTCTTTCCCTTGTTCATACTCCACATCTTGCTGGTGATGATCATCATCATTCTCAATTTCTTGTTCTTCACCATGATCATGATGCACATCTGCAGGCTCAGTTTCGTCTTGATTATCATCTTCATCTCCTCCTTCACTCTTTCCGCTTTCATCATCATTATCATCAACATCTTCACCTCCAATTTCTTCTTCATCATTGTGAACTTCAACATTGTCAATATGATCCTCTTCTTGTTCATCCTCACTATCATAATCTCCTTCTTCTTCTTCATTCTCACTATCATGCTCTTCATCTTCATCCTCATTGTCTTCCAATTCATTCTGATCATGTTTGTTTTTATCCTCTCTGTGCATCCTTTTATTCTCATGATTTCGAGGTAATGTTGCTTTCAAATCTCCAACCTTGAAGCTGTTTCATGTTGGATAACCAAACATTATTAGTATTTTTTTTATATGTGTTAGATAACCAAAGCGTTATTAGTAACGTTATTAGTTCATTGTTATGTGTTGAAAGTGTAGTGATATCTTTGGAAAATTGAGGTTAAATGTGATGAAAGTGAATTGACATGTGCTAAATTGCAGTGACATGGAATGAAATTGCGTTGACATGGTTAAAATTGCGTGACATTTCTTGAAATTGCGATGACATTGTCTAAAATTGCGGTGACATTGGTTAAAAGTGCAAAGTGACATTCTTTGTAAAGTGCATTCACATTCATTAAAAATTCATTGACCATGAATTATGTCACTTTAATTTATCGATTGCAATATTTACCTCATGTTCTTGCAATTTTTAAGCTTTTCTTTGTCGAACATTCTTGATTGCCTCACATCCCATTTTGATAACCTTGGTATCCATAGCTTTCGCTTTCTTTTGTCCCTCCTCCGCCGATTTTTTTCCTTTTCCTCTTGTTCAAGATACATTTATCATATCGTGTGCTCGCAGAACGAAGATTGTAACATAAAAGTATATATTTTGTATTTGAATTCATTCATGTAACTTTAAAAGCAGATATATGTAGCATGGTACAAATAGAATGAAATGTTTTTGTATGAAACATACCAACAAGCATGATAGTGCATCCATTTACTTTTCTTGGTTGAAATGAACTTTTGTCAAGTCCTTTCTTGATTCATTCAAAGTATATGGGATGACGGTTGAATGATTTGAGTGTACTCATGTCATCCACATAGTTTAGGAATGACCATGGTACTTTTTTGGCACGATGTTGCGCAAAAATCTGTTGCAATCAATAGAAGACACAATAGTTTTACTTGTGTCTTCAATTGATGTTAATATCTGGTCTTTCACTTTCGACTTTATGAGCTCCTTTAAGCTCACGATCACGATCCTGTCAACCTTATCAAACAGTTTAGTTTTGATTGATATCTCCTTTGTTTTATCATACTTCATTTTTGCACTGTTCTTTGCCATCTTCATTCCAAATAACAATTTTACATACATTCTTTGTTGGAAAGTGATAGCTCTTTCCAATCTTGAATCCAACCTTCCATTTGTTGTATGTCTTTGATGAGGTCGTCGAGCATTTTGTTGCTTTTTTTATCATTTCTAATCTTCTTATGGTGGCATGCTTCAAACATATGTTTGAATGGTGTATCTCTAATCATTGTCCAATGTTCCGTTGTTAGTTGCCCATTTATTTCTTGGAAGATTTGGACAATGCTGTTGAGTGTGGATCTATACTGTTCTCTTGTCCTGCAAAAAATATTAGATTTTTGTTAAACATAAATTGCAGTGAGATGGTGAAAATATGCAGTGACATTTGCTAAAAATGCAGTGACATGCTTAAAATTGCAGTGACATTTGCTAAAATTGCAGTGACATGGTTAAAATTGCAGTGACATTGGCTAAAATTGTAGTGACATTGGCTAAAAATGCACTGACATGATTTTTTAACTTTGTTTTACTGCAATATAACCTCAAATTCTTTTACATACTATTATACTTCTCATACATGCAGTGATATGATGTTAATCATGTTAATCATCCAATTATTGTTCACAAAATATGAAGTGACATGATTTTAAAGTAAATATTACTTTAATATTTGACCAAAAATGCAGATGATATTCTGTTTTATTATTCAACAAAATCCATATGCTTACTAGATTATGCAGATGACATGATTTTTAAGTATGTATGAGGTTAATATAATCCCAAATTATGTAAATCGAACAATGATTATTTAAAATATGCAGTGACATCATTTTTTTAACTCTGTTTTACTGCAATTTATCCCCATATTCATTTACATAATACTATACTTCTAAAATATGCAGTGATATGATGTCAAAATAGGTAAATTATTCAGTGACATGATTTTAAAATAAATATAACTGAATATTTTAGCAAAATATGCAGTGACATTCTGTTTTGTTCTTCAATATAACCGCTAATTAAGTAAACCGAACTATGATTTTTGTCAAATATGCAGTGACATGATTTTTTAACTATGTTTTATTGCAATATTTCATTTCTAAATTATGTAATCTCAATAATTTTTTTCCGAAATAAGTTGTGATATGATTTGATATATCTACAATGTACTTTACTTGTGATCCACCGGAGAATCTGTTGGATTGTTCATTGACTTCGTCTCTTCCTCTTTGTTGCTCTTTCTTTCTCTCTTGTAACAACTTTCTTTTTCCTCGTCATTTTTTTGTCTGCTTTCTTCTTTGTTACGGTTGATTACATGCGATTTCTTCAAATTAATCTGGAATTTAACCTAAAATAGAACCTTTGATCTGCTTTTCATAACGTGAAGATCGATTTCTTGGAGGTTGAGAGAGTGGATCTGCTTTGATCTACTTTCCTCTTTCTGATTTTCCGACGGTTTTGTTTGCAACGTGCTAAGATAGGAGTGAAAAATAGATTGTCCTTATAACATAATAAGTTTTATTAGTGTCCTATTACCCCCAATAAGTTGAAAATTAGTCCTTTTAAATAATTCCCCCTACAATGAATGCCGGATGTCGTAACATTTTTTCATTTGTAAAATTAAAAATAGAAACACAATATTTGGTGTAAGCATAATAATATTGTTGTATATAGACTTGATACATTGAAGGCTGTATGATATTAGAGTTGTTCTGTGGAGCTAAAAATGGAATTTTTATTTTTAATTTTTTCTAGATATTTTAAACCGTTGACGAGAAGTCATTGGTCTTCTGGCATTAGTGTGATAGTGTCTCCCAACTAATCAAAAGTATAAAGCATAGGCAGGCAACGACTTCCTTGTGGAAAAATAGAAAAATCCAACAAAAAAAGCCCCACACATGACTGTCACATCATATATGGAAAGTTATACATTTTTTTTAAAATATTTTTTTATGACAAGGTTCATTATCATCATACATGATACATATATCATACTTTAATGCATTTATATTGTTGCAGACCTCTAATACAAGCTGAATTTTACTTAAGATCAGTTAGTTAGTTAGAAGGTTAATTAAGTCATTTTACTAAGTCTGTTGTAACTGTCACTTACTGATTATATAAAGTAAGTGTACAGCTGTGATTAATTAAGTTTTGGAATCATTAATACAAATGGAAAATCTTATGTCCCACTCTGCAAAACAGTAGTGCGGCGATGTTAATGGATGATCCTGTCGCAGATTGGAGAGAGAAATATATTTTTTTGGTGGTCCCATTAAATGTGTGGTGTAGATGATGTTGTGGAGGTAGTTGTAGTGGATGTAGCACCACCGAATACAAATTCTCTTTTCTTCAGTTCTTCTTCTTTCTTTGTCTGCAATGTTTCTACTTCAATAGATTCTTTCAATTTGATCATGGTATCGAATACATGTCTATCTTACAATAGGGGTAATGTTATTGTCACGACAATTATGCCATAACCCTTAATTCAATACTATATCAATCGATGAAACTTTACATCATGATTAATAGTATAAAACGACGCGCCAATCATAATTACAACATATGTTATTTTGGTATTTAAAATTTAGCAACCGTATAAAATAGTTCGTTTTTATAAATAAAAAACGATTAAACCGGATCATTAAATGGTAAGTTGAACATCCTTTAAAATTTAACTACTTGTACATGTGTATTTTTATAATAAAAATGATATCAATCGATACGTGATAGTGGTATTAAAATATGATACGTCTGCTTTGATTTTTCAAATAGAAAATTGCGTATGTACGAGGATAACGATTGAGACCCGACTAGGCGACTATCCATAGTGCACTTGACCCGGTCAAAACGTCTCATATGGGGACATTTGACTTTTCTTGCTTTAATTAACAGTATAGTATTATTATACTATTATATATAATGCTCCGATTATCCATATTTCGATAACAACATACAGTAGTACAATCCTTTAAAAAAAATGGAAAAAAACCACAAATTTCTCTCTCAAAAATTTCCTAAATTCTTATTGTTTGTCTTCTTCTTCCTCTGCTATCTTCACCTGAAACCATGTCAAGCTCAACTACCACCGACTACCACCGGTTACCTCTGCTCTCAAAACACCACCACCACCACCTACCCTTGCAAAACCTATGTTTTCTACAGAGCTCAGCCACCGGACCTTCTCGATTTGGCCAATATCAGTGACTTCTTCGGCGTCAGCCGTCCTATGATTGCAAAAGCTAGCAATATTTCAGTACCGTCTGCTCCTCTTGTCTCTGACCAGTCACTGCTGATTCCGATTGATTGTTCTTGTAATTTCATCAATTCTACTTTTGGTAGCTTATCTTATGCTCCATTGAACCATACTATTGTGGCTAACGATACGTTTTATAAGCTTTCTACTATTTCTTATGGGAATTTGACTACGTACGAGTCTGTGGAAGTTGTGAATCCTAGTCTAGTTGCGACAGATCTTTCGATTGGGGATACGGCGACTTTTCCGGTTTTTTGTAAGTGTCCTACATCTGACCAGGTGAAGAATGGGATTAAGTATCTTATTAGCTATGTGTTTCAACCGTTTGATAATTTGACTTCTATTGCGCGAAAGCTTGGATCAACCACAAGTTCGATAACCGGTTTAAATGGCAATAAATTCAACACCTATGATACTGTGTTTGTCCCTGTTTCGCAATTACCCCAATTTTCGCAGCCTGTTCCTCCGCCTCCACCAGTTGTTAATGCTAATGCTAATGCTACTGCTACGGTTGTGCGGCATGACAGGTTAGGGAGCATTCAATTGACGCCACTGAGTTCCAGTTTTTTTTTAGTTTTTTCTTAATTTATGGTTTACTTTTTAGTTACCATGTTGTATGGGTGTTTGTTAAATTGACCGACTGAAACTTGATGCTGATTGTGCTGACAGGAAAGGTCTGGTGACTGGGTTGGGTGTCGTAGTCGGAATTCTCGGTGTCTTGGTTATTTTGCTTACTGCGTTGTGGATCCGAGGCGGGATTTTACTGAAGAGAAAGAAAGAGAAGGGAAGAGATTTGGAGAAGAACAAATTCAAATTTGACAAAGGGGAGAAAGCTTTGTTGAAGGATGCAGCAGGAGTTAGTTTGATAAGTGATGTTGCAGATTGTTTGGATAAGTATAGAGTGTATGGAATTGAAGAATTGAGAGCTGCAACCGATGATTTTGATGATGATTTGGTGATTCAAGGGTCTGTGTATAGAGGTACCATTGGTGGTGAGGTTTATGCTATCAAGAAGTTGAAATGGAATGCCTATGAAGAACTCAAGATCTTGCAGAAGGTAAAATTCAAGTTTAATCTTTAACTTGCATATACAACAGCTTGATTTTGATGATTCTGTATGTCTTTGTTACTTCCATTGTTATCAGCAGCATTAAAACAAATCACTCAATTACTTTTAGAATATTGGGCAACTTACTGTCAACTAGTACCATGTCTAGGAGATAATAAACCAAAAGATAGTGTTAATTAACTAGGAAGTGGAGGAGTCCATAGAAGTCAACTTTGTTTTTTAGCAGCAAGGGAATATTAAAGCATCAGGAGAGAGTGCTTTTGATTAGATTAGAAAAATGTACATTATTAAGGACAACATAAGCATTAATTATTAAATAATCATATATATAGGTGAGAATGACCTTTTTCATTATTAAATCATCATATGCTTAGATAGGTAATGATTGTGTCATTTGGTGTGATATGCTTGATTAGGAAAGCCTTTAGTGGCACCACACAACATCTACCGTGACAACACACCAGGGTGTGAGGTTCGAGTTTCGAGCAGTTGAACCTTTCTGTGGTGTCCCGAAAGTAGGTTTTACGTGGTGCCACTAAAGACAACATCTACCGTGACACCACCCCAGGGTGTGAGGTTCCGGTTTTGAGCCGTTGAACCTTTCTGTGGTGTTCCGAAAATAGGTTTTACGTGGTGCCACTAAAGACTCCCTTGAATTATAGTGCTGATGATCCTTGTTTTAATCTTCCATTTTTTGTTTATTATTATTATTTAATGTTCTTCTTATTCTATTTTTAGCTTAGTGTTCTTTTATTTTCTTTGCAGGTAAACCATGGAAACCTAGTGAAGCTAGAGGGCTTCTGCATTGATGAGGCAGAAGGAAACTGTTATCTCGTGTACGAATACCTCGAAAACGGTTCTTTATACTCATGGCTGCACGATGAAAAAAAGGAGAAACTGAGTTGGAGAACAAGACTGCGTGTTGCAATCGATGTTGCAAACGGTCTACAATACATTCATGAACACACAAGGCCAAGAGTTGTTCACAAAGACATAAAAAGCAGCAACATCCTACTAGACTCGACCATGAGGGCCAAAATTGGAAACTTCGGTCTGGCAAAATCAGGATGCAACGCGATAACCATGCACATTGTCGGCACTCAAGGATACATCGCGCCTGAGTATCTAACCGACGGTATTGTTTCCACTAAAATGGACGTGTTTGCGTTCGGGGTAGTGTTGCTGGAGCTAGTATCGGGTAAAGAAGCTATCGACAAAGAAGGGAGGGTGCTTTGGGCAAAAGTGGATGATGGGAAGTTGTTGGAAGGGACGAAGAACAGAAAACGGAGAAAGTGAGGGAATGGATGGATGAGTATTTGGTGAAAGAGACATTGTCAATGGAAGGTGTAGTGAATGTGATGACTGTGGCTATTGCTTGTGTGCAGAGAGATCCTTCAAGAAGGCCAAGCATGGTAGATATTGTGTATGCTCTTTGTAAGAGTGATGATGGTTTCTTTGATGTTTCTGGTGAAGGTTTCTCCCCCAGGCCTCAAATTTTTGCAAGATAGATTCACCTGTAAGGAGCTCCGATCCCCTACAACGACACCCTGACTTACTGTCAACAAAACGATGTCGTTTTAAACTAGAATCCAAAATAAATGAATAAATTTAGCAATGTACGGTCAGATGTACATCACTGCACCATATACCGTACGGATTCACTACAGGATTTAAGTTATGTATGTATGATGCTGCTTAATCATGTAGAGAAACCGGCGAGTTTCTTTTTGTATGTTTTTTTTAATTATTTTTATTAATGTGTAGAGCGTGTTTATATTTGCTGAGGAATATTTGTACTATGTAATTTATTTATTTTTGTCTCTGCTTTGAGAGCGACTGTCTATCTTGCATTCAGCGTATCGCACGCCTGCCGTCGGAGGATCTGTTAGTTTTAGGGTTCTTTCATAACATCTCGACTTTTTAAGTAAAAGGGTAAAATAGTCGTTTAGGCGGCGTATTACTACTGGCCAATTATTATTTGTCTATTTATGTGATTAAAAGGATTTAATTAAAAGGATTTGGTTATTTAATTAATGAATTTGATTGAATGGCTATATAAAGGAATAATACCCAAATTTCTCCTCTAAATTCACACGCATATTCTGGGAAAAAAAAGAGGATGCAACGGCGGCAAAAGAGAAACAACGGGGTAGAAAAGACGAAATAAAAGAAAGAAGCGAGTGTGACCAATCCGTCAGTCTGATCGATCGAGAAGCCGTAGGAGAGAAAAGTGATCAGTAGCGAGGAGACTTGATTTTGGAAAATAACATCTACCAATTTCGTAAGTTTTCGGTTTAAGCGCAGTTTTGGTATTCATGTAGTTCGATTCTTGAAAAATTCGTATCTTTTAATCCGTAAATTGCTGTTTAATGACCACCATGAGTAGTCGAAGCGATCGTCTTGAAGCGTAGAATAATCTAAAAATAGTTTAACAGCAGTGAACCCAGGTAATCTTCTGTTTTTCAGGCTCTTTCAGTTTCGGTTTTCAGCGAGAAATAGGATTTTAGGGTTTCTTGTTGATCACATAGGTTTTGGGGTTGAGGATCAACAATTGTTGCGATTCTTTGGGTGTTTTTTTTGCTGTCGGTGTTGCGAGGCAATTAAGGTAAGAGGCTCTTCCTATGATTCCAATTATCGTTTATAAGGTTTAGATCAAGTTTTAAGGTGTTTAAGATGTTTTAATGCTAGGAAGATGTGTTTTTCGTTGATCAAGGATCATAGGTGTTCTTGGAATGGTTAGATATATTTATTTACGTTTTACTATGTTTAAATTGGTGTTATTTTGGGTAAGAAACTGATTTGGATCGAACTTGAGGATTTTAGGGTTCTTGCCGAAACCCGTGTCGGACGGGCGTCGCCCGTGTGAGCGGGCGTACGCTTTGGTCACATTTCGGACGGGCGTCTAGTTTCTCTGGACGGGCGTCACGAGGTGTTATTTTACATTCGAGTTGTAGTTGTCTTAGGGTGGACGAGCGGCGTCGGGAAAGTGGGCGGGCGTCCGATTTTGGACGGAAGCGCCCGATGGAGTTTCAGGCGGGCGTCCATGTCTTTAAACGGGCGTTTGGGTGTTGTTCGACCTTATAAGTACGTTTTATCACTTATAAACCTTTAAGCGTGATATGTTAACACTGTATAAACTTGAACAAGCCTGAATTGAGCTTATGATTCGTTCAGTTAAAACACCGAATGTACTCTTAAAGGGAGTTGAAGTTCGGATCCATCGGAAGAGCATGATAGGCTTGTGCTTTGATGAGTTAGCATTCATCAATATCTGTGTAATTGCTAGGACTTGTCCGTGTCACAGTGGTCACAGGAAGAGAGTAGTGTGTGTGAGGAGATTATTTGAAAACACTTAGGTGGCTAGTTAATCATCCTAATAAACAACGTACTTGACTAGTAAAAGATTAAACAACACGTCTCTCTTGGCTAGGCACCAGGCTAAATCGCGATGCATGTGCTACCTCTCGAAGGTGGAGGAACTCTGAGGTCAAAGACCACAAGTCTGAGAGGACTCTCTTTGAGGAGCAGCATGCGTGCTATCGGAGTCTACCTTTTCTAGTCTCCGTGGATATTGGTGTGATCCACTAATATGTTGCAAAAGAGTGTTCCCGAGGTGGAAGAACTCCGTAGGTCATAATGACCCTAAGTACGGAGGGACTCTGCTAAGGTGGATGCGCGTAGTGCCTTGAGTGCGGTTGTAACATAGATAAGCTAAGTAGTAACGTTTAGTCAATTCATGTTGATGGACATGAAATGAATCCCAGATTGAGTCGGTCTCACATAAATAACTAAACGATCAAATATCTTTTCTTTATAAATCTTAATTGTTGTCGTAGCTTCTCACTTTTACTAAGTACTTTGTACTTACCTCCTTTGCATTTCCTTTTGTGTGCATTGTGGGGTGAGAAGAACGAGCAGTTGATCAAGTGTAGGCGACGGCTTTTGAAGACTTAAAGTCTTGTGAAGCTTCTAGATTATTTTCTTTGTAAATGTTGTATTACTGGTTGTAATTCTTCTCTTAGATTTATTTGTCTTCTACTTTTAAGGCATCGTATTGTATAAGTCTTTGGGTTTTAATCGTTGTAATCCTATCTATCTATCTTTAGTATGGTTAATTTCTATTCATAGTAGCTTTTATGTTTTACCCAAGTCTTTTTAGCTTTAGTTTGCTTTTATTTATTCTGACGACGTAGGGCTGCGTATAATATTATATTTATTTAATGTTATACGCGCCGAACGCATTCTCTTCCGGATAAGCGCTCAGTATCCGGGGCGCGGCGTTCTGACCTTGCTCGTGATTGTCTCTCGGCCGACCTCTTTTGCTTTATGTCGCTTTACTTTTTGTTAACGCGTTACAGTAATGTCCCAGTGCTGAGACTTTGCTGCTAGACACGTGTGTCGCGTCTGAGACGTCTATTTTTTACTCCATCCTCTTTTGATATAATCTCAAAATGCTGCCGTTTGGATTTGCCTTAATAAATTTGTTGGTTTCTCTGGAAAAAAAAAAAAAAAAAAAAGTAATTGCACTTTATAAATATATTGATACAAAATCATATTACCATCAACAGCAACGATCCACTGAACAAAAAAAAAAAAAAAAAAAAAAAAAAAACCCTCCCCTAAGAAAACGTATATTTTATTCATATTTGAATTGATTTTTACTTTCTTAGGAACAAGTAATTTATTTCCTTATTATTGATTCTACACATAATATATAATTTTTAATCACATTTGATTTGATTTAGATTCTTAGAGAACAAGTAATTTATTTCCTTATTATTATTTTGATTCTAAACATTTTATAAAATTCAAGATTCTTTTATTTCCTTATTATTTACATTCTACGGATTTTATATAATTATTATAGACTCTCTTGTTTATTGTTTATACATATATATAAACGACCATCAAAATAATAATCATATATTTTCATCAACCTCCTTTTCTATCAAACATAATTGTGTTTTCCGATCACACAAAGAGACAAAATCTCACATCATACTCAAAGCATACAAAGGGTCGGATTATCAAATTGAAAAAGATGAATAAAGAGATGACTACCTCCAAGGTGCGTTTGATTATGAAATTTAGGCCTTTAATATTCTGTATGTATATATATTGATCTCATCTTCTTAAACGTTAAAAGTATTTAAAAAAAGGATAAAGGCAAAATAAGTTCATTAAACATTATAGCTAATTGATTAATTTATTTTTAGGGATGTTGTCAAAACAATCACGCTAAAAAGCTAAAAATTCATATAAAAAAAAGAAGGTAAAAATCGACAATTTTTTGGAACGGATGAAACACAACTTATACGTAGCTTTTTGGTTATTATTAGAGAGATATATATATAGTGTGATGTATTGTAATTACTTTATAGCGGGGTGGTTTAGGCATTATAGATAGAAGCGAAACCCTAACTTGTATTATAAATGGTACCATTGTGATCAATGAAAGCCAAGGAAAATCTTTTAATGGTATCGAAATTTGGAAGTCGTGTGATCGAAATTTGAGGCGTGTTGAAGATTTTAAGATTAAGATTGTCTGAAATGTTGGGATGATTGAGCTTGAAGGGATGTGTTAAAATGTATAAGATATTAATTATCTTATGGTAGTTCAAAAGTTATTTATTTATGTTATTTTCCACTATCACTAGATAAAAAAAAAACTTAGTGTACACTAAAAAATCAACTATATAAATAACACGCAAAAGTATAGGGTTGTTTTTATGCCAGTGTAATATAAATATAAGAAAATAATACACGTTTGATAACTCAAAATAAAATAATTATAACGACCAACACACAAGCCCAATTCATATCGATGATGATGAGCCGATTGGAACTATTAAGAAAAATAATAGGTTAATAAAAATCAAACAAGAAAAGGACTAAGTGTGTTAGATTTGTTTTTTTTTTTTTAGATTAGATTTTATTTGATTTTTTTATCTTCCATTTGATTGATTTGATTTGATTTACTCTTTTAAGTAAATTAATTAATTAATCAAATATAATGTTTGTGTTTGATTATATGTTTATGTGTTTGCTCGTATGTTTGATGTACAATATCATATATTAAATGTACACCACGTGCGACGCACAATGTCATTTACTAGTCTATTAAAAAAGACAACACATATAGCATGGCTTGGTGATTCAGTATAATCATTCATCGTTTTATTTATTGATTTTTCAACAAAAATCTACTTCAAAGTAATTCCACCCCCCCCACCCAATCCCCCTATCCTACAAGTTATTGAAAGCCATCTATTTTCCACTAACTATTTAATTCAATTCCATAAGAAACATTCTCCACAATGCATTGGCCTAATATTATAAATTAATCGGTGAAAACTTTTAAATCCTCTTTGTACTAAATTACTGGTAAAATCACATAATTGGATCATCAAAACCAGCACTAGTTACTTAAACCTTTGAAGAACCATTTAAGCAATTACTACAGATCGATCATCAACCAACCTTTTAATATCATAATAAATGTACGTGATGGAGGGAGCAGTAAGCCAGTAACTAACAAGATCATTTTTACAGCCAACCAGCCTCTGGAAGCAGCAGTATCACCATTCTTAGCATAGATGGTGGTGGTATTCGAGGAATCATATATTCCAGGCAGGTGTAATCCTAGGATTCTTTGGAATCTGAACTTCAGGTAATTTTGATTACCCTTTAAAATTAATTTTGCATCATTTGATGATGGATGCAATGCTATGGGGTTTTAGAAATTGGATGGGGAGGATGCCCGACTGGCGGATGTGGTGGCGGGAACCAGCACCGGTGGTCTTGTAACTGCTATGTTAACGGCACCAAATGAAAAGAGCCGCCCTTTGTTTGATGCAAAAGATATCAAAGACTTCTTCTACCTTCAACATGGTCCTAAAATCTTTCCTCAGGACAGGTACATTATTACTAGTATTTCTATTTTCTAAGTAGGTATATATTAATTTTTTTGTTGAGGAGGCCGGGTACGTACTACGTACTATGTATCTGTCAAGCAATTAAGGAAGAATTAGTGTAATTAATAAATTGTACTGCTTTCGTTAATTATCAGGCGAAGCATCTACAAAGCCTTGACGCTCTACTTTATGATATATGCGCATCAGGACTTCAGCTGCTCCAACTTATCTTCCAGCCCATTGTTTTGAAACCCATAACTCAAAAGACAGGAGCATTAGGCAGTTTGATCTAATTGATGACTCATTGACGGGAGATTTGGCATCGGTAGATGTGTCTACAAAGGAAAACATGGAGGGACTTGTAAAAGTGGGTGAAGAATTGCTGAAAAAAAGCGGTATCAAGGGTTGCTATGAATCTTTGGATGAGGGAAGTAATGAAGAAGCCCTCAAGAAGTTGGCCCAAACTCTTTCTAAACAGAAGAAGCTTCGTCATGTTCCAACTCCGACTGCTCCTCTTCCTCTTTCTGGGTAACGCAAGTCACCATTTTTTTAGAGAAGAGACTCATTCATGCTCCCAAAAATAACATCAAAATTACTATTAGTTTATAGTTTATACCCCAAATTAAAAGGTTTCACGAATTTGTAGGGATTATTTACTACTATTGACAAAGCACTGATTTCCACTCTGCATTGAATAAATGCATTGATTTTGTCCAAACACCCCGTTACCTGTGTTTCTGTCCCCCTTTTACTATTCTTGGAACAAAAGCTTATAATCATGCTTGATGGCCATTTTAAATGTTACATGCGATTATTTACTATGCTCGGTTCAATGTCTTAAGTCTTAACATTGACATGTCTATTTAAGAAGATGTGCTAAATCATTCCAAGATTGACTATAGGAATCTTGTGTGAGCTTTTCTAAAGTAACCCACAGATCTCATGAGCTGTCAAGGAATCATTAAACGTCTTACCAAGGTAAGAATTACACTTGGATATGTGCATTTCATTAGGTTGTTGTTGTTGCATATGTACTCAGAGTCCATTTGAGGAGTAAAACATGTGGATGAATCTGGACCACACAGTTTCAACTCGAATTCAAACTGTGTGGTCCATAATCATCCACGTGTGTCTACGGTGCAAATGCAGTGACTAAAGAAGAATTACCCGTCATTGTAAATGTGTTGGCTGTCCTTCCGGAATCTGATGCTCGTATTCTGCGTCTGTGAGCTGCATCTTTGTGCATTCTATTATGTTTGTTCAAGAGGACTTTAATATAGAAGAATATGTGAATATAATGCTCGACATATAGAGCACTTGGTTATATTATAGTGTCAGAAACCTGAAAGAAGTTGTCCATATTATGTTGCTAAACAAGCCCTTGAATTTGTGTCTCAATTTCAGTGGATTCCAGTCCAAAATAGTGCACCAATCCCCTTGATAACAGTCCCTTTTGTGCATGAAAGAGAAGAGGAAAGCATATTGTAACCGTTGTAGCAGGTTGTACCAGGTGGGGTGTATAATGCTTATATATTATATAATCACATGCCGCATACACGTGAAATTTTAAAATACAACCGTTGTAGAAAGGTTTTACCAAGTGGCATACATTACAACCACTCATTTCTAACCTCTCACACACGATAAAAGTGTGTTAAGTGAAAGAGAGTAAAAATGAGAGGCTCTAAATGTATGCTACTTGGTATAACCTTCCTACAATGATTCTGTACCATAAAATCTCTCGCATACACACCCTTACTGTGTGAACGATAGTATAAATGAATGAACAAGATTAATCTGTATCTACAATGGTTGTACCATAAAATTTTCCTCCAAGGTTGAGCGTAATTTTTTGCTGCGGAAAAGAGTATTGTATTTTGTATATGGATTGAGGAAGGCAGTGCAGAACTGTATTTCGTTGACTTCGGTCTTTGTTGCTTGGCAGAGTATTTTTGATAAGAAACTGTTGAAAGTGACCCATGGGCAGGTTTTGCCTTACGTGACTAAGATTTGGGTCTGTCTTCTTGTGGCTACACTGATTTGGCTTGTTAAGACCTTGATTGTTAAGGTTTTGGCTTCTTCGTTTCATGTTAGTACGTTTTTCGATAGGATCCAGGAGTCTTTGTTTAATCAGTATGTTGTCGAGGCGTTGTCTGGGCCACCATTGGTTGAGATACTACAAGAGCAAGAAGAGGAGGAGAGAGTTATTGCTGAGGTTGAGAAACTTCAGAATGCTGGTGCCAAACTGCCTGCTGATCTTAAGGGTAGTGTGTTGAAGAGTGGGAGAATTATCGGGACACCCCGAAAAAGTCCCATTTCTAATGATGGTAAGACTCCTAGGTTTTCAAAGAGTTTGTCCAGGCAGGAAAAAGAGAAGGGTGTTAAGGGTCAAATTGTAGTGTTTTTAAGGATATATTTCACCTCAATTTCCCCCATATACGTATGATTTTCATAGAATTCGAGGTTTATAGTGAAATATTGAGTGAATGGTGATTTAAAGAGTTAAATATGAAAACGTATCAATTTATACGATTATTTGATTGTTTTATATGGTTTTGGATATTGTTACGTTTTTGTGGTGTTTGGATGCAATGTAGATACATGTTTTTGACTTGGAAGAGGATAAAGATGGAGATAAAGCTTGGAATGAAGCATTCAAGCAGCCGAACTTCCGACGCAGTTCTTGATATGATATACACTGATTTGACTCGACCTCAAGAGAAGAGTTGTAGTGCTTGAAGAGAGGATTCTACAGGATCTTGAATCACTTCATTCCGACTTACGAGGCCCGAGATATGAGCGTTACAAGTTTGGATAATGAATTTGTGGTATTGGAAAATTCGAAAGCGACTCGGGATACGACGGGCTAGTCAAAAAGGCGTTTTCTGAAGAAGAGTCCTTAATGGAAGTTGTAGAGTTTTCCGAGGGCTTAATTATGACATTCGGATCATAATTTTTGGAGGTCTACAACTCAAGATATGAATTTTAGAAGTTTTATTCCAATAAATATTCCAATTACAGCCGCCACCGCCATTGAACAGCCGACATACTACCCTTATATATAGCCGCATGTGATAACCCTAATTTATCCGATAATTCATTAATCAAATAATTCAGCCGCACATAGCAGCAACAGCAGCGGCAATTGCAGTTTCAAGGCGGTCACCCGAGCCTTGTGCTCGGGTGATCCGGGTTAGATTAGGATGCGTTTTTCGTTTCGTTTTCGTTTCTTGGATCATCCATGTACCAAAACTATGTGAGTTTTTTATAAATTTATTCAATTCCTTTGTTCAGTTTTTGTGATCTTTAATTTATTTTGTATCTTTTTATGATTATGATGCTATGTGTGAATTGAATCGGAAGATCGTTTACGATTGATAGTTACAACATACGGAAGTTGCGTAACGATAGATCACCATAGAAAGATAGGGTCTTTAATCCTTAATTAAGTGACAAATTAATTGGTTAGATTTCTAGGTTGTTAGATTCGATTATACGAGAGTAACTTGAATCTACACCGAGTTTTGTATTGAAAATCAGTCTCAACATTCGGAAGATGAGAGATTGATAAATTGGATTTACTAAGGAATTAGGAATCCGTAGCTTGAGAAATAAATTCACTAAGGAATTAGGGGTTTATGTCTCGTGAAAAGGTGAAACCACAACTTGAATTAGAATCATGAATTGAACTAGGATTGAGATCACATAGGTTTGTATATTGGTTGTTTGATCCCATGTTTCTTAGGTTAGTTTGTTTATTTTGCTAGATTTGTTTTGATTGTTCTTTTTCTGTTTTTATGTTTTTTTGCTTTTCGTTTTCGTTGTTTATTCGTTCTTAGAGTAACAATTGGTAGGAATTAGTTAATTAGATTCAACATCCCAATTCCCTGTGGATCGACCCTGTACTTACCCTAACCTATATGCAAAACTAACTCCTAACCGACCAAAAAGTGGCGCCGTTGCCGGGGAATAGGTGTCATGTTGAATCTGATCTTGTTATTTTTCGATTTTGTTACAATCTATTTTTTTTCAATAAAAGTAGCGTTTAATAGATTGAGAGTTTTTATTTTGCCGTGTTTCGATGACCGTAGGGTTAAGAATGTGCAAAAGTTTTTTACTCAATTTGTGAAACGTGAAGTTGTATCTAATCTAACCCTCTGTGCTATATTATGATGTGGCTGCTGTGATGATATTGTGTATACAAAGCATGCTGAGTATTTAGGGTTGCTGTGTTTTCCTGCTTTTCTGTGGTTTTTTTCGATGTTTGGACGAGCGTTCAGGTAAGTGAGCGCCCGCCCGATTCTTAACTTGCGAGGGCAGCGTTTGGCATTATGAGCAGCGTTGGTGAAAACCAGTGGGAACGCCCGTCTGGTATTCGGGGCGACGTCGAGGTTCGAATTTTTTTTTTCTTTATTTTTAATGCTTTATTTAATATGGATTTCTTTCATATGAGCTTCTGTGGCTATTTCTTTTACATAGATGTCCTGAGCTTGCATGTGTCCAATTTTCCATCTATGAATCCATGTTAGATAATTGATCAATTCCTTATATATGATTCATCTATGCAAGTTATAGTGACTGTCGGTTCTCGTAAGCTATAACTTGTCTTGTTTTCATAGTTAAAGTAGCTAATGTCGGTTTCCGTATGCTACATACCGTTATGATGAATCTTTTAAGCTTTAAGACTTATGTGCTTTCTTTTTATTTTTAACTCATTTGGGTAGCTACTGTCGGTTTTCCGTATGCTACGTCCAGTCCATATGAGTTATATCACATTTTAGTATAGCTAACTGTTGGTTTTCCATAATGCTATCACCTTTGATGAGTCTTAAGGCGCGTCTACATTGCATGTAATGAACAGCACTGTCGTTTATCGTAACCTGTCATTATTTGGTAGACGTTTATTTTATATATGTCGTGTTGCATATAGTGGGCTAGTTTTCTTTCTTTTATTTTATTTTCTTTTTTGCATATCATATAAATGCATTTCATATAGTTGCATTGTTTGTCTATTTTTCCTTTTATTTTTCTTAAGTGTGGTCACTGTCGGTTTTCGTAATACCACCTAGTTTATTTTTCTTCTTGAGTGTAGTTAAGCGTCGGTTTCGTAATACTACCTCGTTTTATTTTATTTTTAGGATTTTTCACGTAGATTGCATTGTAATGCATTTTCATATAGTTGCACCTAGCCTACGATTTTGTAATATTTCATGTATATGTTCCATCTTTATTTGAGCTTAATATGACAAGATCTCTATGACTTTTCTTTTCCATGTGTTCCATGTATAATCCCCTTTTTCCGTAGACTCTTTTTGCTCTCGATCAAGTGTGCGAGGGTATTTGCCTTTAGCGTTTGTGGTGTAGATGAATTCAGTTTTCCGGTGGATGGTCCACGAGTCTATCGCATTCATCGAGCATATCGCCATGGCCACTTCCGAAGTGTTTCTTTCGAGCGACAATCGGCTAAGTTTTCTTTTTCTATTTTTATTTACGCACAACTTGAGGACAAGTTGCAATTTAAGTGTGGGGAGAGGAATAGATGGTTTATGTGTATCTGAGTCATTTGCTTAATCAGTTATATTTCTATGAAAAGTGCTTAATTTTCAAATTTTTTGTTTGTGTCGAGTAACATTTCAATTGCATGCTAGTTTTATAATCTGCACCCTTTAGTTGTTATCATGTAGTCATATCATGTTGCAGGAATAGGTTTAGTAAGTCGATACTCACTTGAACTTCAATACACGAACCTACTAGATGAAGAGCCAAAATATAGAATAGTTTCCGGTTAGTTAAAGGAAGTTAATTCTTAATCTGAGATAACACTTATTTAGCATTAATGAAAGTTAAGAACTTGTGCTATACTCACGATTAGAATCTCGATACCTTAGTGTTCTTGAGAACTTTGAGAGTCTTGAATGTGTTAGAAATATATTTGACCGAGAGTTTCCAAAGAGTTTGAAATATAAAAATATATATAAATCTATAAATAATAAATGAATAGAATTTCTTTATGGGAATTTTGTTTGTAACTATCACCTCGAGTCCATTTTGAATCGCCCCAATTGGGGAGTGTGGTTTACCTTGGACAGTATGGGTTTGAGGATCTCAGGGTGATCGCCTCTAATGTAGGGGAGTGTGTTATACTTTTGAGACGCGACGATAGGAATATAAAATATAAAATATACGCTTTTTGGAACACTAAGTCAAGTTGATCTAAACCCAGTAGAGACCCGAAAGGTATTTTCTTGGTACTAAGTAAAGGAGTTTAATTGTGAGTTGGTTACTATGTTCTTGGTAATTAGTTTTTGTTAGGTAAGTGCTGTAGATAGAATGAAGTTTTCGTTTAGTTGACCGGATAACTGTTAGTGCTTGATGTATTATATCAAGAGAGGATCGGTGGAAGTTTAGTAGGTTCTGCACACACATCACCGAGTGAGGTCGATTTGCTGAATACTAGCTTGTCATGATTTTGACTATATCTCGTGTCAGGTTATGTGGATTCTTGATAGTATGTTCTTGTTTTGTTTTACTCGAGGACGAGCAAAAGATAAGTGTGGGGGTGTTGTTAAGGGTCAAATTGTAGTGTTTTTAAGGATATATTTCACCTCAATTTCCCCCATATACGTATGATTTTCATAGAATTCGAGGTTTATAGTGAAATATTGAGTGAATGGTGATTTAAAGAGTTAAATATGAAAACGTATCAATTTATACGATTATTTGATTGTTTTATATGGTTTTGGATATTGTTACGTTTTTGTGGTGTTTGGATGCAATGTAGATACATGTTTTTGACTTGGAAGAGGATAAAGATGGAGATAAAGCTTGGAATGAAGCATTCAAGCAGCCGAACTTCCGACGCAGTTCTTGATATGATATACACTGATTTGACTCTCGACCTCAAGAGAAGAGTTGTAGTGCTTGAAGAGAGGATTCTACAGGATCTTGAATCACTTCATTCCGACTTACGAGGCCCGAGATATGAGCGTTACAAGTTTGGATAATGAGGCTGTGGTATTGGAAAATTCAAAGCGACTCGGGATCGACGGCTAGTCAAAAGGCGTTTTCTGAAGAAGAGTCCTTAATGGAAGTTGTAGAGTTTTCCGAGGGCTTAATTATGACATTCGGATCATAATTTTTGGAGGTCTACAAC
The DNA here is from genome assembly GCA_026214975.1 of Gentiana macrophylla. NCBI lineage: Eukaryota > Viridiplantae > Streptophyta > Magnoliopsida > Gentianales > Gentianaceae > Gentiana > Gentiana macrophylla. Next base: position 2,403,286 of record CM047810.1, on the reverse strand, counting down.
TCAAGATATGAATTTTAGAAGTTTTATTCCAATAAATATTCCAATTACAGCCGCCACCGCCATTGAACAGCCGACATACTACCCTTATATATAGCCGCATGTGATAACCCTAATTTATCCGATAATTCATTAATCAAAGGGCATCACTATAGACCATCTTCACAGGCTGAATCAGAAAAATATTTCAGCTTGGAAAATGAAGAGATTGATGAATATTGTCAGGAAAGGAGCCTTGTCTACTTTAGATGAGAGATTGGAAGATTGCAATGATGATGAGGCTTCAGTAGAGATCACTAGTGAAAAACAGGCGAAAATGGCTGCCAAGAAGATCTTCTACAATGTTGCAAAACCTGGCTCCAAGTAAGCTATGCAATCAAATTTGCAGTTTTTGTCGGCTTTTTTGAATATGTTCTTTCCATCCATGTCGGCCCTACTCGGATGAACCGTTACCTTCTTATTTTAAGAGGCACAAGGGAACAGTAGCTTAGAATACTGCATTGATTTTGTCCAAATTCCTGTGCTTTTTTAAATAATCTCAACCCATCGATTACACCCCTAGATATCATTAACGAAGCGAGCTTTTATACGAGTCGAGTTAGAAATTCTGTTCATGAACATTTCGGTTCGTTTGATGATTTCTATTTGGAACCCCACGTTAGAGAGGAATGTCCTACATCAAATTAACCATGAGATTTCTAAAGAGCCCCTTCCACCAAAGCATCCAATTTCATGTCAAGGGATCCATTTTCTTCTTGTTATCATAATGTTTTGTACAGGTCCCTTACACTCCAGTCAAAAAGAGATACCACAGTCAATCACAATCTTGAACAACCCCATCATGTTTCTGTCACATAAAAAATATCAAAGAAAGAAAATGTAAAATGAAACCACATTACCCCATCATGTTTGACATTTCTTGTACATTTAACGTCGTCGAGTTAGTGGCGTCGGTAGAAAGCGCCACAGCAATGACGCGTTTCTACATGGTCTTGAGGAGTAAAGCAGTGGTGCGATAGATAACTCCCTATAAATGATAAGCACTTCTCTATCATAGCAGGATGAACTAAAAGTTGAAGGTGAAGAAACCAAGCATTACCCTAGCTTTCAAACTGGGTAGACTACAAAATTTAGGTAGATTAGATAGAATAAGAACAAAGAGAAAAGGGCCCGATATCTCTCATATATAGTTTTCCACTCTTATGACATAACATAAGAAATGATTTCTATTACGGACTATTTTATGACAACTAAGTAAATTGTTTCAAAGAATATTTATTCAAGTTAAAGAAATGATTGTACTTGATTCCAAACACCTCAAAATGAATCATTAATATGTTTCCCTTTTCTTTCCTTCCTAATCTCCAATCCAAACAGGAGGAGGAGGAGGAGGAGGAAAGGCAGCAACAAGTGTGTGTACTAACCTTACAATAACACAAATATACAAGCTTAAACAAGGAAAAACAAATACACACTTCACACATGTATGTATGCATCGGACAATCTGTGTACTATCCTTACAATAGCTCAGAATTCACACATCTATCCCACAGAGAGTGTACTAACTTTACAATAGCTCAAATATACAAAGCTTAAACAAGGGGGGGAATACAGAATTTACACATGTATGTATGCATTTATCCATTTGTATACTAACAACAGACATCCACAGACTAATGTACTAACCTTACAATAGCATAGATTCAACTTAATACCCCAAGAACACTACTCTTGCTTTCTGATTTGGTTTAATCTTTTGTTTGTGACTTGGTTTACTCTATTATATATATATATATAAAATGTAAAATCAGCTTGAATGTAAACTCGATGATTGAGCTCATTTCAACATACTTCATAAAGGTTTAATACTTACACTAGCAAACTTCGAGCTGGTGGACAGCCGGTTGGAGGAGTGGTGTGGCGGTGATATTGTGCACAAGAGTGGCGTCAGGGGGGCAGCGACGGCGGTTAGGTTTTTACTCTCAAGACTATTTAGGGTAAACGGTTGGATGCCTTTAAAATATCCTGTGATCAAATTTTTGGACCACCATATCATTATTTTAAAAAAACATGATTGGGTATTTGTTTTTATACATAGGGGTCCACCATAATTCTCTAATATCCTATTAGTTGGACACACCATATAGGATTTGGTCATGGACCATTATAAAATTTGTGAAAATATATATTTATTTGAAATTTTGAACTACGGGCGATTTACCCCTAAAAAAAAATGTGGATTTTACCCGTAAAAAAAAAACGATTTTTTAAAGGTCAAGTTTCATTTGACCAATCGATTCTTAACTTGAGAATCGAGTATCGAAATTTTGATTCTAGTGTGATGTAGAGACAATATGGAGTCGATTTCAAAAACAATTTTTTAAAGATCAATTCGCATATTTGTCAATCGATTTTTAACTTGAGAATCGAATCTCAAAATTTTGATTCTAGTGTTACATAGAGGCAATGTGGAGTCGATTCTTAAATCGAGAATCGATTTTTAAAATGTTGATTCTATGATGGTGCAGAAGTAAATTTTCAAAATGTTGAAAATGCAGAAGCAATGTGGTGTATGATAAATTTGATACGATGCAAATACAAGGACAAATTTTAGAATACAATCATTGTATTCTAGTTGTAGCAAGTAGCATACATTACGAATTTTTATTTTTTAGCCTCACATACAATAAAAATACATGATGCAATCGTAACACATGTCACTAGATACAACTTTCTTGCTACGATCGTCAGCAACATAAAATCTCTCAAATACAAAGGTCTAATGGTTTATTTTTACTATTTATTACATTTTACTTCTCTTACCTTTAATTTCTATGAAGATTCTAACGAGGCACAAGACATTCATGCAAATACATGTATGCATTCATGCCAACCATTTCCAAAAAGGTCACACCATCTAATTCTAAGGTAACACCGATTGTACCAAGTGGTAGATGAAACGATGTAGTTTTATTTCTTAACTCTCTTTCACATAATAGCATCAGTGCGTGGAGGTGAGAGTTTTTATGTGTCTGGTCACCTCATGAAAGGCGTCAACTGCCTCATCTCTGAACCGTTACCATACGAAAGGTAAAATATCTTTTTCCAGTTTTCTTCTGAAAACGCTTCTTGTGGTACCAGCATTTGCCTGTAATATATACATACATACCAATAATGAGCTTGTTGTCCTTTGAGAATTTTGACTTTCATTCAGCATCATTTCATATATAAGAAAGCGAATATTTGTTGTATACCTGACGTAATAATGGAAAACAGTTGCAGCTTCGTCCACATTGTAGCGGGAAATTTACTCGACTATCCAGGGGTACATCTGGCAAATCCTTACGCAGTTTTCCAACTGCTGTTGAATGAGAGAAAGCACCCACCATCATCAGATCCTTGTGCATCATTGATCTGAATGCATTTACCTAAGTGATGCGGCGTAAAAGTAGTCAAGAACACAAAATCATCGGTGGTACAAATCATAATGACGAAATATCGAATACGCAATGGGAAAAGGCACATTCCACTAACAAGAGAAAGAATGGAGGCGGCAAAGACAAAAAGGGATTATCTGTTTTTATTTATCTTCTGCCAAAAAGAACCTAAACCAGCCTCGTATTTATTAATCATAGTAACCATATACAACAGTTGCAAAAACAGCATGATATAAAAAACTGCATTCATAACTTACAGTTGTAAGTTCTCTTGCATGAATTGGCCTACAAGAACGAAGCGTAATTGGCTCCCCAAACTCGCTGAATGTGAACCAACTATTATACTGCAAATAAAATAGTGTGACACAAAAGCATGAAAGTAATGAAGTCAAATAAATAACTAAATAATTCTGTCCATGGCACCAAAACAAGAAGATACAAAAGAAAGAATCGAGTAGTTTCTCACTTGATCAACTGCAATAAGGACCGGATATTTTTCAACCAGTAATAACTCTTCCCTCAAGCGAACTAATGATCCAACAGAAGCATGGGTGTTCTTGATTCCAGTCTGTACTAAATCATATAAGGTTGAACCTTCGGGCACTGGCATTGAATCAACACCCTTCATCCATCCACGCCAACACCCTCCCCAAGAGAAATAGGCTCTGTTAATTTGCAGGGTAGTTCTTCCAGATACTTTTGGTTATATTTCAAGAAATCCTGAAAGAAGAAAACGAACAAACTGGGAAGAAATCAGAATATTAAAGTCAAGTAACATAAACCTCAAATGGTTTAGCATCCTCACCTGCAAAACATTTTGACGGCCTGTGCAGGTGTGTCCCATAACCCTGTATTAGGATTCTTATAGAAAAACCCTCCATGGGTCCATTCTCGTCCCTTAGGAACGTAAAGAACCAACCAACCTTCACTACGGGCCCAGTGAACAAGCATTGCAAGAGCTATACTCTTCCCGCTACTTCTAGGACCATCTAACACAATTTTCTTCTGAGGTTTTGGACCTGCAAGAAGACCTTCTAATCAATTACAAGCTACCTAGTGTACCCTTCCAACTTCCCAAAATATAAAACAAAATCATTTCTCAGATTATTACATAAAAAGCTACAAATCTCTACAACACCAATTATTTCCCATTGGATTTATCACGTGCTTTATGCCCATGGAGTGGTCATTTCATAACAGTAACAACACAATTCAATACGATAGCAAACATAAATCTAGACAAATCAGATGCAGGCTAAACAAGTTAATGCATGGCGCATTAAGATGGATAAAGGTTTAAAAAACGTACTTTTAATATTAGGAAACGTGAGAGGATCAACAATTCGCCTGAAATTATCTCTAAGATCTAGAAAGCTCTGCCTAATCAGCAAAGCATGCCGCCATGACTCCTCAAATTCCTCTTCCATTCCTGATGGCAATCCCTCCGGAAGCATAGCTTGCAGATCCTCCTTTCTAAAACACCAACATTAAAAACAACTAATGACAATTACAAAACTAAGAGAAGTAACAAACTAAAAAAGGCAGAAAAGAAAAAACTTGATGCGCACTTGAATTCCATGTAATGACGCGTGTCACTACCAGTGAGTTGAGAGATCGAAGGACAGGTGGTGAAAAGCCGCCGGCCACCGGGGCCCACATCGAGAGATTTATTATCAGCATTTTCAGCAAGGTAGCGACGACGAAGCGATTCTACCTCAACAGCCGACTCTTCTGCTGCCTTAGCAACAGTCGGGGTTTCCACTCGTTTAACTTTTTCAATGACAACATTTTCCTTTTTGTAATTTTGATTTTTCAGTTTCCTCTTGGCCTCTGTTTTTGCCTTCTTTTTCTTCTTTGTGGCGAAGCTCCGGTAAGATATAAGCTGAGCTGCTGCAGAGGCAGGGAACAGGGTTTTGGACAGGTTGCATTGGGAGTGAGAATCACCAGCCGCCGCTCGGAGAAGTGACCGCAACATTTCGACTAGGGTTTTGACAATAAAGTCTGAGAAAATAATTCAGTTTATTTTTTTCTCAGATAAATTGGAAGCTGCAATATCAAGAACAGGGGAAAAAACCTCAAAAGCATAATATCTACCCACAAAATAACATACTGACCTTAATCAAGTCCAAAAGTGTAATATAGTGGTAACTAAACTAACAAATTCATCCAAAAAAAGGTTGTGAACAGCAAAAATATTCATCACGGTGACTTTAAAATCAAATGTAGGTTTTACTTTCATAGATCCAAGGTAATATCTCAAGAACGCTCCTCTTACATTCTGATTTGGTCTAATCTATTATATATAAAAGATAAACTCAGCTCAACTTTAGAATCAGAAAAGAGGAGTGATGATTGAGGTCATTTCAACACATTTCATAAATCAATTCTGAATTCTTCAGGAAGGTTTAATACTTACTTGCAGACGTAGAGCAGGTGAATGGCCGATTGGAGTGGTGGTGTGGCGATGAAAATGCTCAAAGAATACGGCGGTGACGGTGACGGTGACGGTGACGGTGACGGTGACGGTGACGGTGAGGGCGGGTAGGGTTTTGTTTCCTTAACACTACGAGAAATGAGAAAAGGGCAAATGAGGTGAAATTCCACCTGGGTTTAGTTTTTTTTGTTTTGGATTTTAACTCCTTTGATTACTCATGTTTTAGTTTTGTTTTAAGAATAACTCCATCTAGATTTATAAAAAATGACATTCAGTCCTTATTATTTCAAAAATATGTTTTTTCAGGTATTAGATTTAATTAGACAAATAGAATAGGACACATTTAAATTTTATTTGATTATAATGACATAAAATTAATACTAGACCAAACTATTCTAATTGTTTTTTTTTTTTTTTCTGCAGTTTAAAATTTTATTTTATTTTATTTTCCTTCTTTCTTTCGGACGTAAAAAGGTTTTTTTTTTTTCCTTTCCTGGATGCTAAAAAGGTTTCAAGAATTTCATTATAAACTGAATGTCTTTTTTTATAATAGTATTTCTTTATTATTTATTATTTGTTTTTGTTATTCATGGGGGAGGGGGTTAGCGAAACTGGTGAGTTCTTGTTGTATGCTTTGGGTAGAGTATAAATGTTTATTTTGGCTGAGGAATATTTGTTTTAAGTTTTTTGTTTTTTGGTTATTGTCTATGCTTTGGGTTTTTTTGTGTTGTTTTTATACATTGTTTGTATATCAATACACATATTTCAGATATTATATATAAAAATGTCGTATTTCTAAATAGCTTTGAGACCAGTTCAGACGAGATATTTAGATCTGCTACTTCATACTGGTTGATAGACCAGGATGAGAAGAACACAAACTGCTACTTCATGCGGTTGAGAGACTACACACGCATAAAACTATCATAGATGATCAACTGAGATGCTAGTCGGCCTAAGCAGTGAACATGTTGTGATAAAGTTAGACTTAACTGTTGAGAGTATAATCTATACCAGTGGCGGATCAGGAATAATAATAATTGAATGCGTCAAAAAAAATATCGTAACCCTAAAATAAAAAATAAAAAAAAATACAAAGCCGACAAATTGAAACTTTTTTCCAGCAAAATATTACAAAAATAGTTGAAGGATTATAATTGTTTCTGGATCAAAAGTAAAATACATAGTCATAAATTTCAACTTATCACGACACAAAATTACAAAATATAGCCAATCAATTAAAATTGTTTCAAATCAAGCACAAAATATAAGGTACATCGCCTATAAATTACAATTGTCCCTACAAGTTTTCATGTTTTGAAATCGTTCAATAAGCTGTTGGACTTATTTTATGTGTTTGATGATGAGTGTCATCTTACCATTTGTTATAGTCGCGCAAAGCGAAAAAGATGTACAGATCAAATGTATAGTTTATTAGAGTTTGATTCATAAATAGGTTTGATCAAACAAGATTGTAAAGGGTCTTTGGTTGATATCAAAGCAGTGGTCCAGTCGATTAGGGTAGATAGGTCGATGAGACTAGTCTTGAACTCTTGAAGATCAAGATCGAAGGTGAGGGTTCAAACTCGATGAAATGAAGGCTAAGGGATCAAACTTAGTATTTAAAGTCAAGGATATGGAATCGAATTTAGGTAAGTCTGTGATGACTAAACTGATTACATATACCTTAATGTAGAATGTCTAAGTTCCATAAGTTTGATGATGTTTGGAACTTGGTTATAATCTAATATGGTGTAATCTAACTTCACAAATAAAAGTTAGATAAAAGAAATCATTGCATTACATTTTATACACAAAGAAATTGTTGTTCAAAGAGATCGATAGTACTTGCGCAGATGATGAACTCTGGCGATATAATACCTCAATTAATTCAAGATTATTGGAAGATTACATGGATAAGGACGACCAACTACCTCGACTTATCAAGGAAATCAAAGGTGAGATTAAAAAGACGTTGGGATGATTTATATTTTTATCCATTGGATACAAGTCAAAGGGTGGACATGATTGCCGATTTGTCAAAAGGAATTTCGAGCGGTGTCGATCACATGAATAGTGATGAGAATGCAAATCGAGATGGGACAAAAACAAGGCGGTCACATTTGAATTTCAAATACAAGTCACATGCATTCCCGCTATAAATAGAAGACTTTCAACTCGTAGAAAAAGAGGATGAATTTTTGAGATAAACTTTAAGTGATAACACTGAGCGGAAAAACACCCTCTTTGAACTTGCCGAGCATAAGGTCAACGATCTAGTGAATTTCTTCAAGTGCATTTCAATTCAAGCTACATCAAGATTAAACACTTGAAGGCGCAAGCTGCTTGATTATATCATCCTAATCAAGTCTTTTGAATGAATCATTTACTTGATTCAATCTTTATTTTATAAAGAACTCACAAGAGCAATGAAGCATCACATTGGGTGTGAAAAGATCGTTGTTTGTGGTGGAGTGGTGAAGAGGCAATCCTACCCTTCAAGGACCGAGTGGAAGACTCGGGAAGCGACAATCCCTACTGTTCCCGGTTTTGATTTGTGAAGCCATAGTTATTGGTGAAAGACAAACAACTTAGGAATCTTTGTAATAAACTACATCAAAGATCTCAGTGAATTTCCTCCAACATCACAGGAGAAGAGTGGGTAGCGAGGATTACGCCACCTGGAACCACTATAAAATCGCTACTTACTTTCAAACATTTAATTTATGCACTTAGTTTATCTTACACATCAACCTCTTGAATCTAGCAATCGAAATCACATACTTGCACTCTTTTGAGTATCTAATACTTAGCATCATATTTAACAACAAGTATTAAGGCTTAATTTTGATTTAATTCAATTTGCACAAATTCAAACAAACTCAACTATCAAGTAAACTCATCGCTTTTATCGCCAGGCTCATGAAGTCTCAAAGAGACTCTGAAGTATCGTGAGATCTTGAAGTTGCAGAATTTGTTAACTCCAAAGTTTTAAGTGTTAAGTTTATTCACCCCCCCTCTAAACTTAACCAAAGCCTTTTCAAGGGACCAACAATTGGTATCGGAGCAGTGCTTCTGTTCTGAAGAAATCCTACTTGTTGTGCTTGTGAAAATTCTTTAAAACTTTCTTTCAAGTTACTGATTTTCAAAGACTTGCATTATGGATAACACTCAGTATGCTAGAACAATGCTGATGTGCTCTCTAGATAAATTTGATGAGTATAAACACGTCGAATGCAGGCTTACCTTGCTGCAACTCATGATGAGATGATGGATGTACTAACTGATGGACCACTGGAGATTACCAAGGCAATAACAGTGGGTGATACAACCGAGTACATTCCTAAACCAAAAGAGAATGGAATGCGGAAGAGGCAGAAAAGAGCAAACCTCAACAACATTGCTATTGATATCATTTATAGAACTCGGATAGCAATATGTACATGAAGGTTAAAGATTGCAAAGCGCAAAGAAACTTTGGGACAAAATACATCTAATCTGTGAAGGCAATCGATGCAATAAAGAAGAACAAAATCGGTGTTGCAGGAAAGAGGTTTCAAAGTTCAAGATCTTCGCCAAATGAAACCATTGAGCAAATAGAGTCAAGATTCAATGCAATCTTGGATGAACTTACCCTCTTTGAGTGTAAGTTATTCAAAAGAAGAAATAAACACCAAAATCTTGGAAGCTCTACACGCAAAAGATGTTTGGAAAATGAAGGTATTGCAATTGAAGAAATGAGAAAGTTGCATGAAGAAGATACCTTCAAATTGTTTTCAGATCTCAAGGCTTATGAATTTAGAAAAAGCTTGTACTGAGATCGAAAAGGAAGAGCCAAAGACCAACTGCATTGGGTGCTTCACATCAAGAAGAAACATCAGGAGGACAAGATGATCTGCTGGATGAAATGCAAGAGCAGATTGCCCTCTTGAGCAAGAAAATCGAGGATGATGAAGACCGGAAAGGCCCCTTCAAGAAATTTCACAAAGAGGCTCACTTGAAAGAAGGAAAGAAGAACCAAATAAAGATAATGACTATTTGTGCTTTCATTGCAAGAAACCAGGACACTTCAAACTCCGACTGGTATCACGAGTTAAAACAAGGCAAGGAACACGATTATCTTTGCTTCAACTGCAAGAAGCCTGGACATTTTAGACTGATTGTCGGACTGCGAAGACCAAGAGTCAACAAAGAAGACATGGCAAGAAGGCTATGGTTCTTTGAAGATGAATCGAGGGTATGAAGTGGAATCACGAAAAGGAAATGAATCGGATGACACTTTGCGCAAGTTCTTCGATATGGAGGATTATGCTTTGATGGCCAATATGGATGAAGCGAGGAGGTATACAACATCAGTATCTATCAACACTCCCGCTAGAAGTGATTGTGAATCAACTTGTGGTTCAAATTCGACAACAATGAGACTTTGGATGCCATCCTTAATCAATTGAGGATAATACAATCTGGTTATGAGATTGTGAAGGTGAAAAGAAGCTCTTGAGTTAGAAGTTGGAAGATTGAAAATTTGAATTAAGGGTTCTCAAAGGTAAGGGAAAGATGTTGGACGAATCGGTGTAAGCTCTGCTTTGATCATCCAGCAGACCTCTGAATCTCTTTGAACCATCTTGTTCAATCATCGCATACAAATCGGGAAAGCCTTATGGGGATAGAGCAGGGCTTGGATTTGGAACTCGGCAATCTAACAAGAATGGATCCGAAGAAGGTTATCAACCTAGTACAGAGGTGGTCCTAAGTTTGTACCTGCACTAGATCCAACTCCCAATAAGGTTCTTTGAAGCAAGATAAAACCCAATGAGAATACTTCAGGAAGCAAAATAAGAAGTCAAAGAAGTCAACGACTCTAATAAAAAGAGTAAATCTAAAAATAGATTTCTTTGTGCCTTCTAAGCTTCTTGATATGAGACACTGCTACTAAGTCTATTTGGACTACGGAAGGTAAGAAGCAGAAATATTCCAATGATAAGAATCCTAAACCCAAAAATGTTAATCATTCAAGGATACTTATCTCTCGGGGAAAGGTAGATTGTTTCCCATCGATGATGATTGGAATATTCCCGCATCTAATGCTAAAAGCATTAAGTATAACCAAGTCTGCTAGGGTAAAACCTAAGCAATGGGATCGGCAGAGGACTTACACAAGACCTCGGCAGACTCCATATTACAGGATGTTCTAACAGATGAAGAAACAAATGGTTATACTAATGCTTCTAACACCAAGAATCACTTTAAACGACATTATAAACCAAAAGGCAGGAAAACATATGTGATTCCTACACAACCCTCTTTGTTAGAACTTATGGATGTGTGGAATACATGTATGAACCAAAGTATGAACCAAAGTATGACACATTCAGGAGAAGACCTTATGGAAACATACCAAGGGTCATGCTTGCCACTGACCACTATGGACCCAAACAGGTTTGGGTACCTAAAATGCATTAACTTTGTTTTGTAGGGTGTCTGGTACTTTGTGAGTGGATGTTCGGACACATGACAAAGAATAAGCATTGTCTCATCAAACTTTGTGGCAAAAGATGGTCCAAGGGTGAATTTTGACAACAAGAATACACTGGATATACAAGAGGATATGGCACACTTGTGAGGAATGGACTTACAATCAAGAATGTTGCATATGTGGAAGGACTGGACTACAACTTCATTGAAGCTTTGGACAATTCTGTGACAATGGATACAAGGTCACTTTTGACAAAAACAACTGTATTGTAATTGGTGAAAGAGGTTATCAAGTTGTACTTGCTGGTAGAAGAGAACAGAACATGTATGTTGTTGATTGGTCTACTCATAGATTCGAAATCACTGCTGATTGTGCATACCAAGTCTGAACTCAATTGGTTATGGCACAAGAAGTTGAATCACTTAAACTTTGATGATATTAATCAGTTGGTAAAGAAGAAGCTGGTGATTGGTTTACCTGAGATCACATTCAAGAAGGATGCTATATGTGATGCTTGTCAGCAGGGTAAACAGATAAAGTCAAGTTTCAAATCAAAGTCCAAACAATCAACTAATAGAGTGTTGGAGCTGATGCATATGGATCTTTTTGGACCAATAACTCCAACAAGTGTAACAGGAAAGAAGTACACTTTAGTGGTTGTGGATGATTATTCAAGGTACACTTGGGTGATATTTATGAACAAGAAAAGTGAAACACTTCAAAGCATGCCTAATCTTTTGAAGAGATTACAAAATGAGAAAAGTTTAACAGTAATAAAGATAAGATCAGATCAGGGTACTGAATTTCTCAACAAAGTTATAAGAGAATATTGTGAAGCAGAATGGTGTACTACATCAACTTGTCATTGCTTTGGTACACCTCAACCAAAATGGGGTTCTTTGAAAGAAGAAGCAGAACTTTAAAGAAAGCGGGAAGAACAATGATTTGTGAAGCATTGCTACTGAAAGATATTGGTGAAGCGATAAATACAACATGCTATACACAAAAGCAGAACATCAAGTAAACAAGAAGGCTTTGATGACACCTTATGAGGTTTGGAATGGAAGGAAACCTAACATATCCTATTTCCATCCATTTGGAAGCAAATGTTTTATTCTAAATCATAAGGTACATTTGAAAACATTCCAACCAAATCGAGATGAAGGAATTTTCTTGGGATATTCTTGATCAAGCAGAGCATTGAAGTCTTGAACAAGAGGTCATGAATCATGAAGAAACAATCCATGTTGTGTTTGATGAACTAAGTTTATTGGTATGGAAGATGAAGATTGTGAACTCTTGAGAATCAACAGTCATCGATCCAGATTGTGTTGAAATTTTGGAAAGATTAAATGACTTAAAAGTTTACGATCATCGCCCTCTTGAACACCTGCCGATAATGTTCTTGATGCAACAACCGAAGCAGTTCAAGGATCTGCTGACCCCCCTGTAGAAGAAGCTACAGCAGACCCTACTGAAGATGAGGATCCTGTTAATCAAAATAACCAAAATCCACAATGGTTAAGGAATCACCCTGTTGAACAAGTTATTGGCAAATGCATGCAAGGTGTGAGGACTAGAAGACAACCTGAAGCTATGTTTACTTGTTTTCTATCTCAAATGGAACCAAAAGTTGTTGAAGAAGCTATTTGAGATCCAGTTGGATAATAGCTATGCAAGAAGAATTGAATGAATTTGAAAGAAATCAAGTTTGGACACTAGTTGAAAGGCCAAGTCATGCAAATATCATTGGCACTAAGTGGGTATACAGAAATAAACTTGATGAATCTGGTACCATTGTGAGGAACAAGGCCAGATTAGTAGCAAAAGGCTATTCTCAAGCAGAAGGAATATATTTTGATGAAACTTATGCACTGTTGCAAGATTGGAAGCTATCAGTTATTCTTGGCACACTTTGCATATAAGAACTTCAAAGTATATCAAATGGATGTCAAGAGTGCATTTTTGAATGGTATTCTAGAGGAGGAAGTGTATGTTCAGCAACCTCCTGGATTTGAAGTCAAAGATCAAGAAGATAAAGTGTATAGACTCATAAAGGTGCATCTACTGAGTATCTAATACTTAGTATCATATTTAACAACAAGTATTAAGGCTTAATTTTGATTTAATTCCATTTGCACAAATTCAAAGCAAACTCAACTATCGATGAGACTCATCATTTATCAAGAGGCTAGTGAAGTCTCAAAGAGACTCTGAAGTATCGTGACAGATCGAAGTTGCAGAATTTGTTAACTCCAAAGTTTTAAGTGTTAAGTTTATTCACCCCCCCTCTAAACTTAACCAAAGCCTTTCAAGGGACCAACAATAACGGCATCAGTGCTAATACTATTTAGCAAATCCTTTTCAATTTGTCTACTATGAGACTAACCCCACTAGATGCACCCACCCCCTGGATTCTCAAACTCAGTACCAATTTTCTCAAATTCACCAACCCGATTTCGTTTATTAACAAAACGGTCCATATGACTATATATCAACTAATCTGTTAAGAAAATAAAAATAAAAATAAACAATCAGCTACAAATTTGTTTCTATTGTATACTTTTAGCATACAAAACACAGCGTACCGAATGTCCGAATCCATTGTCAGCTTACCGAATCCATTCTTTTTACTAATTACTAGTTTATCAAATTATTGCACTTAATGAGTTGACTTCAGAACTTTTTACAACAAAAATAATCCAAACAAATTATTCACACTTTCACAGGACACACATGACACAGGGTGCAAAAATTTAGGGTAACAACTAACAAACACAAGTATCAACTATCAACACAACAAATAAACTCAATGCTCAAATCTAAAGTCTAAACTAAATTTAAAACTAAAATTATGCACACAAAAAACCTTACTTGAATTGGAAATTTGGAATCGAAAGAGAATTTGGGATAAATGGAATTATTACCTTCCGTAAATGAGGAATGGAATATGGATTAAAGAATGGATCGAGGAGGAGGAGCAGTGAGCACCGGAGATTGCTGCATGGATTGGAAGAAGGACTGAACTACTGAAGTGAAGCCTGAAGGAGACGAGGCGGTGATGGAGGAGGGCCGCAACATTGCTATCCCGTAACCCGTTCTTTTTTTTTTTAGGTATTGAGAATCTTTGAAGGCGAACACGAATAATGGGAGTGAATAGGTTAAAATTGGAATTTTTTTTTTATCAAAGCGCAAAATGATGTAGTTTTGTAAAAGAATTTTTTTTTAAATCCGGTGAGGTCTCGTGACCTCTGAGGCACGTGGATCCGCCGCCCGATCTATACATACCTTTCAATGTGCGATTTTGTAACTTATTAATTTTTTTTTTTGAGAAGTCACTTAATTTCGATTAATAAGAATTTTGTATTGGAAAAATTAGGTATAAGTCCCTTTTAATTAAGTGTTAATCTGATTCAATTTATTAGTTGCAATAAGGACAAAAACTATTTGACCGGACTAAATTACCCTTCGTATCATCTCTTCGCTAAATCTACGAATCAATTAAATTGAAAGTCGTCGGACGGCGGAAATACACCACAAAAGTCGCTCACGGTATAACGACGGTGAACAAGAGGTTCAATTCAGGCCGGCTTGATTGAGCTTGCCATCCTCTACACGGTATTCTTCACGCGAGCACACTAATTCGCAATTGAGAATTTTTTTGTTTATTTGCGGAGATTCAAATCTCGAATTCGACTTCTACAAATGGTGATGATGAACCTTCACCATCTTTTGGCATTGAGTTGTGGCACATCACGACACTACATCAAGCTTTTCTTTATCATTGTTCATGGATTCTTACCTTCTACTCCGGTGAGGAAAAGAATGAAGAAAAATAGTCTTTTGAAATTTGAAGAAAGCGAGAGCTTATTTTTTAGGCAAATAAGATGGAAAATTGAAGGTTGGGATAATGGAGACAGATGAAACAGGGATAATGGAATGGGCGCAACATTCGCATCTCCTACCCAAGCAATTTTCCTCTTTCTGTTTGCAACAAGCTTAATGAAACAAGTACTAAATTAGGCATCTGCAATAGCCAAGTTGTTTTGTTAAGAATTTGAGCACTTGCAAAAGCATAATATAGGGAGATCCGCATGACCTTTGTACTTTTTCATGACCTTTGTACCTGTTTTGTATAAAAATATATATTCTGTTAGTACAGATTATGTACTTTGCTAATTCATCAACATGAAAGTTCATACACTTTGATATAGGATTTTTCAACCATAATGATAGGAGTGATATTGGTTTGGATAGTTGGAAGGAGCAGCATGAGGATACCCTTGTTTCTCTAGTGGCATTAGGATTCAAAGATTTTGAGAATGCAACCAAGATTTTTTCCGGACAAGTCGGGGATGTTTAGGTGTTGTCGTGGTTTTTTTCTACAGCTTAACCATTACAAGTTTGATGCACATCAATGTTGAGAAGTGCCCCAGGTGGCTCGGATGTATGAGAGCACCGAGTGGACGTTCTCTGTGTGTGGACATCCTATTGCTCATTTCACTACCATGAAGGAAGATTTTTATGGCCACAAGATTTTGTCATTTTCTGAAACTTTATCTATATATACAGATGTAGCTTTAGTTACATTGTAAGCTTGACAAGAGGAAGATGGTTTTAAGGTTTGTTATTGAAATAATTTACTAATACTATTGTTGTTCTGTCTTTAGTATTTTTCCTTGATTCATTTAAGATATCCCCACAACAGTAATATATAAGGGATTGGATATTGTGTGCCTTATATGAGCCAGATATGATATTGTGTCCCTTGAATTAAGCCTTAAATGATCCTTATCTTTGCATCGATCATCGATACTAATCTCGATATTGACATCAGTGCATCGACATCGACATCGAGCATCGTTTCTACCATTTTTTTGTCAAGTCGCTATTATGGGTCTTTGATTTGAGGGAAATGTACAAAGTTTGGGGTATTACTTTTCACTATTTTTTTTGTTGAATCTGTTGTTGTTGGTGTTAATTTGAGTGGAAATATGTAAAGATTGGAGCTTTATTCTTCCTCGCCATTGTTCTTTGTTTTTTGGTATTCTTTCTTCCATTATGGTTTGCCATTTTGATGTTTATTTGGGCTTTAATTTACGCCAATTATTGGTGATAATTTAAAGAGATATGCAAAGATTGAAGCTTTACTTCACTGCCAATATGAGGAAAATATGCAAGAAGCATTTTGTTGAAGGTTTTTTTGGCTTTATATGAGCCAAATGATATATAATGTCGCTGAATTAAGCGCTTAAATGAAAGATTATATGAGTAGGATATGTCTACCTTGAAGTAGTCACTTGAATTAAGCCTTAAATGATCAGATTACCTCATATGCATTGTTTCATCGATATTGATAATCGATCATCATATCAAGCATCGCGCATCGACATCGACATCGATATTGATTAGTGTAAATCTTTGCGATTAAATTCGGCTTTCAAATACTACGTCGAAATGGTATCAAACTTGGTCTCAAAATGAAGATAAAAAAATATGAACTTTGGTGAAACAATTTTGATGATCGGTGTTTCTAAATCAAAAGTTACGGTCGTTTATAAGAAAAAGCGTTAGGTTAATACAACTATTTTTTCATCTTTCAAAATATACGTCGGAAGGAGTATCGTATTTGAGGCTCAAATTGAAGAGCAAAAAAACATGAATTTTGGTGAAAAAATTTCGATTATCGGAGTTATAAATCAAAAAGTTACGGTTATTTGAAAAAGAAAAGAAAAAGAAGATATAAACAATTACTGATAAAATATATCATAGATGCAAACAATACACTGAAGTTACGCGCGCGTCTCCTAAGAGGTATTTTTGTCCGTCTGAAATTTTGTCCTTTTTGCAACTAAAAAAATATGTGTGTCCTATTTATTTATTTTGTGTCAAAAAGAGGACTTTTGGCTCTTTATCTCTTTTGTATTTTATTTTTTCATTTTTGTTTCTATACATACCTTTTTTTTTTTTTTTTTTCCGGTAATGTGTTATTGGCACAACTTCTTAATGAAGGCAATATTTTACATCATTAATCATAGATTAATGAAGATTTGTTATATCTCTGTTGTATCTATGTCAGCATAACAGGACATCAGTTGTATTTTTATTTTATTTTATAATTTTAGAACTCCCATAGTCCCATCCCTGCAAGCAATAATAACCTTCCTGACCGAAGAACACACACGGCTCCAGAGTTCCAAAGGAGAGAAAGCCGGAGTGCACTCACTCAAAACAAAAAAAAAACCATTAATTAACCTTCCATTTCCTAATAACTTTACTTTCTCCGTGAACGGCTCACCGGCGGGTGATCGGCGAGTCACCTCCGTTGCGGGGGCCGGGAGGCATGGACTCCAACCATCAACCACCAGATGGATACACCACTGTCACAGACGACTTCCTTGAGCAAATCCTTGATATTCCTTCTTACTCGAGTTTAACTGTAAACGACGACGTCGGTGGGTCTTGTGACGCTGTGTCGCTGACGTCAGCTGTCTCTGCTCTCGACCACCACTATCAACAGCAGTCACAGCTGTTTCCTTTATGTCTGAGCTTGGATAATGGCCGAGATGACACCGGAGCTGCTTTTGATTTGAAAGCTGTAAGCTTTTTTAAGTGTATTATTTATTACCATTTTGCTTCACAGATAAACTCTGAATTATCTCTGAATGTAGTAGCTCAGCAGCTCTTGTAACTATTTCCTATTAGGTAAAGCTCTTTCTCCCTTATGTTTGGTATTATTGTATGATCTCTTCGGCCATTATGGTTTCTCTGTTTAGCTTTTTAATCCGGTGGCTTAGGACAAAAAAAAGGTAAAAGTTAGGTTTTCAGCTAAAAGTAATTAGTTGTTTATAGGCGCAGAAAGTGACTGCTGACTGTAAATTTAACTCTTCTTTCTAAAATACTCGTCTTATTAAGCTAAGCTTTTTTTTCTTTCAGGAATTTTGATTTTTTTCCCTTCCTTTTCCGTTTTTATCCCTTGTGCCATATTGCATACCACGCATGGTAGAAATATGTTGGCGGGAAAATCTATTTCAGATTTGCATTTTCTTCCATTTGGTGGGTTTTTCTTTCGAGGGATGTTTTGTGGTTTGGGTTTCTTGCAATTTTATAGGGAAATGCTGCATGTGATGTGAATAAAGTGGAGGATTAATGCGAAAGAAGAAATGGAAGGTTGGGATTTCAAAAATGCTTCCTTTATGTTTCTATGTCTTACCTTAAGTAAAGTAATTTTTTGTGAGATTTTTTTTCTTCATTTTATGGTGGAATTCTGCAGCTCTTATCAACTACCAAAAGATTCTGTATAGATTTCACTCCCAAGTGTTTGATTTTGGAGTTTCATGGTTCCTATTTTGGGAAGAAAGTCGATGGGTATTTCATACTTTTTGTGGTGTTTGATATTGTGGCTCTCATTTGTAGGATAAGGAAACAGTGAATATGGGAAACATGTATCCAATGTTTGAAAACCTGCAGCCTCCTGTAATTCACCACGTTGTACCTCAGGTTCGTCAGGTGATGAAGTTTTGCTTTCGCAGTTTATTGAATATTTTACAGATCATTATTTAGATTCAAGCTCTGGCTTTTAATGGAGATATGTGAATGATAAGTCTTAGTCTCATTAAGTTCTTTCTCAGTCATTTCTAGGACAACCAACTCATACCACAGCAGTCAATGTGCCACAACCACCTGCTATCCGGCCAAGAGTGAGGGCACGGAGGGGACAAGCCACAGATCCTCATAGTATTGCTGAGAGGGTAATTCAACACAAATGATCATTCTATTTTCAACATCAAATTTTAGAGTAACCAAGTAAATGCCCTTTTTGTGTGTACGTGGTTAAGAAAATGAGCGTGATTTCTTTTCATTCACAGTTACGTAGAGAGAGGATATCAGAAAAAATTAAGGCCTTGCAAGAACTTGTTCCAAGCTGCAACAAGGTTTGTATCAATAGCCATCTGCGAATGTTTTTCATGACGCCTTTTCAAAAGGTTTTGAAGGCCTTATTTTGTTCATGGCTATCATCCTACCGAACTTTTGGAATTTCTTATTTTCTTGGCAGACTGATAGGGCCGCAATGCTTGATGAAATTCTGGATTATGTGAAATTCCTGAGGCTTCAAGTCAAGGTATGTCATATGTGTGATCACTGCATCAATTATATCTCCTATCTTCCTTCACGTATTAGAAGTGCAAGCTAAACAAACATGTTCATGAGTTGACTTTAGGCTCTATACTTTTCTTATGATTTTCAACATATGCTTGGTGTTTGTTCCTGAAGCAAGTTTATGTGTATCCGTATGTACGAATTTACGGAGATTTTGTTTTCTTTCCTGAGAACTCTTTACAAGAAAGTTTTGTATTCTAGGGCTGTTATACATGAAATGTTTTCACTCATGAAACTATACTACTCAGGTTTTGAGTATGAGCAGGCTTGGAGGAGCCGGTGCAGTGGCGCAATTAGTTGCCGATATTCCACGTTCAATTGAGGTAAGTTTGATCTGTTTAACAAACTTAGAGGACTTTCTGTAAGTACTGTAAAACAAGGTAAATCTGTAAAATAGGGATCCAAATTATGTAGATTCACAAAATTGTCTGCAACAGAATCTCTACTAAGATTTGTAAAAGTATACGGAATCTCTTAATTATGCACCATATGCACTGCAAAAAATACAGATTCTCTTATTCAAACTATGCGTTGTTGATACTCTGATGCATTTTACTTGGAATAGAGGTTCTATAATATAAGAAAAAAAGATGTTTGAGTATATAAAATGGAGAATCTGTTAAAAGGAACTGATGCAAGTGTTCTTACAGGGAGAAAATGGGTCGAGCCCACATGTATGGGAAAAATGGTCAAACGAAGAAACAGAAGAAGAAGTAGCTAAGCTAATGGAAGAAGATGTTGGAACAGCAATGCAGTTTCTTCAATCCAAATCACTCTGCATAATGCCGATATCCTTAGCAGCACTCGTTTACCCTACCCAACAACAACAACAACAACCAGATGACCCGTCTTTCATCAAGCCTGAACCTCCTGCCCTTTCGTAGACACTTAGCTTATGCCGCACGTGCCTATTCAAGCTCCATAATGCTCTGTAGTATTAGCTATATATATATATATATATTCATCCTAATCCCATTACATCTGGAAAATGATACGTATACTTAAAAGTTGCATTCAGCATTACACAATTATGCTGATGTGGTTGCACAGGTTCCACACGGCAGGCACCATGCAACGCCTACACCCATGTCAGCGTAAGTGTAGTTTGAGTGCAACTTTTAGATACAAGTATCGTTTCCGGTTACATTGTATGTATTGTCATCACTTTTGTCTCTTTTGTTTGACGTGCATTTCTGACTCATTTAACACACCTGTTGTTTTTGCCCTGTTATGGAGATTTTGTCAACCAGGGTGTGACCTCGTCCAGGTGGGAGCAGAAGCATATGCCCTATGTACTTGTTCGTGTTCTGTCTCGAAGTTTCGAAACTTTTACGTGTAATATGCTACTGCTATATTGTATCTGCTCTGGCAAAAATGTTACCCCACTTGTTATATTTATCTTTAAGTTTTTTTTGTTTATAATGAAAGGGTTTTAACCGTTGGTTAAACAACCATTAGTCTTTTGATACATACATGATACATTCAATCAATCTTTGCACATTCCTACTACGTGAAAGAAGATGAATGTGATGTATCATATCCATGCACTTTGATGAATCATCGATATATCTGTCTTTCTTATGTGAAAGAAAGAAGGTAAATGGGATGTATCATTCTTGGTTTCTAATATCCGATGCACTATAATACACTACTATTATGTGATAGATGACGAGTATGATGCATTACAACCGTGTGTATTTTGTGACGCACGATATATCATTACACACTCTTACTATGTGAGAGAGGATGAGCCGTATACATCATATTTGTATATATGATTGGTTTCTAATAATTAATAGACCATAATTTCTATACCGATTGTTTTGTCTTCACGACCATGTCGGCATGTCCACTTCTCAAAATATATAGTACAAAGTCACTATCTCCATCACTCCATAATTCACTTACAAAATAAATATATTATTTTAAAAAATTCAATGCATAATTTAAAACAAAATAAAATAACTTACAGAGCACAAGTGTCCTTTTTTTCTTTATTATTAAAATTTTTTTTGAGAGCCTTTTCTTTATATTTAAGCTCATCCTAGTATTTGGGAGGTCAGGGTGTTTGATCCCTCATTTCGTTTAGAAAAAAAAAAAAAAATAAAGATAAACCAAAGTTAAAATGATGAATGATGACAACCATTCGTTCTGTCTTTTCACTGCTGCAAAGATTTTGTGGATGTTGTTATTTACTACTAAAACATTATTTTTTGTATTTGTTGATAGGATTTCTTGATCCAAAGTTAAGAAAACAAAATATGAAAACCCAGAGAGTGTTTTCACTTTTTACTTCATGTGTATAGATTTTACTTATATCCAGTAGGTGATCGAGAAGATTATAAAGAGATGCTTCGACTTCAGGTGCATGGTTTACGGCCATGGATTTCTTCTCCAAATTCAGCATTCAACAAACATTATCCAGTTAAGGGGTTCCCCGTTAATGAGATATGCTTCAGCAGATTCTCTGGTGATCGTTTAATAACATGGAAAGGTATGTTTTTGGCTTAACCTTGAAGAATTCATTTTTATTTGGATTCTCTGGGTATGACGTTAACAAACATGATGAACTAGGGGGGAGGGAGGGGGCAGTGTTACTTCGGACACCACATTCTTTGATTATTTCGGGCACCACATAAACAACCACTGTCAGTAATGTTTCTACCAACTTTAGTGATACTAACACTCAGTTATGGTGTCAATAAAACCCCCGATTCTACTTGTGCATTAATACGCACCATTTGGTTATACGCACCATTTGGTTTCTTCAGACACACTAAGCTGTTAAGCAACACAACAGAGTATAGTCCACCTAAAAATGTTCATTGAGGCCATAGGTCGAACAGTCGGGTTCGTAAGTTAGTTGGCGACGGTTAGCAAGGTTGTAAAATCTGTATAGAGTTCTACTATACTCTGTTGTAGTATGAGGCGGGAAAGTAACTTACTTTTGAGTTTCTACTTGATAAAAGTTCATTGATCTTCGATTGCTTCTTTTATCGGGCATGCTTTAATTTTGCTAAATCAAGTTTATTGAATTTCGAGGTTTAGTAATGTAGATTTATCTTAGTCCAATTTGATGGTTTTACCAGCTTCTTTTCTCTTTCTATGTATTGTTGGCCTTTTTTTTTTTGCCAGGAAGATGGAAGATAGGTTGTCAGAAACGCGTGAAATCAAATTCCTCGGCAAATATGAACGACTTTACAGAATTTTACGCGAAATTTATGAAGATGGATTCGAGACGTAATTTTCAGGTACTTCTAGGACCAAACAATTGCTTAAAGAGATTCCTGCAATTTTCCTAAGATTAAAAAAGTTGTCATTTTATTTTATTATACTTTTAGTACTCTCGGCAACTAAAAATTCGTTTATGTTGCAGCCTGTGCAGAGAATTCAAGCTAAAACCGTGGTAACATTCATTTCACTTGTTAGCTTGATAGGATTCTTGTCAAACAGGGCAAATATATGCACAATACAACGATTCATTTCTCATTGGATTTCAACAAGCTCGGTTGGGAGCTTGCCTTTTGCTTGTGTATCTAATTCCGTAAATAAACCAAGTTTTCTTGGACTGGCTGTTTCTATACCTGCATTCCGAGGTATCAGTTGGAACTTTCAACGGTTGGTTTATTTGTTCAACAAACAGCTTGAGAAGAACGTTGCTGTGTACGCGGAACAATTCACCTTTCAAATCTGTTTTTTTTTTTTTTTTTTTTTTTTTTTTTCAATCTTTTTTGATTTCGGTACTTTCTGCCCTTATATTTTTTTGGATTGAATATGTGCAGGTATTTTATAGTGCTTCTTGTCGCCTGCTTTTCATTTGTTGCTGTTGGTGGTTTACTCTTCTTCAAGCTTAGGTAAAGTGCACTTTATGTATCGGTTTTCATGTTGGTCTGTTGAAATAGAGAGGTGTATTTTATTGGGAAATAGGGAGGTTCATTACGCGTAGAAGACTGCTTTTGGGAGGCTTGGGCTTGTCTTATTTCAGACTCAGCACATCTAAGTGTGAGATTTCTTTCTGATTCATTCAAGACCTGCGTGCTAAAGGCACCACACGATCTACAATGGCACCACACTTGGGTTAGATTTTGATTCGACTTTTAGAGGTCGAATGTCACCTGTGGTGCCCTAAAAGTATATCATGTGTGGTGCCTTTTAAGAACTGCTTGCATGCCTTCTCTGAAATATATAAACTTGTTCTTGTGACAAACATGTGCGAATTCTGCAGGGAAACACACGAGTTGAACGTGCACTCGGCTTTTTCCTTGCTATATGCGGTCTACTTTTCTATTCTAGCTTATTGAGCACAATGACAGAACAAGTTCGGGTACGTAAGATCTTGAAAAAACTCCGTCTGCTCGGTTTTTTTTTCTTTTCAATATCATCTCTTTCTGACAAGCATTTCAACAGAACAACTTGAAAAGACTCAGAGAAGGGACTCAGATACAAGTTTTAGAGACTAATCATATAATCATTTGCGGCGTAAATAGCCATCTGGCATTTATATTAAAGCAGTTAAACAAGCATCATGAATTCGCTGTTCGCTTAGGCACTGCAACAGCTAGGTAATGTGTGTGTAAGTTTTTATTCTTTAATTTTTTTTTAAACTTTTAAATCATGCCGAGATACGGCCTACGGACCTAGTTTTTTCGATTTTTGTGTAGGAAGCAGACAGTTGTCCTCTTATCTGATCTACCGCGGAAACAAGTAAATAAAGTGGCTGACAACATATCCAAAGATCTTAATCATATAGACATTCTCACCAAGAGGTGTGTAATGTGGCACGAACAGTGTAATTTTGATCTACGTCGAATATATATATATACTTAATTGCTTTATCTATTTATGATGAATTTCTTAAAATTCAGCTGTAATCCAAGTGAGACAAAATCGTTTGAAAGAGCTGCGGCCAACAAAGCACGCGTAATAATTATATTGCCTACAGAATGTGGCAGGTAATTAAGACAATAACATCTGCCATATGATCTATTTTGTTACATTTTTTTATTTTATTATTTCGATTACGAATCAATCATTTTTATTAGGTATGAAGTTGATGCAGATGCATTTCTATCAGTACTTGCTCTTCAAGCTCTACCTGGAATGGCCTCTATTCCCACCATTGTTGAGGTAATATTGGATGAAAGCACATATATATATATATATATATATATATATATATATATATATATATATATATATATATATATATTGGCATTTGAAGACTATTTAGCCGATGTTTTTTATATTTTATTTTATAATTCCTATTTATGCAGGTGGCAAGTTCCAACACATACAAACTTTTAAAATCAATACCGGGATTGAAAGTTGAGCCGGTTGAAAATGTTGCCTCGAAATTGTTTGTTCAATGCTCGCGGGAAAAAGGACTTATAAAGATATACAGACACCTGTTGAATTATCAAAGTACTTATACAATTTCAATTGAATGAGGAATCTTGAAACCATGTTCTGTGTATGATGTAATCTTTGTTACGCATACGATTTCAATTGTGTTTTCTGTTGTGCAGAAAATGTATTTAACCTCTGCAGCTTTCCGCAGCTAGTGGGGTTAAAGTATAGGCAAATAAGGTGTGGTTTTCAGGAGGTAAATTTGTGCTTAAATGCTGTAGTTTTGCTATATCTTATCAAGTTCGTGGTTTCCCTTATCGTTTATTTCTTTTCAGATAGTTGTTTGCGGTATTTATCGAGCTGGGAAGATATTTTTCCACCCGAATGATGATGAAGTTTTCCGTGACACTGATAAAGTATGTCAAGTTTAAACAATCCATTGTGTTTATATTAATATATATTTGTGAATTTCGCTTCACGAGTGCTACATATGCAGTTGTTATTTATTGGCTCTATAAAGAAGAAACCTCAGCTATCAATTTCAAATGCCTTGGAAGAGGATGAGAATGCTATTAGTATTCATGATCAAACTTTCGATATAGTTAAACGATCAAAGTCCGGTTCAAAGGTAAATATCATAAGATTCCGTCAGGGAAATTCCAACACGAGAAGTCTCTATTAAACCGGACGGTCAGATGAGTGTCATGTGTGTGAAAAGACGGAATACGCACACATGACACTTATCTGGCGGTCTCTCGGTCCAATAGAGAACGTCCTAGCCCGTGATTGTTATAGATCTGAACTAAGATCCTTGGTGTAGGCATCTGATTCATCCCAAGGCCCGAGAGAGTGCATACTAATGCTCGGGTGGCGTCCGGATATCGTGGAAATGATTAAAGAGTATGACAAGTATCTAGGCCCTGGAAGTGTAATGGTATTCTCTACTATTATTCATTGTACTTGCTACTTTCGTTTTACAGAATCATAGATTTTCGATCTAATAATGTTTGTAGATCTTTTCATTGTGTAGTTTTTGTGTTCGTTTATATGTAGGAAGTTTTGTCGGATGTTCCGGTTGAAGAGAGAAATAAGACTGGCAAACTTGAAGGTCAACCAAGGCCCAAAAATGTCAAAGTTTCTCACAGGGTATTTGTGTAAATTGATGTCATTATACTTTATGTTTCTTCTTTGAGAGTTTTGACAGCCGTTACAGCACTTGAAGTAGATACCGGAAAACAGGGTAAAACTGTAAAATAAAGATCCAAATCATCCGATCCATCAAAAACCATCTGCAGTAGAATCTCTACAGATTCTCTATTTAGATTATGCATTGTAGAGATTCTAATGCATTTCACTCTGAATAGAGATTCTACAGAACAAAGAAAAACAATATTTTAGTCTGTAAAATAGAGGATTTGTTAAAAGAAACTGATGCGATCACTCTTAAGTAGTTATAAGTCTTCTTACGTTTTAATGCAGATTGGAAATCCAATGGACTATGATACTGTGAAAGATACCATAAAGAACATTCAAAACTACTTGAATAAAAATGGAGATATTCCATTTTCCATTGCTGTAATAACAGACAGGGAGTGGCTTCTTGGAGGTAATGGTTCGTTATGATACTCGAATCAAACTTTAGGGCTCGATTCAAGTTTAGATTTTTTTTCTTTTTTTTCTTTTCTTTCTCTTTGATCAGATTCATCCAGGGCAGATAAGCATTCTGCATATACTCTTCTTATAGCTGAAACAATATGCAGTAACCTTAATGTGAAGGTATATTACTGTTATCTGCAAATTGTACTAAGTATCTTTCCATTTATAGTCTCTTTCACATAGTAAGGGTGTGAAGAGAGTAGAAATGAAAGGATATGGTGAATGCCAGTAGGTATAACCTCAATTTCTAAAATGTTTATCTTGTACCAATATGAAACTGTCATTGCAGGTGCAAAATTTAGTTGCTGAAATTATTGATTCAAACCTTGGAAAACAGGTGATATCTGGTTTTTTTTTTCTTTTCTTTTTCTTGGATTTTGCAATATGTGAAGAATTACATTAAATGATGTTTCTATATAATACCATATAGATTACAAGGGTTAAGCCATCTTTAACTTATATTGCTGCTGAAGAAATAATGGGCCTTGTAACAGCTCAAGGTATATATATATATATATACAATTAAGTACTTGAATAATGCATTCAATTATTTGAGATAATATATGAAAAAGAATTAACCACCTTGATTGGACTACTTATAGTGTCTGAAAACAGTGAACTGAATGAGGTATGGAAGGATATTCTTGATGCCGAGGGAGACGAAATATATGTCAAGGTATTTTTTACTCTCTTTCACATATAGTAGTGTGAAATGTGTGCCGAGTGTATAACATCGTAATACAACCATTCGAATGCATCACAACGGTTTCTACGGTGTGTAGGATATTAGCCTTTACATGGAAGAAGGGGAGAATCCATCTTTTGCAGAGCTTAGTGAAAGAGCACATTTAAGGAGAGAAGTTGCTATTGGTTATGTGAAAAACAACAAGAAGGTAACCATGCAACCAACCGTGTATCGTGATCGGGAGTTGTTAATGACAACACATCGAATCTACTTTCGGGGCACCACACCGACATTCGACCTTCGAAAAGTCGAATCTAACCTGAAGTGTGGTGTCATGGTAAATTTACTGTGGTGCCAATAACAACGCCCATCTTGAATAAGCTCTTTTTATCTTATACACCTATATATATAAAAATACATTGCAGGTAATCAACCCAATTCCAAAGGCAGAGCCCATATCTCTTGACTTGATCAGAGACTCTTTGATTGTGATATCTGAGCTTGAAGGAGAACAACCTATTGTTCTGTAAATTACATGTTCTAGTTTTTTTTGTTCTCGAGTTTCCTTGTAACACAAGTTAGCTAGTTATATAGAGTGTTAAACGCGCCATTCTCGAATCTGAAGTCGCTTATCCAGGAAAGGGACATCAGCATTTGAGGTTGTCTTTTTCTTTTCTTTTGGAGGGTGGGGGTGGGGGGTGTGGGGAGGGAGGGTTGTGGTGGTGGGGAGATGATGGCGGATTATAAGGGTGCCAGATGTATGTTTTACCAAGATTTCTAGTGTACGTGAAGTGCAATTATTTTTAACATTAAGGGTATTTTTCTAGTATAATATTAAAACAAGGGACGTATTTTATGTATATGTGTAAATGACATCCAAAAGAGAATGTTATGAAATAAATGGTATGAATATCTATTTACTTGCTCATGACTTCTTTATTCATTTCTATTCTAGTATTCATTATTATTCATCGTGTAAATTTAAATTTAAAATTCCAAGAGTATCTATCTATATTTATACATACATACATTTTTGTTCACGGTTGCCTTTTAAATCTGTTTTTTTTTTTTTTTTTTTTTTTTTTTTGTTGATTATGACCGAATTATATGCAGAACGATGAAAATTATCGAGTTACATTTAGTCGGAAAATCATTTTGATTGGAATTGTGCATGAATAACAACTAAAATGTAATTTTAAATTGAGCGACGGTAATCATTTCTTCTGAATTGAATTGAGTCGGAATAATACGAATGAGTCGCAATAATACGGGGAAAAAAGAAAATACTACTATATTCCATCAAATTCCTTTAACGGAAAAAACGCCGTGGTTAACGAATTTGACGATTGAGGACTAAAATACGCACCAAATTGACAAATTGGGGACTAAAAAAGCGTAACCTGTCACCTCTATGCTGATGCTCCCGCGTTGAAAATGTTCATGGAAATGGTGAATTCTTACAAAATTATAGCTTGTCGCTAAACAGTGACAAAGGATAGACTGGAAAAAATGGTGACTGCGAAAACACCGATGCTTGTTTTTCTGTTAATCTATTCAGACATTTTCGTTTGTGGAATTTTGTCGGATGGCGTCACTCCTGACGAAGCTGCTGAACTCAGGGATGAGGTGATCGCATCTCGTCTTAATTTATGTTTTTATCGCATTAATATTCCTGTAAATGACTATTGAACTCGAGAATTCATTATTTTGATTTACATTTTAAGGGGTGGAAGAGCCTTCCCTACAAAATTGGAATGGTAAAGATCGTATTTTGATTGGCGATCGTCTTGGAATTTTTTTAAAATTTTTACGGGCCGGAATTGCTGGTATTTTCTTAATTACGTTTGTGATGTATTGCTTTGAACTTTGGATTGTAGGGATTTTGTCTAAATTTTGAGGGGTTTAGAAGGAAATTCGTCTTGTGAATGGAAATGGACATTCTATGATAGAAAGCCTTTTTTTTTTTTGTTGGAAAGGTAAAAAGATGTAGAAAGAGAAGCTATATGATTTCTCTGAGTAGAGAGAGTACCCACAGTTGTGCGAATTATACGATTTGTAGTCAATAGGGGATAGATGTTGGACAAATTGTATATCCGTTAAAGTGTTCTTTTGCTCTACTCTGTAGGCTTATTTTGAACAAAGACAGAGGTTAAATGTCAAGTAAGGTGCTTTAGCTAGTTAATATTCTTGTCTGATTTATGTTCCCAAGATGGTGTATCTTTCACTTATTGGTTTTACATGGAGCATGCTTTTCTTCGTGTTTAATTGAAACTGCTACATGTGTGTCACTCAGTGGCTAAACTTTTCTTGTCTGTTTTAGGTGCGTGAAATGTTCTATCATGCATTTAATGGTTACATGGATCATGCTTTTCCGCGTGATGAGTTGAAACCGTTGTCTTGTAGCGGTGAAGATACACTTGGTGGCTATGCGTTGACATTAGTGAGAAGTTAATTCCAAGCATTTCCTTGATTTATCATTTTGATGATTCCTGGTTGATATCATATTGCAATATGATGGTTGCAGATTGATTCGCTCGACACTTTGGCTTTGCTTGGTGACCGTGAACGCTTTGCATCCTCTGTAGAATGGATTGGTAAAAATCTTCGGTTTGATATTGTGAGTACTGATTTTGTTTTATATTGGGGGGAAAACTCTATATTCTTCTAATTCATGTTAAATGATCATCTCTTTTGGGGTGCATGATAGGGGTGATTTTATTGTTATCAGAGAATTAGTTGATTTCTTAGTGCAATCTCAGACATTAGAAAGGGTCTTTCATCATCTTTTAGAATTTTTTTCGAAGCCTTTTGTTGAAAAGAGAAACCTTTTAATTTGGTTTTCATATTTTTATTCAGTACTGGAACAGGCAATTTATACAGGAGTAAAAAACCTAGAATCCCTGAAAATAAGACAATCCCTGAAAATCAGGAATCCTACCAATCATGGACTCTTACCGCCCGGCCCTAACAACCAAGCTGTGTAAACCCTAATTCTTTTGTGCAGCTGACCTTATAACACGGCTTATAATAATAATAATAATAATAATAATAATAGCCTCCTTCAACACTCCCCTCAAGTTGGGGGGAAAAGATGTCTATCAGGCCCAACTTGCCCACAAAGGAATCAAACTGCCCCTTTCCCAGTGCTTTAGTCATTCCATCAGCAATCTGTTGAGCAGAGGGCAAGAATGGAACACAGAACAGTCCACTTTCCAGCTTTTCTTTGATGAAGTGCCTGTCTATCTCCACATGTTTTGTTTTATCATGTTGAATGACTTCATTTGCAATGTCAATAGCTGATTTGTTGTCACAATAGAGCTTCATAGGTCTTGATACACTTGCACCAATGTCTTCCATCACCTTTTTAATCCACAATCCTTCACAGATTCCTTGTGCCATGGCCCTAAACTCTGCTTCTGCAGTACTCCTAGCCACAACACTTTGCTTTTTGCTCCTCCAAGTGACTAAATTTCCCCACACATAAGTCTGATGACCCATTCTGGACTTCCTATCCTTGGTACATGTCCCCCAATCTGAATCTGTATATCTAGACACATCCCTTCTATCTGATTTCTTGAAAAATAGCCCTTTTCAGGTGTGGTCTTTAGGTACTTTAGTAATCTTCTAGCGACTTCCATATGCACCTCGTTTGGTGAGTGCATAAAGCGCTTAAGGAACTCACAAAGATAGGATACATCCGGCCTAGTGTGAGATAAGTAGATCAGTTTCCCAATCAATCTCTGGTAGCTCCCCATATCAACAGGTTCACCTTTGGCATCTCCCAGTTTCAAGTTGCATTCCATAGGGGTGCTAGTTGGTCTACATCCCTCCAGGCCTGTTTCCTTGAGCAGATCCAAAGTGTACTTTCTTTGAGTCATAACCAACCCCTCAGCTGACCTGGCCACCTCCATTCCAAGAAAATGTCTCAATGATCCCAAATCTTTAATTTCAAACTCTGCTGCAAGTTGTTTTTTGACCAAGTTTGCTTCTTGCTCATCATTCCCAGTCAGAATGATGTCATCTACATACACAATCAAGATGGTTATTCTTCCCTTACCAGTCTTTTTATAAACAGTGTGTGATCTGACTTGCCTTGGGTGAATCTATACTTTTCATGAACTTCATGAACTGTCAAACCATGCTCTTGGACTCTGCTTGAGCCCATACAATGACTTATTCAAACTTGCATACTTTGTTCCCAAAATTGTCCTTTGAATCCTGGGGAGGCTCATATAGACTTCCTCCTTTAACTCACCATGGAGGAAGGCATTTTTAACATCCAATTGGCTTAGGGCCAATCTAAATTTCTTCCCACAGACACCAAAATCTGATAGTATTGAGTTTGGCTACATGTGAGAAGGTCTCTGAGTAGTCAATTCCATAGGCTGTGAGTACCCTTTAGCTACAAGCTGGCCTTATGTCTCGAATCTTTGCCATCGAGATTGTATTTTATCACAAACACCCACTTGCGACCCTCTTGTCTTCCTTCCTCGGTAGAAGTCTGACTTTCAGGTTTCATTCTTGTCCAGGGCCCTCGTTTCTTCAAAAGCGACCTCTTTCCACTCGGGAGTTTTAAGAGCTTCATTTATATTTTTGGGACAATGGTGGTTGACAAAGTGTGGTGAAGGCTTTGTGTGAGGGACGATTTGGCATAAAACAGATATTTAGTTATGGGGTGTTGTGTGCATTGTCTGGGTTGTTTTCTGATTGCTATGGGTACATCAAGAAGCTGTTTTTCTTTTTGTGTTCTGGGAGAATCAGGTTTTTGTGGAGGTGATTCGATTTCGATTCGAGAATCAAGAAAAGTGTTTTCTTTTGTGTTGCAGGAGAGTCAAGTTTTTGTGCGGTGATTGATTTCGATTCGGACTGCATGCTCATCGTCTTCAGCCTGGCTCTCTGTTTCAGAAACAATCTCAGGATCAGATTGGATTTCACCATCAATAAGGGTTTTAGACACCTTTTTAGGATATTTCCTCACATAGATCTTCCCTTGAGAGGTTCAGGAGGATCTGTTTGTACTTGAGTCATAGTCTCAGTACCACTGATCTCTTTAGTCTGATTATCACCTGTATCCCTTGAGTTTTCAGAATCAGATTGGAGTCTTGCACCCTTATTCCTAAGTTCTAGATCGAGGAAATCATACTGGATTTCTTCGAACACGCTTATAGCTTTACTAGTGTTCTCCCCAGAAATTGATCCTTGTCAAAAAACATTTTGTGCTCAAAAAGGTTACATCCATAGTAACTAAGACTTTACAGTTGTGTCATCATAACATTTGTAACCCTTTTTGTGGGGAATACCCAATAAAGCGACATTTTTGACCTAGGATCTAATTTCCCTTGGTTATAAGTGTGGACATATGCGGTGCTTCCAAATATTTTTAAAGGTAAGTTATTGACAAGTCCGCTTTTGAAAGCTTGAGTTTTGAAATAAGTTGATGGGAGCTTTGAATCCTAAAACCCTTGATGGAACCCCTATTGATTAGGTATCGGGTGATTAGAACCCTTCACCCGAGAATGTTTTTGGACATTTTGAGGTGATTAAAAGTGGCCCTAGCTACTTCCAACAAGTGCTGTTTTTCCTTTCTGCAACTCCATTACATTTGTGGAGTTTTACACGAGAACTTTGGTGGATTATGCCTTTTTCAATGAGGTACCCATCTAAATATTGATTGAAATACTCGGTTCCATTATCACTTCTCGGAATTTGAATCGAGTTTGGGCTATGTTTTTACCATTTCATAAAAGCTGTTTAAAGACTTTTTCCACTTGATTTGTCTGTCATTAAATACACCCAAGTTAAGCGTGTATGGTCGTCATGAGGCCCGACGAACCACCTCTTTCCATTAAAGGTGGACACCCTAGAAGGACCCCACACATCACTATGGATCATAGTGAAGGGCCTTGAAGGGATATAAGGTTGAGCAGGATACACACTTCTGCTGTGTTTAGCTAGAACACACACATCACACTGAAATAACTCATCTTTATTGTTAAAAAACAAATTTGGAAACAGTTTTTTCATATATGGGAAACTGGAATGCCCTAATCTCTTATGTAAAACTACAATCTGATTCTGATTATTCTGGGACACAGTGTGATACCCTCCTCTCATTAGGAATTCCTCATGTGATTCCATTCCTTGTTCCAGTATGTAAAGCCCCCCATTGATTCTACACTTGCCAATCATCTTCCCCAATGTTTTGTCCTGAAACAGACAGCCATCCTTAGAAAACAAGGCAACACAGTCCTGTTCAGAGGTTAATTTACAAACTGAAAGTAAATTACATGACAATTTTGGCACATGAAGAACTTCTTTTAGTGTTAAGTGGGGTGATATATATATGGATCCCTTCCCAGCAACAGGTGTGAGGGATCCATCAGCCAATCTTATTTTTTGATTTCCTGGACAATGATCATAATTTTGGAACAAATTAGAGGAGCTAGTCATGTGGTCAGTTGCTCCAGAGTCAACTACCCACTGAGTGTTATGACTAACCCCTAACAGAGATAAAGGGAAGGATTTACCTGACTCGGCAAGGGAACAATTAGGCTTGGAATTTAGGGAAAGTTGAGAATTTAGAATTTTACTCAGCTGCTCTATCTGCTCCTGAGTGAAAGGAAGTGCTCCTGTTGTGGATGATGGCCCTAGGTCATAAAAGACCTGATTAGCTTTCCCTTGTTCTGAGTTCTGGAAGTTTGTGCCCTTTCCATCTATTGCTAACTTGATGGTTTGTGACCACTCAAGATAGTTTTTTCCATCCAATTTTCTTGATGGAAGCAGAAAGGCTGCTGAATTTGTTTTGAGTCGTCATCTCCACTAAGAAGGTTGGTGATCTGGGATTCCATCCCACTTGAAGGACTTCCGGTGGTGGATACCCCGGAATTGGTAGGGGTCCTAACTCCGGTGAAGGCTGCTTTGTAATCCATTTAGAATTGAAATCGGAATTTTTTGTGTGATGGCTCCGATACCATGTTGAAAAGAGAAACCTTTTAATTTGGTTTTCATATTTTCATTCAGTACTGGAACAGGCAATTTATACAGGAGTGAAAAACCTAGAATCCCTGAAAATCAGACAATCCCTGAAAATCAGGAATCCTACCAATCATGGACTCTTACCAGCCGGCCCTAACAACCAACTGTGTAAACCCTAATTCTTTTGTAACTGCAGCCTTATAACACGGCTTATAATAATAATAATAATAATAATAGCCTCCTTCAACACCTTTCCCTATAAATCAAGAGGCTGACATGTTTCCGCTTTAAGGTTTCTGTAGTGAGTGTATGAAATTTTCTGTCCTCATAGTTTCTGCATTTGTAAAGAGAGTGATGACTTTCTAACTCAATTGTCGTTTTCTTAATATACATGATTATTGTGTATGATCATGTTCAGCATACACATGTGGTTTCCAGTTATAGGTCTCATTAGAATACATAGGATATCATGATAAGAGATTTACTCTAACCTCATGTATTTTCAAGTAGATTAAGCTAACTTTCGTGTTTATTGACTTCTTGAAATCCACATATCTGAAGTCACCTGACTCGTTGCTATGGCTTCAAGAAACTTAAGTTAAATCATGGAGTTATGGTGATATTTACAGAACAAGACAGTGTCTGTTTTTGAAACCACAATCCGAGTGCTTGGAGGCTTACTGTCTGCTCACCTCATTGCAAGTGATTATAACACGGTAAGTTATATCAGATCGCAAGTTGATAGTCCTTCCTTGCTTGGAATAACATTCAGAATTTATGTTGTTCCTTGCTGAGAAAATGTCAGTAATTAGTCTTCAATTCTTGATAACTTCCATCTTTGGAGGTCTGTTGCAGCGATGACTATGATGAGAAGAATGTAAACAGAAGTATGTTAACATTTCAGGGCATGAGGATTCCCTCATATAATGGAGAGTTACTTGACTTGGCTGAGGATTTGCACGGCGAATGCTACCTGCGTTTGACACGCCTACAGGTATTGAAGCCAAAATTAAACATAATGTTCTTTGACTTATACTGTCTGCCTATCGTTGTGTTGATTTACTTTTGTCAAATGGAGATGAATGAAATAATCTCTTACCTGATTGTATTGGGTTCATTGTTCTCCAGGGATTCCTTTTGGATCTGTCAATTTGTTGCACGGAGTTGATGAAAATGAGAGCAAGGCAAACCCTCTTTCTATTCTTTTTAACTCGTGATCTGTGAACTTTATTGATCATGCTAGAATATACCTAGTTAATTTGCTGTATTATTTGCTGTTTGGGAACCGTGCAAACACAACTTGCATATTCTCGGTGTATGGGCTTTTAAAAATGTTTATAGGATCAATTTACCCAGGAGATTTTTTAGGGCGACTTTATTAGTTTCTAAAAATCTTTACAAGGCTCTATTTATCCTGAGCTTTTCTATAGCAACATGTGAAGGAAATATATTCATTGGTTTTGGATTTTTACACGAAATAATGCTGTCACTATAGGTTCTGAATTGTGTATATTTGATTTTTATGTGTAAGGTACTGGATAAACAATTTTATTAGCTAAAAAATAATCCACTTCCTTTAGGCCCGCTGTCTTGAAATAACATTCATGCAATGTCCGATTACAAGATCTGTTTTGGGAAAAACATCGCTTGGTCATGTTTTTGTATTCTGTGAAGTAAACATATACTAAGATGTTTTTTGCTGGGTTGTGATAAATCATTATCTTGATATCTATTCATTGCATGCTTAGGTGACATCAACAGCTGGTGGGGGACTTTGACTTTGGAATTTGGGGTGCTTAGCGCTTTGACGAATGATCGGTAAATAATCATGGTGACAAATTCTCTGATTAGCTCCACATTAGTCTTTGTTTGGAGCTATTTTGTTTTTCCAATCCTTCCTTTTTCCAATGAAAATAAGCTTATATGTCTTCCTGTTGGAATGCAGTATTTGAGCGAGTTACCAAGAATGCTGTCCGTGGTTTATGGGCACGCCGTTCCAAAATCGACCTTGTTGGAGCACATATAGATGTCTTTTCTGGTGAATGGACACAAAAGGTTACTTCTCTTTGACCAATTAGTTTAGTCTTTGTATACCTGCAAGACTTGGAACCGAATTATGCTGGGATTAATGTTTGTAATTCACATATCATTCAACAAAAGTCTTATGCACCTACTCTTTTCCGTATGATATCACTATAATTTGCTAACCTGTTTCAAGGTTTGGAAAAAGAAGAAAATTGACATGGAATATGTTGTGGGCCAGTATTATCCATAATGGTGTAATAATGGATGTGTAACATTGTGACTCATCCCTCTGTGTTTGATTTGCTGACTGGGTTCAGAATCTATTGCCTGTTATAGTTTCCAGACTCAGGTTATCATTTCTTTGATGGTTCATTTGAAGCATCATCATGTCTTCATTTTAAGGACCTGACCTGTTGGGATTATTAGATCAGGTCCTGAACACCTCTGTTTTGCATAAATCTTGTTATTGGAATTATGCATAATTGCATATATATATTTTTTATATTGTGCCTTATAGTTTAGTAGGGGTCTTTTTAATTTTTGTTTTCACGTTGACCTATTAGGGAACTTGACACATGATGCTGAAGTATTTTACGTATGAAGTAATGTAGTTTATTTTGTGAAAGAAATGGATGAAAGGGACATAGTTCCCAATTGGCTGCAGGTTTGCTCAATGCAAGAAAAGGGAGTGGTTTGGCATTAAACTTCCTTCCCTCAAGAAATAGGAAAAAGTTGGTTTGTACTTTATATCGGGTGGATTCATCTACATCCATAAGTTCTTGTTATTGGTGTTCTCAAAATGTTGTGCTGATTAATCGTACTTTTGTTGATTTGAAGGATGCGGGAATAGGGACAAGCATAGACTCTTTCTATGAGTATCTCCTAAAGGTGATTCTTGTTCAATTTACGATAATTGTGTGATGTATGTTTTACTATAAATATAGATGGTTTCCATCACTATAGCCCGTAGATCTTTTTGTGCTGTTCTTTCTTGGGTTTCTTGTTTCTTATGTAGAACCTTGTTGACATTTCAATTTTTCTTAGCCATTCTTTAATGTCCGAACAAATAAACCAACCATACTGATCTATTTTCAATATTAGAATTTCCTTTTACCTTTTCTGTGCTATCCTTACGTAGTGGCCTTGTTTTCTAGTTCTACGAGTCCTTTTGTGTTATTGTTTGATATTCATTTTCATATGGACCGTATTGCATCTCTGGTTGTGAGGTTGATCCATTAATTTTTAATGTGACTCCAGGCATATTTACTGTTTGGTGATGAAGAATACCTATATATATTTAAAGAGGCTTACAGGGCTGTGATGCATTATCTTTTAACGATCCTTGGTAAGTAGTGGCCAGCGTTTTGAGCATCCTTATCAAATTATTCTTCCAGTCTTCCTCTCCTATTCTTTTTTATATTTATAATTAAATAATGTATTTTTGATTTTGTAGGTATGTAGAGGTAAACATGAATTCTGCTGCACTTGTGTGGCCGTTATTCAATAGTCTGCAGGCATTTTGGCCTGGTCTTCAGGTAATTCCATTATATGCACTGGCGTTTTATCGCCCGATTTAAAAAAAAAAAAGGGGAGGGTTTTAGAAGGAGTTCATGGTGCTAAATATGTTATTCGGTGAAGGTTTTAGCCGGAGATGTTGAGCCTGCTATGCGTACACACACTGCTTTCTTTAGTGTTTGGAAAAGATTTGGGTTCACTCCTGAGGGCTTCAATTTAGCAAATTTCAATGTTCAGGTACATCTTTATGTTAATCTTAAGTTCAACATTTTCCTTTTGATTTGCCACTTGTATGACAATAAAGCTTATGTAAATTCGTGTCTAAGGAATAATCCGCTATCCTTTCTAACACCGAGTCTAACTTTT
Organism: Gentiana macrophylla; assembly: GCA_026214975.1. Classification (NCBI taxonomy): domain Eukaryota; kingdom Viridiplantae; phylum Streptophyta; class Magnoliopsida; order Gentianales; family Gentianaceae; genus Gentiana; species Gentiana macrophylla. The sequence goes on along the minus strand of CM047810.1, from coordinate 2,365,214 downwards.
AATAATCCGCTGCAGCGAGGTCAAAACAGCTATCCTCTGCGACCGAGTTAATAGAAACACGTATTGGCTATATAAAGCTACACGAGACCCCAGGTTGGCTCAATCTTTGCTATTTCATTCTTTCTCGTAGTAACCTCTCTTTCTTAATATAGATTAACATATTTATTTGTAAATTACTTATATTATAATGCTTTGTCGGTATGTTTAGATATCTTGATGTTGGAAGGGGATGCTTGCTAGCCTTCAATATGGTGCCCGATGCCCCTGCGGATATTGCCATATATCAGATGTCGAGTCCCATGCACAAGAAGATAACATGGAAAGCTTTTTCTTAGCTGAAACCGTAACGATTTTCTCTTTCCTCTTCTGATGTTAGATGTATTTTTACGGTTTTCTCCTTGTTTGTGTTGTTGAAAAGGAATCAATAGAGCTAATCTTTCGTGTTTCGTATGGGGTTCAGGTAAAATATTTTTGGCTTCTTTTTGATTTGGCTGCTGGTCCAGATAACCTTATTGAGAATGGTCCATACAAGTAAGTCAGGGATTAGTTGCAGTAGATATAGTGTAAAACAATTGAAATACGTAAAAATGGTGATTATTGAAAAACGAAACATAATATAACTGCAAATTGCAGGTATATCTTCAGCACCGAGGGCCATTTATTGCCCACGACTCCACAAATATCTCTACTAAAAGAGCATTGTTCATATTTTGGAGCATACTGCAATAGCACCAACTCAAAAACGAGTACCCTTATTCCATATCCGAAAAGCACATTAGAAATTAATCAAGCGAGCCTAACCGAGGCCGCCGTGTCTTCATCACACTCCAATTTTCATGGTTGAATGCAGTTTCAGGATTAATTAAGGTTAGTTTCTAATGAACTATCGATTCTGTACCGTGTTGCAAGTGTTTTTGTTTTCTGATGAAATTGCGCGTATGATATATATAGGGATACTGCCCTGGATTAACACATGGACAAAGGTTTGGTATATCATATGTATCACCAAAAGAAGACGCAAAACCTCGAGAGGAGCCTCCAGCCGAGACACAGACCACTGTGGTTCCGAGCCATACAATTGTTCTGGTTTCTGATCCCAGTGATAACCAACAACCGTCATCCTCGCCACCAAGTGGGACCCACGGTGATCATGACCATGATAGCCCTGGTAAACAATGTGAACAAGAATCGGAGCCTCCTTACATAGACGAGAGATAGTCGTCAATCTAATCGAAACAACGGAGAGTTTGATCATACGGACGGTTACGGATGAAGACAGCTTCTTCTTGCAATGAACTTATGGAACGCGAAAATGTCAGCAAAAAGGTCTGGTTTTGGACAGAGTTTCAGAGATACGAGGACGAAAAAGGCGATAAAAGTTGTGAGGGTTGGATATGGATATCCATTTTATTTACTTACTCAGTAGTGAATGCTAACTTAATACATAAATGTTTTTATTGGTTTTATAAGAATATTTTATTTTTTTTGTTATAGAGGAAATTGAATTGTTGATAACAAAGGTGGATACTTGTAAGTGAAGTGACAAATTAAAACTTGGTTTAAGAAAGGGTTGTCTTACCTTTTGTAACATGTTCATTCATGATTGATGACAAAGAAGAAACATTTTTTTTTTTTTTTTTTTTTTTTTGGATTGAATAATTATCATGGTGTCTTCATAATTTTGAATTGGTCTTTTATTCGTTTATAAAACTAACGTTCGCAAACAGACGTATGACATAACGAGCACGAATTTGAACAACATATACCTGTCTCGGCACGTTAACAGCTGATATCATCTACCGTAATAAGGTCAATAGAGACTATTTACATAATCTTTATACATGAATTGAATAGGCTAGAGGTGGGCGGTTCCGGGTCCAAATCGGGTCGGACCCAGCGGTTTCGATTACGAACCGGCGGTTCCGAGGTCCAACCGGTTCTAGGTTCCACGGACCCGCCCGAACCGGCGGTTCAAGGAATCGGACGGAAAGCAAGTGGTCGAACCGGCCCGGAGGACCCGAACCAGTTTTTTTTTTTTTTTTTTTTTTTTCCCAAGTTGTCACCTTGAATCCAACGTATATTATTTCAAATTTTTGAATAATTTATTTTTATCAATATAATGAATTCGTAGAATAATCGGTATCCTTCATTTTTTAAGCAATTCTTTTATTTATAAATAGCGTTGTTAATTAATGTATAAAATATACCATAAAATATTGGAAAATCTATCTTTGATTAAAAATATATTGTGACACTAGTGTCACAACATACTAATATATTGCTTTTTACTATTATTTTTCTGCCTAAATATATTGTGACACTTTGAATCAAATACTAATACTATTTAAATTATTGTGACAAGGAAGAACACATGCTAGTGTTTAGCAACCAATAATTTTTTTTTGTAACACTTATTCAATACACAACATACTAGTGTTTAGATTTATGAAATTATAAAATAAATTATATAAAACACATAAAAATTGAATAACAATTTTTTTTTTTAAAATATTACAAAATATTAATAAACTACACCCTGTTCTTTTATTCGTATAAAATAGGTTCATTGGGTCCAGAAAGGTTGTCCGTATCATATTACTTACAAATTATCTAGAATATAAGTTATGAAATTAAATATTATATATCGATATGAAATTAAATATTATACAAGCCGTGTGTTTTTTTTAAAAACATAATTATGAAATTAAATATTATATATAGTTTAATAACCAATTAGAATTTATTATTAATTTTAACGTAAGTTATACAAATTTTGTGATTTTTTTTTTTTTTGGAACCGGAATTGGAACCGTAATCGGAACCGTGATCTGAACCGTCTGACCCGGGAGCCGCTGAGACACGGCCGGCCCTCGCTTTTATTGGGCTTAAGACCAAGTCCCCGAATTGAGCCTTTTAGTTGAAGTTGTTTTTTTTTAAAAACATACTTATTGTTAGATATTTTTTCATAAATAAATATTTTGGTTATCGTTTGCATACGAGTTGCCGTACGAATTAATGTTATCGCAACGAAACGGGGTTCATGAAGGGATATGCAATTTCAGATACATGCATTTTCGAACTGATATGTACTTACCCTTTCGTGTAAGGGTTGCATGCTTTCATCCGGTGAAACGATGTGATTACTACCGCTTTCGTGCAAGCGAGTACCTCCATTCGTTTATGGGGTACTTGCAACCTATAAAAGGCATAAGTATGCAGATGAAAATTCATAAGTTTGACAACATCATCAGAAAAACTTTGATTGTCCTTGTTTGAATCAAACACCCTCATTGTATCCTGAAAGAGATTTTTATTTGATCCCTTAGTGACAAATAGGGTGGGACGAAACATCTCTTAAAAGACAACGTAATTAATGTGCCTTGGAGTTTCTAATTCTCTGTCAAATCCTAAGTACTACATTTTTCCAACATTTATCGTGTTTTTAACATCCGTAAATGCAAAAAATTAATAAAATTTGTTTGTATGTTTTTTTTTTTGGGCCAAGTAAAATTTTTTATTGGGACCTTTATCGATTAGAGTAAAAAAAAATTGGGCATTTATCAAAAAAGAAAATTACCATATTATATTAGGTTGGATCAGATTAAATCTACACGAGTTTTTTTTCTTTTCTTTTAGCGAAACATGTACCTTTGGGTCCCCGACACCGTTGGGCTTAAGACCCGGGTCTCGGTGGCCTTAGCATAGGGCCGGCCATGCGCTGAGACCCGGCCTCGGACCGGGGAACCGCTAAACCCGCGGTTCCCGGGAACCGGCTAGAAATTAGAACCGACGGTTCCGGTTCCATTTTGGACCCGGAATCGGAGGGTCGTGCCACGGACCCGGAACCGGTCCGAAACCGGTCACGTCTAGAATAGGCGTGCAAGTAGTACCAACTTTGTACTGCAAAAAGTAGTGAACATTGAACCTAAAAGTGATTGATATGTTAATTTTGTGGAGAAGAAAGAAAGAAAAATAGGTTTACGTATGCACTAGTACTAGGCTAGCTAGTAGTAAATGGTGTTTGTGAAGATTGAGGCTGTGAAAAGGTGTGATAAAAAATAATAATAATAACGAAGCACAAGAAATTTGATGCATTGCTCGATAAGATTTTATTTTTTTTGAAGATAAAAAGTTTTACTACTTTTATAATGCCCCGCATGACCTCCCTCCCTACTGACCTCATTCACTATATATTTTTTTTTTTTGAATGGTTGCAGTAGTATAATAATATCTAATAAGTATTATTATTATTATTATTATTATTATTATTATTATTTTGTCAGAAACATCTTTTTTTTAAAGTTATTTATTTATTCCGATACATGCCAGCATGCCTGCCAACGAAGGTTCCCTCCCTCCCTTGTGCAACTTGGAATATTCCTACAACAATGTTGTCAAGTTCAGTAAAAAGCATGTTGCAGTGAACCGCAGGGGAAGTTTTTGCGTAGTGTCACTACAAAAAAAAGGTTTTTTTGTGACAAATCTTAGGTGACAAAGAGGAGTTTTGTCACATAAAAGATGCTTCTAGTGACAATGTTTTATTTTGTCATGAAAATGTGTACTAACTAGTGACAAAAAAAAGATATTGTTACGAAAACATGATGGGTTGTCACAAAAGAGAGGGTTTTACTTTGGGTGATGTCTGACCAACTTTGTTATAGGGCTTTAGTGACAACATATTTTTTTTATGAAATCCATAATAATTTACACAATAAGCATTTTGTCACGATTAGAGGTATAAATGAGCTAAATGGGTTCGTGATCGGTTTGAGTTCGGTTCGAGATCGAATATTTTTGATAGTTATGTTAAGTTCATGTAAGTTAGTTCTAACTCACATTGGTAAAATTTAAACTTCGACAGACTCGATGAGTTAAATACTCGATTCAGATCGTTTACACCGACTCAACTCGAATAAGTTAAATGAAGAAAATCAATTGTTAGAAATAAATCCCTGGATCAATAATAAAAATCGTGTACTCCTAAAAATAGAAAATAAATCCCGTAATATATTTTAACGGGAGACAACCGTGAGGCGTTATTCCTATTCTTTTCCCACCTCTCTCTCTCTCTGGTCGTAAACCTAGTTTCAGCCCCTAATCTCGCCAACAACGAGGGATGAATCAAGTTCGGTAGTGTTTGTGAATGCGTATTTACCTAGATTCCAAGTCGCAGAAGAGTTTGGATGGTGATTCAAGTTCTCCATTTAGATTGTGTCTGGTCGACGGAGATCAATGGCCGGCGGAGGAGAATGAGAAGGGAGAGGACCAGAAAACGGATATTTGTTGGATAGAGAAGAAGAACGAAGAGTGCAGTCGAGATCGAGAAATCGAATCAGTGTACGCAAATCAGTTAGCTAGCAGATTCTAGTAAAAGAAGAAAGAAGAGATTAAGAGAAATGACGCTAAAAAAGGCAATGGAGATAATCGATTCTAACCCAGTCGTGATCTTCAGGTTCGTTTTCCTCCAAAGTTAATTCACCGTTACCTTAATTTCGATGGTAAATTTGCTTCAAAAAGGTCTAATGGAAGGAATCTGATATGTGTTTTGGCAGCCATTCGTACTGTCCGTATTGTGTTAGCGTGAAGAAGCTGCTTACCAAATTAGGTGCCTCTTACAAGTGTGTTGAATTGGATGCTGAATGTGAGGTCTTTCTCTCGTTGGCTAGCTCTAATTTCATGTATTGTTTGATTGTATAAGCTCTGATTGTCTAAACATGTTTGCCATAATGGACTCTGTATAATCATTTCTTGCTTGGAGGATCATTTGCAAATAGTTCACGGATAAAGCAAACTGTCCACCATTAATCTAGATGCTTGTTTGTGATGCAATTAGGTGTTCTACGTCATTAAGTATTGTTCTGCAATAGCCTTCTTGACAAAAGGCTGCCAAAGAGCATTAACAGATCAACCCTTACCAGAAAATCCAAGAGGATGGTACATTTTTGTATGTTGTTATTATACATATTTGCAAACCTTACGTTTTCTTTTTGATGGCTACTGCATGTCTACACCAAGGGGAGCACAAGCATACATGAATGTAGCAGATTCCGATCTTGCTGTGTTTGACATTAAGAAGGCTCTTGAAATTGATCCCGACAACAAGTAGGTCCTTTTACTTCCATCCATTTTCACTTAATTGTTGGGAGAATGGCGGATTAAATTTTGACATGGACATGGTTATCAGACCAATTTTGGTTATTTTGGAGAATTCATGTCTAACTCTGGATCTTCTATCATTCTTTCAGATATATGGGCTGATGCAAGCTATTCTTTACATTCTGAGTATGGTCTCAGCCAAGAACCATGGATTCAAGTAAAACTACTTTTTTTTTTAACTAATTCTCTTTACACCCAACTAGAGGTAGCCGTGAGAACATCATGTTCCTTCATTTATCCGAAATTCAGCATCATGAATGGTGGTATGGTTTTGTTGATAGTTTCCTTGGCTGATGCCTGATGGTGCTTCATTTTGTTGTTTCTGTAGTTTCCTTGCATTCTTTCTATTGGGAATTGGTTGCAGGGGATATGCAGAGAGTGGTCAAGCGGTGTTGCTAAGGTCCGTTTTTAGATTTTTACCTGCCATGTCCCTCATTCCTATTTAGCTGGTATTGAACTCTAATAAGCTTTAAAAACTATTAGTTCAAACTAGTTCCAATTGCAATCTTTATCCGTATAACATTTCATAAATGTCATGGTACATATTACTGCTAAGTTGACGTGACTCGTATAAATGATGGATTCTTTTTCCACACAGGTCCAATTCTCTTGGAAAAAATATTTGAAGAAAAGGGAGCAACAGAAGCTTGATGAACTCAGGTATTATGATCCTTTTTTATTGTTATATTAGAATTCTTTGTTGTCTTCTCTTCAAGAAAGAATGCAATATCAAAAAGTTGTACTTCTAACTTTAATTCATGCTGCTCTTTGAACATGTACTTGATATGGACAATTTTAATGAGAATAGCTGATGGATTGCTTTCATTAAATCGAGATAACTACTAAAGAATTTTGATTTGTGGACTTGTCCTAGTGGCCTTTGATGTTCTTTAAAGAAGCTGGTTTTATGAAATTAATGACAGTTTATGGTGTGTGCATGTATGGGGTTGTGGCTTCAGTGTAGTAAAGGTGATTCGATGTGTGTTATAGGAGATTCGGCTTGCTCTTGTCTGAATCATAGTGGACTAGTATACTATATCAAAACTGTATGCAATGCCTTGTGGACTTGCTGCTGCTGTTAGGTATAAATACTTCAATTTTAAAGCATCCATTTCTGCTTGCTCTTTACTAATTGAGCCATATGCTTAGTTCTTTCTGTTTTCCTTCAGTAGCCAAGCTATAAACTAGTTAGGAGTTGGAAATCCAAGAAAGGCTCAAATATTTGTGTTTGCCATCATATTTCTTGCTGTTGTGGAGACAACGATAGTAATCACAACACTCTTTTCCAGTTATCGGGTTTTCGGATACATTTTTGCTGCTATTCTTTTTTGAATGATCTAGTTTCTGAATACTATGCAGTACATTTGATGTTGTACCTACATACAATGATTTAGGATTGGTTTGGGTAATTGCTTTTGTGCATAATTTGTTGTGCTTCAGTTATGTGCATAATTGATCCTTGATTGTCTTCTTGGAAAGTAGAAGAGAATAAATTTCAGTGACTTTCTTCTTAGTTTATGTGTTGTAAATGTGTGATACAACGGATCAATTTCAGGAATTGTGATGGAGATGATTGATGTAATCTCCTTAATGGCGGCTTGGCAACACATGTCTGTTACCGAAGCACCAAATTTATGGCCAAGTCATAATCATCTTTACAAAAAAAACTATCAAAAAAGTTATCAAATTTCAAGGCACATTTCTTTTGACTGTAACTGCAATGTAATAAAATCTCTTCTCTTGCTAATTAGGGGTATTGAGAAGGCTGGTCCTGTGATTAAACTATGAAGAAATTCCTTTGGAATAAGCTGCAGTGGAGTACATTGACGTCATCTACTAGGAAACAGAGGAATTATGCCTATACAAAAAGGTTAACGTTCTGTCCGTTCTGACATATGTACTATGTTTTGCATTAATTCTGGACCTCTGGTATATACTTGGGGACATGGCTCTCAAAAAAGTTTGTCATTATTTCATGTCGTCCACGTTATTATCGACGTATGAATCAGAAGCACAAGAAATATCGAAAGAACCGGGCACTTCAGAAAGTCTTATTCGCACTGCTACAGGTATGAAACTTGCCTCTGAACAACAAGATTACTTAATATATCAGATTTTCGCGTCTCTATTCTGTTTCTTTGTTGCAAAATTGGACAAGGAAAAGAAGATCCTCTTAATACGCGATGGAGGGATAGGAATGACAAAGGAAGATTTAATCAAGAACTTGGGGACTAGCAAAATCTGGAACTTCAGGTATGTGGTTTTGTGGTAACAAATTTACGAGCTGAGTCGAGTTGTATCGAGTAGCTGATATGAAAATAATTGTCTTTTTTATATAGGAACTCTTATCACATCCAAGGATAACACTGTTCGTCTTTGGCATCTAAATTCTGATAAATGCCAATCAATTTTCCTTCACTGTGATTAATGTAAGCATCACTTTTATCTTGTGTCCTTTGTTCTGCTTATTGTTATTAGTTGTGATTCTAATATGTTTTATCGCATGTTTTTTTTCCATGGAACAGTCACATGCATACAATTCAATCCTCAAGATGAAAACTATTGAATCCACGTAGCATCATTAATCAGATTCATTTTGGTAATCCCCTTTGTTGACCTATTGAATCCCTTTGAAATAGCTAACATGGTTTTTTTGGGCTCCCTTTTTAGTTACAGGAGATTTACAAGATTTTGGACAATTGTTAATTGAATTTAATATGCAGCTTACCGTTTTCGATGCTTGCACATTCTATTTATCTTGTATCTTGTTTTGTTTACGCTTTTGAAGGCATTGAGATATATCAGACATATAGCCCAAGAAACGACGAGTGTTGATGTGGTGTATGGGCTGGGCCGTCAACCCGCCATTTTAACAACTTTCATGACAGCCTTACAAGCAGTAGCAGAGGAAAGGTTAGATGTTGTGTTTTATCCATTTCTATGATTTGTTTAGAAATGCCAATTCTGATTTTGATCCTTTTTTTTTCAAATATGGCTCGGAGATTTGAAATACACGATCTTGCTTCCTGAATCTACTACCCCATCTTTGGTAGATAAAGGAGAGTGGAATGCATTCCTTCATAATGATCAGGTGCTTCATAATATATAGTTTTGACTAATATGGATCTCTTTATTGTTTTAATTTCATTGACTGATAGTTGAGTTCATCTTTTTGACTAATATGGATCTCTTTATTCAATATGATTACGATGTAAGTAGTTGTAGTTCTAGCATGTTCCTCTTCCTGTCCCTTTGAATAGTGTACAATGGGGCAGGGGATGGTTTTGGGGCTATTTTTCAATTTAAATCTATTGCATTTACTTGAGCCTGCATTTATGTTTATGGTTTTATGAATGAGGAGCAAATCCTATGGTCGGATTGGGCTCCTCCCCTATGCAAAATACAGAATTTCTAGTTTACATTATCTCCTCCCCTAGTACTGAGCAGCTGTACTTTTGATAAAATATATGATTTATCATAATTTTTTAAGTATTTTTTGAAATTTTTAGAGTTGATGTTAAGTTTTTGTATACTTGTAAGATGATTGTTAATAATTATTTAATATTTTATTGTGTGTTGTATTATTTTTTTTATTCTTTTGTAGGGTATGTGTATATTATTTATAGGTTGTAGATTAATAATATTATTATTATTATTTAATTAAAATTTTCAATATTATTATTATTATTATTATTAGTTTTCTATTTTTTGAATATTTATTTATTTATTATTATTATTATTATTAATAAAATATGACTTCTAGTGACAAAGCCTTTGTCAATATTAACCATTAATGTAAAAATATTTTTATACCTTTTGGTGACAATAACACTGAATTAGTGATAAAATGTTCATTATTTTGTGACAAAAGTTTTATCACAAGAAAAACCTTTTGGTGAGAAAGAGGGAGGTTTGTCATGAAAAGATTTGGTGACAAAAATATAAGTTTTGTCGCGAATGAACTCTTTTAATGACTAATCCACTGATCGTCACAAGAGACACCTTTAACGTCGCTGCTTACACAACAAACGCCGCGACAAAAAATATTTGTCACGAAAACTTTTACTGACGAAAATCCACAGTTTTCGCGACGAAATTGTTAGTCACGAAAAGGTCTATTTTTTGTAGTGTGTGTACCTACGTAGGTAAACACTACGTGTCACATTTCTATCCATACGATTTCATTCTGCACTTAAACTGTGTGGTTCTAATCGTGTCACCTCATACGTGCCTACGGAGGTACGTACTACCCAAAAATTTCACGAACCGTAGAGTTTAAAGATTTAGACTATCTCCGGTGGTGTTACTCCAAATAAATCATTTTTCATTCTAGTTATACCTTTTCAACTTTTTAAAAAAACATTCACTCCAATAAGCACACTTAAAACAATACTTCAAAATCCATTTTCTTTTATTATCAACCTAAACATCAATTCATTTTCCATCTTGGTACCTTCTATTTTCTCACGGTAATTCAAATAAAAATAATTATATTTTGTACAGTATTACAAAAATATTTTATATTTGAAACATAAAAATATCATATGTGATTTAAAAAAATAGATGTTATTTATGGAAACACATGTCATTTTTTACAATATATTCCTTACTCTTTTCAATAAAAAAAAATGGATGTTATTTATGGAAACTCAATCAATGTGTATACCTCTATCTTATAATTAATATTTGTTTTGGAATATGAAATGAACGTACAACAATAAATGTTAAGTTATAGGTATGTTTAGAAGAAAAAAATATTAAATAATGTATTAGTTTTTTAAATGGACAATTTTTATGAAACAATATTTTTTTCAAAAATGGTCACTTTTTATGATACTGAATAGTGTTTATTTTTTTTTTCTGCAATAAATCAACATAACAATTTTGAAAATATCAATTTTGTCTGAAAATATTGTATAAATGAAACATAATTTATTAAAATGAAACAAATACCCTTCCCAAAAAAAAAAATGAAACAAATCTACTAAATTAATTCAAGCAACTATTTTCATGGCCCACTGAAAAGAGCACTATTCACTTTACCATGCTCTTGTAATTTCCGGTGATGGGTAGAGTATTTTAAGGATATAGAATGAATCAAGTGATCTATTGTAGGTTTTGAGTGAATCAAAATACTGTAAAATATTGTTAAGAGTGTTGATACAGTTCCCCATTGGAGATAGTCTAAGGGAAATGGTATGTGCCAGTTTCACTCTTTTCGTTTCTTTAATGGTTGTTTACTATGTCATTAATTAATTGTACAAGAAGCGGATAATACTAATTAAGATATTAGGGTTGAGATGTAATGAATTTGGTAACTTTGGTTAAATCATTTCTCGATAAACAACGATGACAATTGACAATTGATCTTCTAAATATTATTGCTTCAAGTAGCGCTGCCGCTAGACCCTTAGTTTTGGATCTATTATGACATGAGAGTTTCATTGTGTTTAGGTTGTGTTTGTATAGCTAGCTTTTTTTTTTTTTTTTTTTTCTTTAATTAAAGGGGTAGCCCCTAAACATGAGTCGAACTCAACACTCTATATATCTCAAAGTAATATTGTCGTTACAACACTTAAGTTCTTTGACCATTGATCAACGTCCTTGAGGGCAAAAAGAATGCACATGCCATGTATCGAATCATCTCAAGGCAAGACTATTTTTTTTTACAACACTCAAGTTTTTTTTTTGTTTTTTTTATTTTTACCATTGAGATTACGTCCTTGAGGCGTAGGCAAAAAGAATTCACATGCCATGTATTGAATCATATTCTCAAGACAAGACTGTCATTACAACACTCAAGTCTTTTGACCATTAAGCTATGTCCCCGAGCCCGAGGGAAATAAGGATTCACATGCCATGTATCTGACAGGAGAACTTAAGCCTCTAACCTCCGGCCGGGGGCAACTACCATATATCTTTATTTTATTACGTTTTTGTAGTAGTAGTAGGAGTAGTATTGTAAGAGCATTTATTGGGAAATTCCAGATTATAAACTTACCAGGTGGCCATGTATGCGCAGCGTAGGTGAGAGAAATGTTTAGGATGATGACTTCAATATCAAAATGTAGAAAAATCTGATGACAATTTGGATTATTTTCCTTAAAACCAAACCAAGAATAGTTTCCTTGTAATATAAACTTATAATCAACAAATGATAAATGAAACAATCCCCTTAAATTTGAGACAATCCCTCATACAATCAAGAAAAACAAGTACGTACTGTCTTTTTTTCCAACGTATATATAAATTCAGCAACAACAAAAAAAAAAGAAGAAACTCAAAAAGCAAAGTTTCTTGAAATAAAGGGGGAAAATTAATACTAGTAGCTATTCAACAACCACAAAAGATCCTAAAGCTAGACTGGGAAATTTGAAGCCCCTCTCAATTCTTAAAAGGGAGCTCCATTTTCTTCCTCAAGATTCCAAGCTGTAGCCTGTAGGCCTCTCCTCTCCTCTCCTCTCCTCTCCTCTCCTCTGATACGTTTACACCATTTTGTTTACATCTATATATAAAAGAGAGACACCTAAAACAGAACCATATCATCGCGTGTCTTTTATTTATATACCAAACAAATGTTGTGTAAAAATCTATCGGGGTTTTTTTTTTTTTGTGTTTTTTTGTTTTTGGGCTTAAATAAATAAAAATGACTTTGTTTCTACTTTCTAGGCTCCAAAGCCCAATCCTTTAGCATCAGAACCTTTCATAATTCTAAGTCTCTTGCAAGAAGAAATAAACATATCCCAAGGCACATCTCCAACTAGCATCAAGTCTCCATCTTTATCTTCATATGCTGGCGCATATTCTGATCCTTTGTACCCTTCTTTCTCCATATACTCCCCTATTAATACACACATATAATTATTAGCCACATTCTTCCTTAATTATTACACCTTGGCTTTCAAATATATATTTACATTTTAGAAGACGGATGTTAATGTTTATTACCTATTTTCAGCTTGAACATGTTTTCAACAGCTTTGAGGAGTTGAGGGTAGCTATTGTATCCCTTCAAATCTATCTTTCTAAGAAAAGGGGCTCCATCCATGCTTACTTTTACATAAATGCCACTGCTCCCTCCACCTTCCTCTGTTTTCTTACTCATTTGGAAGCTGTTCTTTCTTGAAAATCTTACTGGTGGCCACCCAACTATTTGCGATCTGACCATAATAAGAATATTCAAAATCTTAATTACTTCATTCATCATAAAAAGAATCAAATAAACAAACGACTACTTTTGGGAGAAAAAAATATTTGTTGGATATCAAGAAACATTATTACTTGGCAGCAACATTTTCTGCATTTTTGGAATGAAGAGAAGAGCCCTTTTGTTCACTTTCACCATCTGATAACTGTTGATCAGACAAAGGTCTTTTGTTGTTAGGAGTGATCTTAGAACATGAAAGATCTTGTTGAACAACAACAGCTTCTTCTTCTTCTTCTTCTTCTTCTTCTTCATGTCTACCTGGTAATCCCAATCTAAGTTCAGTTGCCTTTAAATCATTGTCTACTGAACCGATGCTTTCCATTTTCTTGATTGATTTCACTATCACAACTTGAAAACTCAACCCCAATTAAGATTCTTTAATAGAAAGATATGATGGATGATTTTTTTTTCACTTCTTGGAGCTTGATGATGAATTTGAACTTTCTTATGCCAAAAAGATTACAACTTTGCAGGATTTTTAAAGGTGGGATTTTGTTGTTATGTGTCAATGTTGATTACTAGTGGTGTCTATTATATGGAGAGCTTAGAGGGTATTTTGGGGAGAGGAGGAGGGTTGGTTCTTTTTACTATTAAAAAGAAAAAGAAAAAAAAGGGAGATGCTACTGTAGGGGAAAACAATTATGGTGCGACGTGTATTTATGAATAACCACAATGTATAATATCAAACAGACACTCTTCTCTGACGATTGTCGCATAATGAATGACACAAAACATTTTTGGTTCGTTGATTGTGATGTATGACACATTTATCATGTAGTAATGTTATTGCTACAATCACTTAAACACGACGAATGAGACAATATACTTTTATATCCTTAATTATGACGCGTATTTATCAAGATCAATGTGTCCTATATAATTATCAATGACATAAAATGTGTTTTGTCACTTTTGTCCGAATGGTTGTAACACTAACATTACATTTGATCATAATGAAGGTCTACAACAAATAATGGTGTAAAATATGTGGTGTCATAACCGTTACAATGTGAAGGAAATAAAAATAGAAAAAAAAAAAAAAGGGAAAAGAAAAGTAGGTACATGATTTAAGGACAAAAGCAAGGTAATATGTCGGTAGGATTAGCAGCAAGTTTGAGACAAATGATCCTAAAATTAGGGGACCAAAAATAGACAAGTTTAAGGGAAATTGGAAAATCAGGTATTGTTGGATCCTCCTTATAAAAAAGGTTGTTTTTTTTAAGTAACACGACAATAATATTGTCGTAAATTCTTTTTTTACGATAATAATAATGTCGTAAAATTATTGATTTTACAACATTATTATTGTCGTAAATTTTCTTTTACGACAATATTATTGTCGTAAAAAATTTAACTCCATTATTATTGTCGTAAAATCTGTTTGACTTCAATATTTTTTACGACAAGAATATATTATTGTCGTGTTACCTAAAAATACATTTTTAAAAAGACAATTTCTTTTACAAGTGAGGATCCGACAACAGTTGATTTTCCAATTTCTCCAAGTTCAACCCCCGTATGGAAGACTTTATTTTTCATTTTTTCATTTTTCTTTTTTCTGATGATGATGACTTTAATTTGAGAATAGGGTGCTGGTCAAGATTAGTTTTGGGAGAAAATTAAGGAGTGGCTAGATTATTCCCATAGAAGGGATCTAGGAACCTCCCATGTGTATTTAATGGGGTCCAAATGGGGTGAGAAGAGAATAGGGTCCCACATGGGCGTTGGGTGGGAGGAGAATATCACTGGCATTAGCTAGCGGGTAGGACATGGTGGGCGGGAGATTTTTAAATGGTGACCCCACACGATATGGAGACGTGTGGCACCACAAGAACCGTATGTTTTTAAACTGAAATTAAACTGTATCGTCCAGATTATTCCTCCCGTCATTTCGATGTATATAGAGATACTAGACAAAAACTTCCCATAGTGGGCAACTGGGCATACAATTGTCTTGAGACTATTTATTTGCGGTCACCTCATGCATCATATTACTTGCTTTTCAGGACGCAAATTGATTATAGAGTCAAATATCAGTTTTGGTATTTAAAATCGATATTTGAAAAGTCTATTTTTGACTTAAACTTTCTGGTTTACAAATGTTGGTTTCGATGTGATGTAATTATTATGTGACCATCTAAAATGATACCATTCAAATAAACTTTACACATATCGTCTATGATATTGATGAATGGAATTGATTGTATTAATTGATATGAATTTGTATTATAGGTGTAGTGTATATATACAGTACAATATAATATTCTGGAAAATTTATAATTAATGTGTACACACTATAAATATTATTTACAAGAATTATATACTATATTCTAATACCACCCCTCAAGTTGGGCAATGACGGAGACCCAACTTATCACGTTGTTGAAGAAACTGAGGCCGGGGTAATGACTTTGTGAGAGAATCCGTAAGTTGATCATTCGCATGGATATGAGTGACTCGGAGCGGCCAGAGAGAATGTTGTCCCGAATATAATGATAATCGATAGCAACATGTTTCATACGGGAGTGGAAGACGGGATTGACGCAGAATTGTGTGGTTCCCAAGTTGTCGCAATAAATGGTAGGAGTGGCCGTAGTGGGGAAACCGAGTTCTTGTAGAAGAAAAACAACCAATGTAATTCGGCAGTGGCAGCAACAACGGAGCGGTACTTGGTTTCAATCGAGGAACGGGCAATAGTGTTATGCTTCTTGGAGGCCCAAGAGAGGGGATTACGACCAAGATAGACGATGTAGGAGCTCAGCAAGAAAAACAACAATCACGAAATTCTTGAGCCAATCTATTGCGAGCCAGTCTATTTCAAAGCTGCTGAGATTTAGTTATGCTTTCTGGGAATCATTTCTTGAATGTTTATTTTCGATATTAGTGCTTCTAATCTTTCTCTTAAATTAGGTTCTCAAGGTTTTGGGTCTTTAATGTAACGACCTGAGGTTGCTTCTCACAGGACTTTGAGAATTCGTCATCGGAGTGTTGGAGTTGGGTTGTGATGTTGAGGAATAGCTTGGTTGACAACTTGGCACTTTCCTATGAAGTGATAGGACAGTGACATGTATTGACAACGTGGAGGGACTTGCTGTAATTATCATAAGCGAAGGTAGAAAAGATTTATGGATTAAAATTTGAGGATTAGTATTTGCAAAAACAATACAAGCACTCAGCTACCGAATACTTGAGAAATCACTTAATGCTAGTACTGAGAGGATCTTGGCCCCCTCTTCCACCCTTTTACTTAAAAAATATTTCAAAAAATGTCATATTTTATAATTATCTACTTTTGTTTTTGTGAGACTCACTTCACGACACACGTATTTCCGGGTGTAAGGGTGTGATTATGAAATTTTGTGAGTTGTTGCCTCTAAATGTGATTGTTGCATTCGATCTGCATCCAGTTGCATCTGAAAAAGAGACATTGAATAGATTCCGGAAGGAAAAAAATGATGTTATATGTATGACTATTTATTGAAGGAATATAAAATTTTACTTGAAACCTAGTTTCCCTATTCTCGTTTTTTGCGTTTATGATATCCCACATCGGTAAATTAAGTGAATGCTCACCCCCATATAAGTGTGTGACATAAATGCCTTGTCAACTCGGGTTAGCCCTTTTAGGCCAAGCGAGGACGGCGGTCTAAGCAATTGACCGGACATTTATGACTCATTTAGCGCTACCAGGCCCGGGGTCTGGGGGCGTTACTGAATGGTATCAGAGCCGACTATCAGACGGAACTATGCGATGCACCGTACAAGAAGACGGTGTAAGGATGACCTCTAGTTAACTCTGGTAGGGACGATCCGGGACAAGTCTTGGCCGTCCTGGCAAGGACGCCAGTCCCTTATAAGGGGGGGGGGGGAGAATATGATATCCCACATCGGTAAATTAAGTGAATGCTCACCTCCATATAAGTGTGAGACATAAATGTATTGTCAACTCGGGTTAGCCCTTTTAGGCCAAGCGAGGACGGCGGTCTAAGCAGTTGACCGGACATTTATGACTCATTTAGCGCTACCAGGCCTGGGGTCTGGGGGCGTTACAGAGTTTTCTTTGATCAAGAATTATGTAATAAAAAAAAGGTTGGATCTTGAAGAGTTCTTTTCTTCTAATTTGGGGTTTTTTTGTTTGTTTAATATTGATTGTGTTATTGTATAAAATAAAATAAAAAAGATAGACGATGTAGGCGCTAGTGGAAGCATAGTTGTCTTTGTCACCGCCCCAGTCAGCATTAGAGTATGCATGAAGTGTAAATGGGGAGTGACAAAATAATTGAAGTCCATAGTGTTGGGTGCGGGCAAGATAGCGAAGGATCTGTTTGGCATGAGACCAATGTACATCAGTGGGTTGATGCATAAATTGGCAGAATTTGTTAACGGCAAAAGCAATGTCAGGGCGCGTAATTAGCAAATATTGAAGACTGCCGAGAACCATGCGATATTGTTTAGGATCTTCAAGTGGAATGCCTGATTTAGAAGATAATGTAGATATATCAGGCGGAAGAGGTGTGGGAACCGCATTTGCTTCCTGAAAATTAACCTTGGCGAGTAGCTCAGAGGTATAACGTCGTTGCAAGAGAAGTAACCCATCGGGGTTGGAGATGACTTCACCCCTAAAAAATATGAGAGTGGTCCAAGATCCTTAAGTTCAAAGCGATTAGCCATGTGTTGAATAAATTGATGAAGGGCATCACTATTATTCCCAGTGACAATGATATCATCAACGTAGACTAAGACATAAAGATAAATCCCACCATTTGAGTAAATAAACAAATAGGCGTCAGCAGTGGAATTGCGAAAACTAACGGAGAGCAAATAACGTCTGAGCTCATCATGCCAGGCTCGAGGAGCCTGTTTAAGACCATAGATTGCTTTGCAAAGTTTGCACACATAGTCTGGATGTGTAGGATCAGAAAAACCTGGTGGCTGTGATAGATAAACCGTGTCAGATAAATGACCTTGTAGAAATGCATTATTAATGTCGAGCTGACAAAGAGTCCACCCCTGCATAAGAGCCAAAGACAAAACAATACGAGTAGTAGTAGGTTTTACAACAGGACTAAATGCTTCAACATAGTCAATGCCAGGCCGCTGGTAAATCCTTTAGCAACCAAGCGGGCCTTGTACCGATCAAGTGAACCATCTGGATGATATTTAATGCGGAAGATCCATTTGGAGCCAACAACATTATAGTTTGGATCCGGAGGAATAAGTTCCCAAGTGTGATTACGTATCAAGCATCGTATTCCTCTTGCATAGCACTGCGCCATTGGGGATGTTTAAGAGCTTGGGTGATGGTGGAGGGCTCAGTGGCAGAACTGAGTTCGGCGTTGAGATTGAGTTTGTGGATGGGCTTACGGATATTGTTCTTGGCACGAGTGGTCATTTGGTAGGTGGGTTGAGGTGCCGGTGGGGAGGGTGGAGTGGGAGAGGATGAGGTGGGGGAGGATGGTGGTGACGGTGGTGAAGGGGAGATGGACGGCGGTGAAGGGGAAGGGGTGGAGGAGCTACGGGTGGAGGTGGTGGAGGGGGATGGACGTGTCAGGAGGGCATTCAGACGGGGCTGGGGAGGATTGAGAATGGGTGCAGAAAGGAAAAACCTCTTCAACAAACTTTACA
Source organism: Gentiana macrophylla (assembly GCA_026214975.1). Taxonomy (NCBI): domain Eukaryota; kingdom Viridiplantae; phylum Streptophyta; class Magnoliopsida; order Gentianales; family Gentianaceae; genus Gentiana; species Gentiana macrophylla. The sequence goes on along the minus strand of CM047810.1, from coordinate 2,346,226 downwards.
TGACGGAGACATACATGCGAGAGTTAGAAACGTCATAGCAATAATAGGCACTTTGCGTGAGTGAATAGCCTAAAAAAATACACGGAACAGACCGAGGTTGAAGTTTGTGTTTGGTGTAGGGGCGAAGCCAAGGATAGCGGAGGCATCCAAAAGACCGGAGTTTGGTGTAGTTGGGTTGGGTACCAAAGATGCAAAAGTATGGAGAGTGCATGGATAGGGTAGGAGTGGGTAAGCAATTAATAGATAGACCACGGTTGCAAAGGCATACGGCCAGTAGGATAGGGGAAGAGACGAGTGAGTTAAGAGCGAGAGACCAGTTTCTACTATGTGAAGATGGCGTCTTTCGGAAAGACCAATATGTTCCGGGGTGTGCGGGGGTGAAGTGTAGTGGGAAATTCCATGAGAGGCAAGGTGTGGGCGAAGGGCAACATATTCAGTACCATTGTCGGAATAAAGAATTTTAATTGGGACCTCAAAAATTTTTTTACAATGGTTTGAAATCGAATAAACATAGATGCAACATCAGACTTGCGAGAAAGATGATAGAACCAGACATATATTATGTAATGATCAACAAATATAACGTAGTACTTAAAGTTATCGATGGATAAAACCGGGGAAGTCCAAACATCGGAAAATATTATTTCAAGAGGGCGGGACGATTGCAATGTAGACAAACCAAAAGAGAGCTTATGACTCTTATTTTCTAGACAAGCCGAGCAATGCGTAAAAGTAGAAGAAACAACATCCAAATCATTATTCGAAATTAAAGACTGAAAAATAGGGCGGGACGGATGGCCAAGTCGGTGGTGCCAGGTTTGTTGATTGGTTTTGTTAGCTGCAAAGGCAAGCAAGGGTCGAGATGGCCATTCATACGGCCCATCCTCAACCGGTCTATGCATCAGGGTGCGATTGGTCAGAAGATCCTTTACAATAAATCTAGACGGTAGAAATTCAACAGACAGGTTGTGATCATGGCATAATTGAGAAATAGAGAGTAAATTACGGGACATGTGAGGTACGCATAAAACATTATTAAGATTAAGAGCACGAGAGGGAGAGATAGGTAAAACCGTAAAAGAGTCGAACCAGTGTGCGTTATAGGAAGAGAGGATCCATTACCAACCATGATGTCGTCCGAGACAGAATAAGGTTGATGAAGAGATTGGAGGTTGCATGATTGGTAGCACCACTGTCGAGGAGCCAAGATTGTGTAGGAGGGGCTGCAACATGAGCCTGAGGTTGGCGGGGCTGCCTGGAGCTAGCAAACCGAGCTGGAAGAGTGTGCTGAGTCGGGTTCGAAACCGTTTGCACTTAGAATTGCGGGCAGCATTTGGCAGAATGCCCTTGGACCGATCAGAGCTGGCATTTACCTAAATAAGGATGGAGGCCACGAGGAGAAGGAGCCATGGCATTTGCGTTTGATCTGTTAATGATAAAGAAGAAGCAGTTGTTGACAGATCAAAGGCAAAGAAAGGATGAAGGGTGGCTGACAGAAAGAAACGGAAGAAGGAGGGAGATGATTGATTCAAGAGGATTTTGGCGGCTCCGGGCCGGTCGGGTCGAAGGAGGAGGCCCTATACACGGCCGGGCGGGCCGGGCTTGGGCGGGTTCTTGGTGGGGGGGTTTGGTCTTATTGGGCCCTGGCCCTGGCCCTTGGGCGGGTTTGGGCGGGTTTTGGGCGGGTCGGGCCGGTTCCGGGTTTTTTATTTTTTATTTTTTATTTTTTTTATTTTTGCAAATTTAAAACATGTTAATAACTTAAAAAAAATGATTTACGTTTTACGTTTTTTATTATAAGACATATAATACATGTATTTAATACGTTTTATTATAAGACATATAATACATGTAAACATTTACGTTTTTTATTATAAGACAATATAATAAATGATAATAAACATAAATATATAATATTATCAAAAGATCATATTTTTATTAATCGTAAATAAAATTACATTTATATAATACATTATTACAAGTTTACAACTATTGTTTACATAAAAAAGTACATTATTACAATAAATTATATTATTACAACTTTACAACTATTGTTTACATAAAAAATTACATTATTACAACACAAAAAAATATAAATAAATGGGCTTGGACCCGATTATTATAATAATCAAAAATTACTTCCTCAATTCCATTGGATTTTAACTAGTAAGTAGTAAGTATGTTTTACATGTGGAGGTAATAGGTTATGTTGGAGACTCTTGGGGTAGTAATTTAGTATATTTGAGGTATGAATGTAATAACCAATAAGTATGTTTGGGAGTTAGAACTTGGGCCTGGGGCTTGGGGTAATTTAATTGGGAGGAAGATGATGAACAAGTCGACATTTTTCATAAATATATATATATATAACCACGGAGGATCGAAATTGTGTCCGTCATTGGCTCTTTCCCAATCTAAGTAACGGCGGTCAAATTTTAATCGGACCGAACTAAAGAAGCAGAAGATTGTAAAATATTAAAATTATCTTCGTCAATTATATCATCAAGTGTTTAAATAATTATCAATTACGGATCTTGCGCTCGATGTTACTTGAAGTTGATTTACTTTTACTTTTACCTAATATACTTCCTAAGGCACCAAATCCATCGCTTTTAGGTTGACCACCATTAGTACTAAGCGTCGTGGTTTCTCTCAAAGATAATATATATCATATAATTTAACTAAAATATTATAACAGTTACATAATTGTCAACGTCAAAATCATTATTTCTAAAAATGAATAATATGCAATTAATAAATGAAGGCTAAATTTTCTCTTCTAAGTCCGGGATCAAGCATAAGCGGCAATGCCATATATGTGAGGAAAAAGTTTTTAATATGCTAGCCATTTAGTCTTTATAGATTGAATGACTTGCATTTAATTCATATAATTAACCAAGATGACATTATTTGACAACATTCTACTATAATCGAATGTACATTTGGTTCATAAACCAATGAAAAACTTTTGTTGCTTTGTGAAATTTTTCAAAAAGAGTGCAACATTTTTCAGCAAGAAGTTGCCAAAGTTCCGGAGGACGAGTAGATTAGGATGGCATCTTTATATTTTAAAACCTCTATAAGCATGTTGTAGGTGGAATTCCACCGAGTTTTACAATCTAATGAAAATTTACGGGGCCTTAAACCGCTTTTGAGAACAATAATTTTTAAATCTTTCGCTAACATTGCCACCGAAGGATTGGGGATGTTTGAATAAAAGGAACCTTCAAGTAACAATGGTAAATGTTCTTTCATGTATGGTATTGATTGTGTGTTTATGGATGCATTATCAAATGAAATTGTCAAAATTTTATTATATAATTTAAAAACTTGGTGTTTCCTCCAAGGTAATTCGCACTACCACTAGACCACCACTACCACTACCTAATTACCGGCACCGCCACCTAAAAAATTAAATATGGTGATTAAAACGAATTTAAAATAAACAAAAATAAATTAAAACAAATTAAAACAAAAATAATTGATAGATACATACCAAATTGTTGAAATTGTGGCGATCGAACCGTAACTCGATTGAAAAATCTTGGGAAGTGGATAAACTCCATACATCAAGTGGAATCGAATCGGAATATCACCAAAAATTTTTACCCGCTTGTGCAAAATTATTATCCATATTTGTGAATGAGAATTGATTATGAATATAGATTGATATGAATTTGTATTAATATATATACATGTATTGATAATATTGAGAATGATAGAGATTTGAGATAGAGATAATGAGAATGGATGATATATAGGATTTATAGGTGTAGAAACTGAAAAAAGATTTACAATTAATGTGTAATATAAATATTATTTGGGGCGGGTTGGGGCTCAAAAAGAATTATATACTATATTCTAATAGATATTTTTATACCTTTTTGTCGTAATATAAGATCATTTAGAATACCAAATAAGTATTTATAATATTTTCCATCTTTTATCACTGATTTAATATCAATTAAACAACTTCTGCATTAATAACTATTATTATCAATTCAACTTCTTATTACTTTAAAACTATTACAATAATAATGTTGTAGAGAGTGTTTTAGCCTTTATGACATTCTTACCCTTCCTTAAATTATCCAAATCACTATATATATGTATATGTATATAGCGGCATATTAATTCTTCAGTTTTGGACTGCTAAATAGAGTGATTAAAAGAATTAATCAAGGGAATAGGATTACACAACCTTAATTAATTAGTAATCCATCACATAAATATGATGATATTAGTGGTTATATGGAGAATTTTATCATGTGTGCTAGTTGTAAAAGTTGCAGAGATAATCTTCTGAATAAAATTTAGATCATTAATTAATAGAACAAACCATTTTAATGTATTTAAATATAGAAAGATAAACGAGGTCAAGTACCCTAGCTTCAATAATGGCATACCCTAAAGATTCTCTACACAAAGCTCCTAAAAATGAAGGACTGCGTCAAGAATAATTATCTTGCAAATCTAAGTGAAGAACCCTTATTGGATTGGGAAAAGAAAAAAAAAGTCAATGAATTTTATTTGTTTATATCATAAATAAATATACATGATGGAACATGTCCACAAGCATAATGACAGCAACATGAACATGCTAATTAACTAGAAATAGCACAAATTAGTAGAGTAGATTAATGGGTAGATTGGTAATTAAAGATATTTACCATAATTTACTAATTAGATTTTCTACTTTTACTCATCCAATTTTCACATGCTATAAATACTACGTACACATAATGCATGCATTGTAGTAAATTACATGCATGCCGGATTTGCATTAATTTTTCACTTTAATGTAATCATGGACATGGAAGGACAAATATATACCAGATGAAAATCTTGATTTGTAAGATTGAATAGTGATAGGTATATATACATAAACCTTTTATCTAAATAAAATACATATAACATCCATAGAAAATTGTAGTGAAAACAACTTGATTCAATTATTTGGGGATTTTTTTTTCTTCCAAGTTCTTATGGTTGTTTTAATTAACACTCTTTCTACATCAAAAAAAAAAAAAAAAAAAAAAAAAAAAAAAAAACAAGGCAAAATTAGTAAGCAATCACAGAAATATCTTCAAACAAGCAAATTGATTGCGGTTTCATAAAGGGGTTTGGGAATTAGGGGAATTCAAAACGATATAAGCTTATGGACGTGTTTTTCGGTATAGGTTTAAGGGGATTTAAGACGGAGAAGTTTGGGCTTAAAACAACCTCTTTTTTTTTCTTTCCCTTTACGAACAAAGTAGCCGTGGAAACCGAGAGAAAAGCCAGAGTCGAAGGAATAACATGGACAACGTATTCGAGCCTTATTAGTATTGATTTTATAACGATATAAAAATATCAAGGCCCAAAATGATGAATATTTTCCTAGGGTCCGAGTCCTATACGCCTCGTTGCCCTAGGCCCAATGCCGGTCATGGTAGTACGTACTCTAGTTAGTAATGATTTTGCGCCGCTTAGACTTGGTGTATATATAAAAACACCGTCATTCGACTAATAATGACAACTATAATTGGCTAAAAGGCAATCATATATATCAAAGCAGTGGATCTGAGGCCTTGTAATCAGAATGTCTCGGAACAGATTCAGTACTGCATTTGATTGTTGACGCCGAATTGCATGCAATAAATAGGTGTGAACGCATCAAACCCGAAAGATAGATTCATAAAACAAACAAATAGAAAAGGGCTTTGAATGTGAGGAAAAGAGTATTGTATGTACACAAATCAAAATTAACATTGAGATGTCAAAGGGAGATGAATTGGAGGTGACAAAGATTGTCTCAAAAATTCTTAAATGTCCCATTTGTAATAAATTTTGCAGACAAGCTACAACAATTGTAGAATGCTGCCACGTATGTGAGTCTTCTTTCTTTATCTATTTTTATTACTCAATTCATTTTAAATTTTTATTTTTATTTATTTTGATTGTTTTTTTCCATTAATTTTATCTTTATCTGATTAATCTATTTTAGGACAGACGCTTAACGCTTTCATCGTTTCTTTTATCAACCGACGCAGATTTTAGTGTGCGGTGCCGTAGATCATGCGTTTTTAAAAACGGTGCAGCCATGCGCTTTTAAAAGCGGTGGCGGCGGCGTAAACTTATAATCAGGGACCGACGATCTGAAAAATTATTAATCCAAAATTTTAATTCGGATAAGGAAATGCTAGCATAAATTAATGTGTTACCCTATAGATACATAAAAATGAATCGGAATTTTATCTTTGATCGGGTAACAAATCATAGAGAACATGCAATATTTTTTATTTTATTTTTGAGAACATGCAAATTTTCTTACCTCACATATCTACCCGGGTTTTTTTTTTTTTTTTTTTTTTTTTTTTTTTTTTTTTTTTTTTTTTTTGAGGAGACACATATCTCCATTTATCCATCTAATTTCAACCATTTTCTTTTACATACACGTATTTGGATTATTCTCGCACGTTTTTACTCGCTTCAATTTCAGGATTTCATTTTTAGCGATGATTGTACAGTTTGCAGGAAATGCATAACCCGGAAAATCACGGCAGAAAATTTGCGGTGTTGTCCGGTTTGCAACAAGGATCTAGGTGTTGCCCCCTTGCAAAAAATCAAGTAAGAAACGTGTATTTTTTTTTTTTTTTTGGTTATATTTATCCCATCTTTATGTGAAAGCTATATAAACAAATTGAGTTTATATTTACTTGGGGAAACTTACTATATACAACGTAGTATGATTATGATACATACTATGTGAACTTTTTTAGAATACAAAAGTTGTATGAAAGTATTATCAATTGACGGACCTTTCCAGTTTTACTCTTTTATACAAAATAGAGTCCAATTTTACTCTTTTACACAAAATAGAGTAAAAACAGAAGGGTATGATGCTTGTCACTTGATACCACATTTTAACAACAGTTAGATTATAAAAAATAATATATATATATATATATATATATATATATATATATATATATATATATATATATATATATATATTTAGTTCAATCTCTAATGCAATTATCTATTTAGTTCAACCGGTTATGATATACCCGAATCGGAATGAGGCTCTGTTCATCTAGATTGAGCCTATTATCTTGGCCCATCAACATAGATATTGAGCCTATTATCTTGGCCCATGCATACTTATCTTTAATTATGTATTCTTAATTGTCTTGTCAGTGAACAGTAAACCGACATAGTTTTTAGCCTATAAATATGGGATCACAATGTAATAGAAAATCTAATCTAAGATCTAATACAAGCAGATACACTCTTCCAATTTGTCGACTCATTCGATTGTTCTTCATAAACATTAATCCGACAGCCTTGTTCTTACTCACCGCCATACTCTCACCGAAGAGATCATGCATACTAAGCCTCTTATCCTCAAGATAAACACTCATTACCATAAAAATCGGTGTTCAAATAGCAACATCGATTGGCTCGTTACCGGGAAAATCATCATCATTCAGCTTTTGAAGATTATTTGCTCCACCACAAAGACGATTTCACGGTGTCTCGGGCGGGGATACCATCACCTTTACTCCATCGGTCACCAAAGCTTTGGTTTTCTGGGATAATCCAGCCCAGAAGCCGCTGCTTTCCTCATCTCAGCAACATACACAGAGAAGAGATCATGAAAATCATTGCAAACTTGCACTCGAGTCCATCATTAATACCCAGGTTGGTTTTTACACCCTCTGTCGGTTTCAGATCTTCAAGTAACACGAAAATTTGGTTATTTAGCTACAAACCACCTGGAGAACACACACTTTTTACCTTAATATTTTGAGCCAGAAATATCTAAAACCTATAGCCAAAATATCTCCAGAAAGATACCCACAAGAAACTATAAGTCATGGCTGGCGGGAAAAACCTAAACCCAGCAACACCGACTAAGGCAGTCAATCAAGGCCCGCCACGTGGAGCGAGCACGCTACGTGGAGAGGCTAGTAGGAGGGTTATGTCTGATGGGGCAGATGCCAGACTTGCCCTCACAACCGACATGCGGGCATACATCCGGGAAAGGACCAGAGCTCGCGAAATACATGAGGAGGCGATTAGGAAAAATAGAGGGAAAGGGATCGTTGGGACTTCTGACCCGAACAACGAACAAGAGGCTGTTTCAGCAGAGGGAGCGTCCCCACAACCGGACTCATACAAGATAGCTCTACAGGCACACATGGAATATGTAGAGGAAATGCGAGTAGGAAATGCGTTGCTGATCGCTGAGGGACTACCACCCCAACCTATCCGCAAATTCAACCCTCCTCAACCCGCACAAACAGAACTACAACCCACTTTCATTCCCCCGAAAACAGTTCAACCCCAGCGGTCAGAAATGGAAGGAAGTAGCCATGCGACTTCACACCCAAGGGGAGATAGGAAATCAGCACTAGGTCGGCTGGGGCCCGTGGTCGACGATCGCGGTGCGACCTGTGGCGCCAAAGAATCTCGACAGTCCGTACCCGCACAGAAGGGCATGGGGACTCGTAAGATCAAGGAGGGCATGTTGCGTTCCCGCCTATTCCCCCGAATCAAGTGGAAATGGGTATCATGAAAAAGCAGAGATAGGAGGCGCAAAAGATGCACGGGCGGGGTTAAAGTGGTTCCAACATAGGGAACAAGTGTGCTTCATCCCAGTATACTAAAAGCGGCGCCGAGAGGGGGAACTCACTACTCCAATTTCATTAATCACCATGGAGCTACGGATCCTCTGGATTGGCTATCCGCTTTTCAAAGCAGAATCAGCATATGTACATCTAGCGACGAGGCCTGGTGCATAGCTTTTGTGGGGTCGATGCAAGACAGGGCAGCATCATGGATCCACAGTCTTCCTCCGGGTTCGATTCTATCATGGGATGATTTGATCAACAAGTTTATAGCAGAATTCAGGTCAGTAGGAGGACCTAAAAAGACACACATCGACCTGCATGAGGTCCGGCAGGGCGAGAATGAGGGTACTCACAGCTACTATGAGTGGTTTTACAAGGTGTATGAGCTAACAAGGGGTTTAGCTGACAACGTCGTTATGAGCAGTTTTGAAACGGGGTTGAAACCGGGGTATTTAAAGTCTTATTTCGCTCTATCCCCGCCAGCAAACTTGCAAGAAATGTTGAGCTCGACTGGGAAGTACATCGCTACAGCAGGAAATGAAGGAGCGTCTTCGACCAACAAAGGTAAACAGAGGACTGAGCACAGTCCGCCAAAGGATACCCGCAGAAATACAGATCGGGATGTCAAAAAGCCTGAGAGGTTTAAGGAAGAGCATTTCACGCCGCTCAGAATATCCTATACGCAGATGCTAAATGAAGTAAGAGATGAAATACCTGAGCCCTACCCGATGGTCCCGGATACACGTCGCGATACGTCCAAATATTGCGGCTATCACAGAGATAAGGGTCATACGACTGACGAATGTATCCAGTTCAAATGAGCAATAGAAAAGTTACTCGCTTGCGGACACCATGATCACGCATACTAAGCCTTTTATCCTCAAGATAAACACTGTTACCGCAAATCCGGTGTTCAGCGCAACATCAGGTTAGAAACTTTATCACTTATTTAAAGGTCACGGGTGCGCCACTATGGAATTGTCACTTGCTAAGTTGGGTCTTTTTAATTTGGCTCCCTGGAAAAATTTCTTGGGTCCTCCACCATGGAATTGTCACTTGTTAAGTTGGGTCGAACGTCGGATCTCAAAGGAACAGTAATGGCTCATCTATGACTACACAACGAGTTTCGACTATCTATTTTTCGTTAATGTGTCTAAATTTCGCATACTTTTTCTTCACGACTCGTCTATAGGGAAATTCTAAGGTGGAGACTCTTATATAAAGAGACATTTATGTGGCTTCATCTGGACCACACAGCTTCATTTCAGAATGAAACTGTGTGTTCTAGATGAAGCCACATAGGTGACTCCTCATATGGAAGTCTCCACCTTAGAATTTCCCGTCTATAGATCTGAATTGACTTGATTTTAAGGCTATGATGACGTGGAGACATGGTGATACTCCGCTCTAAATCCACAAAAAGAGTTGGTGATAAGGTCTCATATTCACCTCATAAGTCAAATAGTCAATATCAACTCACACTATCATCATCGCCAGTGTCTTCACCGTCATCATTTCCCGGAGAGAGACAACAAAAATATTGCATTAATTTCGAATCAATTTATATCTAAAAGCAAACGAAAGAGTATGGTATGACGATGTTGGTAATTGTCTGATGATAAATTCGGGCCTGTTTTACCTAGTGACAATTTGAATCAAGACTAAAAACTAGAAAAGATGTGAAACGGGGGTGGTTTTGTGGTGATTTAGACTAAGCTTGGTATGTTTAATCTCAAGTTGCCTACGTATCCTGTGTATGAATCAGGAATCAAGTCACTTCGTAGTTCTTAGGGTCGTTTATATTGAGGGGCTTTTGCTCTAGGCATGCATGTGCCTTGTCCAGTGTGGACACTGCTTCGTGTCCCTTAAGGAAAGGAATTGTCTGTGTTTATCCCTTGATTCTAGGAGATAATAACGGTATTTAAATGTAGGAGTCTTTATGACTGAGGTTTCTTTCCATATTTATCTTGTAAATATATGCACGTGGACTAAATAAAAGGGGTAGCGCTGGACGACCTGCGTCGAGCCCCCAAGGTCGTTATGACCCGAACTGCGCTAGCCCTGCTCCGTTGCGTCCTGACCGATCTCCCACCTGGGGTTCAGATATGCCCTTAGGCTTAAAGTGGGGCTCTGGGCCTTTAACGTTATTGGTTCATTAAATGTCTAGTAAGTATGGTAATGACACGTGGCGAGGTGCAGTCCGACCTCCATCAATGTAGTTTATCCAGGTTATAGCCATTTCTCCAACCCTTGGTACTGACGTGATACTGTGGAGGGCCTCTATAGAGTCCATTATATATGGGATAATATTTAAGGGTACGATGACTTCAGATGGTTGTGTTAATTTAGCCTGATTGGATGTGCGCCTAGTGGTGGACCAATGACTGGTCATACAATAGCTCAAGCGTCTAAAGTCATCGTACCCTTAAATGAGATCCCCTATATAATGGACTTATGGGCTCCCGGAATATGGTGCCACTACCTAGGGTTGGATAAATGGTTTTCATGGATCCGGGCAATGATGACAGGGAAGACACTGGCGATGATCAAATAATAGTAATGACGGTGATGATGAGTTCGAAGTTGACATTGATGATATGACTTATGAGGCGACTATGAGATTTTATAACCAACGCAACTCTGAGCCTCAAAAACATATATTTTTTTTTTGTATTTAATTTCATACGAATTGCAATTTTCCGAGTTTTTTGGACAACAAAATTCAAGTTCTTGACAAGTCTCAAACAAAAAAAATCTGAAATTTATGTTTTTGTGTTTGGTATTTAATGAGGCTGTTATAAATTTTTCACAAGTGATACAACAACATACTTGACCAGATCAGTCAGCACACTTAACCACCCTGATAGGTCAGGCTGCTCTAAAGTTAACTAAAAAAACTAAAAACTATAAAAACTTGATCACTAGAGCTAGCCAAGGACTGAGCCATGCACAAGGATCGCGGGGCCGGACCAAGACCATCCATGTTTTTTTTTTACACTTAAAAACCTATATAATCTAGCACTAGAGGAGTATTTTGAGTCAGTCGATGTTGTGGGTGACTCCCTAAATATTAATTTCTTGGCTCCGCGTTGACCAGAGGTGACTTCCTGTGGCAAAGCATAAACAACAAACTAACAGTAAGGAAGCCTAAAACAAAAAACATTAAACAATCAAACAAAAACAAGGAAGATGATGAACCGGTACCCGCGGATGTCTTGCCATTCAAGAAAAGAGGGATCCCTCCTTATTCAGTAACGAGTCCAGAAAATGGATCGAACCAGCTGACGGCTGAAAACGGGGTAAGAAGATCATCTAGACAAAGGAATGTTCTTTATCCGTCGCTTTCACTTTCTACCTTGGAGTGTTTTGAAGTATCCGAGGATGAGAAGGATGAAGATGACGACGAGGACGAGTATGAAAACCCTAAAAGCCTTGTCAACGTTAGAAAGGTTGCTTCAAGGACAAAACAGGTGCGTACAATATTTATCTTTGTTTTACGGACGGCCCTTTGAAATTTGTTGTCAATTATGTCACATTTTTTTTTTTATGGTTGTTAGAATGGTTCCTCTTCAAAGTCCTCTAGGCATCAATCATCATATAAAAAAAGGAATAAAGACAAACCATTTGAGGGCCTATCAAATGGTGGTCTTGAAACGTCGAATTCTAGTCGCCTCGACGATGCTACGAATCTCGCCTCAAAATCATCATTAACAACAACAGATGATGGCGATGAAAAAAATGCAAGAGAAGGCAAAGGCAAAGAAAATGAATGGAATATAGCATCAATGACGACTAAAAATGGAGATGAGGGACAAGTAAAGAGGAGAGGTATTATTGAGGACTTAAATTTTCCACCAGCTGAGGTTCAAGTGCTTGAAGAATCAAGCAATGTGTGGACTAGAGATGTTCCAATTTGGTTCCAGTTGGTTCCTTATGATAAACAGTAAGTTTCTATAGATACACACACACACACACTCTCCAACTTACTTCAGAGCATGATATATTACTGCAAATACTAGCTAGCTATATTAATTTCTAGCTGATGCGCCCTATATATGATTCCTCTACACAGGAATGGTAGTGTTGCATTGCCACAATTGTCCTCTTTTTACTTGAGGGTCAAGTAAGTATGCTTACATATATATATCATCATTGTCCTCAGCCCGCCTATATATATGAATTATTTAACTTGTGGACTATTGTTTGTCAACTGCGGGCATGTGTACGTATAGGAATGCCAATAATATGCCAGCTTCCATCATAAAAAAATACTTGGTGAAAAAGTTTGGACTCCAATGCGAAGACGAGGTAATAATGTTTACATTTACATTAAATGTTATCCAATATCTTACGTACAGATATTTGAGAGGTATATATCAAATGAAACGTGGTGTATGTTGTATTAATGCAGGTGGAGATCAGCATGTCCGGTTGTCCAATACCTCCGGAAATGGCGATGAAGGACTTGTTAGGCGCTTGGACACAAACGCAGCCAAGGAAGACGGTTGAGGTTATTATTGGCAATTCTGCAAAGGAATTTGTCATGGTTTTATTTTACTGTCTCAAATTAATTCACTAATCTCTCCTAACACAACATAACCATAACATGTTTGATGTTGACTGATCTAGAGTTCGGTCCAGATCGTGCATACAAAGTCTCACTTTAACTCAGCATAGATCATGCATATATAGTGATTAGTGAAATAGTTTTTTCTGTTCTGATGATTGATATTTCAAACTTTTTATATGTACTCATACTACTACATGCAAATTGCATGTATAGCCTTTCTGAAGAACTAGCTATTGTTTTGTAAGGTTTATATTCATCAGAGATACAGAAACAGCAAACAAATTCTGGTTTTTATTACTTGGTATTGCGTTTGGCCGCAAAATTGTCGTAAAAATTGTATGAAATGATTCGTGTACTTAGCTAGAGATAGGATGTTTTCAAAAGGAAAGCTCAACTCTGAATAAAGATGTCATTCATTACATGGAAACAGATTCAATAATAATAACAAGAGAGCTTTTAATGGCACCACACCGAGTGTAAGGTTCGACTTTTTAGAGGTCAAATGTGGACATTTAACCTCTGGAAAGTCGAACCTCATGTATGGAGTTCAACTTTCCGGCGTTTCAACCTCAAAATGTGGTGTCCCGAAAGTAGGTTTAGTGTGGTGCAAGTAAAGACTCCTAACAAACAATCACAACTCTAAGAACCAAGAAGCATAATACAGACTAAACTACATTACTCCAACATTACGCGTGTCCTCCCACGTTTTTCTTCTTTCCCCCACCACGTAAGGCCTAAGAACATGAATGTACAATATGGACGAAAATTCGCACAGTATGCATTTTACAATGTGTACAAGCAATAAAAATACAGCAACGCACGTAGAAAACTAAAGCTAAACGAGCTACTATGCTAATTTCCATGCTGCCTATCCTGGATCATTTCCCTGAGTTTCATGTATAAACTTAGTTGCTCTTCAAGTGTGAGGTTCATCATTATCTGCAGGAAAGAGAAAGTATTTACTGATGCACTATTACGATACTAGCCCAACTTTTTTGCCTTATGCCATATAAGTAATATGTGATTATACGGACCTGCTCCAAAATGGTCTCAACTGATACGCTCTGAGGCACCAAAAATGATTGATAATATATGTACGCAAATACGCCCATCACCATCTGCACAAACCACCACATGAGTTGCACAACTATCACAAAAGCAGCAGATCGATATTTGAATGATGAGATGTTCAACGCTAAATGATCATTTTAAAGTGCAACATATGGATTTTTGTGAAATCACATTAAAGGGATAGAACCATTTCTTGTGACTCGAAGTAGACAATTATGCCTAATATATAAGGGGTCATTCACATGAGCAGAGGATTAATTGTCTAGCTATCTAATTTTTCTCTTACAATAAAAAAGAACGTGCAGGAACTAGAAATATCACTGCACAAAGTATCGTATATATGTTAACACGTGCATTAAGACCTTCAAAAACACATCCAACTTATCAGTATTCGAAAAGTATCATTTGGATGTACTAAATCACCTGACAATCCATTCTGTCGGTGATTCCACCATGTCCAGGAATGCTATCACCAAAATCCTGCAACAAATAATAAAGGGCAAATAAGTACTTCCACCCAGCACAAGATTATGGAAGATGAGGAAAGGGGAAAAGGAATGAATTGAAATCACTTAACCTTGATATTAAAAGCTCTTTTAAAGCCACTAGCGAAAAACCCTCCAAAAGGTGCTATGATTGAAGCAAAGAGGCCAAGCCATAAAGCATGCCACTGTACAGGGAAAACTTGGATCTCTTTCCAGGGAAACTACTCACCCAAAACAACATGTCAGAATGTATAAAAGTGGCTATGTTCACAAAGGGCTTTCAATACACTAGGGAAAATTTTCAAAACAACAAATGAACAAGACCAACATGCAGTACTCGTATAACTTAAGCCGGTTGAACAGTATGATATGCAAATATTCAAAAGGAAGCTCATATGCGTACTTAGCAACTTCACAAGGCAATCACCCCCTGTGACGATACCATGAATTAAAGAAAATACACGTGACTATATTTCCAAGGGTCAAAACACGTATAGAAAAGCACAAATCAGTTATACATGTTACCAGGTGTGTTATGAGGAGGTCACCGGCTTGTAAACACCCTCTTTGATTCAATCCACTCATTTGATATATATATATATATATATATTATGAACTGGTTTGATACCTGTTGAAAGATGGTTCCTATAGTATTAGATAATATTTAATATTTCCTATAGTGTTAGGTAATATTTATTTATCTTTTACTAGTGCTAATCCCTATATTTTTTAGCTCTAGTTCTCTGTTTTCTGTCTAAGCAAGGATAATGAACAGTAAACTGTTTTTACTGTTCATAGCCGTTGCTTCTTGGTTATAGCCGTTGGAGGCTTCCCTTTATATTGTAATCAACTCCTTTCTTACCCGATAAGGAGTTTTAATCTATTGAAAGAGTTTTTCTTTTCATTCTCTCTCTCTTTTCTCTAATTCTACATGGTATCAGAGACTGTTCTTTCAAAAACTCTTTAATCTCTTACTCCTAAATGACTACTGAGAATTCTTCAGAGGTGAACTCAAGGGAAGAAGCTTCAAATTCTTCTTCCTGGACCTCTGACCCCTCTATGTTGTCATTTTCCACTCAAAAACTCAATGGTGACAATTATCTCCAGTGGTCTAGATCCATCAGGCTTCTCATTACTGGGAAGGACAAGGAAGAATTCCTTACTGGAGAAAGCAAGGCACCAGAAAAAGGCCAACCCAACTACAAGAAGTGGAGGGTTGACAACAGCCAAGTTATGGCAATTCTTTTAGGGTCTATGACCTCTGATACTGCTGAGAACTTCATTCTCATGGACACTGCTGAGGAGATTTGGAACGGGGCTGCTGAGTTATATTCAAAAAGTGAGAATATCTCTGCAACCTATGAGATTGAAGCTAAAGTGCAAGATATGAAACAAGGTGATCTCAGTGTCACCCTGTTCTACAACATCTTTGTCTAAGTCTTGGCAATGACTTTTGGCGTGGAAAACATTTCTGGCATCTACTTTGAAGATGCAAAGACTTATAAGTCTTTGAAAAATCAAAGAAGAATCTTCAAATTCTTGATGGGACTTAATTCCAACCTTGATGATGTGAGGGGAGAATTTTAAGCAAAAACCTCTCCTCTATCAAAGAGGTATTTGTTGATGTTAAACATGAAGAGAGTAGGAGGAAGCTCATGTTGAGTAATAATACTCCTCCTACATCTCGGAAAGCGAAGGTTTCATTTACTAAGAGTACTCCTCTACCTCACCCAATCAAAATCGAAACAAAAGTACACAAAGCCACATCTGTGATCATTGTAAAAGGACAGGCCATACAAAGGAGACTTCTTTGGAAACTCCATGGCAAGCCTCTAATTGGAAACCTAAGAATTATGAAAATTTCGCCAAACTTGCTACCATTGAGGAACAAAGGTCCGAACCGAGTTTAGTAAAGAGCAAATTGAGGCTCTAAAAAGGCTTCTATCTGCTCAAACTCCTCGAGACCATTTGCTCCTCGGGCGGATCGCAACAATGGCTAATGCAGTGTGTGCTTTAATGCTTATACCGGTAATCATGTGATTAAGAATATATGCGTTGATTCGGGGCCTCGGTCATATGGACCGAAACCCGAACTCTTTATCAAAATCACCAAGTGTGAGTCTCACACACCGTTATTAAAATTCTTGATGGGACTTCTTCCCAAGTCTGGCGCACAGGGGATGTGGCCATTAGTGAACAAATAACACTAAAAAATGTCCTTTATGTTCCTAACTTGCAATGTAATCTATTGTATGTTAGTAAAGCGTAAAGGACTCAAAATGTCTTTATTTTGTTTCACTCTAATATTTGCCGATTTGATTTTTGCTCCAAGAGGGTGATTGGCAGTGCTAAGGCTTATTCTGGGCTATTTGTTTTCAAGACTCAATTCACTGACAAGTTTTTTGAGGAGATTCACAGAGGCCTAGCTAGTTTTAACATTTACATTTCCCAATTGTAATCAGATTATGTTACTTCATTATAGACTTGGTCATCCTAATTTTGCTTATATGAAAAATTTGTACCCTGATCTGTTTAATGGAAAGAAAATTTCTGATCTTCATTGTGAAGTTTGTCAACTTGCTAAACATACTAGATCTATCTTTCCTTGTGGAGGTTATACTCCTTCTAAACCTTTTTCCATGATACACAGTGACATTTGGGGTCCTTCTAAGAAGACTACAACATCTGGAAAGAGATGGTTTGTAAGCTTCATAGATGACCACAGCAGGGTCACTTGGCTTTTTCTCTTGAAAGAAAAATCTGAAGTGGGGGGTATCTTCAAGGAATTCTGTGCCATGATCAGAAATCAGTTTGACACCAGAGTTCAAATTCTGAAAACTGATAATGGTACAGAATACTTTGAAAGATCCCTCACTCAGTTCTTCTCTGATCAAGGGATAGTTCATCTTAGTACCTGTGTTGATACACCCCAACAAAATGGGGTAGCAGAAAGGAAAAACAGGCACCTGTTAGAAGTGGCCAGAAGCCTTATGTTCACTATGCATGTTCCTAAATATCTATGGGGAGAAGTCGTTTCTTTACAACTACTTACTTGATTAACGAGGATGCCTCGAGGTCCTAAAATTCAAAACTCCAATAGGGGTGCTCAAAGAAAGCTACCCTAATTCTCACCTTTTGGCGGTCTCCATGAAAGTGTTTGGAAGTACATGTTTTGTACATGTCCACTCCCAACACAGGGTAAACTTGATCCAAGATCAACTGAAATGTGTCTTTATTGGGTACTCTTCCACAAAAAGGGTACAAGTGCTCTCGCCCACTACAAGAAAAATGTACACCACTATGGATGTTACATTCTCTCGAAAATGTGCCTTACTACAACACTTTGATTAGGGGAGGATTTGATGAATATCACAACTCTTGGAACATGGTACATTCCAGGAGATGGTGATTATCAAAATCCAAACCCCTGGAAACCAAGAGAATGGTACTACCGCCCTGGAGCAGGAACATGGAACAAAGGGACTCTGGTCCTACCAATCACACAAGTGAACCTAATATCATTGTGTATACTAGAAAAAGGAAAGCTGCACACCAGAATCCTGAGATCTCTGAAAGTGATTCTAGATCTGATAATAGTTCACCTAATAAGGAACAAGCGTCATCGAATCTATCTCGAAGGATCCTCGAGATCATCGACAAGTCCGAGGATTCCACCGAATCGATAAAAGACACTATAGCACAAAGGAAAGGTATAAGAAGTGTGTCTTTGCGCTCATCCTTTATACAACTTCATTTCCTATGATCAACTTTCACCTCGGTTCCATGGCTTCACTTGCGGCTGGACAAGATTAACATTCTAAGAATGTGCATGATGCTATGAAAGTCCCTGAATGGAGGATGCACTTAAAGATGAAATGGATGCTCTCATAAAGAATAAAACACGGAGCATCACCGATTTTGCAAAGGAAACATCCGGTGGGTTGTAAGTGGATTTTCACTTTGTTAAATATAATCTTGATGGATCTCGAATAGGTATAAAAGCTAGGCTAGTGGCCAAGAGTTTCACTCAATCCTATGGGATTGATTATCATGAAACCTTTGCCCCTGTTGCCAAACTAAATACCATCAGAATCCTCATGAGCATTGTAGTTAACCTTGATTGGTCTCTCACCCAACTGGATGTTAAAAATGCTTTCCTTTATGGGGACATTCAAGAGGAAGTCTACATGTCTCTCCCCCCTGGATTTGAGGGCCTAGGGGAGAAAGGGAATGTGTGCAAACTCCAAAGGTCTCTTTATGGACTAAAACAGTCCCCAAGAGCATGGTTTGGCCGGTTCACCACTTTTATGAAGAAGAATGGCTTTAATCAATGCCATTCAGATCATACTTTGTTCACAAAGTTCAGATCTGGGAAAACTACTGTGTTAGTAGTTTATGTTGATGATATCATCTTAACAGGAGATGATCATGATGAGATCAAGAACATTAAAACTGTTCTAGCCTCTGAATTTGAAATAAAGAACTTAGGCAATCTGAAGTACTTCCTTGGCATGGAAATTGCTAGAAATTCTGAGGGCATTTCTATATCCCAAAGGAAGTATACCCTTGACCTCCTAAAGGAGACTGGTATGATGGGGTGCAAACCCGCAAAAACACCTGTTGAACCTGGCCTAAAACTAGGAAATGAACCTAATAGTCCTCTTGTGGACAAGGGAAGATATCAAAGACTTGTTGGAAGACTTATTTATCTATCACATACAAGACCTGATATCTGTTTTGCTGTAGGTTTGATCAGCCAATTTATGCATGCACCTACTGAAAGACATATGCAAGTGGCTGAGAGAATCCTCAGATTTCTCAAGAAGAATCCTGGACAAGGTCTTCTCTTCAAAAAGAATGCATCAAGGGGGGTAAGAATCTACACTGATGCTGACTATGCTGGGGATCAAACCAATGGGAGGTCAACTACAGGGTACTGCACTTATGTTTGGGGCAACCTCACTACATGGAGAAGCAAGAAACAACATGTTGTTTCTAGGAGCAGTGCAGAATCAGAATTAAGGGCTTTGGCTCTTGGTGTTTGTGAAGGAATCTGGGTGCAAAGGGTGCTTAATGAACTAGGTTTCAAAAATCCTGAACCCATTCAAATCCTTTGTGACAACACTTCTGCCCTAAGTATTGCAGAAAATCCTACTCACCATGACAAGACCAAACATGTTGAAGTGGATAGACATTTCCTAAGAGAAAAGGTTGACAATGGGGACATAACTCTTATTCATGTGAAGTCCCAAGACCAAGTTGCAGATGTTCTTACAAAAGCTGTGTCTACACAAGTGTTTAACCATCTTCACTCCAAGTTTGGCTGCATCAATATCTACAACCAAACTTGCGGGGGAGTGTTGAAAGATGGTTCCTATAGTATTAGATAATATTTAATATTTCCTATAGTGTTAGGTAATATTTATTTATCTTTTACTAGTGCTAATCCCTATATTTTTTAGCTCTAGTTCTCTGTTTTCTGTCTAAGCAAGGATAATGAACAGTAAACTGTTTTTACTGTTCATAGCCGTTGCTTCTTGGTTATAGCCGTTGGAGGCTTCCCTTTATATTGTAATCAACTCCTTTCTTACCCGATAAGGAGTTTTAATCTATTGAAAGAGTTTTTCTTTTCATTCTCTCTCTCTTTTCTCTAATTCTACAATACCTATAGATGCTTGCATCTATGTCCTATGACCAATATTGGCTTAATATCACCAACTTAATAGTCTGCACTGTCAACTACTAATTTCCGCCATATTTGCTGTGCATCATACATCCTTAGTTAACCTTCTTTGGTCCATTTGTAACATAGCCCAAAAAAAATTAACCTTAGAAAATGAACGAGTAAATTTCACTGGGACATTTTTGGCTAAGTTTAGCCTCAAAAGTATACCTCCAATGCCAATAAAGGAATTTGAGAATACATCAGATTATGTTGAGGCCTTATGCAGTTTTGATTAACTTTGCAATAATAAGACTATAAGCTCGTTTTGTGCTGAAGAACAAGGCCAATTGGCTGCTGAGAACCAGCTGTAATTTAGATCCAATTTTTTCACTTGAGTAGTGTCAGATTCTACTTTGTAATGTTACATTGGTTAAATTTAGTTCAGCTGGCTTGGACCATGTACAATGTATGTCGAACGATGATTACTTGCCATGTCCTCAACAAAATTTTAACCATCTTTCTCACCACCCTTATCACGCAACAAAATAAAAAGAAAAAAGGAGCAAACCAATTAGCTCAAAGTAATCAAGAAGTCTTTCACTCGTAAATATTCTATGATACACAAATATCATGAAATTATTCCAAAATGTGGGTCTATAAGCACAGAACTGATATACCCAAAAAGAAGGGAAAGAAAACAAACATAGTAAACTTGTAAGTATAACATACCCATTGTGGTGCCCACTCAGGTAGAGGGAAATACTCTGGCTTAAAAAGAGGGCCAGGATCACAGTGAAGCCATCCCGTAGATAAATCCTGCATGTACACCACTTGGTCACTTCAAATTAAGTCTTATTATGTCTTAGCATTATGTATGTTCAAGTGCAACCTAGGTTGATACATAGCACTTGACTTCCATTGTTGAACACAATAGCTTTGGGATCAGATGTACATTTTTTTCTTTTTCTCATGATTTGGAATGACCAAAATTATGCTGCAGCAGATGTATGCAAATTAACTATTTCTGCTTTCGCAACAGTTAGCAGGGGAGGTTAAATGGCACTGTCTATGTTCATGTTTCTTTAAAGGGTGTGAGATGAGCAAACAGCATCTTTAAAGATCAAAATACGCCATACTTTTACCATGATGAACTTAGTTTTTCATCTTCTTTTTCTTATTATCCAAATATACTTTCTGCATTGGAACCTGGTGATTCAATTTATATTCCATGGTTACATATGTTCTCTGGAATGGATAAACCTCTCTCATGCAATTTTTAGCTACATTTTTTCAAGGATTTCTCCTCTCCATTTGTTGTTGAAAAATGAGGACAATGAATGATAACCAAGCAGCATTGCACCATACCCCAAAAAATATATAATTGACTTGATGTTTAAACTCAAATATATAATAAATTACTTAAAGAAAATTACCTTCCTAGGGCAAGTAAGCCACTGGAATCGAGCGAAAAAATTAGCAAGCTGCACGATATAAGCAAATACTCAAGGTTTTGACAACAGCTGGAGAACAAGTCACAGCACTCAACTTCAAAAAGAAAAACAAAACAAAACAAAACAAAAACACTGAAGATGTAATAGTTTATTTCATATGAGTCATGTGATTCGTTGAATTATCATCTCTCCCTAAAACTTTAAGTTGATGGGGAGGTAGATAATTAACATTATAAACACTTCAACACGCCCCCTCAAGTGTGGGCCTATAATTACAAAGTTGGGCCAACATGGCACACAAAGGCATACAAGGGCACTACAAGGCCAACAGAGGCCCAACACTTGAATAATATAAATGGGAAAGCAATGTTGGCAGAAAGGTTTGAACTGAAGGCCTCCTGCTTTGATACCATGTCGAATTACCACCTCTCCCAAAAGCTTAAGCTGATGGGGAGGTAGATAATTAACATCTTAAACATTTCAACATGGTTTCAACCAGAAACCATGAGTTAACCCCTTTGGACGTTTTTGTCACTTATCAAGGAAACTACTTCTAAAGCCAATAAGAAATTGAATCAAGGAAACTACTTCTAAAGCCAATAGGCCAGAAAGCCCGAACAAAGAGCTGTTATGAAGGCAACTTCTTGTGACACTGATAGTCACTGAAAAATCAAGAATTCGGTTATCATGGTACATCAGATACACCATATTTTCAGCAATGTGCATACTAAGAGAAAAAACTCAGTAAATATTTGAACAATACATCAGGCCTTGGTACAAACGTCCAATATTTTTAGAAGGTTTAGCATTGACACATCCGAGAATGCTGACGGAATTAGGAACAGGGCAAATATATTACTTCAGATAAAGGGACATAGCTACTCACCACAAATGCAGACACAATAGTTGAAACCGATGCTCCAATGAAGCCTTCCCAAGTCTTCTTGGGTGATAACTTGATTAAAGGAGTTCTTCCAAAGAAGAACCCAAAGAAATAAGCAGCTGTATCATTGATGACGATCAGTGATGCTGGAAGAATGAACCTGCACCATGGCTAATCGGTTAGAAGTCCTCAATCAGTTGAATGGTATGTAGGTGTAACTGTTACAAACAGTGGTGCTAGAAAAACTACAAATTGGAACAATTCAGTCGTTCAAAAACAAAGAAATGCAAGCCCGTTAAAATATGAGGATTTTCTTCTCAAGAACCTCAAGTTCAATTCAGATCCCTTAAAACTCTGATGCAAAGCGAATGGCATTCAATGATTTTTATAGATAATGCCGACTACTTCAAACTAAGGCAAGAAAATGTGTACTGCAAGCTAGGGAGATGACAAGGGAAGGGAGAAAGTCCCAGCATACTTAATGTGACAGCAACATGCCAGCTACAGTCTTTAAATACACTAGCAGCTTGTACAGAATGTCGAAGAATGATCTTACAAATACTGCTTACCAGAAAATTCCTTCAAAAATATTAGCTACTGTGAAGGAAGATTGTGTGAAAACCACAATCAGAATCATGTGTGTCCATGCATATTGGCCAAACTGATACTTGTACATCTTCTTCTTTAGTGTCAGAATGAACCACACAAAACCTGAAAATTAAAGCGATAAGAGGATTACACTAATATGCCATCTGGTTTTTTACTGTCCAATCTCTCAAACATTAGTGCTTCAAAAGAATGCACAAAATTTATAAACTATAGGAAGATGAAAAGAATTAGTAGGCACAAAAAAAGCGCAACCACTACTATCTAGACTCTAGATTAAGTCGTTGTTAGGACATATGCATCGCTTGTATGTCTAGCTTATGATCTCAAAACACTTTCACAGCTACAGTTTTTAATCAGAGTGTCAAATCTCCAGGAAGGTAATGCTGAACTGAAATCAACTAAGATATCCAACAAAAAATCCGTCAAATGCATTAATGAGACGGTTCAGACATAAGCAATTAAAGAATATTACAAAGAAAGGTTGATGAACAAACCTGCAATATACAAGAAATAGCAGGTAACCATATGATACTTGACAAATCCGCTCACAAATTTGTGCAATATTTTATCTGAAATGACGGTGTTCACGAGTCTCTGGCTGAGCATTCGGCCATATACAAATAGCATTGCAGTGAAGAAGAAATGCCTGAACAGGAAAAGGAACAAAAAGCAGAGGAAAATGAGCTAGATATAATCAGGTCATTCAATAAAGGTTAATGAAGGTTAACGAAGCTCTTCATAACAAGTTAAACATATCTGCGCCAGAGTTACAGGGATAAAACATAGAGCCTGGACAGTTTAAGCAACTGAGCTATATGTTGAAAAGAAACTCGTTTATCCTAATTTTCAAAGGAAATTATTATACAAAGGAGCAATGATAAACAAGTTAATATCGAAAATATATGCAGGTAGCACAAATTCATCTGGTAATATCCTCCTTGGAGGATAATTTAAGACAGGAGAAAAAGAAGATTGTTAACATAATCAACTTCTATTCTTACAAAGCACCCAGATACAACCTACTTACTCTACCCCACTCTTCTGCCATTATAGCAACGATGGTCCAATTTCATTGCAGAGAATTACAGGCAAGGATCCTGTCATTGACACTACTACCTTTGGGCTTCAGCTAATAGAAGTACATAATTTCCTCAGCCCCAGCTAAAATATACACTGAAAACCACTAATTAGATACATCCAAAAGGTGTGCCTAATCTACACAAAACCTATTGTGACCTATTCCTCCCAGAATATTATTAACTTTTCAACCTTCAATATAATCTAAAACCATTCCGTTCGATGGATACTGAAGATCATAAATGGTGGATGCACAACTTCCCGACTTCATCACCAGAAACTTTCTGCAATTACAGAACACACTAGTAATTTCTATACAGCTGGAAAAATATATATTCTCCTTATACATAAACTCAACCCAATTGGAAAATTACGGTTCTTACTAAGAGGAAATTTATCAGAAGGTATGCTTTATCATTCTACCTCCACATGGTAGACTACCTACCCTAGAAAAAGTTACGAAAAGGGGATCCTTAAGAAACTGATTTCAGACTCCTAACAAAAAAAGGATCCTTAAGAAACTGATTTCAGATTCCTTGCGGGAAAAAAAAGGATCCTTATTCTCAAGTCAAACTCAACCGAAGCAAGGGTGAAAAATGAAGAGATAGTCACAGCATTACCAGTAAGCCTTCCAATACAAAGAATAAAAAGGTTGAAACCTATAGAACCTCACGTACCAATTTAATAGCCTGAATCCTGGTAGTTGCTTATCTTCAAGTGTTCGCCTGAGGATATTGAACAACTCTCTGGCCATAAAAATCTGAATCACCACTACTGTTGCCCATATGTAAAGATGACCCATGTAGATTATTAGGGCAAAGCCCCCAATCATCCAGAAAGATGAATAAACACGAACAAACATCGATCTGTATTTATTTCGATCATTAACAAGTAAATGGCTTCCATTGTCTCTAACAGCCTCACTAGGAACCTATAATGGGAAAAACAGAATTAGATATTGGAATCTTTCACTGTAAAGGAAGCTAGATACACTAAACATTAGAGACCCTCACTTTCAGCAGCACCCCTCCTATTTCTTAGTTATAAATTCAAATTCATAATGCTATACCCAAGTCATAAGAATCACATTTTATTTTTTCCTTCTTATCCATTTTTACCACAAAGGAAATAAACATAAATCAGAAATGGAAGTAAAACTTAAAAAAGTTCAAGAAAAAACACAGTAGGAAGGGAAGATACCTATGTAGCATGTGACTTCAAACATGAAAAAAGAACGCATAAATACAATGTTCTATAATAAATTGATTGTTATCTCTTGTGGGGCATTAATAACCTGGCAGTGTGGCCAAGAGTAGGCATTCATACTTATTACATTGGGAGTTTAAGCTTTCATTGAGACACGGATGGTGTTTGTTTGTTGTTTGTGGTTAATTACTCACTACACTGGCTTTTCAACTGAACTAATTTCTTCAGTTAGACTATTTCTGTTGTAGAAAATCAAGTAATTACTAGCGGGGGGGAAAACAAGAAGGTTGTAAGAACTACAGCTTAGGTCATCTCATCCCTTATAACACTAACTATCATTTTTACATGGAACTATGATGCAAAATAAATGGACAAAATTCACTTAACACAAAACATGACAACAAGTCCAGCTAATCAAGAACTCAAATTAGACCAACCAATTGAAAGCTAAAAGCAAAATACATCTATGATTCCACAATAAACATTCACCTCATTTGAACCCCTGCGTCGACGAAACCGTCCACTACCAGGCCCTCCAGGGACACCTTGACCACTATCCCTCTGCATATCCTAGTTCCAAATTCCAAATTCCAAACCTTTTTCCTTCTTTCCAAATCCTCCAATATCTTTCAGACGGAACTGAAACATTGCAGAAGCATATACATAGATACGAGCATCAAATTAGAACTAAAATTAACTGGATAAAAAAGCATTCTAAATACAGAATCAAAGAAATTGATTTAAAGACCAAGGAGAAATTCATGCATAGACCGTAAAAATACAGAATATGAACAAAAAGACATGTTTACAAAAAGAGAAAAAGTTAAACAACTGCATGCATATACATACAACATACATATACATGGAGTGATGCAGAACTGAAGGTAGAGAGATCAGTCGCGAGTGGAGAAGTGTGATCAGATCGATTTTTTTTGTTTTATTATATTATTATATTTTCTTTTTGGTTTTGGGAAAAAGTATATAAATCTGCCGCCATGGCCCGCCCAGATTGGTGTCAAATTATACTGGAGACTGGAGTATTATTTTTTCAATTTCGGCAAGAAACGAGTCGAGCGGTTTGTGAACACTTCGAGTTTGATTTAACTTTTTATTCGAATAATTTTGTTGGATGCAGTTTAAGACTGAATAAGCTTGACTCGAATGCTAATTAAGTCAATTTCAAGAATCCTCTAACTCGGCTCGTGAGCATGCTCAAATTGAAATTAAACATGTTTTATTTACCTCAAAAACAAGCTTGAGTTCGGTTTAACCTTAAAGGTGTTTGTAATCGAATTTAAGTTCGATAGTCATGTCAAGTTTGTATTCAGACCGATAGACTCGAGTCGAGTGTGTATCCAGATTTTAGCAATTCTTCCCAAGAGATTACATCATTTTTATCACCAAAATGAGCCCTTTCTGTAATGGGCTTCTATTTTTTTCATAATAAGTTTTACAAGCATCATACCAAACCTATAACTATGACATCACAGTGACAACCGACTTTTAAAAAAGCCTGTCACAGTGCCACTAATGGCATCACATACTTTCACTATACATACATCAACTACAGACACAAAACCTTCAACTCCTTTTTGGTAATTTGACATCAAAAGTGGATACTACAATCTCTACATTTACAGTAACTAAGTGAATACACCTACCAGTAGCAAAACATTGCTTAGTGCACAGAAAAAACCCTTAAAAATCCATAGCATCTTCTGACCCCGCGGACGATATTGGCCCGAGGGATTCTCCCTTAATAGTTGCCAGAACTTCAAACTGCCTTCTTGTCGTATCCATTTCGAACTGCCTTCTTGTCGGACCCATTTCAAACAGCCTTCTTGCAGATTCCCCGTTATTCCATCTGAAAGCATGGACCATAAAACGAATATTAACATCTTTCTGAATCCTTGACAGGTCATCAGGGTTCAAGTAGAAAGGATCTTGGTCTTGTTCACCATCAACATATTGATACATCGGCATACACCGAGACGAGAGATAAACCAAGTTCATTGGTCCACATTTCATCAAGACTCCACCTTTCAGCACTCTATACACTGTGCCTATCATTATCTCGCCTTTTTTAGGCATGAAAGCACGACAGCAGAATTCTACATGGAAAACAACACGACGGGATGATGGGCACTCGCAAGAAACACAGTTGGCAGCTTTCTCTTTCACTATACTCAATATTTTGGTTACAGCAAGAAAGTAGCCGATCTCTTCTGTTGCTTTTATCATTGAAAGCTGGTATAAGAGGCATGTCATGACCAAACTTTTAGGAATCTGCAGATTCTCCACACCTCCCTTTATGTATTCGACAGGAACAATCACACGTGAACGAAGTTCTGTGTCATACAGCATAATGGAACCCTACACCAAAAATAGATAGTTCGTCGACTAGGTCAACATTGTCTAGTAACCTAGCTCTCAAGATGTAAAATTCCTCATGCAATGCAATATGATCTAAGCATCATAAGGTAAGAAACATGTGAGTGCAGACAATTTCAAGAGTTGTGGACAATATAAAGCAAGTGAAACGATTAGGCCACTATGGCTTTTATTTGTCACCACCGAAATAAAGACACTTAAATAACCCATAGGAAAGTGATTTAAGAAAGCATTAAATATTTATATGCAACTTCTAAACATAGATATATGCAAGTAATGAGATGCAGACTTCCAACACCGTGCACGAGTCAAGACACCGAGAAAGTCTTCATACTCGTATAGGAAATGAAGGTTTGGCTTATACTAGCACCTTGCACCAAAAGAACAGCACATAAGCAGGTAGCTGAAAAGGGTGGCACAAAAACTATTTAAGCGAACACAGGGATGACCTTGAGCTTGAATGTAACTTAAGATTTACATTTGCTCGATATATTTGACATCAAGGTCCACCTCAAAAACCAAGATTAGCCACTCAAGCTAGACACATGCAGTTTATCACTTCAACTGAGACATAGCTCACACAGCACGAGTCCCATCATCGAGACATAAACAGTAAAGTTCAAAACATTATTGAAGAAACCTTTCTTTTCTTTTTTCTTTTCCCTAGCACACAACTCCCAAGTTTATTACATCAAGGTTTTTTTTAGCGTCTCATACAAGAGATCTTGCTTAACACTATCTGCCTGTATTTTCTAAAACTCTGACCAGCCAAAACGCAGATTTGTTGAAGTAAAAAAAATCAAATTCACCAGAGCATGAAATTTCCTGCATTGAGCTATGTATCTCTCTATCTCACTCTCACTTGAGCATAGGTTCAAATGATGATGCAAAACAAACAACGGAACTCGATTCTTTACGATACTCGTGTATCTCTCTATCTCACTTGAGCATAGGTTCCAATGATGACGCAAAACAAACAACAGAAATCGATTCTTTACGATACCAAATCAAGTTAGAAGTTTTTTCGTGCATCCTTGTCTCAAGAATTCTGTAACACCCCCATACCCCGGGCCTGGTAGCGCTAAATGAGTCATAAATGGCCCCAGACCCCGGGTCTGGTAGCGCTAAATGAGTCATAAATGGTCCAGTCAACTGCTTAGACCGTCGTCCTCGCTTGGTCTAAAAGGGCTAACCCGAGTTGACAAGACCTTTATGTCTCACACTTACATGGGGGTGAGCAGGACTTTACTTTATCGATGTGGGACTTTACAAATTCTATCGGATATAGTGGAGTAACAAGTGTATAATCCTTCTTATATGCCCTTATCACATTGTGATTTTCTGAATATCGACAAGGAAACCATATGATAAATTAAGGTAACAAGGTAGCTATGTTGGGCAATTCAAGTTTCTCAAAACTCGGACTATAATATTACCTGCTACCTCAGTGTGTGTTCTTTTTTAACACCAAATACACAGTATTAAGATCTTCAAAGCTAATCAATAGAATGTGCTGAAATCATGTCAAACTCCAGAAGAACACGCTCATAGAAATTCTAAAGTTAAATATAAAATTCAAGCAGAAACGAAAACAATTATGTAAAGCAAGATCAAAGTTACCCTCAAACTCAATTTTATTTGCTGATGCTCCCTATATAGCAAAAAAAAAAGGGCAAAAACAGACTATTAAACGTGTCAAACCTAATACAAGAGAACTAGTACAATAAGATAAAGTGTATGGAAAAAAAATCAGTTCAACAAGAAATTAAATAGGAAGAAATGCCCTAAAATAACAAAAACAACTTGAGAAAAAAAAAATAGAAATTGCATGCGTCTTGTCGATTAAAAGCTCACATGGGAAAAAAAATGGAACAAGTGAACTGTATGCTTAGCTGGGAATTCGATCAAACAAGTGAGAGCAAGAAATTTCGACAAATCGGCAGGTAAGATTCATAAGGAGAAGAAGATAACAGAAAATACAACTCGGATGCATCAAAACATAAAAGAAAAACAATTAATTCTTACCAGAATACGAAAAATCCGGAGAAATAGGAGCAATTAATAAAAATACTCACAATTTCATTGAATTTGAGCTGTTGCTTTGGAGCATAAAGTAAATGAAGGACGAGTTTTTAACACCTTCGAAAATTTTCAATTCCCGGTCGAACCCTGGTGTGTAAATTTCGAATTTCCCATGTTTGGTACCGAGAAAAGTTTAGAAAATAACAATGTTGAGAATAGACTTATTATCAGCTTCACAAAAATACTATCGGTGCATTTTAATTTATTTTTTTCCATTTACTTTTCTACATCATCTAATCACCACAAGATAGCGCAGTACTTAAAAATATCAATTTGATCAATTTGATAACTTTTAAAACTATCACTAACAATTGATCGGATTTGTATTTTCGCGGAAATTCAAAACATCATCACTTTTAACTTCTACCCCTTCTTCTACAACCTTTCTTCATTACTT
The DNA here is from genome assembly GCA_026214975.1 of Gentiana macrophylla. Lineage (NCBI taxonomy): Eukaryota > Viridiplantae > Streptophyta > Magnoliopsida > Gentianales > Gentianaceae > Gentiana > Gentiana macrophylla. The sequence goes on along the minus strand of CM047810.1, from coordinate 2,315,724 downwards.
GTTTTGTTTGTTTTAGGTTCTACCCCTAGAAATCAATATCGTGTGGATTTTTGTAACATGGATTTGCATTTCGATTTGTTTTTGTAATATGTTTCGTTTTTGGTTGCTGGAAGAGAAATTCAGTTTTTTGGTATTTTTTAAAACATCATCACTTTTAACCTACGATTATGTAGCCCGATCTTCCTTTATCCGGAAGAACCTAGCGTATAACATTAAATTCATTACTTGTTTTGTTTGTATTCAGGTTGCTGTAATAGAATTGGTAGAAAGAAAATCAATAGAGTTATAATACAACGTGTGTGTAATTTATTTCGATTTATATGGAGTTCTTTAAAACATCGAAGATTTGCATTTCGATTTGTTTCAACTGTAATACCCCAAAAGCACACCAAAACAACATTTTGGTTGAAATCTTGGAAGAGATAGAGTTGAAATCGGAGGTTCATTATTTTTGGTATTTATCTTTAAGCACAACGCACGTGGTGCTACCCACCACGAGGTATCGTTTGCAACCTATCGATTGGATCACACCGATAGCCACTGGGAAAGCCCGATGGTGCACGCGTTCGCGAAGTCCCCCGCCATTTAGCCGTTTATAGGCCAGCGTGAGTTATTCACTTTATCGACCGCCCACACATCGCGATATAGCTAGGTGCCTTACAAGAGTGTTACGATGTTTAGTCTTTTACTACACAAGTATGTTTATTATTAATTGTTAACTAGCCACCTAAATATTTTCAAGTAAGCTCCTCACAAATACTACTCTCTTACTTAGACCTAGACAAGGACAATCCCTATACATACACGGACATTGAGGAATACTAATTCCATGAAAGCACAAGCCATTCATACCCTTCCGACGGTCCCGAACTTCAACTCCCTTGAAGAGTACATTCGGTGCGGAACTAAACGCATCGAAGCTTAATCCAGGCTTGTTCATGTTCATTTATTGTTATTAAATCAAGATATAACATTTAGAACTCATCTCATAGCTTAAAACAATCAAAATAACATTTAAAACAAGGTGTTGAGGGCGCCAACACCTTTGGCGTGCGCTTAAAAATGCATCGAGAGACTCTTCTAAACTCTGTTCAGTTTGGGGCGCCAAAGCCTTTGAAGCGCGCCAAAAATATTCCAGAAAGTCACCGAACTCTCTGGTTCGAGTTTGGAAGCGCGCCAAAAGCTTTGGTGGGCGCTAAAAGCAGTAAAAGCTGCATAAAACAGTTTCTGACTCTATCGATTTCTACTCAAACCCAACCAAGTTTAAACATCAAATATACATCCAAATAGCATCAAAACATGTCTTAAACATGCTATAACACTTTGCATTACAACAACAACAACTAGCATGATTTCTAAACACAAATCATACCCAAAACACAACCTTAACACCATAAAACTTTAATTAAACATTATGAATAGCCTCTTTACCTTAAATCCAAAGCAAAAGCAAGCAAAAGCAAAGCAAACGGCAGCCACTCGAAACTCCAACTCAAACCTAATTGATCAACAATTAAACCTAAATTAATTATGATCAAAGGTTGCTAGACAATCTAAACTACTGAAACTAACAACTTTCTACAACCAACCACGATCAAAGTGTGAAGAAACTAAGATTAGGGTTATTTTCTTACCTCGATAAAACCACGAATATTTTGGTATCAAACGATCTTGAAAACTCACGATGCTCCTCGCTCTGATTTGGCCGAAATCGGAGTAGAGATGAACCGTGAATTTGAAGAAGTCTCTTCTCCTTCTCCTTTGCTCACCATTCACAGGACTCTCTCTCTCTCTTTTTTAACGTATAACTCTTTGCTGATAACTCCCTTTCTTATTAGTGGGAGGTTTAAATGTAGAAAATAACTCCCAAAGAGTTATTACCATTTAAGTCCTCAAAACAACCTCCTAATTACCAATTAACCCCAAAATCTTTTAAATATATAGGTTTGAATTTTATATATATATATATACTTTAAATCATTTAATTAAATAACACGTAAAATCTGAGTTTAGTTAAAAGACTCTTTTGTCCTTTTCCGAAAAGTCGGGATGTTACATTCTTCCCCCTTAAAGAAGTTTAGTCCTCGAAACTTGCCGGATAACACCACTCTCATCTTAGATACCGACACTTGCCTACCTTCTAGTTCACTTTCAAACAAACCAACAAAACGTTATCTCCAATTGATTTGAATCTTAGTACTTTCGTCATGAAGACTTCAACGCGCGTCCATCACAACTAATCTAGTACTTGGACTCCAAGAACCACTCTATCTTAAACACACATTTCATCTACCTTATACTCAACTCTTCTAACTTAACTTCTTGAGCTCCTCCTATAACACTTTGTCCCAAAAAGTCAAATGTCAATCCACTAATTAACATGTAGTATTCTTCTTAGGTTCTTCATCCACTTTGTCACCTTACAATTTGTTTCAATACTTATACGAGGGTTGCTTTGACCTATACATCCGCCTTACCTTCAAGAAACTAGCTATTAACTTAAGGAACTTCAACTCCGTCTTGTTATCAATTCATCACTAAACCATATATAGCACACCCAAACCATGGCGTCATTTCAATCTTTACTAGTCTTCAAAAAAAGAAACCATATAAACATCTTCTACCAAACTTATAAGGCTTTCCTATAGACAAGAAAACAACTTTTGACAGTGTGTTTATCAGCAACCAAGATTTTATAGTCCAACAGAAGACTGGAGTTGTAAAAGATTTCATTTTTAAGCAAAGCATACACAAGAAACAAAGTTTTAAACTTATTCTCACCTTGATTCCGGAAGAAGGTAAGAATGGTTATAAAAGTCTTTTGAAAACTGAAACTACTAAAGGAGATAACAAATGGGAAATTTGAGACACGTAGCACAAAATGAAAGATGGTTTGAACTTGGTTCAACATTTGTTTGGATAACACAAAATGGATGACATATAAAATTTACCAAGATGAGGCCACTTGTGATAAAATCGATAAAACAAAAGTTCCCTGGCTGGGACATTTGTTGCAACCAAAAGACCATCCTATATAATCCATAATGAAAACACTTTCTTTCCCTTGAAGTAATTGGTATGATTGAATACAAACGAATAAATTTTCTTACTTCGCTATTAAAGAGTTCAACGAGAAAGGTCTGGAAGTAGAAGAAGTTTCAAATCTTATTCAAATATGTACATATATATATAATAAAAAATTTGAAGACGAGTAATATTCTCTCGAAAGTTTTCATGATGAAAATCCAAGTAAATTGGAGAAATGTTGCAAAGAGGTCATGAATGATAACGTGGAAAAGAAAGTAAATGAACTCTCAGAGAATGCATTTTCTTTTCTTTCAACAACCGTTGCAGATTAAATTTTTTTAAAGCAGGAACATCTTCTCCAAAGGTTCAATGATAAAGGTAAATCGAAAAAAAAGTGCTTTCGTGAAAAAAAAATCATAAGTGACGATTGTGTAAAGAAGACACAAGAGTTCCAAATGATGCATGTTTTAGGTGTCGTTCAAAGACTAACACAAGAAGGGCTATTGTGAAATTGTTAAAAGGTTTACATCAAGGGTGCAAATGTTCAAAGGAATGAGGATAACCCTTTATTTTAAAAAAAAATAAAGCCATTTCTTCAAATTTGAAGGGGGAAGGTTTAAAATAAGATAAAACAACTTAACACTTGTAGCAAAATTTTGTCAAGGAATACTCTTAACAAAGTAAGTTGCGTGCTAAAATTCTTTATCAAAACATAACTTTAAAATGCATGCATGAGACGTAAAAGAGGTTCGACTACTCGTTTATTCAAAAATTTCGCAAGGAAGTAAAAATAAAGCAGTACTTTGAAAGTAATTAATGACAGGACTTTTGAACATATGTATATATATGTATCTTGAAAAAAAAGGTCGGACTATTAAATGACACTTTGGCAAGAAATAGTTGTTCACATATTCTTACCGGAAAACAAAATGATATGTAATTATTATGAAGACTTACGACGAAAGGTTCATTATTTATTATTATGTTATCTTTATGAGACCGACTTTCGATCTAGGGTTCACTCCATGTCCATCAACATGTCGGCCGTTTGCAACCTATCGATGGATCACACCGATAGCCACGGGAAAGCCCGATGGTGCACACGTTCGCGTAAGTCCCCACGCCATTTAGCCGTTTATACGCCTTTTACCAAGAGTGTTACGATGTTTAGTCTTTTACTACACAAGTATGTTTATTATTAACCTCACAAATACTACTCTCTTACTTAGACCTAGACAAGGACAATCCCTAGCACATCGCGGACATTGAGGAATACTAATTCCATGAAAGCACAAGCCATTCATACCATGGAACTAAAACGCATCGAAGCTTAATCCGAGGCTTGTTCATGTTCATTTATTGTTATTAAATCAAGATATAACATTTAGAACTCATCTCATAGCTTAAAACAATCAAAATAACATTCGATGCGCTAAAAATATTCCAGAAAGTCACACTCTACGTCGGATGAGATAGCGTTTAAACATCAAATATTTTGATCTTAAAATAACAATCAACGCATGATTTCTAAACACAAATCATACCCAAAACACAACCTTAACACCATAAAACTTTAATTAAACATTATGAATAGACTCACTCAAACTCCAACTCAAACTAATTGATCAACAATTAAACCTAAATTAATTATGATCAAAGGTTTGTTCAAAGTGTGAAGAAACTAAGATCATCAAATCGAGTAGAGATGAACCGTGAATTTGAAGAAGTCTCTTTCTCCTTCTCCTTTGCTCACCATTCTGAGACTCTCTCTCTCTTTTTTAACGTATAACTCTTTGCACGATAACTCCTTTTCTTATTAGTGGGAGGTTTAAATGTAAGAAAATAACTCCCCAAAAGAGTTATTACCATTTAAGTCCTCAAAACAACCTCCTAATTACCAATTAACCCCAAAATCCTTTTAAAATATAGGTTTGAATTTTATATATATATATATACTTTAAATCATTTAATTAAATAACACGAAAATGAGTTTAGTTAAAAGACTCTTTTGTCCTTTTCAAAAAATCGGGATGTTACATCGATTGATTCGATTCGATCGTATACAACGTCGGATGAGATGTCCTAGTTGTTCGTCGGTACGTCATAAAACATAGTCTTGTCGTCGGTGTTCTTGGCGTTTCCAAGAAACGTCGATAAGGGGGTGTTTTCATCGAATATAAACGCCAATGAATCGGCGTTATTGTCCGAGCGTGACCAAGTCGGCGTTTGTTTAATAACAACGCGTCGATTTCTTCGGCATGTTGGAAAGCGAAAAATATTCAGTTCTGGTGTCCAAAACGTCACGGGATCCGATGTTTCTAGTGTATCCGAACATCGGTCTTGATGACGTTTGGTGGGTTGCCGGCCGGAAAATCCAATAGCCGGTCGGAAAACTCTAAAAAACTTTATTTTTTCCATAATTAATAATGCTTCAACCCATTGAGCATGTGTTTCAGTGTTATCTTATGAAAATCCAAGATGAAGAAGAATTTTGATAAAGATGAATTTTGATGAAAAAGAAAAAGGTTGAATAAGATGAAGAAGAAGATGAAGATGATTTTTTGATGATGAAGATGATTTTTGTTGATGAAGATGAAGATGAATTTGATTTTTTAATGATGAAGATGAATTTGTGGATCTTGATGATGATTTGGGTGAAAAATAAGTTGGGGATTATAATGTTTCATTTTAATTATCAAATGACTAAATTGTATTGTATGGTGGTGCTTGGAGTACATAAATAATAAAAATATTCAATGTAGTCAAGAGTGACTTATAGGGTGCCAAGAGTAATCGTGGTGCCGTGAGCATTTTCGTGGTGCCGATAAAAGCTGCATAGACTTAAGAAAAGGAAAGTGCGGTCAGGCAAGCCTTATCCAGAGTAATACTCTCACAACCCGGGCGAATTCCGGATTAGTCGAACCAGTTGGTTCCGGATACAAGGCTTTAAGCAACCAAAAAGAAATGTGAGAAAAAGAAATAGTGGTTATCACCATGACCTAGCTAAAATTTGTGTTGGTCATACACAAAAAATATATTGAGAATAGACTTAATTCTCAACTATATTATTTGATACCGGAAAATAACTAAGAAAAGAAAAGATTTAATTACATGTTATTTTTACTGAACAACTAAACAAATCACACATAGAATTTCTAGGTTTTTTTTTTGTCGGGAAACAAAAGATTTTCATTCAAAAAATACAATGATCTAGCAGCCTCCTCATCACGTTTCAAAGAAACGATCCAAGCAGGAACGATTCCAGTCCAGATGGCTGGAATAACAAGTTTCTTTCCGAACGACACAACAACATGACTAAGTAAATTAATCTTCCTATTTACACGAAAGACAAAACATTTTGCAGAAGACCTTTTAAGACTACAAATGTCCCTGGTAACAGCTGAAAGCAAGAGCGGTGGGGGGGTGGGGGGGGTGGGGGGGCAAAATCGCAGCATTAATCATGTTAACCAAAGTCAGAGAATCAGACTTGAGCACAATATTGTTCCATACTTTTTCCTTAGCCAAAACTAGAGCCCATCTGACTATTTTTGCTTCAGCTCTTAAGGCAGAGTCTAGATACTGAAAAGATCTTCTCCAAATCTCCACAAGATAGTAATTTTTATCATAGATAGCAGCACCCCCTCCAGCAGATTTTGTAGGGCAGATCCAAGCAGCATCAGTCTGAATAATGAAGGGAAAATGAGAAGCAGAGTTAGCAGCTGAGTCATGTTGTGGTAGGGGTGGGGAACATGATCATCAGATTCAAAACATGTATCAACATTACCAGCATTAACAAAGCAAAAATCAAAATAATCTTCATAGCAAGATAGACCACAAACTTAGCATCGGAAAAACTCTTGTTAAAAAGACAGTCATTTCTAAAGATCCAAATATGCCAATAGAATTTCAAGGTTGATCGATCTGTTGATGAAGCGGATGATAGTTAATAAAAAAAAGAATCGGTCGAAGAAAAACAACTGCAAATAATGATATGAATCGACATGAAGAAGATACATGGGCACAGGGGCGAACGCAGGATCTCGGGCGACGGTGCGTCTAAAGATTTTTTGCAATAAAAAAATATATGGTAATGTTTTTTGGTCCCCTACGGTTCGAAATAAACACTACAATACATCGCAAAAAACACGAATATACAGCTTCGGTTTATATGATAAAAAAATAGGAAAAGTCGTAGAGGGCGGGTTTACATCTTATTTGTGTAAAAGGACAAGAAAATAATGCAATAGTTGTAAAGGACAAAAAGTAATGTATATCCAAAAATACCCTTTATAATTATAACTACCTATCATTCCTCCATTATCCGACTCATTCATCTATTATCTCAAAATCTAGAAACCCTAGTCTCTCCACACTATCTTCAAGCTCCCCGCCGGCCGACTTCCCTCCTTCCGGTCTCCGTCTCATTATCTGATTCGATTCCACATCCTTGACATTCTCTCTCCATCGGCGGTTAAGAAGCTTCTTAATCAGTTTTCTTCTTCTACATCGTCTTCAAAAATAAGTGGTGGTGGAGGAGGGAAAAGAGAGATATTGGGTGGTCGGATCTGGAAGGGTCGTCATCGGAGACGGAAGAAGTGGTGGAGACAACGAAGTTGCTGTAGAAGAGACGATGAAGAGAAGCAGGGGAAGAGGAGAATCGATCGCTTGGCTTAGAGGCTAAGAGGCTGCTTGCATCTGTTTGGTGTATAGCAGGACATCAGCGAATTTGGTAGAAATTAAGCCAAAACCTTTTGCAAAAGAGGGGATTTTGTGGTGAGTTGAGATCATTTTTATTTTATTTTTTTTTTTTTGATGATGCTTTTATTTTCTAATTTGGGTGTTTTGTTGATGAAATAATGTTTTGGAGTCCGTGTAGAGTCTGTGTTGCTATCTTATTGACGTCTTACAAAAATCTTGTTTCATTCTTCATTACTCGCTTTCAAATTCGTTGATCTATTGGTATGGAATCTTGTTTTATTGCTATTGGATTATGAGGTAGTAACATGTAAACAACAACGTAGTAACATTTGAACAACGAAGTAGTAACATTGCTACGTAATGTAATGTGATCCAAACAATCGTAGTAACATTTCACGAAAAAGTAGTAACGTTTGGCATTTTTTCATGAATGTGCACGATCTTAAGATACACAAATCACTATTGGGGTTCTCTTCCCAAGTAGGGTATGAAAGCTACAGAAACAATGGAAACTAAAAGCGGAGTGATATTTTGACTTTGAACATTTCAAGGAAAATGTAGTAACGTTTTCGTTAATTTACCCGATTTTCTTTGAAAAAAATAAAAATATCTTTAATTATCATTTAAGGGTATTTTTGTACATCTCTTCTTTTTGTCATTCTCAACCAAAGTGTCTTAGTTTTCATTCTATTTCATCATTTACCAATCTTATATTGTTCTTTTTCACGCCCACCGTAAAAAAACTACTATATATCGCATTATGCAAATACATTATTCTTCTTTTTCTATCAATAAAAAATTAAAACGCTACAAACAATTTTTTTTAAGGAAACCAATATTCTGAAACCGAATAATAGTTTTTTAAATGTGTCATTTTGATAATAACTATGTTTTTTTATTTATATATTAAAAGATTTAGGTCAAATTATCGGATTATTATAGATGATAGGGGCGAATATAACTTTTATGGGGGCGCAAAATACATAACATATATATAGTAGTGTATTCTCCGAATCTGGAGGACGAGTGCCCCCTCTTTTGTGGGTGCATCCGTCCTTGCATGGGCAACAAGATAATTATTATGATTGAACAAAAGAAAAAGAAAGGAAATAAAGAATAACAGGAACTTGTAAAGGATGAAGTTCTGATATATGTGCATGAAGGTGAGGGTGAAGACAAGAACTTGTAAAGGGGGTCTTACAAGTTCATATATAGTTACGATATCGATCGTGTATACTGAACAAACGAGTTTGAACTAGAGGATGAAGAACACGAAATCGAACTCGTTATTCGAACCCGTTATGTGCAGAAAACGAGTTTGAACTAGAGGATGTTGAATAAGATGAAGAATTAGAGGATGAAGAGGAAGATGAAGAATAAGAAGAAAAAGAAGAGTAATTAGATAGAGGGGGAATTTGGGGAGAAAGAAGTATGAAAGATAAGAGGGGGATTTGGGGATTTGATATTCAAAATTTGAATTTTGATAAAGGAGGGAGATTTTTGGGTTGATTCAAAAGGGGGCAATATGGGAATTACAACATTTTTTGCATTTTTTTTTTAAATCAAGTTTTAGTCAAAGACTATAGGCATGGAAAACTGAAATTAGACTATATAGGCAATTCCCCATCATTTTATGTATGCAGTGTGATGCCTTTAGTATAGGCAAAACTTATCATTGTCAAAATGCTGCAAGAAGAAGAGACGGCACTACTCTTCGTATGCAGTGTCATGTCTCTTCGCTTCGTAGAGATACATCCATTCAGTTAGTGTCGTTTAGCTTTCAGCAACATTTACCAGAACAACACCGGGGTGATGTAATAATTCCATATATTCACAATACATATCACTCCAAATTTTTATGATCGTATCAATCCATAGGCTGTATACCTTAATCAATGTAGATAAACATAGAGTGAGCCTCAGGGACCATTAAAACACAATTTTCAATTTATATCTTTTACGAAGCTCTACGAACAACATAACCGTAATACCTTTGACTTGTGACCGTTTTTTTATTTTTTTTTATTTGAGGGAATGAGTCAAAAGTTCACTTTTTAATACAAAATAAATAAACATGAGACACAATTTGAAAAAATTGCAAAAAGGACAAAAAAAAAATAGACGGGCAAAATTACCCTTAAGTATACACGCTGCGTCGCTGCCAGTTCGCACATCCTCATTTTCTTTTCCCCTTCAGTATCATATGCATTAAGTTTTTATTTTTATTTTTTAAACAATCGTAACTTTTGATTTAAAATTACGATCATCAAAATTTATTCACCAAAATTCATATTTTTTTTGCTCTTTATTTTGAGATCTCATACTATCCCCTTCCGACGTAAATTTTGAAAGGCGAAAAAATATTTGCATTAATCGTGGCGTTTTTCTTATACACGACCGTAACTTTTGATTTAGAACACCGATCATCAAAATTCTTTCACCAAAGTTCATATTTATTTTTCTCTTCATTTTGAGATCTCATATGATACCCTTTCGACGCCGTTTTTCAAATCCGAATAATCGCAGCGTTTACACAGTAACAGTATCACAATAACAGTATCACATTAACAGTATCACAATATCACGTTTTATTAACAAACACAATAACACCATTACCATTAACAGCATGGGATTAGCCAAAAATCATGGACTCAGCAAGCTTTACAACAACACCAACAACCTCTATTCATTTATAGATTAAAACGACACAAACCGTAAACTAAAAACCATTTGGACAATAATGTAATCACATTAACACCCAAAAAACTTGTGTATTTTCAAATAACACATTCAATCACAATTAACATCTTCAATCACAATGGAAAAAAAATACTTCCAAGAAATGTTTACAAATACTCACAACTTTATCCATATGTTGTGAGTATTTGATAAGCTGATATATGTCATAATAGTAACAGTACAACAGTAATAGTATCACAGTAACAATATCATAGCAACAGTATCACAGTAACAATATCATATCAACATATATCACAGTAACAATATTATAGCAACAGTATCACAGTAACAGTCTCACACTAACACCATTACCGTTACCATTGATTAGCCAAAGATCATTGACTCAACAAGCTTTACAACAACACCGACAACATCTATTCCTTTATGGATTAAAATGAAAACAAACCATAAACTAAAAACCATTTGGACAATAATGTAATCACATTAACACCAAAAAAACTTGTGTATTGTCAAATAACACATTCAATCACAATTAACATCTTCAATTACAATGGGAAAAAACTGTTTCCAAGAAATGTTTCCAAATACTCACAACTTTATCCATATGTTGTGAGTATTCGACAAGAGTATTTGATAAGGTGATATATGCCATAATGAATCACAGGATCATAATACTCTAACCCAACCGAGAAATCAAACTGTGTTGTTCCATTCCATCAGATAAAGATGGTAGCACGCGATATTTTTTGCTTTCATATTCAATAACACAATAACAATAAAATTATCACTGTAACAGTGACACCATGAATTTGCCATTCTTTAAGTTGCAACAGAGAAAATGATTACCTAAGCACCGAAAAATCTCGACAATGTCGATTGATACCATCGTCATCTTCTCAAACTCGACACCAAATGATTTAACATTTTCTCAATAAAGTCGACCTCTACACCAAATGGTTTAACATTTGTACCCTATCTCAACTCACAGATCATTATCATGAAGCATTAGCCTTTTCTTGGAACATTAGCTCGTAGCTCTCCGCTCTTGGTTCCAATGCGTCATCGTTTAACATTAGCTCTATCAACTCAAAAAGAAAATTAAAAACTAATTTAAGCTTACAACAGAAAGAGGAATACAAACAGAAAATTTACATTCTCGTGAGTCTTATATTCAAAAGATTGCTTGTATTTTTCAAATTCAGCTAGCTAGCCATTCATCATCAGCTTGAGGGGAGGCTACCAAATACATAATACTTATTCAGCCAAAGAATCACACTAAATTACATAATCCACGCTTACAATCAAGACTCACAAACATATCAACTCATCTGAAAGGGAAACATGGAATCTTTGGAGGATACTTATTCAGCAAAATAATTAAATAAAGTAAGAAATTCTATTGCAACTTCAGTCCCCACTCACCAGTAGGCATTCAACAGTAAGAAAAATATGATACAAAATAGCTACAGCTGCTTAGAATAACCAAACGGTACTTTTTCAACAGAAAAATGCAATCAAACATGTCAATAGAAATATATAATTTCAAAATGTGCTTCAAACGCAAAGAGAACTAACAGGAGGTTAATATTGAGCAATATACAAGCACTGAATTACTACAACAACTAAGATTGTAAAGAAACTCACCTTGTTACATAGATACTAGCAATTAAAAGACCTAAATCCACCGGTGATGAAGGTTTTAGGGATGCCGTTTCAAGTTGCAGAATGAACATTTGCAGCAGAAGAGGAGAAAAATCTGGACGTAACCGTCGAAGAGGATTCATTGAAAGAAGAATGAGATGATTTTGATGCCCGCTCTATTTAGAACAGTAATTGATGGAAGCGAATTTTGTCATAAAAAGGTATTTTAGTCCAGTGAAATAATTTTTGCCTTTTTTACGACTAAATAAAAATATGGATTAAATCTTAAATAAAAGGGAAAAGATGAATTTTTATTTTTATGAACGCAGGAGGGTCCCAAAACAAAAACAAAAAATGGAAATAAAAAGTCAAAGTTCATGAGCAAGTAGGCGTTTTTGTATTATTGATGAAGGTGGCAAGCAAAAGTCATGTAAAGACTTCGTCTTTAGCCTTTTTTTTTTATACCATTAAATTTTTTATTATTTCCTTCTTCTTCTTCATCTTTATGCTTCATGCTTCGTGGCATTTCCGATTTTTCAATTGCAAAAAGCTCACAGCCGTTTGAATCCCTCCTTTATGTAATCAAATTAAAAAAAAAAAAACCCAAATCCCTTTTCCCAGTTTTCATGTTTGACTTTCCCTCTTCATCGCCATTCAATTGTGATTTGAGGAATTAATTCTGATTCACATTCACTTTCTCGTTGTCAATTGTTTTCGATTTATAAAGGCTTAAACCTCCGGAAAGAATTAATAAAAAGATCTTCTTGAGACCACCATTTTCGAAGCTGTTGACAATTCATGCTTTTTTTTCATCCCTGATTGTTTTTGTTCATAGTTAATTGTTCAGCTGAAAAGTGTATTTGTAAATAAACTCAGAATAGTGTTGTAGTTGTAGTTTAGCTGCTCTGTATTATTATTTTTTAGCCTAATCATGAAGCTATTGGTGCGAGTTATTGAAGCAAGAAATATACCAGCAATGGACCCAAATGGTCTTAGTGATCCATATGTGAAACTACAGTTAGGAAAGCACAGATTTAGGTCTAAGGTGGTCAAGAAAAGCCTTAATCCTTCTTGGTGTGAAGAGTTTTCGTTTCGAGTTGATGACTTGAAGGATAAGCTAGTAATTTCGGTATTAGACGAAGATAAGTACTTCAATGATGACTTTGTAGGCCAAATCAAAATACCCATTGCTCGTGTTTTTGATGCTCCTGACAAGTCTCTTGGTACAGCTTGGTATAGTTTGCAGCCCAAGAACAAGAAGGGCAAAAACAAGGAAATGAAGGAATGTGGTATGTTTTTTTTGAAGTTCACTTTGTTATCTTCAAATGCCATTTGACTATAGTGAATGTTATTGAAAGATTTGCATGATAAAAATAATGATCATAGCTATCTACAGTCAATTTGTTCACCATTTTGGGCAGATTAGCTTTTAAGCCCATGGTAGTTGTGTGCTCGACTTAAGTTCTGGTTCAGCATCAGGGTAGATTTAATTTTCAAATTGTAAACATGGATGTTTTTTTTTTTTTTTTTTTTTTTTAAACTCTTATTTTGGGTGTGAATTAAATTATAGCATGTGAAACTGCTATTTCTTTCGATATCTTGAATTTATTTGTGTTGTGAAGACTAGGACGGCGTTATTTAATGATGTTATAATTTAACTGGTGAAATCCTCCTGACTATATGTTTGTCACAAAGCTATTTGTTTGTCAATTTGGTATCTGCTAGTGATCATGTTTCAGTGTCGATGAAGTACAGAGATACCACAATGGAATCTTGAATTTAATTGTGTTCTGAAGACTAGGACTATGTTATTTAATGGTGTTATTATTTAATAGGTGAAATCCTTCTGACTATATGTTTGTCACAAAGCAATTTGTTTGTGGATTCGGTATCTGCCAGTGATCATATTACAGTGTCGAGGAAGTATGGAGATACTGCAGTTGATTCTCCTCCAAGGCCTGGCATTGTGCCCATGAGGCCACCTTCGCCAACGAAGTTAGAAGAAGCTGCACCTTACAAGGAGGAAAAATCACATGCACAGACCTTTGCTGGTCGAATTGCTCAGATGTTTAACAAAAATGGAGATTCAATAGCTGCAAGCTCCTATAGGTCTGTGGATTCCATGGAGCCACCTCAGAGTGTTAATCCGATGGCTGAAGAAGACATGCCTGATGAGCAGTTGGCTTCAAACAGTTTTGAAGAAGTTATGAAAGGCATGGAGACAAGAGAGGGGGCTGATATTCCGAGCAACTTACCCGGGGGAGTAGTTCTGGAGCAACTCTATGCAGTCGCACCTCATGAACTGAACTCTGTTCTGTTTTCTCCAGATTCAAGTTTTCCAAAGTCTGTTGCAGACATCCAGGGATCAACAGAACTGCAGTTAGGACCTTGGAAATTGGACAACGATGATAATGCAAAAAGGGTGATTACTTATGTCAAAGCCGCGACTAAATTAATTAAGGCGTTAAAAGCCACTGAAGAGCAAATATATCTGAGAGCTGATGGCAAAATTTTTGCAGTTTTGTCGACTGTGGCTACTCCTGATGCTCCCTACGGGGGTACCTTCAGAACCGAAGTTCTTTACTTGATCACACCAGGGCCTGATCTTCCATCTGGTGAGCAATCTTCACGATTGGTAGTGTCATGGCGGATGAATTTCTTACAGAGCACTATGATGAAAGGTATGATTGAAAATGGTGCGCGTCAAGGTATTAGAGACAGTTTTGAGGTTTACGGCAATATACTATCTCAAAATGTAAAGCCAGTTGATTTGAAAGACATTAGTTCCGAGAAGGAACAGGTCTTAGCATCTTTAAAACCGGAACCACAATCTGACTGGAAACTTGGAGTTCAGTATTTTGCGAATCTTACAGTAGTATCAACGGTTTTTGCGGGTTTGTATGTGCTTTTTCACATTTGGATTTCAACGCCCGGACCGATACAAGGGCTAGAATTTGTTGGCCTAGACTTGCCCGACTCTATAGGAGAACTTGTGGTATGTGGAATATTAGTTCTTCAAGGTAAACGAGTGCTTGAATTGGTGTCACGCTTCATGAAGGCACGGACACAAAAAGGTATTATACTGCGATAGTACATGTAATGTTTGTACTTTGAAAGTGTCGATTTTGGCATCCAATTGTTTTGCTTAAAAAAGAAACATTATTTCTCAATAAGCATAGCCAGCGGTATTATTCCTTTTATTCATTATTAGTCTTCTTTTCTTTGATTTTGTTTTACCAGAATGTCAGTTGTTTTTTTTGGTTTTTCCTTTTCTTTCCTTTTTTTCTTAAAACTGCCTACCTCGACTGTAGGTAGTGATCATGGAATTAAAGCACAAGGTGAAGGTTGGTTGTTAACTGTTGCATTGATTGAAGGAAGTAATATAGCTGCCATTGATACAAGTGGTTTTTCTGATCCATACGTTGTTTTTACGTGCAACGGGAAAACAAGGACTAGCTCAATCAAGTTTCAAAAGTCTGATCCTCGGTGGAATGGTGAACTTTTGTCTTTACAATTCCTTACTTCCTTAGTGGTGGCATTATGTCTCTCCATTTATCTGCGTTAAGCTGACTGGGAGGTTACGTGGATTTCTTGCAGAAATTTTTGAATTTGATGCCATGGATGATCCTCCTTCTGTGCTAGACGTGGAAGTGTACGACTTTGATGGACCTTTTGATGAGGCCACTTCTCTTGGACATACCGAAATCAATTTCCTGAAAACTAATGTATCGGATTTATCTGATGTCTGGATTCCTCTTCAAGGAAAATTGGCTCAGGCATGCCAATCTAAGTTGCATTTAAGAATATTCTTGAACAATACAAGAGGTAGCAATGTTGCTAAAGAGTATCTAACGAAGATGGAGAAGGAAGTGGGAAAAAAAGTAAATTTCTTATTCTTTTTTGTCACTTGCTACTTGGTTCCATTTTTTAGACTTTCGGACTTTTTCTTACTTGCTAAACAAATACAATTGTAGATAAGATTGCGGTCACCCCAAACAAATTCAGCATTCCAAAAGCTTTTCACACTTCCTCCTGAAGAATTTCTTATCAATGACTTCACATGTCACTTGAAACGCAAGATGCCACTGCAGGTGATATATCCATCTTTTGTCTTATATTTCATATGTCATCATTATTATGGGGGCGAGATATTTCATTTTAGGATATATTGTGCATTTGTATATTTACCAAACGTTATGTATTTTCTAGTAGATAATTGTGTCGTCTTATGTAAGTATCTATCTGTCATCATTGCACATCTTATATGATTTATGTATTAATAGCTTGCCTATTTGGTACCATTAACATTCTAATTTAGAATTTTAGATAGAGTCCTTGAATTTTGATTCCGGCTTTCTTGTCTTATCAATAAATGCTTTACTTTTTTGGGAACAGGGCCGCCTATTTTTGTCTGCTAGGATAATTGGCTTCCATGCTGATTTATTCGGACACAAAACAAAGTTTTTCTTTCTTTGGGAAGATATAGAAGATATTCAAGTTGTTGCACCCACTTTGTCTTCAATGGGAAGCCCAATTGTCATTATGACGCTAAAGCCAGGAAGGGGTTTCGATGCAAGGCATGGTGCAAAGACACAGGATGACCAAGGCAGACTGAAGTTTCATTTCCAGTCTTTTGTATCTTTTAATGTGGCACACAGGTATCGTCATTGACTGACTTAGTTAATCAAATGTTGAATTTATATAACTTTGACTTTGCTGAAAAGTGTTTTTAATGCCGAGTAGGACGATTATGGCCCTGTGGAAGGCAAGAGCACTTACTCCTGAGCAGAAGGTACAAATTGTTGAAGAAGAATCGGAAGCGAAAGACGTTCAAAGTGCAGAAGAAGATTTGATTGGCAAAAGCCTTCAAGCCGCGGATGATGAATCTGAATACAAGAGCCTTCAAACAGAAGAGAGTGGGTCTTTCTTAGGAGTTGATGAAGTTAGCATGTCCCTTGTTTATTCCTCTGTTCTTTCTACACCGGTTAGTATGCCCCTTACACTTTAGATTGTGAGTATTTTAACCGCACTTTTTACATCTATATCCGTTTCTGAAAGAATTTTTTGTTGGCCATTTCCAGAGCAGTTTCTTTATGGAGTTGTTTGGTGGAGGTGATATTGATCGTCATGTAATGGAGAGAATTGGTTGTCTGAATTATTCTCCGAGCCCTTGGGAATCCGAAAAGTCTGATGTGTA
The DNA here is from genome assembly GCA_026214975.1 of Gentiana macrophylla. NCBI lineage: Eukaryota > Viridiplantae > Streptophyta > Magnoliopsida > Gentianales > Gentianaceae > Gentiana > Gentiana macrophylla. The sequence continues at coordinate 2,298,461 of CM047810.1, read as the reverse complement.
TCAGAGGCAACTGTATTACAAATTTGATAAACGGGTTTCTCAATATAGAGGAGAAGTGACAAGCACTCAACAAAAAACTTATCTTCCTGAAAGAAATGGTTGGCTCATGGAAGAGGTTATGACCCTTCATGGGGTTCCACTCGGTGACTATTTCAATGTAAGTTCCTGCTTGATTTTCAATTTGACATTCCCATGGTTAAAATTATCGTCTCTTTTATTTCTTATTGCAGCTTCACCTAAGATACCAAGTTGAGGACCTAGCCACAAAATCCGTTGGATGTACTGTTCAGGTATACTTTGGGATAGGCTGGTTGAAGTACACTAGGCATCAAAAGAGAATTGCTAAGAACGTACTTACGAATTTGCAAGAACGCCTTCTAGTGATGTTCAGCCTTCTTGAGAAGGAATTTGTCACAAGAAGATAGATATATTCCAATGTTGCGTAGGCTGTGACAGCTCGGTATCTCGTCAACAGCGATATTTTTCTGAGCAACTCCGGTCAGTAAGCATGAGAATCGTCATTCTGTCTTCTGTTCCGACCCACATGATTGGAGTAAAACAAGGTTAAGTTTCCAATTAGTTGTGAGTTGATTGAACTGGACTCGGTCCTTACGCTTATATTAGTTCCGCGTGTGAAAATGGACATGCTGAATTCAAGCAGTTGAAGATGTTGAAGAATCTCTTGGTAAAATAGTTGTAGCACCTAGCTGTACCAAATTTGAATTCATTTGGGATTACTTGGAAAAACAATAATAAGTCTTGTATGCAATGAGATTTTGTTTCTTACAAAGCCATGAGTTCTTGAAATTGCATTAGGTCTTTTGGGAAATGTTCGATGTTGCCATATGATCCATGTGATTTTGATCAAGATGGCAATATAAATGTATCATAAACACACACTAAAATTAGGATTTTTTTGTAGTCATCAGATAAGTAAATCAGAAGCATTTACTTATCTGCCACCTGATTGTATTCAGATTTGCAAAAGATTTTGCTTTATTTAGGCTAATGATACACTTGCTTTTTATGTTTATATTTTGGTGCCGCGCCTTTGTTCATAATATATGAATCCATCGTTCTTGTTCTGTAAACTTTACGGTAATGATACATCTATCCTGGATATTCACTTTCTGCTGTGTCATGTATCATGCTTTTATCAGCATTGACCATGGTAGAATTTAGAATGTATATCAATCCATTAATCATACACTTTGATCAATAATGATTACAACAGCCAAAAAAGAGTTTAAATTACAGGAACCTCAATCTTGGAAATGGCATTCTTCAACTCGATTCTGAGACCTGGAACTGTGGGTGCCAAGACAAAGTCATTCCAAACAGAGCCAGGCTTAAAGATGAGGTCAGATTCTTGATTATCATGAAGCTCATATATACATTCTGCTTCATCATTTAAGCTGCTTACTTCTCTTAAACACTTTATCTCTTCTGCATCTACCAAAAGGTTGCTGTCTCCACCTTTCCATGCTATTAACTGAATGCATTCAAACATTATCAGTGAATATATATGACACTTACAAAAAGCCAGCACCTCCGTCTCAATTTATCTGTCAATTTATACAGAGTTAAGATGACAGATAAAATGGGATGGAGTAATACTAATTAAGGTGCAAGAATACCTTGGGCGGAGTGCCGATCCCGTTAGTGCAATAAAGCCTAGCATTATCCACCAGATGACAGTATTTTGGAAAAGTATTTGCAAATCTCTTGTGGGATTTCAACTGTGGTTTTACCCTCACTGCCCTACCTGTCTGTACAGCTCTCCTGTAATAAAAATATATTAACTTTTTAGCTTAGTCCAGAGATCCTTGGCGTAAGAGCACTTGCATCAGTCTTTTTTTTTTTTAAAACCAAATTATCGGTTTTACAGAATCCCTATTCAGGGTAAAAAGCATCAGAATCTCTACCGTATATAACTTGAATAGAGAACTTGTATTTTGTGCATTACAAGTAATGCATACTTTAGAGATTTTGGTATTTTACGGATCTGGATAGAAATTCTGATGCACATATAATATACCTGATGCCTCTTACAACAGCAAGATAAGCATCACAAACAACTCCAACCAACTCGATTCTATACGGTTTGGTCGACTTATCAGCAGGTTCATTGTCTCCAACTGGGTCTTCTTCACCTTCTTGAATCTGTTCCCAGTAATTTTCAGTAACCGTACCATCTTCAGCGACTTTATAGCCTTCCCCCATTCGATAACGATGTTTATGTACGTTTCTTGCCATTGCAATTGTCTGTTGTACAAAGGGTTCCCATGACAGGGTACCATCCATGATCACATCACGCCCTTCGTTCAGTGCCGTAACTAGAAGGGATGATGCTGCATCTGTAGACGATTGATGCACCTGCAGTTTCAAGTATTTTTTCAGTTAGAGCACTTGAAACGAAAATAAGTGTCTTGATGAATTTACCAGTTCAGCAGTTTGAAGCATGTCCTGGTGATGACCCCTAGAGCTAAGTGCCCTATAGATGACATCTGTCTCCTTGAAAGCATCTGCCTCTACCACCACTGCATTTGTTGAAGCTTCTGACCAAAATGGGCTGTCCAAAAAAAAAAAAAAAAAAAAAAAAAGGTATGCAAATCTAATTAGTTAGCTCTTTGAACAATCAATGTGAATGTGTTAGAATAAAGATGCTAAAGAAACTAAAGGGCATCCATATTAAGGAGTACTCTGCCATGATGTGTTTTAGGACAGTGCTTTTGCCGGCGCCCATACCACCACCCATAAAAAGAAGCACAGGGCTTCTCTTATTATGTGCAACTGGAACCATAACTTCTGTGCACTTTGATTCTCCATTTGTTGCTGTCCTTATAGCTTTCATCTCACTTACTAATGTAGAAAACACTCTTGTCACTTTCAGCTCCTTTGTTATCTTCTCAAACCTCTGTTTCCTATTAATAATCATCAAATCATTAATTATCATAGATACGTTTCAACACTTTTTTTTTTTATGCAGAGCAGTATATGCCCCCCCCCCTTACAATCACATCTTATCCAACTTGTAAATATAATACTTTTGTAAGAATCACAACAAATTATCTGTCTTTATCAGTTGAGCTGGCTGAAGAATAATAATACACTATATTCCCACTCTTACTAAATTAAGTTAGCTATTTAGTAACACTTTTACTACTTTCCGGACATAATTCAATGATTAAAAAAATTTAAACGTTGTTTGCATTGAATGTTTAACTCTGTAAGAGAACGATTTCTTTTGATAAAACATATAATACAGAGTTACAGACAACCTAATGCACTGAATCATTAAAATTTAAAACATACGTATTTCTCAATTTATATCATCGATATAATCCTAAAGGCCGAACACCGAAACCCATTTGATTCTCTTATTTTATCTGAAAGTATTTTACAGGTATCTTGTGTGGTAACGTAACTTTATTTGAAGAGTTTATTTTATAAAATAAAAATAAAATTAAAAAATATGAAGAAAAAAAAGGCTATTGAGTTTTGTTAAATAAGAAGATCACCTTGTTGCTGCCATTACAAACTCCTTGAGCTTTTTTTGCTCTGAATCTACATTTAATGCCTGCAAAACATGATCAAAATTAGCTAAACATTAAAATATTGATTGATTACATATATATAACAGAACATAGTAATATATTTTTTTTTTAAAAACAGTTGCATATAATTAAAAAGAAATTAATTAATAAAAGAAATCTGGACCTGACTTATCATGAGAGAAGCTTGGTTCCAGTGGAATGCAAAATAAGAAAGAATGCATCTCTCAAATTCTTCAACTAATTTCACATAAAGAGTTTCTGCATCTTTTTCATTAGCAAAATATTCATATATTTTACCATCACACCCTTTTGTTCTCTTCAAATATTCATAGGTCAACTTGCTCAATTTTGGGCATTCACTTCCATCGTTAAATCCAATCTGTCTTGCTGCACAAACCAACCAAAAAAAATAAAATAAATAATCACTTCAATTCCTTGAGAATCAAGAAATTTGTTGTAACACATAAAATCGTATAATATGAGGGTCTTGGCATTATGTTAGCGACTTTTTGGAGCATTCGACCTATGAAAAAAAAAAATCACATTTGACTTCTGAAACGTCGATCCTGATGTTAAGAACCGACTTCTCAAAGATCGTGTATGAGGAGCATTCAACCTGTGAAAAGTCACATTCGACCATTGAAAAGTCAATCCTAATCCTAAGGTTAATAATCGACTTTTCAGAGGTTTGATCGTATGTAACTGTGGTGAGTGACTTTGGCTTTTGCAGAGGTTGACTTTGAGAATTGGATTTGCCAAAGTCTAATGGGTAAGAACATTGGGGACAGTCCACAAGATCTGAATCATTACCAACATAATCAGAAAACTTCTCAATGTTTCCAAATCTTCCAGATTCAGTTCTATTAAGACTTGGAGCAAAAAAGTGATGATGATGATGATGAACTTCTTTTGTTGGCTTATTATTACTAGACTTGTTTCTTTGTCTGAAATGCATGGCAGCTGCTGCAGAGATGATACCCACAGAGGCTGCAACAAACAAGTGGGCAAGAACAATTCTTGCAAACCCATCTGAAAAAAAGTTGAAGATACACAACTTATTATAACCTTTTGTTGGAAACTCATGTGAAGTTCTTGAAAATTCAAGAACATGTAGAAAAGTTGGATTTGGGGTCAAAAGAAAAGAAGAGGGATCTAATAAAAATTTCTACTTTTTTCTTGTATTCACTTACCTTGAGCCATGTTTGGTATAGTTGACAAAAAAGTGGAGCTTAAAGTTCTTTCCTTGGGAAGATAGGCGTGAATTGGTGCCTCTAATTTTGTAGTTCTAAATTTTCATGCCAATTTATGGCTACGGATAGGGATGGCCTCTTCTTTATCAAAATGTCGGTCTCAACCCAATTTAAGGATTTTCTACTGTCCCGTTCTTATGATTGTGTAGAGGACTGTAAAATCAATTAGTGCAATGTATATAAGTTGCTTGTATGTTTTTCTTTAAGTCATTGTTAATGACACCACAGTCGATCTACACGGCCACCACACCTCGTATAAATTTTGATTTTACAGAGGTCGAAACATGTTTTCAACCCCTCCATGGTCGAATTTATGCACAAATTTCGACTTCAAAAGGGTTGAAAACAGATTTCGACCTCTTTAAAGTCGAAATTTACGTGATCTACACGGCCACCACACCTCGTATAAATTTTGACTTTACAGAGGTCGAAACCTGTTTTCAACCCCTCCATGGTCGAATTTATGCATAAATTTCGACTTTAAAAGGGTTGAAAACAGATTTCGACCTCTTTAAAGTCGAAATTTACGTGAAGTGGTGCCATTAGGAGTGTCTTTTCTTTACTACCAATAAAACACTAACACCAACGCTAATTAAACATTGAGTGGGTGGCCTCTTTTTTCTCTTTTGACATTTGGTGAAATAGTTTTATGCTTCTTCTTGTTGTTGTTGTTGTTGAGGAATTGTTGTTTTATTTAAAGAGTAATCAAATTCTAGTAATTTTATATGTTTTTGAGACTTAAGTTCTTAACTGAGTTTTAAAATTTAAGGTAGTATATGTGGAGTATTAAAAAAAAAAAAAAATATTTGTCACAAGACAAAACAAATAAAATTTTGTGCATTAGATCTCTCAAGATGTATAAGAATATTTCAATAGAATGTAACAGATGAGAAGCATCTATTCAAATTCTTATAGTACAATATAATGAGTTTATCAGTGAGAAAAATATTACATTCCAAAAGAATTTAGCTGGATACAATAAAAAAAAAAAAAAAAAAAAAAAAAGGGGTATCTGAATGCAAATGTTATGCCCCAACAATCAAAGTGGATACAAATGCTACAACTTCTCACCATCTTTCACATAGTGGAGGTGTATACAGTGAAAGAGAGTAGAAACTAGAAACGTATGGTGATGATGGTTTTACACTGTATACAACAACGGTTGTACCGTAAAATATTTCCCATTACCTAGGGTTTCCTCCTCCTCTTCTTGCAGCAGCTCTTTGGCCAGCTCCAAGTAGTAGCGCTTTTCCAAACAGTCCGGTATGTAAACCGCAAATCAACACAGCACCACCAACAGCAACCCATCTCCAATCAACTCCTCCACGATTACCTCTTTGATTTTGGATATAGAGTGCTGTGTTTTTCTCCTCTTGTTCATCTTCTGTCCCTAGAGATTCGGGGCTTTCATCAAAGGACAACTTTGTAGTGATGTTTGCCAGCAGAGCACATCGGGACAGAGCCGCCTCTGATTTCCTGGCGTTCTGATATGCTCGGAACCCATTATGTAGCTTCTTCACTGTCCCCCACATCCCATGCCGAACACCTAATTTGGCTACGTCTTTGGGAATTCCCATATCTTCGTAGTGAACGAGGGACACCTCACATGCGGTCAACTGGCCATCTCCTTTCAGTGATCGTACTACATTCATGTTCAAGAAAGGAGCTTTTTAGTTTTTAGAACGCGTGAAATGGAAGCAAGACAGGTACACTGTACGGATACAAAGCTTTACCTGGCTTAACAACCCAGCTGGAAAAGTAGAGATCTACACGCCTAGGTTTATCGCCTCTGGGCAAATCTGGATAAGGCACTACCTGCAGTTGCATCAATTTCATATGCACTTTCATGAGATAATAGTTACTGGATAGTTATATGAATACATGACATATTCGATTAATGGGCGTGGAAACTAATATCAATTAAGTACAAATATTTTCAATCAGAAGCATGTAGTCAGTACCTTAGTCACACAATAGAAAGTTTTTCCAGCTTCCCATATTCTTTTAGCAATGACGTATTCACGGTCACTGCAGAAAAAAGGGAACTGCAAAAAAAGAGTAGCACAGAAATGTTGATTCAATTTAATAAGGGCTAAACAAAGTGAGGATACAACGATGGCAGCTCAGGATTTTCCAAAAAGTTCGTCTGCAAACCTTCTTTATCCAGTGGACAATCATGGAACCATTATGGGGACGCTCCTCCAAAATTTTGAAATAAGCAAGCATGGGATCCCATTTTGGTCGAAACTCGTCGTCCCAAAAAAAATCCCTAACTAGCTCTGGGGTTGCGTCTTCAAAGATGGTTTTGCTCCGATAAACAGTTGGACCAGACTGTAAAAGAAGAAGCGCAATCAGATGTGTAAAGGCAGAAGTCGAGAACAGGAGCCAGCTTGAGAAAGCATTTGTATGCCAATTTATTTATTTTTAAATTTTCAACTTCAAAAGGACCAAACAGAACTTATGCTTCATGGCTTCACCTTAACAACCTATATACACATCTATGCATCATGCCAAGAGCAACACAAGGCCACTCTAATCAGATAAAAAAGTCAGAGCCAAGGCGAGAAAACAGTGGGGTCACGCATATACATGACAAGTGCTCAATAGGCAATACAAGATAGGAAGAAATACTCTTCATCCCAGATTATAGGTCTTTTTAGACCTTTGCACACAGATTAAGAAAGCTAACCAACAATCCAGTTTTTAGTGTGTTAGGATGAAAATGACCTTCCACTTCACCTTGGTTTTGAAATTGATATATACATTGAAACCCCAAAAGCCTTAAATATTGGGTAAAATAGGTAAAAGCGTGTTAAATATTGCATTGATTCTTGAGAGAGACCTATACTATGGGACAAAATAAAAGAGCTAAAAGGCCTATAAATTACGACAGAGGGAGTAGTAGTGCTGAGTCAATTGACCCCATTCATGAGGATATCGAACGGTTGTTGGATACAAGATTATGTAGAAGGACCACCCCTATGTCTACCCTCTTCCAATAGCTCATTGGTGTTCAATCCCACCTACTTAATCCTCCTCTCCACCCCTTTGAACTAAGATGATACAAAGTGAAAATATGATAGGCATTCTATCTAAAGTTTGAGGACCTTGCTAAGATTTGATTGAAAATTGTTCTAGGAGGGCAGTTTCAGGTTGTTTATTACGTGTAGGGAAATAGTACTCTATCATCAATTGTTCTGGACGAATGGCAGTATGTGTTCCGTGAGATGTCATATAGTATTTGGCATAGGCACAAGAAGGCTGTGCATGATGCAACCTTGACACGACCCCCCACCCCCCCCCCCACCCCACCCCCACCCCCACCCCCACCCCCACACACAGACAGTTATTCTTGCTTCTATGGCAGTGGAGAGGGCAAGGGAATCACGTTTAGCATGACACACTGTCCAAGAATCATAATGTATAGCTAATAGTGTTTGTCCATGTGAATATTTCCCATTTTATTTTGTAAATTGTTCCCAGAGATCGATGCTTTTAATAAATGAATAAATAGAGCTCTATTGTGAACCCTATTTGAGAAAGTATGAACGACCACAGAGGCAACAAGGATCAGAATCGCCATTTACATCACGAATCAATTAGTATTGAAAAATCAAATAGAGTGACACCACTTGTAAGCAACAAGAATTCACAAAATGTTAATATAATGAAATCAAATAAGATACGCATGGACAACACTATTAGCTATACATTATGATTCTCCAATTAAAATAACGTCAACAAGTTTAATAAGCTTCATTCATAAACATCACCAGCATAACATCAATCATACACAAGATTCGCTACTACTAGTAAAATAGCTGCATAGCTCAAAATTTAAAATAGAACTCAATCCTTAAGGACATGAATACTTCAAAATTTACCTACAGCAGAAGTATAACTTTACCTCAGGTTCATGCCGCCAAGCTTGGTATGCCAGGTTTGGAGTATAACGTTCCATCAGACTCTGCCAAGCCATCTCTCCATCTTTTCCATCTAGAAGACTTAACAGGTGTCCTAAATCATTCTCTGTGACAGACTTCTTATCCACCTCACAATTTCTGCTACAACCATTAAGAAAAGTTGGGGAAAGAAAAAAAAAAAACAGATATTAGAGTGAAACAAAAGTGCTGAAACTATGAAAGCAAAAGGCAGACATAAGTAAGACTACAGGAAGGTGCTTCTTAATATGCTATTGGCATCAAGTTGTAAAATTCTCATTTAATGAAAGCCGGTTCATTGAAAGAAGGGGAGGGAAGAATATTAGAGATTGACAATGCAAACATGGCTACACATAATGTTAAAATTATACTCCACTGGAGACCACAAAATGCACATATAAGGTTAAGAGGCTAGTATGTGAAGAGGCGTAGACAAGTCAATTGAAATGACTCAACGGAAACCAGACTTAATGTGATGCTTATGACACAAGACGGAGAGTAAGAAAGCCCACCAACATAAATGTTTCATACTTTCTTTCCTAATAAGCTGGAGGGTGATTTAGGAAAGCTGAAAGCACCAGTCTTTAAGCTAAATCCAAGCTTTAGAGGAGGACAAGCTGAAGTGAACAAATCAATGGACAATCAGTCTTTGATGCTTATAATCAAGATTAGTTTCAGACTATCTTCCGAGTTAGCAGTATCTCAAAAATTGAGTTCCATAAACAAGCATAAAGCTAAAAGAACGTTTCCTGTCATCGTAATTCATATGATAGTTCTCAATATCATGTTCTCCAGAAACAAACCACTATCCGCCTAAGAAAATTGAAACACAACTACAATAATTAAAACAAACGGAAATGGAAATCATCCATCAATTTGCATCACTAGCCAAAATCAGCAAAGGTAATTATCCAAGCAGATGAGCACAATATATGAGAAAAATTCAGGAAAACTGGAAATAACATACCCAATTTCATCACCATTTGCACGAGCTGAAATCGAAGCCAAAGTCACATCAGGAGAAGAAGACGACGAAGCCAAGCGAGAAGCTGGGGAAGCATCCTTCCGGCGATTCCTGCCACGAAAGCTGAACCACATTCTATGGCCAACAGAGAAGGCAGAAAGAGCTGTAAAAGCAAACCATAACCGTCGAGCTCCAAAACCAGGAGGAATCGTCCAAGCATACCGGAGCTTCGACCGGAGACCTAAGAATATCAAACCGGTCCACCTAGGCCGCCATGACCAGCCGATGAAAAGGCCGATCATAACCGCAAGCCAGATCGGTACTGCACAAAGCAAAATGTCGACGAATGTTTCCATTACAGCTTGCTTGCTGATCATCTCCGACATGGTTACCACCAGCCCTTCCATTTTTCTCTATCTTTTTTTCTTTTCGGTGCAATTTCTGCTGACCGGCCAAAATAAATAAAAATAAAACAAAAAAAAAAAAAAAAAAAAAAAAAAAAGTATTTATACGAATGTGATACACGACCAGAGTGGCAGAGTGTATTTTAACATGCGTGCGTATTTGACTCCCAAGTCCCAACATTTTTTTACTTTCAGATGTTTTTTAAAAAGAGCATCCACAATGGTTCTTATTGATTACATTATCACTTTATCTAAAAAGAAGAGAAAGTGTCTACATGGCATAATGGCATTACACTTGTAATCACATCCCCAATGGTACAAAAACCAAATCCATTTTTACCACCATATTTCTATTAAAATATTCATTTCCCACCAATTCAATCACTATACATCAAATTTTCCCACCAAAATCAAAATGCACCAATCCATGTAATATTTTACTTACATGTAATCAAAGGGGATAATTGCATATTCACATAACCCAATTAATTCACAATAAATAACATGGAACAAATTATGTTCTAATAAAAGATGTTTACATAATATTAATAACATAACTTCTTACATCATCAACATTGTTTACAATATCAAAAATATCATTACAACATCAATAATGTTTATTATAACCAAATCAAAACATTTCTTGAGCACTTCATATGACATTTTTTGCTTGGTTACAAAAGCGTTGCAAACATAGCTTCATTGTGTAGATATCCCAATTATATATGGATGCTCCACTGCAAATAAATTAAAACAAACACTTGTTATATAAGATTTAAGAAAATACTATTAGAAGTTATACAAAATCAAATGATAATAAAAGTCCTATCTTTCTCATGAAATGTGAATAAGATATCACAACCATATTAAATACATCTCTCTTTCATCACCTAATTCAATAACTATAATAAATCTACATTAAAGGCTATCATATCCTTTTCAACAGCCTGAAGTATTGACATACAGCCATATACTCCAATTTAAAACGTGCAAGGCAAGTGACATTGTCACTTTGTTTATCACATTTCATACTTAGTTTCTTTATATATATAAGTGATATATATATATATATATCTCTTATCTTTACTTAGTTTCTAATACTGTAAATATAGTAGAAGGCATTCTGTCGAAATAATAACGTAGTATAAGTATCGTTCTAATACTTAGAAGACTTATCAAGGCTCGTTGTTGTTAGAAAAGTTGCTATTTCCGGAAAATACGGCTCTGACTCTACAATTGTAATCTGGTAATTTTCTAATGTATTTGTGTTTGTTCGTTTATATTAGTATCTATATATTAGTTATAATGATATTAGGTTAACTCTATATCTAGCCAAGATATGTAATTGAATTAGTTTTATCTTTTTAAGGAAATGGATGATGACTATGTTAAAAATTGAATTAAAATCAATTATGATGAATCTTTTTCTACTTAAACGTAATTGCCAGTTCATATTGACGTGATTAACCAATATGAATAGAATCGTAACCTAATGATGAACTGACCAGAGAAGTTAGGATATGAGATCAAGGGTAGAAAAACCGGAGGGTAAAAATGGCCGTATGACAAACGGAATCATATTTCCTACCCGAGGGCAGAATATTTGTACTCAAGAGATTATTACGTTGAAATCACATGTTTAATAGAAGGATCTTAAATATTGGCCGAATGACAAAACGGAGTAACCAACTTTAAGATGACCTTGGACAGAGGACTAGACATATGGCAATTTCATACGCTCGTGTGAGGAGGAATTGTTGAGCTAGGAGTACACCGTTTCACATAATTGATTGGACCTAAAAAAGGGAAGATCGAGCACATCCATTAAACTAAAAAGAGATTGTAATTCAATAACATATTCTTGGCTAGTTTCTAATAATATTACTAGTATCTATATTAGTACTTATTATATTGGTGCCTATATATATATATATATATATATATAGGGTTGGAGTTCAAATGCATACCATATACTATCCATGCTTATCAGTACATACTACTAAAATAGTGCATCGATCACTATTTTTAGTGCACCAATTATTGTTTCGGTGCAGCAACTACAAATTGAGGGAGCGGAGTTTCTAGTTAGGTTTCTAGTTTCTACAAACTCGCTCCTCAATTTGTAGTTGCAATTTGAAACAATAACTTGTGTACTAAAATAGTGATCGGATGCACTATTTTAGTATATGTCTGTAATATGATCAATAAATATGTATATATGAACCCATTTATATATATATATATATATATATATATATATATATATATATATATATATATATATATATATATATATATGTGTGTGTATGTCTATATATATATATATATATATATTTATATATCTATATATATCTATATTAGTATTATGTATTTATTTACTGTTTTAGTAGTTTAGAGATTATTTACTTGGTAAAAACTGTGACTTAGATTGAGTTAATAACAGCTTCTTGGTGTTTAACCACACTCTGAATTACCACACGTTTCCCTGAGGATTCGACACATGACTCACCACACTAGCACTACAATTTGACCCGGTACACTGCCGGTAAGGATTGTATAACCTAGGTTTCGTCCGTCAACCTCAACAACCTATAAAGGCTTTCCCATGATTATGATCTAGATTACTCGTGAACCTACTCAGTTTCTTCACTGAACATGCTAAGTCTGGTCGTGTACAGTTGGTTATGTACATCAGACTTCCGATCACTTGAGAATATCTCAATTGATGCACAGGTTCATCTCTGTTCTTCACATTGACGTCCCTTGTCAACATCCTTCGTATTCATGATACTCTCATGAGTACTTCCCATTATTAGCATGTCATAGAAATACTATCACATAAGTGTGTTCTTAATGTAGACATATATATGTCCTACTTACTTGACAACATAACATTGTCAAACTCGATATGCCATCACTCTGGCTAATATTCGATTTAACATGTCTACACACCTTACTCTCTTGTCCCGGAACTATGAACCCCTTGGGTTGTTCCAAGTACATCTCTTCTTTCAACTCACCATAACCATCCGTTTGATGGACTTCCAGGTTATATCGATGATAACCCTTATAAATAATTCTCATAACTGGTGAGTAAAAAGTCAAGGCCTTCTTTCTGTCGGTACCCTCGGGCTACCAACAATGCCTTACAATAAATCCATCAACCTTTAACTTCTCATTGAAGATCCACTTGCACCTGAGTGGTTTATTTCCCAATGGAAAATCAACCAACTCCCAAGTGTGGTTTTGCATGATGGATTTCTCTATTTATAGCCTCTTTCCAGAAATGAGCTTCTGGAATTGACATTGCCTCAGCATATGTCCTGGGTTTGTTCCTTACCATATAGTTCAGAAAGTCAGGACCAAAAGACTTGGAAGTCCTAGCCCTTATACTACAACGAGGCTCATCAAGTTCTTGAGGATCACACTTTAATTAAGACTCATATCTCCGCTTACTCATGCTTGTTTTATATGTTTCCTTCTATGGAAAGAGATCTACAACATTCACAGACTCGGTGATGACATCACCATGTCGGTATTATGCACCAGAAACCAATAGGCAATACTCTTGAAAGTATATCCGATGAATATACAATCAATCGTTTTCGGTCCTATTTCCACTTGCTTTGGTTTGGGTACTTTTACCTTAGCCAAACACCCCCCACATTTCCAAGAATTTGTAGCTAGACCTCGGTCTTTCCACAATTCATATAGGTGTCATCCTTCTTTTACGAAGGGATCTCGATCAGAATGAATTTTGCTGAGAGGACAGCTCCCCCCACAAGTTCTAAGGTAAACCCGAACTTATCCACATAGCATTCATCAACTCTTTGAGAGTTCGGTTCTTGCATTCAGCAATACCACTTGATAGAGGTGTGTATGGTGTAGTTGGTTTGATGAATGATGCCGGGCCCTTAGCAAGACTCATGAAACAATACATCATATCCACCATCACAATCACAAAGTATACATATCCGTTTGCTATGTTTATTTTCATCTTCATTCTGATAAATCTCACGGCATCACGAGCCTTACTTTGATTTTCAACTTATCAACATATGGGGCTAGCATCGATAAAAGTAGCGAAATACTTTTATCTAGCTTGCATGAATCTAGAGGTTCTGTGTTCCTTTTTTCCCGTCAAACGGTGAGTTCGCCAATATGGCTTCAACACATACTAGACACTTGTGATTAGGATCAAATTTTAAATTTGATAACAACTCCATGTTCATCAATTGACGAACAAAATTGCAAGTCCTAGTCATAGTGTCACAAGCAAGATTACTCAAGCAAGTAAGCAGATCGTAAAGCCAATCTCACTGGCTCTCAACGGACAGTTTCACTGTCAACATACTGATCAATCCAGTTTGATCATTCAAAGCATTGTTTGTTGCACCACCGAACTTCTCCATCCAATGGATGAGATTAACCGGTCACTGGTGCTACGTCTAGTGCTACAATCGGCACGTACACTTGTGTCACAAAAGACACACTCACATTTGGATTCACCTCGATGTATCCTTCCATTTCTGTTCAGTGAACAGAAGATCGACAATTACCACATTCAGTTTGTGTTCAACGAAACCACAACCTAAAGTGGACTACTGGTGTGAACTAGTTCAACTTTCAACTTCCATACGAATGGCAGTACAATGTGAATTTTAGTCATATATTTTAGGTATGAATAAGTTACCAATGTTGACCAATCAAATAGCATTGATATTTCAATATAAGTTTTCAAAAATTAATATGTTTTACACACATATTAATCCAGCAACACCATTAAACAATCAACAGTGCACACAAATATTAATTCGTATAGAATACAAATTGTTGAGTTCCTTAGTCGAGTTCTGAATTACCTCGGCTCTCGATACATACCTAAATAATTTATAGTTAATACATAAAGGAACTCTCTATTGACACAAAAGACAATCTCACTTTTTTACCACATCAATTCAATTTTTCTGAGATAACATACCTTTTAGAACCATATCTTATATTATTTATATATAATCACTATGTTCCAATCAATTGAATTGTACCCACCCAAAATTGGTGAACTGCTTCCAGCACCAAAATTCTATTATTAAACTATAGGCACAGTAAAGAAATTAGAGAGAAGATATTTTCATAGATAGATTAGAATTTGTGTCAAATACATCCTTATATCACCACATTGTTGTAACAAACTACACATTCTCCAATACACAAAATCTAATAAAGGATAACACCAAATCTAAATAGGACACCTGTCCTATCTTTTCAGCCCCTCTCAAACGAACATGTGGAACAGTTACATTGAGTTTGTCTCTAAATGTCTCAAAAGATTCAACAGGTAATGCTTTAGTTAAGCAATCAGCAATCTGATCCTTTGTTGGCACATAACACACCATCAGCTCCTTATTTAAAACCATATTCCTGACAAAGTGAATATCCACTTCTATATGCTTAGTTCTTGCATGATACACTGGATTTTGAGCTAAAGAGTTTGCACCAGTGTTGTCACACCATAGTATAGGAACACTTGGGAGTCTGAATCTCATCTCATTCAGCAGCTGTGTAATCCATTTTACCTCAGCTGCAAGATTGGCCAAAGATCTGTACTCAGATTCACAGCTAGATCTTGACACAACAGTCTGTTTCTTTGAGCTCCATGATATAAGTGAGTCCCCTAAATATACACAGTATCCACCAGTTGATTTTCTGTCTATTGGACAAACTGCCCAGTTAGCATCAGCAAAACCATGCAATTCGGTGACTTGGAAGGTGCGAACAATAATCCCATTTTGAGTGTCCCCGAACATATCTCATTAACCTTTTCAAGCCATTCCGGTGAGTGGTGTAAGGGTTTTGCATAAGCCCGACTCGAGTATTCACGGCAAAGGCTATATGCAGTGCAGTCGGTGTTAGATACTGCAATGCACCTATGAAGTACACAGTAGGTTCAGTCAGAGGTTCACCTTCCTGTAGGAGCAGCTGCTTTCCAGGCACCATAGGTGTTGTGCAGGGATTCAAGTGTTCCATATTCCACTTCTTCAGTATTTGTGAAGCATAATAGGACTGAGTGAGGTGCAATCCATCTGAATTCCTGGTAACTTGCATTCCAAGAAAATGAGACACTTGCCCTAAATCTTTCAGAGCAAACTGAGAGTCAAGAAGTTTGATGAATTTCTGGATCAACTTAGGTGAATTTCCTGTCAACAAGATATCATCAACATATACTAGCACAAACAGAATCTGTTTGTCAAGTTTGAGCATAAACAAGGATATATCACATATAGACTGAGTAAATCCCCAGTCAAGTAGCTGAGATTTGAGGGCTTCAAACCATGCCCTAGGTGCCTGCTTCAGTCCATAGATTGCCTTATTCAATCTGCATACATACCCTGGCTTTTCTAGATCTTGAAAACCTTCTGGCTGCTCCATATAGACAGGTTCTTTCAGTGGCCCATTCAGAAATGCATTGTTGATATCTATTTGATTTATGGGCCAATGCATTGAGACTGCTATGGACAAGACAATTCTGATGGTTGCAAGCTTAGCTACTGGACTAAATGTCTCAGTAAAATCAATCCCATAATGTTGTAGATACCCTTTGGCAACTAATCTTGCTTTGTGCTTCAAGATACTCCCATCTGGATTTAGCTTCAACTTGAACACCCATCTACATCCCACTATACTCTGATTTGAACTAGGCTTCACTAGGTCCCATGTTCTATTATGCTGCAATGCCTTATATTCATCAACCATTGCCTGTCTCCATTTGTCATCAATCAAAGCATCTGATACACTAGTTGGTTCAGTAGGAAAAGCATGAACCTTACACAGTGATGCATTATAGGTTTTAGGCTTGAATATGCCACTTTTTGACCTAGTTTGCATGTGGTGAGTTTTGACAGTGCTTTGTGGAACAACGGTGGTGGATGCAATTTCTGAATTAGTGATGACTTCAGTGTTAGGTGAGGCATTAACAGATGGTGATGCAGAGGGTGAATCTAACATAAAAGATGTAGATGATTCAGTATGTGGTGTAGATGAATGACTTGAACCAGGGGATATGCTTTGATGTTCACTTGTATGACTCATGAAGGGTATAGGAGAATTACGGAGGTATCATGACCGAGTTGGTGTTCACTTGCCCTTTGCTCGAGAGTGCGATTTGGTGAATCAGCTCGATCCACAAAGTGATGATCTCATTATGCCCCCTCTGAATGAGACAGGCAAAGGGAAGAGGATGAGTGAAAAGATCGAGGAGTACAAAGTTAACATTTGGATGGACCCTGAGTAAAACCAGGATGAAAAGGGAATTTAGTTTCATCAAATTTGACATTATTGGAGATATATATTCTTCCTGACCTATCGAGACACTTATAGCCTTTGTGTTGAGGACTGAGACCTAGGTTTACACATTGACCTGTATGATACTGGAATTTTGTGGTATGGAAAGGTCTCAAATAAGGATAAACAACACACCCAAAGGTTTTAAAGGATATGTAGTTAGGCTTTTTAGTGAAAAGACACTCATAAGGGGACTTGTGGCCCAAGACAGGAGTAGGTAGGGAATTGATAATGGACACTGAGGCTTGAAAGCTATGCCACCAGAAAGCAAGAGGCATAGAGGCCTGAGCTAACATAGTCAATCCTAGTTCAGTAATGTGCCTGTGTTTTCTTTCTGCCCTCCCATTTTGTGCATGATCATGAGGGCAGGGATGCCTAAATGTTATGCCATGTTGCTTCAAAAATGGTTCAAACACTCTGTACTCACCCCCCCAATCTGATTGGATACATTTAAGTTTAGAGTTAAACTGTGTTTCTACTAGGGTTTTGAAGTGGGTAAACACAGACAAAGCTTCAGATTTGGCCTTTAAGGGAAAGATCCAAGTGAATCTGGAGTGATCATCTATAAAGTGAATATAATAAGAATGGCCTTCTGTGGATTTAACTGGGGCTGGACCCCAAATATCAGTGTGAATTAAGTCAAATAGAGAAGCAGCATGAGACATAGAATTCAAATGAGGTAAAGCATGAGATTTTCCAAATTGACAAGCATCACAAAACATCAGTTTTTCATTGATAACAGCATTACAATCATTCAAAATCTGACTCAAAACTTTACTAGAGGGGTGACCAAGCCTCCTATGCCACACATTAGGATCCTTATTGGGGTCTAGAACATCTAAAGACTGAGTTTTCCTAGACCTAGATGACACTTTGCTAAGAAGAAGCGAGGAGAGCTGCTGAAACTGAATAGACTTGGATTGAAGAGAGATCTTTGAGGACTGATCATCCAGAGGCACTATCTAATAAAGACCATACTTGAGCTGACCCCTGAGCATTGGCATCTTTGTTACCTTGTCCTTGACAATGCAAAAATCATTAACAAATTCAGTAAGCACATCATTATCAGACATCAGCTTGGAAAGGCTAAGTAAATTTCTGGTAATTGCAGGCACATGAAGAACAGTATTAAGAACTAAAGGACCAATGTGTGTGTGTAAAACAGTGTAACCTATGTGCTCAATGTGCAGGTGTTCACCATTTCCTATTGTCAGTGTATCACTGCCATGATAAACAATACTTTTATCAAGATTACCCAAGTCTGATGTTACATGGTTTGTGGCCCCACTGTCCAAATACCAAGCATGATCGCAGTGAGTGCTAGGAGTTGCCATATAGGCTGATGGCTGATTAGGTCTGGATGCATTAGAGAGGTCTGGAGGTTGAAAATCTGTCTCAAACCTATGCCAACAGATTGCCACAGTATGTCCATTCTTGCCACAAAGTTGACACTGAACCTTAGCATTTCCTGAATTTCTGCCTCCACTTCTTCCTCCACCTCTGTTTCTTCCACTTCCACCTCTATTTCCTCCACCCCTTCCTCTGTAGGAGTTCTGTCCTTGTGGCCTGACATTTGCTTTCCCTGGACCAGAACCTTGATTATAGCTTGCAAGATGTGCAGCAGGAGTAGTAATTGATCCATATGAAGAAGGATTGAATCTGGCCAGCAGTCTCTCATGAGTAATAAGTTGAGACTGCACTTCCTGCCAAGACAATGATCCAATCCGAGCGATCAAATTAACAATCACGACTTCATAGTCTTTGTGCAGACCTCCCAGAGTAGCCAAAATCAACTCGATTTGGTAATAGGATATCCTGCATTTATCAAATTGTCACTATAAGATTTCATAGTTGCTAGATAGTCCGCCATAGATTTTGACCCTTTTCATTTCGAGTAAGAGCACTCTTGTACTCAAAGATTCGAGATTGGATCGATTGTTAAAGAGGATCTCCAATGTTGACCAGATTTCATGAGAGGAGGAGAAGCCAACCACTACATCAAAGCTTGCTCTGTCGTAGATCCTAGCGACCAACTTTGTAGTTAGCGAATCTCTGAATCCCACTCAAAGCAAATTGATTGGATTGAGGAGGAGACTGGGATTTGGTGGCCTTGGTTTAGTACCAAACAAGTAACCTTCAAGCTTATAACCTTTAATCACGGCAAAAAAGCAGGTGTGGCGCCACAACAGATAGTTATCTCTTGTTAATTTAACAGTTGTCGATTGACTAAGATGACCGGTAAACGGAATGGGGTTCAGCTGGTTAAAGGGCGATGTAGGACTTACAGCTCGAAGAGAAGAAACAAGAGATGGCTCTGGTCTGGGCAACAATGAAGACTGCATGAAGGGAGGAAGTGTGGATCCAACACTAAAACTGGGCAAGGATGCTCCTGCAGAAAAGGTATAAGCTCCGGTGAGATGTGAAGTGTTCCCGGAGAAGAAGGGTGCTGATGACGGAAATCCAGACACTGGTATTCCGGTGACAACATTTGAAGAAGGATTTGAAGCAAGAGGTGATGAAAGTAATGCAGTACTGATAGTTTGTGAGCTGGAGCCTCCTCCACCTCCGGCTTCGGTGAGAGGAGTGGACCTGATCGGCGGTGGCTCCGCCATGCCTCTCTCTAATACCAAGTAAAGAAATTAGAGAGAAGATATTTTCATAGATAGATTAGAATTTGTGTCAAATACACCCTTATATCACCACATTGTTGTAACAAACTACACATTCTCCAATACACATAATCTAATAAAGGATAACACCAAATCTAGATAGGACACCTGTCCTTATCTTAACCTATATCTTTTCAGGCACGAACCACAATAAAATATATAATTCATTCCAAACTTATCAAATTGTATATATGTCAAAGATCACATAAACTTAACTCTTGGTGATACAGAATATGTGAATAAGTGCAAGCAGATTAATCATATATATATATAGCACATTGGTTCCAAAACAAATCAAACAACTGATAAGTTGAGACTAACTATATATTACGTCATGTCTATCATTACTGGATACAAAATATGTGTCCGTCAATTCCTGTTTACTAGAATTGATTGATTTGTAATATACTGGTTGACGTATGCAAGCATGAAGCATCAAACAACAACCACTTAACGGTGGCTAAACGGAAAAATATCTATCTATCTATCTATGATATTCTCTCAAAATCACCCGTGATTTGCAATCATAAAAAGTTCCACACAATCTAGCTCATACCTTCCATAAGTTAATAAATCATCTGATGCAAAATATCCTACTGAATAATAGTTAACTAAACAACCCAAATTTAAGTTATAGTCCAAGAATTTATTCAGTAGCACAAGTAACGGATCCACGTACGCAAATAGTATGACCAAAAATTTAAGTCTTCATCACTTTGTTCCAATCAATCAGTAACAAAATGTTACAATTGTAGGTCTTATTAATTTACCAATACAAAGAAAACTTAATCAACCTTTTTTTTTTCCTCACAGATATTGAATATATTCAATCAAAGGTTAAAGAATTATTTCCATTATGATAATTTGGAGATATTTAGAGAATCATAAACGCAGGGTATTCAACTTTCCGCAAATCAACAGTAATTCGACAGAGTTTTTTTTTTTTTTTTTTTTTTTTCCGGTGTCGTGTGTGGAATGATTTACGGAACAGATCTGTAATTTACGGATTAAATTACGAAATATTAAACTAGAAATAAATCATGCGACTAGAATAATACATATTATCTAGCAGATCTAACAAAAGCAATCTTACCGTACAGATCTAACTCGAACAATTAAACTAGAAAATTAGATTCATAATGAGATCTAACTATATAACCATTATCATGCAGATCATATTCAAGCAATGAATGATAAATAGTAAGACGCATAAAACAAAGGACTAGAGATCAAACCGAGGCGAGTAGTTACTATTTCCTTAAGACAAATTGCTCCGATATGGTGTCCACGGTAGTAGCAATTGTCTCCCAAGATACAATGGCTTTCGTCTCGGATTTAGAGGTACTTCAAAAATCTTAGCTCCGGCGAACTTACAGAGTGCTCCGACTTCTCTTCGACTCAATGTCTAGATCTATATGACTAACTCTTTGTGGTGGAAAGACACAAGAGAGAATTCAATTATTTAATCTTCATCCAGGGGGTTCTTTATACAGTGGAGAGGAGGATCCAATACTCGAATCTGATTGGCCGAGACACGTCATCAAACTTTTCCCCTTGGAAAAGTAATCCACACGTTGGGATTTAGGCACCATGGCCGACCCAACTCTCTCAATTTGATTGGTTGGATGATGTGTCATCTGAATTCTGATTGGTCGAATGACTCAACGAATTCTAATTGGTCGAATGACACAATCACATTCCAAAATTAATTTTATGGTTAATTTCATAAAGAAATTTTGTCCAAAAAATTAATAGTAACACCCGACCCGAGCCGAGCCGAGCCGGACGGCGGCGGCGGCATGCGTGTGGAATAATCTAAGTCCTCCCTCCTGCACAAAAGTGTCTTACCCCTTGGGGCACATCTATAAGAGCATACACTATCTCTTATTACTTGAGCTCATAAGCCTCAAGTTACCTATGTGGGAGAATGGGGTGAGGTCCTCCCTTCAATACCCATCTCCTACATATTTTATACCAACTTTAGCCATTAATTTCTCATTCACCCGACATCCGAATCGTGTAATTCAAAAGCCCATCATCAACTCTCGATGACATACATCGGAGCCTATCCGTAAATCGCGCTAAAGTTGACTATTCAACCCTTCAAAAAGGGCTTTTTCTCCAACAAATTAGACTCGAGCTTTGTGTTTCGGATTGTGGTGGCCAGTAAATATGGGCTAACGTGGTGGTGCAATTGGCGGAGCCGGTGTTGGAGCATGATAAAAATCTTGAGGTAAATGAGCCGGAGTCGGAGCATGATAAGATGACGAGGGTGTAAGAGCACTTGCATCAGATTCTCTACATAAATAATCTACTTTACCGTTTACAGACTCTCTATTTAAGATGAATTGCATCAGATTCTCTATTTTACATAATACGGTAAATATAAAAGAAAATTTACAGAATCTGGATAAATTCAGTAGATGTAAAGGAAAATTTACAGAATCTGTATTTTACAGTAAAAAACAGAGTATCTGCTGCAGTGTAATTTTCTCATTTGAAATCTCTAAAATACAGTTTTTGAATCATTTACAGTATCTACTCCAAGTTCTCTAATGGGTTGCTGTTGGTAGGGGAACATGGTCCGGTTTGGCCGGTTTTTTCCCGTCTATAAAACCAAACCATTTTATGCGGTTTCTAAATTTTCAACCCAAACTGAAACAGTTTTTAGGCTAAAACCATTTGTTCGGTCCAGTTTGGTTTGAGTAGGTTTCGGTTTTTCACGGTTTTTATGAACAAATAAAATTATCGATTGAAAATCACTACTTATCCAAAAAAAACATATGGTAATATATGTGTTACATCAATACTTACTATGTGATTGAAGCCGAAGAGATGATGTAATAAATTATCTATATTGAACTAATTCATACCAATCCTAAAATTAGATCCCAAAAATCAACCCCCACTCCCCCCTCAACCATCATCCATCATCCAAATTAACAAATGCGTTACCTACCACCGAACTTCCTAACTAGGCTTAATCAAGATAATAACTAATCATATTTTCCTCATTTCAATTCACCAATGAAGATAACACTGACACATTATTAATATTGAACTTACATCTTCCAAAAAAAACTACCACCTACAACATAGAATAATTAACTTAGATAAATAACAACATGCTTAAGACAAAATAGTATTTGAGCGAGATCAGAGGAGAAATATGAACGTATTATTTTTCGTAAGTGAGTGAAATAGGTGAAATGTCACTAATTTTTGCACATATTAGAAAAAAATGATGAGTCATCTCAAATATTGGTATTGAGAAAGCAAAGAGAACATATGATTAGAGGTTGCGAGTCATTAATTGATTCGTGTTGTGTTGTTCTTTTATGATATCGATTTATTGAAGTAAAAACGTTTGCAACTTGCAACAAGTTGAATGTTTAAATATTGAAATTAATGATGGATAACTAATATATTGCAAATAGGAATTTATTAAATGAGTTAGTGTGAATTAATCAGACTGATAATTTAAAATTTTCATATAAGGTATCCGGTTTCAAACGGTTTTCAATTTTTCAAATTGAAACCAGATTGTATTAAACGGTTTGGTTTTTAGTTATATGAAAACCGACCAAAAAACCATGGTTTACGTTTTTCGGATTGGTTCAATTTGGTCCGGTCGGGTGGTTTGGTTTTAAAATTTTTGTTCACCCTCAAATTTGTTGGTGCTCTAATACAATCCAACCGTGGTACCTTGTGTTGTGTTGACGGGAGGAGGAGAGCAGGATTGTTGTGGAAGAAAAATAGGGTGGAGAGATGAGAATTATGGAAATTGACTAATTTGACCCTGTTTGAAGATTTAAAATATGCTTAAAATAAATTAGGGGTGTGAATTGAGCTGATTAATATTTTAGGGTTGTAGATTGAGTAGTTAATAGTTTAAGGTTATAAATTGCTCATTCCTTATTGTTTAAGGTTGTAAATAGAACAAATAATAGTTTGGGTTGTAAATTTTACGGATAACATAGTTTGAGAAGCTTAATTGCAGTTTTCCTAAAATTTTATTACACAAATATGGAAAAATACATACAACCAATGAGTCTAAGGCATTTCATTGAAGTGAGGGCTGAGGCACGCGAGGTCTCAGGTTCGAATTCCTCTGGAGGCAAAAATTGTCTTCCAACGTAGTTTTCTTCTTTAGGAAAGTTATTCCCACAGAAAGTTATTTCCACAATATATGGGTGTTAATCCACAATTGTGGTTGTAAATAATTATAGTTTCTTCCTTTCAATTGTAATAAAAATATGGAAAAGTACAATGTATAAATACAAATAAGCATTTACTTCGGTGGCTTTTTTTTAAGTAGAATATTTCTACAACATTTTACCTTCTCTTCTATTCCGTTACAAGGAAGGAAAAAAAAACATATTTTTTTTATCTACGGGTCAAAAGTTCACCACATTTTCTCCATCCTTTTTATTCTGACATCACAGTTGATACTTTTCTGATTGCTTTGTCGAGGCCATTTTTATAATAAATAAAAAACAGCGAAATAATAAAATAGTCGAACAGTGGATTTGTAAATTATTCCGTTGTAAAACATTATAGCAAACCGTGGGTTTAGGGTAGCAAGCTACCAGTGGATTTGTCATTATCGTCTAATTTTTTATCTAGTGATCTGATTCTTATTTTCCTCCTTTCGGTCCTAATTCATGTATATAACTTAGGAAATGTTTGAACAAGTCAAATTTTAAATAAATAAAAAACGAATTCATCGAATTTCATTTTTTTTTTAAGGAAATCGAAATTCATTTTTAAAAGTAGATATTAGTCAACATAGCAGGCATGTTTGTGGTAGGGAGAAAAGCGGAGTCAAGAATTTTTTTGAGAATAAATCTTAAAAAAAGTTGAGAACTGAGATGTGTTGATTTTCACCATTTGTTTGGTTAACTAAAAAAAAAAATACTAAAAATACGCTTACGCTTTTGGTGGTAGGTAGAGAGGTGGTTTGTGACGGTGAGTGATGGTCGGATGGGTCGGATGAAGCGAGTGGCGGCAAGGTAGGTCGACGGTAACAGGTGGTGGAGGGTTGGATCAACAACGGTCGTTGGTAGGGTGGTTCGATGGCAGCATGGTAGATAGGGTTGGTGGCGGCTAGTTATGGTGACAATGTGGGGTGAGTGGTGGTCGGGTAGATAATGGTAGGGGTGGTAAGATAGGTCATCCGCTGCATGTGGTGCGGGGTTGGGTCTGTGGTGGCAAGTTTCGGTGATAGGGTGTGGCAGATGGTGGCTAGAGGGACATGGCTGATGGTGGTGAGTTGGATCAACGGCAATGGTTGGTCAGGTGTTCAGTGGACAACGTGTGTTGGCAAGGTAAGTCAATGGTGGATATACGTCAGCGGGTGGTGGAGGGAAGGATCAACGGCAGCGAGTGGTGTCTTGATGGATGGTTGGTTCAATTGTGTTAGGATTGTTTAGTGACGAGAATGATATTTTGTTGGTAATGTGTGGTTATAAGGTTAGACGGTGGCGGCAAGTGGTTACAAGGTAGAGCAGTGGCGGCGAGTGGTGAATATAAGGTGGGGTGGGTGATGTAATGACAAATAGTGATAGAATGGTAAGAGATGCGGGCGTAGGGTAATCCGTGATATAACAGTATTGCAGAGGGTAGGATGAGGGAAATGATATGTGCACTATACATTTGTGTAGTGCACTTTCCACTACATGATTCATTTTCATTGATTAAAATGATGAATTATTTATTGTGATGTGTCCCAACAAAATCTATGATGTTGATTGTGTTGTGTAGGATATTGTGATAAAATAAGTCCTTAGCATAAAGATGTGGATAATAGAATTGACTTCTGGAAACCAATCATTTCCTTATATTAATTTTTTTCTTGAAAAAATGATGCGGACAGAACAGTTGAATCACAATCAGTGATGTCATCAATGATGATGTGCAATATCAGTGAGCCACAGACCTCAAGTTACTGGATCTAATCCTCCACGAAAAGTAAGAAATTCTGCATATTTGGACAAATTCAGGGTGAAAAATGGAGCTGCTCCCTCAGCAAAACTAGGATAAAGTTGAGCCAAAAGATCTCGATTCAAGATAAATTCATGAGGAAGTGGTATCTCCTTAGGATCGTCATTTGCATTGTCGATCATGAGGAATCTAAATTATGATCAATTTAGACTCATCACTATTAATGATGCATACGATTGTAGTATTACTTGTTAAGACATAACATTTGTCTTTTTAAAAAAAAAAGACATAACATTTGTATCTGTATTATTTCTCTATTTGTTATCTTTTTCCCTTCTCAAATTTATTTATTTTTCCCTTCAAAAAAAAATTTATTTATTTTGCGGTGCAGTTATCTCTGCCCTCCTCTGTCAATTTTTTTAAATTTATTTTGGTGTCAAAAAACAAAAATCATTTACAATGCCAGACAGGAAACGTTAGTTTGTTCAAAATATAGCCGTTGGAAAGGTGAAACCCCTTTGTCTTTAAACCCCTGAATCAGCCTTACTCCTACTCAGTTACGATCTCAGTTCTCATCTGATTTTCCTCCTTATTTCCAGCTTGTTTCCCCCAGATTTCTTCTTCTTCCCAAACAAAGAACTCACTTCCCATCTGAACTTTCCTTATTT
This sequence comes from Gentiana macrophylla, assembly GCA_026214975.1. Taxonomy (NCBI): domain Eukaryota; kingdom Viridiplantae; phylum Streptophyta; class Magnoliopsida; order Gentianales; family Gentianaceae; genus Gentiana; species Gentiana macrophylla. The sequence goes on along the minus strand of CM047810.1, from coordinate 2,271,724 downwards.
ACAGAAAAATGAACGATTTAATGACCAAATCCTTTGTCAGCTACGTTGATCTCAAGAAAGAAGCCATGAAAGACCTCGAAGCAGGTCCCGACCTTGAATTAGGGATGACCCAGATGGACCTAAACCTCACTTCTTTCTTGGAAGAAGCAGAGAAAGCTAAGAAAGAGATGGATACAATCAAAGAAATTCTGGGTCGTTTAGAAGCTGCAAATCTGGAAAGCAAAACATTAACCAAGCCTGAAGCTTTAAAATTGGTCCGAATTCGAATCAATTCAGACATTTTATCCGTTTTGAAGAAGGCGAGATCCATAAAATCCCATCTTGAGGAGATGGATCGAGCAAATGTGTTGAGTAGGAGGCTGTCGGGTTGTAAACCCGGTACCCCAGTGGATCGGACCCGATCTGCGGTTACTAATGGATTGCGTAAGAAATTGAAGGAGTTAATGATGGACTTTCAAGCCTTGAGACAGAAAATGATGGCTGAACATAAAGACACTGTTGGGAGGATGTACTTTGCTGTGACAGGGGAAAATCCAGATGATGAGGTGATTGAGAAGATAATTTCAAGTGGAAGTGGACAAGGTGGTGAGAAATTTCTGTCCAAAGCAATTCAGGTAAGAAAATCTTTTCAGTATTTTTAGGGATTTATGTTTATTTGATTGAAATTTGGTTATTTTCTGTACACTGTTTTGCTGTATTTATCCTTTTCATAATCTCAATTTGTGGGTTAATCTTGTATCTTTAGGGCCATGCTTTTCAGGTTTAATGAGACCTCTGAAGTTATATGTGCCTTAGATACTCAAATTTATATATGCACATTACCATATTGGGACACCACAGAACAGAAGCACAACTAAGAAACACAACAAAACTCAAAATCTTACACTTAGAATCTTGAGAACATAGAGACTAACCTTTGCTTCCTTGCCATTTGTCGTCTACAAGTGTTTATATAGAATTAAGGTCTGTGGAAACAATATATCTGTGGACAGAAGTTTTGTGGGGTGATTAGCAAAACCATTTTCCTCGAGACATTGATCTATAAAAGTTGTTGACTCTGTCATGGTCATGGTTTGATTTGTTCAGACAAGTGACAAACAGAACACTAATGTTCTAAGATATTTGAGCAAAAGCTTCTAATGGAGTTATTACAAAGCACACCTTGTAATGAAATTAAGCTTAGAGTCTTTAGTGCTAAAAAAGCTAACAGTTCAATACACAAATCAGAAGAATGCAATTCCTCTTGTGGCCATGCCCTGATTTGCTTTACTCGATTCTTTTGCACTAATGACACAAACATGATGATGCTAAGATAGTAGTAGATGGAGTTTTTACAAAGTCGTAAACCTTGTAATGAAACCGATCAAGATAGAAAAATATAGTCTTTACTCTTTTTCAATGCTTAAGAAGGCTATAGTTCAATACTCAAATGAAGTGAATACAGTTCTCTTGTGCCCATGTCCTGATTTGTGTTTTTGAAACTTTTGTACTAATGACACAAGCACAATGATGCCAAGAGAGTAGTAAATCGATTTTGTTGTACACGGATTATGTGGTGTAAATGTTAATATTGCAACAATGCAGGAGCATGGGAGAGGGAAAGTTCTAGATACAGTCATAGAGATTCACGACAGGCACGATGCAGCTAAAGAGATCGAGACAAGCTTGCTAGAGTTGCACCAGATTTTCATGGACATGGCTGTGATGGTTGAAGCACAAGGAGAAAAGATGGATGATATTGAGCATAATGTATGGAATGCTGCAAATTATGTGAAAGATGGAACCAAGAACCTTAAGACAGCAAAAGAGTACCAGAAGAGCAGCCGTAAATGCATGTGGATCGCGATCATTATTCTTCTTGTACTCGTTCTTCTAGTTATTGTGCCCATTGCTGTTAGTTTCACCAAATCTTGAATGATATCTTTATCTTTAGCTAGCCCCTCCCCTGTTCCCCAATCAATCCTCAAAGAAAAGAACAACAATTGTGGTGTTTGTGTTGTTCATTAATTGGTTAGTAGGATGCATTGTGCAAGTGGTTTGTTATGCTTTGGTCGGATGCTTAAAGTCCTTGCTTTTAGGACTTGTATTTTGTTGGCTTTTTGAATATTTTTTGTAGTAAAAATTGGTAACCATTAATAATACCATTTGTTCTTGAAGTTTTTCTTCTCACATTGTGCTTGTTAGTCCTCAATTTTTTGCCCTGTTTCGTTTTGGCTGTTTTGTGGATTTAATAGTCTATCATCAGTTGATAATATGTCATTAGGATCAGATACATCTGTTGAAAGTTTAAGCGCATAGGCTTCATTTTACAAAAAAAAATATAAAAATGATATGAATCATTCATCAAACGAGACAGAATGAAATCGGTAAAAGACTTTCGTTTCATCTTTCAAAATTGAAGAAGTAAAATCCAACACAATTAGCACAGAAATCATTTTCTAGACAAACTGATGAAAAAAGAAAAATGAATTCAACCCATCAATTTTTCTTATTGAAGCTATCATTCTATGTACACATGCATGTATGATGTATTATTGTATTGTGTATATATATATATATATATATGAAGACATGAAAGAATATTGAAAAAAAAAAATGAATAAAGAAGGAAATTCTCACACAAGTACAAAAATACTAATCTTCATTAGTATTACTTGATGATCATTTCTCTTTCTTCTACATATATGTCTTGAGAAAAGGAACCTCAATCATCTTCAATGATTCATCTTCTTAATTTTGTATACGGAGAGGAACGGTCGTGCTGCTGGAATAAGCGGTACCACCGCCGCCACCAGCGGTGCGGCCCAAAGCTCTACCGGCAAAGTTCATTTCGTTCAAGGGCGGACAGCCGGAGCCGCCGCTTCCGGGGATGTTGGTGCATGGATTTGGCCCAGAAGGAGGGACAGGACCTCTTGGAAGTGATTGTAAAATGAAGTTTTTTTGCATGATGAACAAGTTTCGGTCCTTTTTATCATCACTTTGTAAAATCCTTCCACCATGGCTTGATTTCACTACTGAAAGAACAATGAAAATAATCAAAAGAAGCAATATTCTCATGCCTAATATTTGGTTTTGATATTGAAAAAAGATTTATGGAAATTTAATGATGTTTCAAAATTGTATGAACTAGTAGCATATATATATATACTATATAGTAGTAATGCATTGTAGTTTGGTGAAGATAGAATTGTAATTTCTGTGGGTTTGTGTTTGGTAGGGTTCATTTTTCTTATTGAGAATTTGAATATTGAATAGGTCAAAAAGTTAATGTTTTGAATATACATACAGCTCCCATAAGTCAATAAACTTAAGGGTCATCAGTACATTTACATATCTTGTATTAAATAATAACAATAGTGTTAGTTCCTCAATAAAAATTAAGTAACAATATATTAAACCGACGACGATAATATGAAATCTTTTGATTGATGTGAGTCCCGCTAGACAAATGTTTTATGTAACTTTGTAATGCTATATCATTATTATTTTTCGAGGGTAGAGTGAAAATATTGAATTTAGGCTAAAAAGGTAAATAATTGTATTTTAGAGTTATAAAATCAAACATGAACTTTGACTGCATAAGAATATTTTAGATAACGTATACGCACACCTCAAATCTTTATTTGTACAAAGTCCTAGCGTAAGAAAGAAGTTTAGGTGGACTTAATAGAATTCATAAGTAGAAAAAAAATAAAATAATGGTAATGGTGATGGACTTTTAGGAAGTTACATTGCTGAGTCATATGTTGCTTCCTCCAACCTTGGTAACTCTCATTTTAGCATTTTCCTTGTCTGACAAGTATTAATTCTAAAGGCCGTTGACCGACTTTAGCCTCTCTTTCTTTCCAAGTAAAACCAAAGGGCTTATTGGGAAATGATGCCCTATTTACACTCCCACCTACCACACACGCGTGTGATCATGCAAGAAGAAAGAAATAATGTAGATTTTTTTTTAGCGGACACACCGAAGCAAGTTCGAAAATCCACCGACAACATTAATGGTGTTTTTTCGGATTTTAATGGGGTCACTGACCCCCTCCCCTTTGCATGTGCGTCTGCCGTAGGAGTTTACTCACTCTTAAGAATATGCAAAAGCGAAGAGACAATGGCCAGTCAATCAATGCAATAAGAAGTCACTAGATCCATTACCACTCAAGTAGCGTCGCCGCCAAACCCAAGTTCTAAGACGTTACAAGTCTTGCCTCAAATCCTGCCGCAAGTTCTGGATCCATTGTTATCCAAATCCGGCCCCAATCTCACCCCCCAAGGGATGTAATCAAATCCAAATCTTTCCCCAATCTCGTCTCCTAAGGGATGTAATCAATGCCTGCCTCAATTGCCCAAGGAATGTAATTAAATCCTGCCTCAAATGCATAAGGGATGTAATCCTTCCTCAATCCTGACCTCCTTAGGCAGGACACAGTAACATATATGACAATTTTTTTTAATCAACAAACACTATTTGAACCTCCATACATGAACATAAGATAATCTAGATATAGTCATCCGGATGATATAGTCATCCAGACTATTGTAACGCTCCCAGACCCCGGGCCTGGTAGACCTAATTGAGTTAAATGATCCGGTCAACTGCTTAGACCGCCGTCTTCGCTTGGTCTAAAAGGGCTAACCCGAGTTGACAAAACCTCTTTACTTTACCGATGTGAGACTTTACATTCTCCCCCCTTACAGTAACATATATGACAATTTTTTTTAATCAACAAACACTATTTGAACCTCCATACATGAACATAAGATAATCTAGATATAGTCATCCAGACTATTGTAACGCTCCTGCACTCGGCCCAGTAGCGCTAATTGAAGTTAAATGATCCGGTCAATCGCTTAGACCGCCGTCTTCGCTGTCAGTAAAAGGCTAACCTCCTGGACCCGGCCTGGTAGCGCTTCTCCCTTATAAGGATCGCGTCCTCGCCAGGACGACCAGGATTTGTCTCAGTTCGTCCCTACCATAGAATTCTAGAGATGGCCCCATCGCCTCTCACGGGAATACCATTCTGAAACGCCCTCAGACCCCGGGTCTGTTAGCACTAATTGAGTCATAAATGATCCGGTCAACTGCTTAGACAACCGTCCTCGCTTGGTCTAAACGGGCAAACCCGAGTTGACAAGACCTTTATGTCTCACACTTATATGGGGGTAAGCATGACTTTACTTTACCGATGTGGGACTTTACAACTAACACTAGTTAGAGTACAATACCATGAAACAAACTTATCCAGAAAAAAAAAATGGCAGTAAAGGAAAGAAAAAGGGGTAAAAGTTATCGTTGCTACCGGTGTCGTCTTCATCATCACTGTCCCTGTCCCAGTAGGGAGGAGACGTTGATGGCGGAGTTCCTATTTTCAGTTGTTTGGAAGGGAAAATTTTATAATACAATAATTGCAGAAATATTGTATCAAGTGGTATATATTAAAACCTCTGTTTTTACTAAAAATGAATGACTCTAATGTATATCACTAGATACAACCTTCCTACAACCGTTGCAGCATAAAATCTCTCGTTCCGAAGACCTCCATTCGACCAATGCATCGCCTGACCAGCCCCCATGTATACCGCTCGAAATACCCTTGAAAAGGCCTTCCAATCCCACAGTCGTCACTAGCTAATAGCTATCCCAGCCATTTCACAAACACAAGTGAGCTGGTAAACAAATCAAAAACTTCTTTTTTTTTTTGTTATTTGATAATGAGGCAAGGTGCAGAAATGTGAAGCGAAACTACAATGGTTCGATTTCGGTTTTTGTACTTCAGCCCAACCCAACCCAACCCGACACCGACCCGAATTCTACTGAATGCGACGTCGTTTTATAAATACTACATATATAAATCTTTTCACATGTTTCATCACCCGACCATTTGAAACGGCGGCCTCAATCATCGGACTCCCGCTCCGGCATCGCTACTTCTTGCCTCTCCTTCAAAGTTCCAATCGATTTTGTATGCCCTGGAATCTGTCCATGGAAGCTAAATTTCTATGCCATTGAAAGGTACTGCTTTTCTCTTGAATTTTTTTTAGGTGGTTGCTGAACTTTGCAATGTCTTTATTATGTCTTGTTTGTTTGAAAGTATTCATTCTTCTAGTTGAATAATTTTTTAGTATCTGTGCTAATGTACCTATTTTTGAATCGATTGTGGTTTGTTTTTGTCAGGTTTATTCTTTGGTGTTTTACTTCGCAACTTCAAATGATTATTCTTGCATAGAGGTGAGATTTATCAATTTTAGTGTTATACTTTTTCCAATAGTTTTGCTGAATTTGTTTTATTGGAGCCTGTTCATTGCTCAATTGATTTACAGAATTATTTAAGTGCTTGTTTGTCTACTTCAAATCAAAATCATTGTTTTTACTCGGGTTGTATATGAAGTAATTAAATCAATACATTATAAATCCTTCATTTTATAGTAAGCTAAAGCAAGACAGTGTTTAACCGTCGACTATCTGAATCTGAAAAAGTATCAGAAAAACATTAATGCTATTGTCATCACTACATTGAGTGTGACAACGTGACGTGTCAATGGGATCTTTCGTGGTGTGGGATTTATAAGGGGATTTTACTGTTACATCATTGACATATCAGGTTAAGCCGTTATACTGCCTCACCGCTTTTTGGTGCTAAAGCTTAAAGCGCTGCCTCACCTTTTTGGCCGCGTAAGCAGCGCTTTTTAGGAGGAACATAACATATCATTACTTCAATGTCCTTTGTAGCATTTCTCAAGTACTATAGAAACTTATGTTGTTTTTGTCTAAACATCTTTTTGATTATTTGTGGTGTACAAACTTATTGATGCCATGATGGCATCGTTGTTTTTTGTGGTTGTGGTGTTTAAGTTGTTTTGATGTTTTATTGCTTTGATTTAAGTGCTCTATTAAAGTAGCATATTGTTTTCCTATAATTTGTCATCTTTTAGCATGTTTTTAATGAAATATAAAAAGTAAAATAAAATTGTGGCTCTTTATATAATTAAGCATTGCTTTTAAGGGCTAAAGCGCCAAAGCAGTAGCCTAAGCTTCACCGGCGCTTTTTGCTTTAACAACTATGGTGCTGCCCATTTTGTCTCAGCAGACCGCTTAATGAAATCATCTAAAATCTACCCCATATAATGGTACACTTAACTAAGCATTAAACTTTAAAAACCGCGTCTAGCTTAGCTGGTATGATGCTTCTCTTTGCAACATGAGGTCGTGAGTCTCCCTCCACAGCTGTTTAATAACTAAGCATTAAACATTGATGATAAAATAGGAAGATAATTTAACTTCAGAAGAGGTCACCAAAGTCCAGAGTATTTTGACAAGTTTCTCTGGGTCTTCCTAGTGTGCGACAAAGCCCAGGCCTTTTTATTTTTTATTTTTTATTTTGGTATCTTCCAGTCTCGGTTTCAAATCTCCCTCTCTCCCGAAGGTCTAGGGCTTTGATTCACAGTTGTGTACCCGACTCTCTCCACAGACAGAATAGAAGTGCCTAGAAAAATGGACAGGAACCTAGAAGTATCCTTGGACAGGCTTCCTATCAATCAAGTGGAAATCCTCGAAGAAAATGGCGTGGAACGATTCCATCCGTACGTGTCCTTTCTTTTAGTTACTCGTTGAACTTCGTCACCTACGTATTTATGTGCTGAATTTGTATTTGTGTATATGTAAGTCCATCATGTTTGTGTATATATTTGTTGCAGAGATGTAGGTTATGATGACAAGAATGTGGATTTGTTAAGGAGAATTGACTTCGCATGGGCAGTGGAGAGGGAAGAGCCAGACAGTAAGAAGCAGAAAAAGGGCAGCAACTCGTCCAAGGAAAGCCAGTCAACCGGCAGTAATCAGTGGCAGAGTTTGGTGGAGAATTTGCAATTGGCTCATCAGGAGTTGTCCGTCATTATTGATCTCATCAACACTGTAATGCTTTCCTGCCACTGTTACTAAATTGATATTTCTTAATTGAGTAACCAATGTGATTCCAGTGTGTGCTCACATATTACTGCTCTTTGTTCCTGGATTGTTGAAGAATTATCTACACTAACAAAAAGTCATGCTCTTAATTTTAATGTAAAAGAGCTGATTTTGGCATTATAATGCGACCTTTGGTGTTTTCGTTTATTTTGTGCTCTGAATTATGTTGCCCACATTCATATGCGAGCTGCTTTCGGAGTGGGAAAGAAAATTTTGTGCAACATTAGCTTTGTTACATTTATGTGTTGCTTATGAATATATTTTGGGAATATGTCCAACATCATTTTTTAGCTATTGAATTTTGTCTTCTTGCTAAAAGGATAGTGATGAGTAAAGATTGATTTCATTTGAGAATTAGCTGATAGTTTTTCAATTACCTTGGCTTATTCTGCATACTTATCTAATGTTTGTCTTATATTAAAATAATTATCTGGGATAAGGTTGAAAAATTATTTTATAGTTTCTCCCAAATCTCTTTTTTCTATGCTGTGTAGGTGGAGGCAAACGATGTAGTTACAGTTGCTAGTATGACAAGACCAAAGCAGCTGCCTAATGAGCATTTGTCAGACCTTGCTGTATCTACTGCAACTAAGTTGCAATGCTTCCGGGTATCTTTTTGACCATTTCCATACAATTATTCGGATGTATTTCTTTTTATTTGTATGTAAAGTGATATGGACAGGATCTCCTTTATGCTATAAAGAGCTTAGGACCATTTGTTTAATCATTCATTTCATTCAATTATGTGGAATCTCAACTTTGGATGACAATCTATGATGAGATAAACCTTGACCATTAGGCTAAAAATCCTTAGTACGAACCGTGACCCGTTAGCTAGAAAGCTAAGAATCAAAAGTATGATGGGCACCACAATATTATAGCTCAAGAATCTTGATAAGTTCTTAAAAACCTAATCCCCACCGGGACAACAATATGGCCACATGAAGTTTGTAGTATAAACTCACAACTGTATTCTGCATATCTCATAAACTCACATAACATAAAAAACAGGGTGCTTCTATTGGCACCTTAAAATTTCTTAATATTATTACGCGGTACAACAAACGAACTTTTGGCACCACTAACTTATTAAAGATATACTCATGATTTTTTGAACCAGTGTATCTTTTTGCTCGTAATAAATTGAGAAACGCCTTTACTTCTAGATTGACTGATGCACTTTAATTATATTTTTGTAATGTTGCAGCATCTGGGAAAATACTTGAAGCAATCTGCTAATGGAATTGAAAAGCGGATAGCACGGGAAGCAAGATTCTATGGTGCTCTTATTAGGCAAGTTTGCAACCCTCGGCATTTTGCTCTTGTTTCTTTATAATACAGTAGGTTTTAACGGGTCGTATAGATTGCAGCAAAATTGGAAAGTTAAAAGGCTGCGGACAATGGCTGCAGCTTCTGCAAACGAGGGTTTCTACATTGATTTGGTTGACAATTCTTTAAATGATCCAGCAGCTGCATTTCGTTTATCTTCAGTCTCATCAACTGTACGCGTAGATCGTGACTCTGCTGGGATGCTAACTGTAAATTTGCCTCCAAATTCATGCCGTTCTCTTCAGTTTGGGTTTCTTGGAGTTCACAATTCAAAAAGATTCAGTAGTAAACGTGGACTTGTTCAAGATTCATCTGTAGACAACAACTCTAAGAAGAGACATCATCTGAGTGATGATGATTCTGTCAGAGAAACACATGCTCTGATGCGTGAAGTTCACCGAGCAATTGCTGATGAGCAGGTACATTTAAATATCTGTCACATGTACGTCGTATGCAATCAGATTTTAAATTCCGATGACATTGACAATCTGTGTATTGATATGGTTCTTCTAGGTGTTTGATTTGGTGAATCGTGAAGCATTTAACCCATCTACGGGAGTAGATGTGACTGGAATGCAAGAAAATTTTCTGCATTTAAACATTGGTCATGGAGTGTCTGTGTCTGTTTCACTTGTGCCTTCCTCTCAAGATGTTCCTGATGATGATGGTACTGCCAATACAGGGATTGGAGAACGGACAAGTAAACTCAGGAAGCTTGGGTTTCCAAACCAAACTAGTTATGAAATTTATTTGCAGCAACTCTTTCATGAACATGTGTTTGTGAAGGCAAAAAAACGATCCTCATCATCTGGGCGTAGTAGGCAGGTATCTAATCAGCAGCCGGTAGTCAAGGAGAGTGTAAACCTCCTGGATCATTTCTGCTCATCTCTAGCTCACAGAATCTTCTCGAACAAAGTTGTTGCCTTTTTCGAAAGTCTGGTATGTGATTCATGTCATATTGGCTCGCTGCAATAATCTCACCTTAATGCCCGCTTGAGCGCGTCTTTTTATGTTTTTATATTAAAAGGTATGCAGGATTCAATACGTGCAATTAACTTCACATCCTAGTTGGCATTCTCGGACGTCTTCTTGGACACTGTCCATAAGGGTCCCCCAGTCAATTTCACTTGCAGGTTTCCAAAGCCAGACAACGTCACCTGAATCACACCAACATGTTACGAATGTGAAATCTGAGTTCCGGACTAAGGTTTCGGTGAACGATGATTGCATTACCGTGGAAGGGGAAGGAGCTCCTGATGTTGTTTGTCTTTTCAAAGGGAAATCTGAGACTATTTGTCGTTTGAACCGATACAGTTGTGACTTGGCAGATCTTCCTGTAATGCTTCTGCAGCAGGTTTGTGCCCCGCCTTAACCCCCGAGTACACCATTTTGAAAATCAAATTTGAAAACTTTGAGTATTAAATGTCGATATATATATATATGTATACACGGTCGATCTATAAGTTTTGATGTATTATGAGTGCAGATTGCGAGCCAAATAATAAGGTGGCTACATGAGGAAGCACAGGCAGTTGGTATGAAGTCAAGTAGAGACTTTTTATCGTTATCGTTTGAGCTGGCACCACAGGGAGAAATACTGAGCCTTGTGGCACACGTAGACCCGGAAGATGTTGAAGGGTGCATCTCTTGGTGGTTAGTGATGGAGGATGGAGGATTCACCCATGAATCTAAAGCTATTCAAATGATGGATGTTGTCGGTGGTGAATCGGATACCCGGAGATTTCTGGGTTATCCATCTCTGCAAGTGCTGCATTCAACACTTTTGGATTTGGTAGGGTTGTGCAGTAGTGGTGGTGGTGGTGGTGGTGGTGGGGTCAACTGAACTGGCTGGTTCATGAATATATTTTGTATTAGTACTATGAAATGATATCATACACCTTCAAAGTTCAAACAAAATCAAAAGGTTTTTTTTTTAAAAGAAAAAAATTGAATTTATGTTTATGTTCCCAAGTGTTTTCGGTTTCGATGATATTAAGGTCCAGGATAGGGGTTATTATTTGCAACATGGGTTCCCCACCTACCGTTTCAGACGCCGTTCTATAGCCAACGTGTGACTTCCTGCACTGTCAAGCCTATTTGTCGAATGTTGGCTGTAGATTTGACATTCACGGGGTCGGTCAATTCTATACATACAACACGTGTAGTGTAGCTTTCTGCTGCAGAAGTCGTGGTGCAGACAAATAAAAAGCGCTTTAAGATATGTATATAGCATTCATACACTTATGGTAGTATTCATGGCCAAATGTATAAACATTTAAACACGAAATATATAAAGTCTGATACACCATTAATATAAAGGGCATCATGTTCAGCTATATATAAAAACTAAGATTACGACATAACATCATGAATTTCTTACTTACATAACCCGTCACGATTATTTTTTCACGGAAAGGAAAGGAAAGGAAAGGAAAGGAACGGAACGGAACTTAGTCTATGAAATATAAGTTTTCAACCTTAAAAAGAGTTTGGGAAAAAAAAGGGTACGTACTACGGCAACAAGTGCTTATATAATGGTTTAGGATATATTCACATAAAGTTATTTCACTCACTGTGGTAGCTAAAGTGTAGCAGTTTGAGGTGCTAATAATGAAATAAATGTATTTGCAAAGTATTTGACCGGAAAATGTGGTTTCATCATTGTACTGCCCTCATATTTCTGCACATGTAGTAGCACTACAACTTTAGTTGCCCCATTTCTTGTTTAGGCCTAGTTACTTATTTGTTATCATTCTTTGTATACCTTTACAAGTTTTGCCAAAAGAATGAAACCATAAATCTCTCAGCTATAACATCACAACTACGTACAAACCCCACTTAATTAATAACACACACCCCCCTCCCCCACCCCCACGCTTACGACGATTAGCTAGATCAATTTGTCGGACCGCTTGACATACATGCGTATGCGTGTAAAAAAAAAAAAAAAGCTGTTTAGTTTGTTTGACACGCGTGACCGTAATCGATGGTAAGATTAACAAGGAAGTCCTACATCGTAATTATCCACCCCCTAGCTCCTCTCCCAATATCCTACGTTAACATTACTGAATCCATCAATTATATAAGACGGTGTCCCTAATATCCTACGTTAAGTTCTGAATCAATTATAACCAAAACCCTAATATCCTACGTTAAGTTCTGGGACGTTATATATATACATACACTAAGAGACATAGTCCAGAATCATCTGGTAGCTAATTAAGGTCCTAACAATGGCATGTTCAACCAACTTAGGATACATGATGTACATACACAAAAGTGGCACAATAAAAATAATCCCCACATATATAGAAACCTTTTTGATGCACGCTGTGAACTTTTTGCTAATGTTGCTGATGCTTAATATATACTTGCAAGAAAATTGAAGGATACAAAGAGTTTTTTTTTTTTTTTTTTTGAATAAAATGTAATACTTTATTTTGGAGGAGAAAAAAATAAAGTATACATGTTGGAGATATGACATAAATATTGACAAACATTTCAGAGAAAAGTAGAGAACAATCATTAGATTTGTTGCCCAGAAATAGCAAAAAAAGCATAACATGATACAACTTCATTTGCATTTCAGAGACCAAACATATATAGTGAACTTTTGCTCTAAATGCTCTCCAATTTCCAATAGGATTATTTATCACCACCTTCTGTAACTTCTGCAACATCCATTACACCCCCACATCTCACACACACACTTCAGGCTAGCTCTCTCCTATATTAAATATTATCATGAGTACATAGTCGTCATACATGAATGTATCGAAAAAAATTTACAAAATGAAGGGCTTGTGGGATTGTGAGGCTAATGCAGGGGGGGTACTACCCTATACATGGCCACCAAGATCATACACTTGTAGCTTTTGTAAAAGAGAGTTTAGATGTGCACAAGCACTTGGAGGTCATATGAATGTCCACAGAAGAGATAGAGCAAGACTAATTAGACAGTATTCACCTCCTCCTCCTCCTCATCATCAGCACTTGTCTAATTTTCTAAGTCTTAACACTACTACTACTACTACTACTACTACTACTACTGATCATCAAGAAAACCCTAATCATCATCTCAGTTTCAAGAAAAGCCCTATTAATCTTTCTTCATATTTATCATCAAGTTCAAGGCTTTCATCTCCTTCAACAAAGTGCCCACCTCCACATGATTTCACTACTTCAAGAAAAGAGGGTGGTGTCTCTCCTCTCCTCTCTCCTCTCCTCTCCCTCTCCTCTCTCCTCTCAGATGAGCCATACACTTGATAAAGGTCAAGTCTTTGGAAAGATCAATAATAATAGAGGTACAAAAAGAGTTTTCGAGCTTGAAAAGATGGGTACCAATGTGAATCACAAGGCGGAAATTGTTCGGTTGGAGCTTGAAATTGGAGTGCTGGGGGTCAAGATCAACAAGAACATCAAGATTTGGACTTGGAACTTAGACTTGGGTATGCTTAATTAATTAATTATGCAATCCTATAGGCTATAGCTAGTCTCAAGAGATTTGTGTCTAGCTATTTTCTAGCAAAGGAAAATGCACTCATGACTTTAGCTTAATCCTATTAAGTGTTTACTTAATGTCTGCATCCAGCATCATTGTATGATTGTGATCAATATTTTAATTTCCTTAATTACAAATGAAAAATGTATGCATGGTGGGATGGCGACGTTGACTGTCGCAGATTCGCTTAATTAATTAGACAAGCTAGTTAGGCTAAGCTCTCAAAAATTAAGTATTATCATAGTGACATGCATGGCTTAATTAAAGTCTTTTAGATGAAAATATGTATTGTTAGTTATTTGGTTGATTTGAATCTAATTAATGTGAGCAGTTTTAAATAAAGCTTCTCATTTCATAATTGCTTGCTTCTTACTTATTAATTTTTGTTTTTTATTTATAGAAATTTTCTTTTGATGGTGATCCATAATATAGTTATGAATCCAGATTTAATTTGGCTTTAAACATGAATTTCCAGTTCTAATGTATATTATTGAATTTAATTTGCTATATAAACACATGGAGTAGTGTGCATTAATTAGTACATAGTATATACATTTCAAAAGGCACAAAGAATAACACAATTATTCTCTGAAATTAAAGTACATACAAGTGCATACAATTTAATAAAAATACTACCTCCGGTCCAAAATATAAGTCATCACCAGGAGTTTTCACATGATTAAGGAATTGGTTGAATGTCATTAATTTGAAGGTTAATATCTAAAATACCCCTGACTATCATTAATGCAATAGTTGTTAAGTAATGAAAAGTTGTTGAATTCATAATAAATTAAGGGTAAGATAGAAAAAAGAATAAATGTCAGACGTTGGTAATATAGAATGAAACTTATATTATGGAAAGTAGAAAAGTGTAGGATGACTTATATTTTAGACAGGAGGTAGTATGTACTAGCTAGTTAGCCACACTTTTCTTTAATTCCCCAGTAAATACATCCAGAAAAGCAGTCTCTATCATTCATATTTGAGTACCAAGAATTTCTACTACAGGGTTTTTGGGAGGAGAGGGGAGGGGAGGGGACTGGGGAGGGGTCATGCCAAATAATTAATGCCTCTTACTAAAACAAGCTAGTTTGCATGTTCCCAACAAGTGATAGGGTGTCAAAAAACATCATGACATCTCCTTAAACTGCATTGCAAATTTATGGTCACTAATTTGAAGCATTCGGAGCGAGAAATTTTATAATCTGACGGTTGTAAAACGTGTAATTTAAAAAAGAGAGTAGAAATGTGTGGTTATATATAAAGTCATCTACTGCAGATAATCACGTTATAAATGTTGTATTATCTCTTAAAAAAACGTTGTATTATAAATTTTTTTCTTTAGAGATGTGGAAGACAACTCGGGGTATTTTTCAGAAGTACATCTGCACCGTACCGATACACTTACACTTACTGTGCAGATACCTTTACTTGCACCGTAAAACGTCTGTTTTTACGATGTAAATCACTTCTACGAGAATACATTTGTATTTATTAGTGTAAATAAGAGTTTCCGTACAATGCAAATGTACTAATTAACACACACACACACACAAAAAAAAAACAAAAAAAAAAAAAATTTATTTTTTTTGAGGCTCTTAGCATTTCAGTTAAAATGTCCAAAATTGAGTACTGGTTAGTGATGTTGATAAAGTTTGACTGCAATGTAAATGATTTGCATGTTCCCAACAAGAGCTCCATGGGTGTAAGGAAAAAAAAAAAATCATGACATTTCCTTAAACTGCAACAAAATTAAAGCATAGCTATGGAGAAATGAAATAACTTCCACCGCACATTAAACGAACATACTGTTCGCCATGAGTTTTGTTTGACTCGTTAGTCTTTATGATTGTTTACGAAGCTCAAACTGAATTGTTGGCTTACTAATTTCTAAACAAACGAACATGGGTTTGGGTCACGCGACGTTCAATTTTGTTTGTAAACCTACTTATATACCTTAACGACCCAAAATCAAGCCGAGCCTGAACATAATTTTTTATTTGTTTATTTAACAACCGATCATGAACAGTACCGTAAAGTTCAAAACAACATATACTCTGCTCGTTAACAACTCTAGTCAGGTGCACATTTAATCAAAACATCATTGACAGCGCCAAAAATGACATTTGTGTCGTTACATGCCCATAGGTCATTGATCAATTGATGTATAAGATCTTAATTAAATGCAACTTTATTATTGTTTTAATTAGTGGGTAGTTTTTTTAGGCTTAATTAAATGTAGGTTCTTACTTAAATATTTTTTTTTTTTTTTTTTTTTAAGCCTATAAACAACATAAGTCCTTGGTTGGTAGGGTAGTTTATGTAATCATTTTATCGTCTTTATGAGTGAATTTATGTAAGCGTTTGAATTAGTTCTTGTAGTTCCTTTTCGTTGCAGTTGGAACCCGGAACCCGAAGGTCTACAAATGTGTAGGTTGTTGACGGACAGGGTAATCATCTTCTGGCATCTTTCTCCACAAATAACTGGCGGCGTCTATCCAAGTTGGATGCACCAAGAATTTCTTCTCCTGTACAGCCCATCGTGACTTTTGAGTTCCAGCATCCAATGAGACTACGTGTGTTACCGTTGGATCAAGTTCGGTGCTACAGATCGCCCCCATCTCTTTTGCCAACTTCCATAGCCGATGCTTTTCTGCCCGGAAATCCGAGGGGAAAATACGACTAAAAATAATTTTGCACCCTTTCAACACTTCTTTCTTAGCTGTTTTCAATAGCTGCTTAGGAGGAAAAAAATCAGATTGTTATATAAAGATATGATATGGACTTGTATTTCGAGACGGAGGGTAATTTCTAATATAAAAAAACAATATAAGATTGAATAAAAAAACAAATAGAATAAATGGTTGAGTCACACTCACGTCTATATCAACGTGTTAATGGTGATTGTTTTTTTTAATCCCAGTATATTCTTTTTTTTTTTTTTTTTTTTTTTTTTTGAAGGTATCCCAGTATATTCAATCATCCATGTGTTATATGGTATATCACACGATATTAAAAATATCATGATAAAATATAAGTCATTAAGACTTGTTATCAAAATAAATATATATCATTTAATAATAATAATAATAATAATAATAATAATAATAAGGGGTAGTGGTTTAAAAGGACAAAAAAAGAAGGTGATCAGGACAAATCCAATGTTTATAACCCCAAATACACTGTTTTCTGCGGTAGAACTGACCTCAAATCTAATGTTTCACTATCACAGTGGAATAATGACATGTCATTTTTACCTGAAAAAATTCCACTATCCTCGTTGCTTATTTCTAGGTTCAAATTGTCATTTTTTAACAATAAACCCTAATAATAATACAATATAACCTCGATAAATGAATACTCAGGACCGGCGAAAATTATTCATTTTGTGAAGTTATTCATTTATCGAACATTCATTTATTTTTGAACAGCCATTTTGTCTAAGACGAGACCGGAGAAAACTATTCATTTGACGATGTTATCCATTTAACGAGGTTATAGTGTACATATTATATAATAAGTGATATAAGAATGTCAGATAATGAATACATAATATAATATTAAGTATGATGACATATCATAATATTATTTATGTTTAATCAGTCAAACATATCACATAATAAGCATATTAAGAACAATGTGTTGATGAATGTTATTTAATTTGTTTTTGAATTGTGTCATCATGGAATTGTTAAAAATAATATTCTTATGCTTTTGAAAAGTCGTTCGGAATTCTTGGAAAAGTCATTCGGAATTCCTTGTAGGTGTTATGTGATGATTATGTACTTATGTATTCATGTATTTATTCTAGATTTGATATGTATTTAAACTTTTGATGTAAAAACTAAGTGCATCATGTCTTATTTGAAAATCGTAATACGACAGCACAGCACATATGTTTGTTTGATTTATATAATTAATGATATTGATGATGATTGTTTTTTGACATTTTAACCTTGTGTTTAGTTATTATTATTATTTTGCATATTTATTAGTTTTTTTAAGCATATTATATTATACTTGAGAAAGCTCGTCTCGCCCGAAACGATACGGCGATACACGACGATCGATATGTGTTAGTGGTCACCGAGTCGGCTACTGGACCGGGACTTTGAAACATAGTAGCAGACAACAATTAAGATGAATACTGTAAAATAGGATCTTTAACCGAATGCTACCTGCCTAACATCTTGGTTGATGAGGTATTCCTCGTGTTCCTAAAATTAAAAAAATAAAAAATAAAAATAAAAAAAATAGATAGATAGGTATCATAATATGAACGAATGAAGAAAGAAAACCCGAAAAGTCATTACGAAAAGGAAAAAACAAAGACTTACAGGATGGTAAAATGAGGTATGGACTTGTTGAAGAACATTCAGAACTGAAGCAAGGGCTCCATTCGTTTCGTTCTCGTCCCGTCTTTGTTCAGAAAGTGATTTACACCGTAAGCCGAATCGATGACAACTCGAAGCAAAGAAGTTGTATCGATCCATCACAACTAGATTCTCTGTATGTTTGCTCCATACCGCTTGGGTATCATCAAGAATCAATACAAAACTTTCTAGACCAAGAAAATGATCAAGAGCTTTCTGATCCTTGTTTGTTGAATCCCCTCGTGAGAGCACGGCGTTGAAATAGATGCCTTGGGGATCAAGTAGCTTCGCCATTTCCAGAGCATAGTCCCTTTCACCCATCGTATATATGTACAACTCGAACAATTTACTTGCTTCTTTTAAAAACGAATGCACATAGGGCCTTAACTTGGTCATCATCTTTATATGATCCAGTTTATGTAGGTTGCTCTTCAGTGATTCTGATTCAACATTTAAGTATCTGTTTTCTTCCTCTGTCAGTTCTGTAAGGGGACTCGAGTTAAGCAATGTATGGTCTAAATCAAGAACCAAGTAAAGTTTTTTATCGCCAAACAGAATCTTTAATTCCTCGTCACGCATTCGACCAAACCTCTCATCAGAAAGCTCTAAACCCTGCAAAAGTAATCAAGTCAAACGATTATACGTCGAATTGAGCATAAATTTCGGGCAAAAAAAAAAAATGCTAGTTCTAACCTTGCATAAGTAAGTAAATGGCAAACCAGATCTCCCTTTAGCCACCTTCTGTCCACATTGTAGACAGAGACTGTTGAATGTTGTAGGATGAGTACAAACATCACCCTTAAGCAATGCACCTATACGGGAAAAGAGACAACGCAATTCACGTTAATCCGAGGTATACATATACCTTCACAACAAGCAATATAAAAAAGTGACAACTGCATTCAGACAATGTTGTTGAGATGCAAACTTTCTGTGGGGGGTGGGGGATAAGCAAATACACCCATATGTTTAAGTCAAAAGCAAAAGCAATCACACTTGAATCCAACACCAAAAAGACAAAATTGAAATGTGATATTAAAATAAAAATGCATCTAAAAGCTTATGATCAGAAACAAAACCTGTATGCATCTGCGCCCGTGAATCCTTCCTGGACTTCTTCGAACCGCTTAACTGCTCATGACTACACCATGACTCCTCACTAGCTTGTGAAGGAAAGGAGTCAGCCAGCACAGCCGACGAGTCCTGTATGCAGTCAGGAGTGTTTACGGTTCGATTTGATTCGGTTTTAATAATTTTCAAAATAAACCAAATATTTCAAATTAAATTGTATGAAACTAAATCCAATCAGTGATTTTTAAATTTTTTTTTGGGGGGAAGAAACCATCATTTTATTTCAAAGGTTCAAAGATGCCACGCATTTACAATGCATCAAAAGGCGAAAACACAAGCTTTTCTGACGCTTATCATTCTTCTAGGCCCTAGGCTAACCTAATAATTCTAGCTCTTTCTACCGTCTCTGTAATGAAAATATGGGGGAGGGGGGCGGTGCAGAATCTCCTCCACCAAAGATTCGGTTATTTCGCCATCCGTGCCTGCTTAACTCCGCCGCAACTACACCCTGACTACTGTACTCCTCACCAGCTCATGAAGGCAAGGAATCAGCCAGCACAACTGACGTGTCTTGTACCTAACGAGGCGTTCACGGTTCGGTTTGATTCGGTTTTAATGATTTTTAAAATGAAACCAAATATTTCATGTTGAATTGCAAGAAACTAATACCAATCCTGGTCTTCCATTTCTTTGCTTTGGTTCCGTCAGGTTTGTAGGTTTCCAACTACCCCAAATCAAACAAAGTAAATAATGATGTTATTCAACATGACAGCAGCGTTGATAAAGAAAGGAAAAACACCTGCCAATGTATGAATTGAGGAGCGCCTAAGCCCACCCGAACAAAAAATTAAAAAAAAAAAAAAAAATTACACTTCCTGGCTCCGCGTTCTAAAATTTCTGTCAAACCAATCAAAATGGTGTCACCACTCATTACACCAGTAATAGAAAAATAAGTTCACACACCATGATATAAAACTCAATTTGAAACTATTTTTTTTTTCAAAGTTATATTAAAGGAGGTTGGTCCGGCTCGGGTTATCTGAATAAACAATTAATCTAAAGGATTGGAGTTTATATTGGTTTGATGATTGGGTTTTAAGAAATTAAGTTGAACATCAGCCCTACCGGTAGAGTGTTTTGACGAGGGTGTTTTCCTAGCAGCCGGCACTGATCCATCGCCGCCAATATATTATCCAATAGAGTGTTTTGACGAGGAGGAGGAGGAGGAGGAGGAGGTTTTTCTAGGTGCTGGAAAGCATGATTCATCGCTGCCGCCATTGATATATAGAAGCAAACAGAAGAAAGAATTGTCAGACGGAAAAACACTACTGACTGATTCGCTCGATCTCAAAGGTCAAAAGGGATGATTGGTGAATGAATCTGGGCGTCGACAGGAATGAAAAATTACTGCAGGATTGGCGACTATAACATTAATTTATAGTAAATTACAATTGGGCTTGGCCCAAGTCTTTGTTTGCAGCCCATACGCACACTTCTCTCCTTCTCTCCAAATCCTTTTCGAAAAATCCCCAATTTTTTCCTTTTCTTTTCATGATTAGTCTCTATCTTATACTAGTCTAATACCCGTACATAATGCACGGGATGATAAAAAAATTCTTGGAGGAATTTGGAAATAGAATTGGTGTGATACTTGAATAAAATATGAAATTGCCCAATCTTAAAAATAAGTAAAGACCACATCACGATCCCATGTCTCGCAACTTATGAACTCAGTGCCATCCATCCATGAGTAACACGCCTCTTAAGTTTTGAAAAATAAAAGTTAAAAAAAAAAATGTAACTATGTAGTTTACCCTTAAGCATGTCATGTCATTCAATTTGAATGAAACACAAAAAGGTACTACATATTTTTTTTGGACACCACATAACTGCCAAATCACTGAAAAAAACATCTTACGCTACCAATTCCTTTCATCGCCATGAAAGAAGACACCACCGTTGCCGCTGTTGGATATTTTCTGAGCACCACACATATCAAATCCGGTGATATGTGCTTTAACATGATGTCAACATCAATGCAAAAGATAACTATAATAAGAATAAAGGAAAGTTAAATCACAAACGTATTTGTTTTTATTACGACGAGTCGGTTTCATAACAACAGTACGACTAACATTAATGAAAACCAACCAAGATATCAAAATCATCTTTATTCTCTTTAAATGCCCTAAAGCCAAAAAAGTGTAGAGCCATCAAAACATTTTAGTCGTTGCTTGATTTGTTGAATCTGCACCATTGCTCTTTTCGTTTTTAGTGGGAAGATGATTGCAAGCATAGATGAAAGCGGGATTGGGTGTCGCAATCATGTCTGAGATTGTAAGAATCTTTACATGTCCGGAACCGATCACGGACGGAAATTTTTAAATGCTTCCATTTGATCTGCAAGGAGAAGATGTTGCACTTTGTTCCGACACATTGAAACGGCAAGACGTTTAAATGCTTCCCATAAAGATAAGCGGTGTCCATTAGCATTCTAGATGTTCCAGAATCAAGAGACATATCCTTACTATTAAGATCAAAATCATTGGTACGAACCCACTTAAATCCTCTTAACGTTGTTGCACTTGAACACCATGAAAGCAAATCCAAAAATCAACCGGCATATTTAACTCCAAAATTTTATGGCATGATGTCCTGAACATGATTAAACTCTTAGCAGACCAATTTCTTAGGATAAACTCTAGGCATACATAATAGTCAGTGTCTGACATTCTGTCCGGGATAAACACCAAGTTGATTACAGTATGCTGAATAAAAAATTAAAGCCGTCACACACACACTTGAAATTAGAACTAAACATCAAACTTTGGAGCAATAAAGTGGTCACTCCAATTTTCTCATTCAACAACCTCCCAAAACAGAATAAACTAAGAAGGGATCTCAAGTCGAAGGAAGCTAAGCTTACCTTTAATTGTCTTTCTCTTCCGGTAGTTCACAGGTCATTCAACAATACGGTAACTTATCCAATTTCATCCCTTCAGTAGAAACAAAAAAACAAAAGAATATTGAAGAACAAAAAATCAAAATCATTATAATCACCATGCATACTCAAATTCAATTGAAGTCTCAAACATATTTTCCAAGATAAAAAAGTAGAGAATCTAAATGCAATGAAGATTATCATATTTCTACGCATGATTGCCAAAAGGAACGTTTTCGGAACAACGCCTCTCATGTGGGATTGATTCCCCCTATTCGTCTTAATCACGTGCTTTCTAGATATTTGGCCAGATACTTGAAATCGTTGAATATTAGAAAAATAAGTACAATTAATCAAAACTTATGCGCTCACCGGAGTTCTACCTGCCATGAATACTCCTAAATTTTGTGGATTAATGACACGCCTAATAGCAAATTACATATATCCATAACCTTTTTAATCGTATATCAAATCATCACCACAAAGTCTATGAACATTGAATACTTTACAAAGAGATTGTGATATTCCGATTTTCGGGAAAGGGCAGACGTGTCTTTTTGCCAAAACGAAATATTGGGTTCGGTTCCTTTTTATTCGGAGTTAATTATTTTGGACGTCTTATATATATAATTTCGAGTTTTATATATATAATTAAAAGGGAAAATCAGTTTTGTGGTCAAGGGCAATTAAGGAAAAGAATTAACCCTCTTTAAGACCTAACTTAAGTCGGGATTTTCATTTCATCAAACCTTTTCCCCTTCCCTTATGCGATTGAGAGAAAAGAGAAGAGAGGTTTGAAAGTTCTTCACTTTTGCTAAGGGAAAGTTGATCGTTTTGTAACGGATTCAAGAATTGGACTCGGTGTAAAGAGCACGACATTTTTGGCATCGATTACGTGGGATTGCAAAGCAGATTTTCAGAGCGATTTTGATCGGTTTGGGGTTGCAAATAGGTAAGAGAGCTTGATCTATGAATTCCATCATTAGTTATAAGGAATTGATCATGTTTTAAGGCTTCTTGGTGTTAGAAATATGAATCTTTGTTTTGGTTAATGACTATAGTTGTTATAATGACGTGCAGATGTGGATTCTTGTGTTGTTGTGTTGGTTATTTGTTGGTTTTTGGTTGAAATACGACCTGGAAATCGAATGATGATGATGTTAGGGTTCCGTCGAACCCAGGTGGGACGGGCATCCGTATTCGGGACGGGCGCCCGCCTTGGTCATTTCTCACGGGCGCCTGGCTTATCGGACGGGCGTCTGAGGGGTAATTTTACATTCGAGATTGAAATGGTCTTGATGGACGGGCGCCTCGAGTTTAATGGACGGCGTCCATCTTTGGACGGGCGCCCAGTAGGTTCGAGGACGGGCGTCCAGGGTCTTAAACGGGCGCCTAGCTTGTTTTGCCCTTCTTTCTTTGTGGGTTGTTGTTCAGCCTTATAAACATGATTTATCTTTATGAACCCTTATACATGATATGTTAAAATGGTTTAAACATAGACAAGCCTGAATTGAGCTTCGATTCGTTCGTTAAAACACCGAATGTACTCTTTTAAGGAGTTGAAGTTCGGATCCGTCGGAGAAGAGCATGATAGGCTTGTGCTTTGATGAATTAGATTCATCAATGTCTCGTGTATGTGCTAGGACTTGTCCGTGTCTAGTGGTCTAGGAAGAGAGTAGTATGTGTGAGGAGATTATTTGAAAACACTTAGGGTGGCTAGTTAATAATTTAATAAACAACGTATGTGACTAGTAAAAGATTAAACAACATGTCTCTCTTGGCACAGGCACCCAGGCTAAATCGCGATGCATGTGCTACCTCGAAGGTGGAGGAACTTCGTGAGTCAAAAGACCCTAAGCACGGAGGGACTCTCTTTGAGGTGTGTGCGTGCTATCGGAGTCTACCTTTCTAGACTTCGTGGGTATTGGTGTGATCCACTAATATGTTGCAAAAGAGTGTCCCGAGGTAGAAGAACTCAGAGGTCAAAGACCCTAAGCACTGAGAGGAATCTGCTTTGAGGCGGATGCGCGTGAAGTGCCCTTGAGTGCGGTTGTAACATAGATAGGCTAAGTTAGAAACGATTAGTCACACGCGTGTTGATGAGCATGAAGTGAACCCTAGATGGAGTTGGTCTCATTTAATCAACTAATTAAATAATTATCTTTTCGTTATAACTATGATTGTCTTCATAGCTTCTCTTTCTTTCTAAGTACGTTGTACTTACCTCGAATGCATACTTTTTCTATGTGTTTGGGGGACGAGAAGCGAACGAGTTTTCGAGGAAGAGTTTGACGACGACGTTTGACGCCGCTCGTTGGAGAATCAAGATGTTTCTATTCTGCTTTTCATTGGTTGTTCTTTCACTACTGTTGAGGTAGACCATTGGTCTTGCTAGTTATCGTATTCTATCTTTTTGGGATGATCGTACTTTTTCCAAGTGTAATAATTTACATTTCTACCCTTTAGAATTCTTTTCTACTCTTTATGTTTGAAAAAATTTATATACCCCGAGTTTTGCTTCCGTTTTGGCTTTTATTTGATACGACGTAGAGGCGCTACGTATAAAATGAATTCACTTTTATTTTATACGTCTTGAACGCTCCTTCCTAGGATAAGGACTGGTGTGTTCTAACGGCAGGCGTTCAGAGATTCCTGCCTGCTGCATATATATTGCATAATTACTATGGTTGGATGAATTTCTGTTAGAGACACTAATACATACCCATCCATAAAGCCCCAAAAATACTTCCAATCTTAAGATTACCATGATTCATCAACCCTGCAACCTCTTTAGCCTAAGTATGAAATTAGAATATGTGGAATACAAATCTCTTAAGAATTAAATGCATATATTTTTGAATAGGATTAAATGCTATATATATATATATATATATATATATATATATATATATATATATATATATATATATTAGTAAAGTTTCAGGACGAAGGTATAGTTGTAGCAAAGCTAACACTAACCCAGGGATGCACCACAACGAAAATATTATTGTCAAGAGAATCAAATCTTTCGAAGGAAAGCTTTCCTGATTTGGAGTAAATTGGCAATACAATAGCGCTGGAATAATTCATCTACATGATTTCAAGCTCAACTTGAGAGGGAAAAAAAACTGAATCTAAGATGAGTGAACAGAGTGTGGCTCAGTACTACTCTACTATGTACCTGACTCAGAAAGCAACCAAACCTTATTATGCTCCAAAGCAGTGAAAGACTATTCATCAACCTGCAAAAATCAACAAACGAAGAACTCCACACTTAAGCCTCTCAAACCCCATATAAGAAAATAGGAAGAACCCAATGGCGATAGACAAAAATTGAAATTCAAAAATAACTTTGGAAATAAATTCATAAGGTATTTGCAAAATAGTCACCTTCAAGAAGTACATGTCGTGTGGTGTTCACAACTCAAATCCTTGATATCGTGACATCCAAAATACAACGGACATCGTCATTGTTGCTCGAATAAGCACTCCTTGGTCATTACATTAAGACAAAAGCAAACCCTTTATGAGATCAAAAGTACCTATTTCATAGTCCATTTTCTTCTTCATTTTATGGAAGGAAGACATTGGTTGAAATTACTGAATAAGACTGCAAAAACATCTATAAAATGTTAACCAAGCAATGAATGAAAAAGAAATATGATGCTCTAAAAATAAAAGAACACGGTATGCAGGAAAGCTAGAATAAACCGGCGTTTGGCTTGACGGTCTCACCTCAAAATGTGTTGGTCACAAAGTCACCCCCTATGAACTCAACGGAGGTGTGTTCCAGTGAAAATACAACAATGAATTTGATTAAGGATGTTCAAATCTACTAAAAATACAACACCTAATGATACAACATTTTCAACACATTTAATGATGAAGATGAAACTTTTTGGCATACCATGAAAGGTGTTGGATGGACAAAAGAGTGTTCCATTCCATCCGTCATTTCCCATCCATAAAACTATTTGTCACCCAACAACCAAAAGAAGTTTCCATGAACTAAGAATTCTTCATGGACAACAAAAAGTAGATCAAAATTAGTAGACACATCATCACATAATATTCTATTTCTCAACACACCCCTCTCAAACTCGAATGTGGGAGGACACTCTATATTCAGTTTGTTTTCGAAAGGATGAACTTTGCAGCGAGTAAAGCCTTGGTAAAACATCATCATTGATCATCCTTTGGTAGAGACATGTTCCACAAACCACTTGCCTTCAAGAACACGATTTCTTACATAGTGAACATCTATTTCTATGTGTTTTGTCTTGGAATGATGGTACACGAGATTTTGTGCAAGCCCTTCTACTCCAAAGATTATCACAAAGAATAACAAAGCTTCAGTACAACTTGAACTCCTAGTTCAGAGAGCAAAGACTTCAACCAAGATATATCGCAAAGATGAGCTAAGCTTCTATATTCGGACTCGATTACTAGATCTAGAGACAACTTCTTTGCTTTTTTGAATGCCACGAGACAAGTGATGAGCCTAGGTAGATCTGTTGTCCTCGCTAATGACTTTCTATCATGAGGACAACACCCCAACCAAAGATCGAATATCCAGTTATTATCATGCTACCTCCAGGCTTAAATCAAGATCGTATGCTAGAGTACCTTTAATATATCTTAGTAGTCTCTTAAGGGCTTGCCAATGAACATCTCTCAGGATCATGCATGAGGCGACTAAGGAATTTACAAAGATATGCAATATCTCGGCCTAGTAAAAGTCATATCTTTGTAGGGCTCCAATAATACTCCTATAGAGAGAAGGATTTGACATAGGTATACCTTGTTCAGGTTCAAAGGTTTTACCTGTAACCATTGGTGTGGACACAGGCTTCAAGTTGGTCATACCTAGTCTGTTCATCAACTGTTGACCATAGTGTTTCTGACTCAGGAATAACCCATGTGAATTTCTTGTAGCCTCCATTCCCAAAAAAACTGACCGACTTCCCGGGTTCTTTAAGTGGAAATTTGGAATGAAGCAGCTTGATGAACTTTTGAATATGATGTTCTGAATTTCCTGTTATGAGAAAGTCATCCACATAGATTAAAATATAGAGAGTGACAGGATGCTCTTTTAGTATAAAAAGAGAAGTATTTGACACTGCCTGTTTGAATCCCCAGATAAGAAGCTGCCCCCTCAATTCCTCAAACTAGGCCCTAGGAGCCTGTTTTAAGCCATACAAGGCTTTCTTCAGTTTGCAGACATAATCAGGCTTAGTAGCATCTTGAAATCCTGCAGGTTGGTGCATAAAGACAGACTCATGCAATTTTCCATTTAGAAAGGCATTGTTTATATCAACCTGCTTGATATGCCAATGCTTAATTACAGCAATGGATAAGAAAACCCTGATAGTAGCTGCCTTTGCCACAGGGCTAAAAGTCTCAGAATAATCCACCCCCTCTTGCTGTGAATAACCCTTGGCTACTAGTCTAGCCTTGTACTTCAGGACTGAGCCATCAGGGTTGAGCTTTGTTTTAAACACCCATTTGTTCCCCACTAAGTGCTGATTAGGTTGGGCTGGGACAAGATCCCATGTCTGGTTGGCAGTTAGGGCATGATATTCCACATCCATAGCCTTCTTCCAGTGAGGGATAGACAAGGAGGGTGAAAAGAGGTTTTGGCTTGAAAATATTCCACATCCACGGAATATGAGAAAAGAGGTTTTGGCTTGAAAATGAGGTCGCCATTGTTAATCCAGGGAATATGAGGTCGCCATTGAGGTCGCCATTGTTAACAATGAGGTCGCCATTGTTAATATTCCACATCCATAGCCTTCTTCCCTAGATGTGATATTAACAATGGCGACCTCATATTCCCTGGGTAGACCACGAAGGGTAGCAAGTATAAGTTCTGAATTGGAGATGGGATATCCAGCAGCAGCTAAACCATCAGAGTAGCCCTTCATTTGTGCTAAGTAATCCGGCATAGAACGAGCACCTTTACTAGATTTTGTGAGGGCATCCTTAAATTCAAGGATCTTGGACTGTGCCTGACTGTTAAACAATGTTTCTAATGTCACCCAGACTTCATGTGCTGAATTGCATCCAACAACTTCCTGAAGAGCCTGTTCAGTCATGGATCCAAGCAACCATCCGAGTAGAAGTTGACCCACAGCCATCCATTCATCGTGAGTTTGGATTTACGAGTCCATGATGCAAATACTAGGCACCTACGCAGGTTGAATGAGTATAAGCAAAAGGAATATTAGTTCCAAACAAGTGGTCTTCCAATCTATGACCTCGAACAATGGGGAGAATCGTGTACCTCCAAAGCAGATAATTATTTCGATCAAGTTTCACAGTAATACTTTGGGACAGATTGGTGCCAAACTGAGATTTCGGTTGTAAAAAACTAGGGATGGTCGGAAAAGGTGACGGAAAACTCTGACCTGGTGGATAAAGCGATGTAACAGGAGATTGCATGTACGGAACAGACACGCGGAAGTCGAGAAAGAGGGCGCCACCAGAAAAGTAAGAAACCGGTGGAAGAGTAGCTCAAGTGACGGTGATTTGTGGTTGAGTACTAAGATCTGAGGATGCCGGAGCAGTTGTTATGATGGGAGGAGAGGCTGAAGAGTTTGTAGAGTCTGTAGATGAGATAATAGGAGGAGATGACACAGTCTCCGTAGGTTGGCCGGAATTCGCCATGGCCACCACCGGCTCTGATACCAACTCACAAATTGAGATGGATAATAAAAAAAGTAAAAAAAAAAAAAGAAAAGAAAAGAAAAGGAAAGAGACATTAAGAATGTGTAGGATCTGTCAAAATAATTGATTAGGATGAAAGTGAAACATTGATTATACATAGGAAAATATAGAGGCCCTTTTCTGCACATAATTTTGATAATATATAATTTCATTAACATTGCAATATGTAACTTTCTCCACGGTTGCCTTTTGACTACAAGAGAACATGAATGAATGAGATGGAAAAAAGCGACGACTCTGACTCATTATGATCATATAGTCGGTGATGGCATACGTGTAGATTTGTTATTATTTTCACATAAAATATATAAACTCATCGTTATATTACATTGTCCGTCTTTATATATATATATATATATATATATATATATATATATATATATATATATATATATATATATATAATGTAAATATATATAATACAGCGACTGAGAAATACCAGGGTCGCGTATTTTGGCGTGTGTAGATTCATAATAGAAGTTAGCCAGAGGAAGAATTTGCCATATATAAGACATATGTTACGTACGTGAGACTACATTCCATTTAGGTTAGAAAAAAGTTATTGTATTTATAATAATTAATTAAATGAGCCGGCTAGTGATATATTTTTTATATATCTATATATTATCGTATTTTGCAGGCTGTTTTTTTTTTTGGGGTAAGAATTAAGAATATTAATAAGTCACTTGCGTGCATAGGAAGGAATTGAATAATTAAGAGCAGAGAAGTACGCCTTAAAGCCGGCTTAAAATAAGTTGCTATAATCAAAACACTTAAATTAATTTAATAATTACTCCCTTTCTCATTTTTTATTTATTATTTGTAAAACATGACACTGTCAATTACTCCCTTTCTCATATTTAAGTACTGTTATTTGTTTTGCGATTAGTTGTTGTCGGCATCAAGTGAACAACTAATCTAGACTTTAGTTCGATTATTGTCTATCGATCGAGTCTAACTTAATTAAATCTGGATTTTAGCTCAAGTATTATCTATCGAAATCTGACATTAAAATTTACTCATGGTAAGTTCCTCTTATTATATTGCCTTTCTAAGCATAATCAAACATTAGACATCTAGAGGCATTTTCTGAATTAAATTTATATTTCTTTTAGGAAATACTAGTATCAGACAATTCAGACCGTTGTGATACAACAAAATTATATAAAACACACATTTACATCATTAATAATAATATAGGCCACAATAACATAGGATGCAAAAGTGCGTTTGTGTAATTCGTTGTGCTTACAAACATTGTGACAACAGTAATTTTTATTTTTATTTTTATTTTTTTGCTGACCAAGAGTATATTGATGAAACCTATTGATTAAAAAATGTCAATTTCAATACAGATACACTTGATGTGACAAAGGCAATGCAACGGTCATCCCCATCTCCCTTTACCTTCATAAACCCTAACATCTCTTTTACTTTCATTTTTCATCCAATCCAAACCAGAAAAAAAGAAGAAAACACTCTCATTCTCTTTCAACTCCTAGAAACATAAATGTTCTCCGGAATGCCGATCACCTCGGACTCATCTTGCGAAGAAACCGACCAGCCGGAGAAACAATCTGGCGTAGGCCGTTTGTATGAGTGCAATTTCTGCAGGAGAGGCTTCACAAACGCTCAAGCTTTAGGTGGCCATATGAATGTCCACAGGAAAGATAAAGCTAAAGCCTCAAAAAAGCATAATCATGATTTTCTGAAATCCCATGAAGATTTTACGAACCGCAATCATTTTGCTGCGATTTCAAGTTATCGGTTCTATTTTCCGGAACCAAACACGAGCTATCTCCGTCGTCCTTGTAATCGATTCGATTTGGATTACATGAGGAATGATCATAATACCTTACATGAGAAGCAGCCATGGAACTTAAATATAGGGCCTTTTTTCCATATGGAAGGTGATGCTGATGAATTAAGAAAGAACAACATGATTGAAGCTGAGATTGATTTGGAGCTTCGTCTTGGATATCATCCGTAATTCTGACTTCTCCAGCATGTTCGTTACGAATGATCGAAGGCTTGCTGGTGATAGTATTAGTAGTCGATCTAGTGTTCATTTTCCACAGAAAAATGAACACTAAACCGACTATATGTTCATCCATCAGTGTACATAACTCTCCCTTCATATCTTGCATAATTTCTCGATTATATAGACGCTGATGGATGAACATCAATTAAACCGCGGTGTCCATATATAGTCATGCATTTTCTTTAGTCTTTGCTCGTTTCTTGTCGATCGAGAAAATTCTGATATGAACCATGGTTCGAAGAGGGCGCTTTGTCTAATGTCTGCAAAAATAAAAGAATAAATGATAGGGGTAAGATCTAATGGTCCACGCCCCGCCCGGCGGCACACCAGACATGGGTTCATATTGGAATTTTCTCAATAAATGGACAGCTTTTTCTTCTTGTAATTTCTTCTTGTAGCTTGCTGGAGGTATTATGGATTAATGGTTGTTTAACCAAAGATTTCATATATGCCAGCTGCCTGGTGTTTTTTATGAATTGAATGCTAAGTATAACCAAAAAAACGTAACAGTCTCAATTGCTGTCTATCTTAAATAAAATATGCATTTGGAA
This sequence comes from Gentiana macrophylla, assembly GCA_026214975.1. NCBI lineage: Eukaryota > Viridiplantae > Streptophyta > Magnoliopsida > Gentianales > Gentianaceae > Gentiana > Gentiana macrophylla. Next base: position 2,240,231 of record CM047810.1, on the reverse strand, counting down.
TGTTTATAATGATGATATATATAGATCGAACTCAATAAATCATACTATAATCAACATTGTATAACTCAATAAATCATACTACTATAATCAACATTGTATTAATTGTTGTAGCTCAATCATCAACTAAACCGAAATTAAAACGGCATATTGGACAAAAATTACTTTGTAACAGCCACCTCGTAATACATTCGACATGGAAAACGTGTTTACAAGGCCGCAACCTCAAACCCTCCGAACCAATCACAATTTCACCTAAACAAATCGAGCAAGATCTCTCCTTTTCATCGTTCAAGAAACCTTCCAATACCGCCTCAACTCGTGATCTCGGCGTAGGCCGAAACGTCAGTGTTGTCTCATGGATAATCTCTTGGTATCTTCTCGGCCTGCTAGCTAATTGCCTTCATGTAATTCTCCTCAAAGTAGGGATCAGATCGTTTCTTTTCGTTGTACCAATTAATCCATGCCTCGTATTCTTGGTCCGGAATCCAAACCGTCTTCATGAACGAAAGCCCGAAAAACAACATGTTTTTGTCCCTCTTATTCGGCTTATCCTTAACGCAATTCACGAACCGAGAAAGATGAACAATCAAATCATATAAATCAAAGATCGGGGCTCTTCAATTCCCCAGAAAATTGGCCATCATTATAAAACTGCTCAATGAAAACTGTTCGATTGAATTCGAAAGGGACATAAAACATGTGTCCAAACAAGTTTGAGATCGTCTGTTGAGAGTAATTAGGTGGAGAACTTAAATCGCTATAAACCATGTCATTATACTCCTTTCCAATATACAAACCCATGAAACCTGTATTCTCAGCAGGGTTTTTATTGTAAGCTGGGTTAAAGTAAACGCAAGCGTTAACAACGAACTTGACCGCTGGATTTTGTGATCCTGAGAAATAATTAATGTCGTCGGCTGGATTTTGTTGTCAGGACCTTGATATTTCGAAGATTTTTATAATTTAATTTAGTATTTATTTACATTTCTGCACTTTTGTATTTATGATGTCAATATGTAGTGGATGATGCCATATGAGTGGCTGGCAGTTTGTTGGATAGGGTATATGACTAGGAGGTGGTGGACATTGCTTTCTTGTCGAATTTGTTACCCAAAGTTTGTTAATGAAAGATTATCCCTTTCTTTCTCGATTTTCTCTGTGTTTCCTCTGTAAACTCTACCATTTCTTCTCTCGATTACCATTGTTTCTCACAATTGGTATCGAGAGACACATCGATCCCACCCCAAATTGGATTAAGTCGCTTTCTTTTTCTCTGAATCTTTCTTTCTTAGATGAAATCACGGTGGTTTAGTTTGAGGGCCAATCGGCCTTATCAACAGGCTGGAATGAGTGTCGAAGTTTATTATCGTCAATTTTGCGATTGGAAGGATGAAACTGACAGAGAAGGGTATCAATGTAGTGAAGCATCCCTTATAGACGACTTCATCATTCGAATGACATGGGATCTTCTGGTAAGGATGTATGGGTACCCGTCACCACCCTTCAGCTTGACTGAGGCTTTCAAGAGGGCGCAATTTGAAGAATCCATTATTTCATTAGAGGAGCTCACGAGGCAGGTTAGAGCAGCCAAGGCGTTCGAAGAAATGTCCTATCCAATTTCTATTGATACAAATGAAAACCAAGGATCCGAGGATTATGATTTCGATTACAATTGGAAACAAATGAGCACGAGGAAGATACTTAACTCTTGGAGTGAATGTGAAAATGAAAACAAGCACTTGATTGTTGAAGAAAATGAGCAAAATGAAGGAAATGATGACAATGAAGGTGATGTGCTTTCATTTGGCGAAATGTCGCGATTTTAGTCCATGAAAATGAAGCAATCAGAAGCGGTTCAAACTATTGGCTCGCTTAAGGCATGGGTTAAGGAGTGATACCGAGTATGGAAGTCGTTTGGAATCAAAATGTTATGTGGAATGATACACACAAAGTGTTCAATGAAATGACTCCGACGTTTGAGCAATTTGTAATGAATGAGCAGTAAAGGGATCCTTACATCGGTGGTATTAATTCTATAAACACACTCTATTTGATCCCGGCGGAGGTAAAGCGTGTTGTGATTTTGAGTAGAGGGTTGTTCATCCATTGATTATCAAGCTCAGAGACTTTTGTTGATGGATTAAAAGAGAGTTGTATCATCACTTAGACATCCCTTTCAATTGTTCTTTGTAAAAGATGGGCATTGTCTTATTGTTTCCAACCATTCTCATATATTTTGCAGTTGGTAGCCATGCTATATTTGCCTTGATAGTCGATAGTATTGTTCATGGAGATGAATTCACTTTGAAATTGGTTTAAAAGCATTGTATGAGGGAAGCTAATTACGAGATGTGTATGAAGATACGTTCATTTTATTCGGGGATGTTGTTTACCCCACATTGGTTGCAACTTTTACGAGTTTAATAGAGAGCAAAGAGATTGTTGTTGGGTCACAATTATGGCTAATGTAGGTGTTAAGGCTATTATTCTATATTAAGGATCCGCATTGTTTCTCTTTGTGGAGTTATAGGCTAATTGATCTAGCATTTTTCAAGAATGGTGTAGATGACAATGGAATAGGGCAAATTAGTTACTTTGTAGATGACCTCATTAAGCATTATTCACTTGCCAACAAGGCAATTAAGGAAGGTTCGGCGTTTTATGCAAAAAAAGGGGTTGTGGGAAGCTCATACGGGGAATATATCGCACTTTTGCATATTTTAATTGGGTGAGCTTTCTTGGATATTTTTTACGATAAGAGCGCGATTGCTAAACTTGAGATGAATGTTATAACTGGTTTTTCTCAACGAGGTGTTGTCCAATTCATGATAAGAGTGGATGGGATGATTACACGGCTGATGTTGATGATTACACGGCTGAAGTTGGTATGTTGCACTATTTCTAATTTCTTTGTTTTTAGTTGCTTCAACAAGCTTGTGGACTTGATGCATACATGTTATCTGCAAATGGGTGTCCTTCATATTCTTACGCTAAGGAAATTAGTTTTGCAAGGTCCACGACGTTGTATTTTTCTTGAGCATGTAAAGTGGATTCACAGGGCCTTAGAATTTGACGATGTCGCGTTAGCTTGGAAAGAGCTTTGCAATGGTTCAAGGGTTGAAGAAATAAGGGGTTTGTATTGTGATACAATGATAGTTTATGGCAAACATGATGCAAATCAAGATTGCAAGGTACAAGCTGCTACACCTTTTCAGACAAATGGGAGTGACTATTTGATGTACAATTACTCAGTAATTGAAATCGTTGTTTCTGAATTAGTGACAAGGATTATGGCTCCCTTACATTTGAGGACAGAGTGGCCCCATGCAGCTATTGTACTTGAATTAGTGTTTCCCTTGCTTGGTGTATGGATTTTTGAAAATGTACACATGGTGGAGGTTGTCACCACTTTTGGGGTGCTCATTAAACCTTTATGGAAGACTTTGGGCTTATCTCTTGGTGCTGGTTTTGTAATGTTGCAAGGCATTTCAATTGATAGTTTTGCTCCATGTTGTGAACTTACCAAGTATGGGACTGTAGCAGAAGCAATAGCCACTAAGGAAAGATTTCTAAGTAGTAAGAAGGTTGTTTTTGTCATGGCTACTACTTTGGAGAACTTCATTTGGGACCCGGGGCAGTGTGTCATTTCCTTCTACATCCTTGAGGGCAAGGATGCTTTTGAGAGGGTGGGAAAGAGGATAATACCGGTGGACATTACTTGGGTGATAATGGAAGTAATTAAGGATGTCCAAAATAAGTGCATAATCATGGGATGGTGTGAGATGGTGGATATTTGAATACTTCTTATGGGTATATGCTATGACGGAAGAATATGGTGAAGTTGCTAGCCTTGAAATGGGGTCCTTTTCGGGACCGGAGAAATCAATGGCATGCTTTGCTTCAGGCATTTGCTTGAGGCCTAGTGACCCACTTTGCTCTAGTTGTAACTATCAAGTTGATTTTGATAAAATTCCCTGTTGTTTCAAATTTTGGAGTTTGAAGAATCATTTCACTTTCAATTGGGGAGAATTCATCGATGACACTAGTTGGAAGATTATTACAACTGATAATGGTGCTCCATGGGTAACTCTTCATGGCGATGACACGATTTCAGTCACTGGAAATGGCGTGAGAGATAGTAAATTACTGTATGTTGTTGCTCCGTTGGTTGAGTCAATCACTTTTGAGCTTGCTAGGAGTCCGATAGTCAGAATTGAGGAAGACGAAACCGATAAATTTGTTGGATCGGATGTGCTTCACCGCTTTTGACAATCGGGAGTATATGTTGTGCCACATTCCATCTTCTTACACATGTAGGAATTGCAACAAAGTTTTTGGACAGATTTATAATTTGGTGCCAAGATGTCAAAGAATACTTAGCTTATGTGGGGTCACCTGGGGTGGATTTTGATGATTTATTTAGATGAATTATGTGGTGAAGATTTGTATTATCATGAGCAAGTTTCAACATTCAAATTGGCTTGAGGACAAGCCCAATCTCGAGGGAGGGTGTTTGTCGGGACCTTGATATTTCAAGATTTTTATAATTTAATTTAGTATTTATTTACATTTCGCACTTTTGTATTTATGATGTCAATATGTAGTGGATGATGTCATATGAGTGAAAGTGGCGATTTGTTGGATAGGGTATATGACTAGGAGGTGGTGGACATTGCTTTCTTGTCGAATTTGTTACCCAAAGTTTGTTAATGAAAGATTATCCCTTTCTTTCTCGATTTTCACTGTGTTTCCTCTGTAAACTCTACCATTTCTTCTCTCGATTACCATTGTTCCTCACATTTGTCTGAAGAATTCAAGGCATGTGCGGAGTTGATCGTCGAGTTCGAAAGCTACCACGGTCATTGCATAACGATTGTGAGAATTCAAGAGGCGGTAACCATGGTGGTGGTTGCCGTTGTGTGGGTGTGGGTGTGGGTGTGGGTGACGTCGACGACATACTTAATTCGCGACTACGACTAGTAGAGATTAAGGATGTCTATGTGTTTTCTTGTTTTCTTTGGAGTGAAAGTAAATCTCTCTCTTGATTTTTATGATCTATTCTCTATTTTTTATAAGCGAGTAGCTAGGTTTTCCTATTAAATTTTTATTTTTATTTTTAAAAAGCTAGGTTTTCCTATAATTAATTAAGGGGGAATTATTTAAAAGGACTAATTTTCAACTTATTGGGGGTAATAGGACACTAATAAAACTTATTATGTTATAAGGACAATCTATTTTTCACTCCTATCTTAGCACGTTGCAAACAAAACCGTCGGAAAATCAGAAAGAGGAAAGTAGATCAAAGCAGATCCACTCTCTCAACCTCCAAGAAATCAGTCTTCACGTTATGAAAAGCAGATCAAAGGTTCTATTTTAGGTTAAATTCCAGTATTAATTTGAAGAAATCGCACAGAATCAACCGTAACAAAGAAGAAAGCAGACAAAAAAAAATGACGAGGAAAAAGAAAGTTGTTACAGCAGAGGAAAGAAGAGCAACAAAGAGGAAGACGAAGTCAATGAACAATCCAACAGATTCTCCGGGTGGATCACGGTAAGTACATTGTAGATATATCAAATCATATCACAACTTATTTACGGAAAAAATTATTGAGATTACATAATTTAGGGCTGAAATATTGCAATAAAACATAGTTAAAAATCATGTCTTTGCATATTTGACAAAAATCATAGTTCGGTTTACTTAATTAGCGGTTATATTGAAGAACAAAGCAGAATGTCATTTGCATATTTTGCTAAAATATTCGGTTATATTTATTTTAAAATCATGTCACTGAATAATTTACCTATTTTGACATCATATCACTGCATATTTTAGAAGTATAGTATTATGTAAATGAATATGGGGATAAATTGCAGTAAAACAGAGTTAAAAAAATGATGTCACTGCATATTTCAGCAGAATCATTGTTCAGTTTACATAATTTGGGATTATATTAACCTCATACATACTTAAAAAATCATGTCACTGCATAATCTAGGCAAGCATATGGATTTTGTTGAATAATAAAAGCAGAATATCACTGCATTTTTGGTCAAATATTAAAGTAATATTTACTTTAAAATCATGTCACTTCATATTTTGTGAACAATAATTGGATGATTAACATGATTAACATCATATCCTTTGCATGTATGAGAAGTATAATAGTATGTAAAAGAATTTGAGGTTATATTGCGGTAAAACAAAGTTAAAAAATCATGTCGATTGCATTTTTAGCCAATGTCACTACAATTTTAGCCAATGTCACCGCAATTTTAACCATGTCACTTTGCAATTTTAGCAAATGTCTTTGCAATTTTAAGCATGTCTTTGCATTTTTAGCAAATGTCATTGCATATTTTCACCATCTCACTTTGCAATTTATGTTTAACAAAAATCTAATATTTTTTGCGAGGACAAAGAGAAGCGATATAGATCCACACTCAACAAAGATTGTCCAAATCTTCCAAGAAATAAATGGGCAACTAACAACGGAACATTGGACAATGATTAGAGATACACCATTCAAACATATGTTTGAAGCATGCCACCATAAGAAGATTAGAAATGATAAAAAAAGCAACAAAATGCTCGACGACCTCATCAAAGACATACAACAAGCGGAAGGTTGGATTCAAGATTGGAAAGAGCTATCACTTTCCAACAAAGCGAGATGTAAAATTGTTATTTGGAATAGAAGATGGCAAAGAACAGGTGCCAAAAATGAAGTATGATAAAACAAAGGAGATATCAATCAAAACTAAACTGTTTGATAAGGTTGACAGGATCAGCATCAGTAGCTTAAAGGAGCTCATAAAGCTGAAAGTGAAAGACCCAGATACAACATCAATTGAAGACACAGTAAAACTATTGTGTCTTCTATTGATTGCAACAGTTTTTTGCGCAACATCAGGCCAAAAAGTACCATGGTCATTCCTAAACTATGTGGATGACATGAGTACACTGAAATCATTCAACCTGGTCATCCCATATCTTGAATGAATCAAGAAAGGACTTGACAAAAGTTCATTTCAACCAAGAAAAGTAAATGGATGCACTATCATGCTTTGTTGGTATGTTTCATACAAAAACATTTCATTCTATTTGTACCATGCTACATATCTTTGTTTTAAAGTTACATGAATGAATTCAAATACAAAATATATACTTTTATGTTCAAGATCGTTCTCATGAGAGCACAGATATGATAACAGATCTTGAACAAGAGGAAAAGGAAAAAAATCAGCGAGGAGGGACAAAAGAAAGCGAAAGCTATGGATACCAAGGTTATCAAAATGGGATGTGAGGCAACTGAAGAATGTTCTGACAGTAGAAAAGCTTAAAAAATTGCAAGAACATGAGGTAAATATTGCACTGATAAATTAAAGTGACATAATTCATGGTCAATGAATTTTTAATGAATGTGAATGCACTTTACAAACAATGTCATCGCGCACTTTTAACCAATGTCACTGCAATTTTAGACAATGTCACTGCAATTTCAGCAAATGTCACTGCAATTTTAACCATGTCACTGCAATTTCATTCCATGTCACTGCAATTTAGCACATGTCAATTCACTTTCATCACATTTAACCTCAATTTTCCAGCATATCACTACACTTTCAACACATAACAATGAACTAATAACGTTACTAATAACGTTTGGTTATCTAACACATATAAAAAAAAATACTAATAATGTTTGGTTATCCAACATGAAACAGTTCAAGGTTGGAGATTTGAAAGCAACATTACCTGAAATCATGAGAATAAAAGGATGCACAGAGGATAAAAACAAACATGATCAGAATGAATTGGAAGACAATGAGGATGAAGATGAAGAGCATGATAGTGAGAATGAAGAAGAAGAAGGAGATTATGATAGTGAGGATGAACAAGAAGAGGATCATATTGACAATGTTGAAGTTCACAATGATGATGAAGAAGAAATTGGAGGTGAAGATGTTGATGATAATGATGATGAAAGCGGAAATAGTGAAGGAGGAGATGAAGATGATAATCAAGACTTAAACCGAGCTCTGCAGATGTGCATCATGATCATGGTGAAGAACAAGAAATTGAGAATGATGATGATCATCACCACCAAGATGTGGAGTATGAACAAGGAAAGAGAAAGAATTAAAAGCAGAGCAGGCAAGAGAAAGATGAGCAAATATTGGGAGGAACTCCATCATTCACATTGCTCACACCTACACCAACACCACCAAAGGTATAACTACTACTTCCATTTTTCAAAAACACAAAAAAATGCAAAATAAATTAGTTCATGGCACCCAAACTCACATTAAATAAACATGATGCAGGATTTGGAAGAGAAAAAAATCCAGAAGAAAATGTCAGTTGACAAAGGCATTGCAAGATGCAAATACCAAATTGAAGACCTCAAGAAAGCCGTGGTAACCACAAAGCTCAAAAAAAAAAAAAAGTGACATGATTCAATGTCATGCAAATATGCTGATGACATTATGCAATGTCACTGAAAAATATCTGATGACATTGTGCAATGTCACTACAAATGATATAAACATTAGTTACCCTTAACTAAGTGATAATATGTTCACATATAAATGCAGGACAAGATGAAAAGTAAAAGCAATTTGCTTGATTTGACCAAAAGAAGGATTGTTGAATCGCTCGATGAGATTCGAGAACGAGCAAATAGAGTGAAGCAGATTAAAATCCAAAAGTTGCAAATCGAAAAAGAAAAGTGGAAATCTGAAGCAAAAGGATGATTTGGAAATCAAGCTTAAAACACTGGAAGATAATGTGGCAATCACAAATGAGGTAATAGATGTCCTCACAAATTGAAAAAAATCGAATCGCAAATTGAAAAACAAAATGGGAAAATAGTATTTCTAATGCAAAGAGTCTCTTCATAAAAAAGCCATGAAATGCTAAGGAAAGATGAATACATCAACAAAATGTTAAAACTAATGGATGAAAAGGAACCGTATAAAGCAGATATCTACTATCTGCGGGGAGAGCAGAAAATATGAGAAAGCAGATGCAAACAGTTGAAGAAAGGGCAAAAACAATTGAGAACATGTTATTTGAAAGTAAAACAAAGGAGGGTATTCTACAAGCTGAACTGCAAAGCATGAAAGAGAGGAATGAAGGCTTGAAGAACAGCAAAAAGGTACAAGAAGAAGAAATTGAACAATTGAAAAGAGAGAACCAACAATTAAGAGATTCAATAAAACAAGATCTTTTGCAAGATGAACTGAAAAACCTGAAAGAGGGGTATGAAAAATTGATGGAAATCAAAAGGATCAATGAAGAACAGATTGAAAAACTGCAGAAAGAGAAGCAAGACCTAAGAGATGAGATAGATAGCAATGCAAAGCACATCAAGTCACACAAGATTTGGAAGAAAGCAAGGATAAAAGGAATCAACCCTCGTTGGACGCTAACTCCGACCTCGTGGTCCGCAACGGACCCCGGACTACTCAATTGAAAGGGTGTAAAGAAAAATGCAAGAAAACGGGGAGAAAAGAAGATTCGACTTACCATTATGACCATCCGGAAAGAAAAAGAAAGATGGAAAAGGAAAAGGAAAAGGCAAAAATCCAAGGCGCATGATGGAAATAAAATGTTGAATGATAATCATTTGTTGATTGCGGAAGAAGAAAAAGCATACACATGTGGAGCATACATTCTACTGAAGTATTCAAAAGAATCAAGGAATTGAATGAACAAGGTGGACAAGAGTAAGCACAAATAACTAAAACAATAACATATTATTCAATACTCATGCAAATCTTTAATACTAACATGGAAAATTACATCTTTTGCGAGGGAATTAGTATGGTCAAAATCACAGGAGACTACCCATTTGTCACTCTCAACTCAATCATGGAACTTCTAAATCAACTCTTCATAGACGAAACGGTAAAGACTTAATGTCACTGCAACTTACATCTAGTCTGGCTTCATGTAACTGAATTAATTCATCAAAAACACTAGACAAATTATAACACATTTATTAAATTCTTAAGCAGATCATGAAGGATTCATTGAGGTGATGAGAGCGTGCACATTTGATAAAGGATACTAACCACATATACAGCACAACCTCATGGGTATGTATACAAAAATAATTTCAAAGAACCTAACATTAGCAAAAAACTATTAACATTACCATACAATGTGTGCAGGGAATATTTGAAGAGGTTGAACGGGATGGAACATTCAGAAATGACAAAACATGCGACATGTTGAAAGTCATATATGAAGGGAAAAGGTTTTTTCTCCCATTATCCGCAAAGGTTTGAGTGACAGGGCATACCATTGGGTACTCCTAACCTACACCAAAGGAGAACCCACCTGGAAAATGTATAATTCAATAGAAATGGCAGAAGAAGAAGACATATTCATTCCCGAGTGTGAAACTGCGGTAAGTTATCTAACAAATTAAATTCCATCTCACATAAATTTCACATAATATAATCGCATCCAAAATAAAAAGAATGTCATGTCATTGCATTTAACATAATGTCACTTTGCATTCAAAAAAAAAAGCTGTCATGTCTTTGCAATTTAACATAATGTCATCTTTGATCTGCTACATCTTGTTTTGTAGGTAACAATAATTTCTCAATCATTTATCAAGATAACTTGACAAGAAGAAATAGCAAGAACAATTGAGAAGGTGCAAAACATACCATTCCAATGAGAATATGAAGTGAGTGTCGACAAAAATACTTATATCATCATGATATATATATATATATATATATATATATATATATATATATATATATATATATATATATATATATATATATATATACATACACACACAAAAGACTAACGCAAATCATTCTAATGTAATGCAGAGACTGCGCAGTTTATCTGTCATACTACATATATAAGATGGCACAAGAGTTACCAATTCCAACAGAAGTGGAACAGGAAGAAATGGACAGGATGAAAGGGATGATTGTAAATTCCCTTGTGTTGAATGAATTTCATCCTTAGAATGAAAACATATCTAGTGATAGGAACAAGTAATACTTGACAAGTAATGGTTGATTTTCAAAACTGATAATTGATTTTGTGATGGTGATTGGGCAAACACATGTTTTTATTACGAAACGTTATGATCATAATGTTTTGATGATGTTTCGGTTTTGTAACAATTATACTATGTAGTCTTATTCATTATATTTTGAGACATTTTATATGATTAATGCTTCAACTTATTCATGTTTCCATTTTATGTTCAACCTATATAGTTAATGGGATCAAGAAATAAACAAACACAAAAAAAAATAACATAAAGAAATATTATGCTTAATATATTCAAAACTATAAAAATTCAAGCATATAATTCATTACTCATTAAATTCAATAGCAATACAATGATAAATTTGACAACAACATGAAAATATGCATAACACATTACAATGTCTTTGCAAAAAACACAATGTCCACGCAAAACAACACAATGTCACCGCAAAAGATCACAATGTCGCTGCAGAACAAAAGACCAACTATCCAAAGCCATACGAACACGACAAGTCTTCTTGTTATGATGACCATAACCATGACAACGACCACATTGAAAAGGCCTCTTTAATGATTCACCATGAGAACGAAGCCGGCAGTGCACGGGGCCTACCAGTGTTTCTTGAATAGCAAGAAGCACAAAAGAATCGCACTGGATGCATTCAAAAACGGACGAGGAATTGGATTAATTGGAAAAGAGTATGAATCAAAGATAAGATCGTGACAAGAATCAAGGATCAACATCTTGATCCAAAAGGAATGATGTTTCCATTTTATGTTCAACCTATATAGTTAATGGGATCAAGAAATAAACAAACACAAAAAAATAACATAAAGAAATATTATGCTTAATATATTCAAAACTATAAAAATTCAAGCATATAATTCATTACTCATTAAATTCAATAGCAATACAATGATAAATTTGACAACGACATGAAAATATGCATAACACATTACAATGTCACTGCAAAAAACACAATGTCACTGCAAAACAACACAATGTCACTGCAAAAGATCACAATGTCACTGCAGAACAAAAGACCAACTATCCAGCAATACGAACACGACAAGTCTTCTTGTTATGATGACCATAACCATGACAACGACCACATTGAAAAGGCCTCTTTAATGATTCACCATGAGAACGAAGCCCGGCAGTGCACGGGGCCTACCAGTCGTTTCTTGGAATAGCGAGGAAGCACAAAAGAATGCGCACTGATGCATTCAAAAGCGGACCAGGAATTGGATGAATTGGAAAAGAGTATGAATCAAAGATAAGATCGTGACAAGAAACAAGGATCAACATATCGATCCAAAAAGGAATGATGTACGCCTAATCACCGCTATAGCATGAACGCACGGATATCCATTTCACGCCACTCCTTGCATGAGCAAACTCGTTTTCAAGATCAACACTTGCAGATGGGAATGAAAAAACCTCATACCTTGAAAAACTTGAACTGCCAACACCCAAGCAACTTCCCAAATCCATTAAATTAGACAAAATAGCATCCACTTTTGGGCAAATCAATGAATTAAATAATGCTGACGCACGACGATTTTCTGAGAGTCTTACCATAATCTTAATACGAATACCATCTACCATATTCAACACAGGAAGATGCCGCTCCTTATATATCCAACTATTAAAGGACTCAGCCAAAGTAGAAGCAGTATGACCATAACGACAACCTTCAAAGTGAGCGATACGCCCAATTCGCCGGATGCAAATTGCGAAAAAAGATTTCGCACGATCACCCCTTCATGTAACATATCCGCCATGTTCCTCTCATACTCCTCAGCGGTTCAACAAAGACATTGGTAAAACAGATGCAACATTCTCTTACGCAAAGACTTACCAACATTTCTACCATCGAAATGAGTCTTGAGTTATTCATCAAATGAAAAATACAATACGAATGAAATGCATCGTGGAAAACTTCACGAACAAAGATCCAATAGACCAACATTCCTATCCGTCATGAATGTAATACGACGAGCGGGATAATCAAACGCTTCAAATGCAATAAAACCACTTCCAATTATCAAAATCCTCTCGAATCAACAACAAGATAACATAAAGGATATAAACCTAAAAACACAACAATGAAAACAAACTATCAATGTCACTGCGATAAACACAAATGTCACCGCAAAAACAATAATTTGAAATAACACATCCATAAAAATCATATAAATCAAAAACTCAAAGCACAATTCATATAAACAATACCATTTAATCATCTCAAAAAAATTCATAAACTTTCAGATCATGAAACTAAAAAGTCACTGCATCAAACTCAAATGTCAATGCATCAAACACAAATGTCTTTGCATAAAAAAACATACCATCATCACCATCTTTCCCAAAGTGGCGACCAACAAATGACCATTTCGATCAAACTTCAAATGAGCACCATCAAGAAAAAGCATCGGTCGACAATGTTTAAAACCACGAATACAACCATCAAAGGCAATAAACAACCGTTTAAAACACCGTGTCTCATCATTCACCTCTAATGATATAATGAGATCCGGATTTGTTTCAAGCACACTACTAACGAATCCAGGTAAGCAGTTGAATGACGTTTTAACATCCCCATATAACGAATCCTCGCTTTGATAACCATGAGACCAAGCAACTAAATAAGGAACCTCATAACCATGATGCGTTAAAGCCAAAAGGCGAAAGTCCGATCTTTGAAAAGCTTGGATCTCCACGCACCTTTCGAACAACTACCTTTGAAAGAAGATTCGAACTCATACGGCGATCTCGCCACAAGACCTCGCAACATATCTCGAGCATGTACCACAAGTATGAACATTGCACAAGTCAGATATATAGAAATAGCCACTAGATATCTCTTTTTTAGCACGTACAAACCAACCACAATTTGCAACATCCTTCATAGCACAAACAGCATGGATCCTACAACGGTCATTCTTCTTGTACACATACTTGAACCCGGTTTGTATACAAAGCTTCGAAGGACTCCTCAAATGCACAAAGACCACCGTAAAAACATTGACCATCATGAAGTACAACTCTATCCCAACCAAAAGTGGAAACACATTTATCATTAGATGAAGAAACACAGGATAAAAGCAGAAGAAGAATCATGAAGCACACAATGACCATTGAACCTCCACTACCACCAACATTGTAAGATGAAGATGAAGAACCAACAACATCAACTACAACATCCACTTTAACATTTGAGCAGGATAAGACTCAAAGAAGACATATCATGGCGTGCACATCTTCATCGAACATAACAAACACTTTGGATTATCCTTCAACACATAATAAAGACTAAAACCCGTATCCTTCAAATCTGACCACCGATCAGAAACTTTCTCATGAATAAACTTCAACGTACAATTAGCTTCCGCCATCACAACACACATATCTAACTTATAACTACACACAAGAAGCAACATTGTAACCCTGCACAAAAAAAAAACAAAATATTATGTCACTGCAAATACTAAAGCAAACAATGTCACTGCATAAAACAATAATATCGAACCAAAATAAACTTATGTCACTACAACCAAATCACATTACAGAGCAAATAACAAAAAAAAGTAGACACAAAATAATAAAACAAGCACAAAAGTGCACATAAATCATCTCAAATTGCAAGAAACGGCATCAAAAGGATAAAAACGATGCAATACATTACCTCAACTACAAAATACAAATAATTCAACCAGCTGCAATTAAGCACTACATACAATAGCAGAAAGAAAGAAAATAGAACATCTAAAAGCAAAAGAATTGAATAAGAAAACAAAAGAGCAAATTCACATAGCACACATTGACAATCCATACCAAATCTATGTCACTGCATACTCTAAATCACAAAAAACAGTGATTCCAAATCAGAATCAAGTACATTTCTTAAACAAATCAGTAACAAAACCACATACAATAAATGAATATGAAACAATTCAACTAAAAAATGCAAAGAGAGTAGAAGCCATTTCATAACATACAATGTCAATGCAAAAGCAGAAAAACAATCAATGAAAAACAGACATGAAAAAGGAAATCATCATCATACACTTACATCATGACTGAATATTAAATAAATCAACTTAAAACATCAAGAAAAAGCAAAATATTCCATCATAAAGCAAACAATGTTCTTGCATAAAACAAGAATATCAAAGCAAAATAAACTTATGTCATCGCGCAATGAATTACTTAACACTCAAACTAAATCGAGAATACGTAACAAATAACAAAAAAGTAGTCACAAAATGATAAAACAAGCGAGAAAATTGCACATAAATCATCTCAAATTGGAAGAACCGACAACAAGAGCAAAATAAAGGATGTAATACAATACCTCAATTACAAAATAGAAAGAATCGAATCGGATGCAATGAATCTCTAAAGTGAAGAGCGTAAAAGAAGAAGAATAGCACCGATTTGAATCAAAAACGCAGATCACCAATCGTTAAGAGATTAAGAGCACCAATTCAAAAAGCGAGAACAAGTGTTCAATGAAAATGGCGAAAACATAAAAGCGAAGATGTAATCATTTGCAATGAAGATGTCAAAATCGCAGAAAGGTAGAAGAATTGAACGATTGTAGATAAAAAACGATGAAGAATGATTCACAAATGAGCGAAGAAGAAGATCTCATTCTTGAGTAAATCAAAATTATGCAGAAATCAATGTAGAAGAATCAGATCTATGTCGTGTTAATGAAAATTAAATGGTGAATCGAATCGAATCTTCATTAATGTAGATATTTGAAGGAAGTAAAATTAGATCGTCCTTATAACTAAATAAGATTTCGGAGTGTCCTAAATGATCATTAATTCTCTAACGATGGCCTTATAACTAATATCCACATTAATTAATTTATGTCATATAATACCGACTAATGTAGTAGATCATTACCGACTAATGTTTTGGATTACTTTTTTTTTTGAAAGGATGTTTGGGATTACTAAGAACAGAATGTTTGTTCATATGCGATTATAGTAGTATGATTACTTTTTTTTTTTTATTATAGTAGTACGATTGTTCATATGCGATCATATGCGATTACTTTTTTTTTTAAAGGATTTTTTTTGAAAGGATGTTTGTTCATGTGCGATATTCATTACATACACCCTAATCCCTGAACATTAAACTGTGAAACATAAAACATAAAATTGTCATCATAAAATCGAACATTGTGTATTAACCGTTGATTGATCGATTATATGTGACATTCATAAACCTAGATCATATCCCTTACACTTCGAATCCTCAACCTTAAAGTTACAATGAATATTGGTTTTTCTTTTGAGGAAACAATGAATATTGTTAATGTATACAAGAAATATATGAAATTTGTTAATGGTTTAACAATCATGTCGAGAATTCCGGACGATTTGATATGGGAGATTCTGATCAAGTTACCAGCGGAGTTTATTTATAGTTGTCGAAACGGTATGTAAATCATGGTTGAAGTTGATTCAAAGCCGAATCTTCATTAAAAATCAAGTGGTGAAAACGGCGGCTCGAGTTAACTGTGTCGATAACCGCCTTATTGTCGTCCCCGGAGGCGATGGGACGACGCTTTACTCGGTCGTTTTTCATTCTCCAGAGAATCTGAAGGTTGCTGGTGTCATGAAACTCGATTATCCGATGAGGAATTCCGAAAAGAAGGTTAATTTAGTTTGCAGTTGTAATGGTTTAATTTGTTTAGAAAATACAAATCTTCACCCGGTAGCAACAGTTTGTATCATGATTATCCTTCGATTGAGACATCTTTTACTTTATGGAATCCTACTACGGGTATTTACCGTGTGGTGGTTGACGAATTGAATAATTCTCCGGTTACTTGGAGAACACGAAAAGTTTATGCTGTTGATTCGTATTGTTATTTTGGGTATGATATATCGTGTGAATGAAGATTATCATGTGGTGAGGGCAACAATGCCACGTGTTGAGCCATGTGCTAAGCCCCACGGCTTTGTTATAGATGTTTATAGTTTGAAGAATGATATATGGTCAAAGATTCACAATCAAGACCAAATTCAAAACGAGTGGGTTATCAAGGAGCGTTCCGGTGTTTTTATTGACGGTACTCTTTACTTAATTTTGAAACCGAAGGATAATGATGATCCACCTTTCTACCATAAGATAATTGCTTTTGATATTGCCACCCGAAATCTCCGTTTTGTTGAGCTGTCATCTCAATACCATGTTTTATATAGTACAAACATGTTGTGGAGGAACAAACAAGTTATGGAGCAAGAAAATTGAGAACGAAACTTCTGAGCCAATGACTTTGACAAAGTTTTTATCAGTTGGTGCATGCAAAGAAGGAGGTGCGGATCAACAACAAGTGTTAGGAATATTCTTTTATGCACACTTGACATGGTGTGACACAAAAACAAAATCAACCACCGAAATTTCGGTTTAAAGGACATCAACGGAGTTCCTCGTTGAAAGAGAAGCATGTGTTTGTTTAAAAACCATTGCTTCGCCTTTTGTTGTTTAAAAACCATTGCTTTGCCGTAGTAATATCCAACATCAATGATCACACACAATACAAATTGATAATTACGTAATCTCATCCACACTTTTAACTACACTCATCATCCGAACAGTGAAAATTAAATAACGTGTATTATTTTAATGTTACACTTGTAACTTAAAATGGGATAACGTGGCATCGCCATCTAAGGCTTTACTAATGAAATATTTTGTGTAAGCTTGAATTGTGACCTCTTTATACTTTGGAGGGTTTTTCTTAGATAAAAGCTCTTTGATAGGACCATACAATCTTGATCTGAAGCCTTCGCCTTCATGTGGTCTAAAGAAACATGCCACCGAAATTCTAGGCCCCACCTTATTTGCAAGGACTCTATGGCGCACACTTTTGAACCTATCATTTGTCATCAGCTGCCAAAAAGTAGATAAGAAAAAAAAAAGGCAAGCAAAGTTGATTAGATGTCCAACACGAACAATATAAATAAGCTGAAATTACCTGGAGAAAATCTCCCAAATTGATTATCAAAGCACCAGGAAATGGATGGACATCCACCCATTCATTTTCATGTAATACTTGAAGACCACCTACTTGATCTTGTAATAGAATAGTCAAGAAATCGTTGTCGGTATGATCAGCAGTACCGTAAGTCAATTCGGTTGAGGACATGGTGGATAATAATGCCCTTTTAGCAATAGCCCCTCTGTGCAACCGATGTTTTTCAAGTGTGATTTCTCGAGTCCTAGAACTTCTGAGAGCAGGCTAAACAACTTGTGGGCCGAATCCATCACGTATTTCGAGTACTCGACCGTGACGTCCCCTGTAAACTTAAAAGAAATGAATGTTTATATATATATATATACACACACACGACACAATATCAATGTACGTAGTAGTAGGATTAGTTGGATTATATATACATACATACCTGCACACAGTGGGTAATTCTTCAGGGGACAAAAAAGGAAACATCTTACAAGTCAAACTATCTTTCCAAACCGCAGCTTTTGAATAATACAAGTCGATATTGCTGTTAAATACGACGTTCTTTCGAGCATCGCGACTGTATAACATCTTCTTGATCTCAACATCTTGCTCATGAAACAACCTTATCCCTTGGATCATATCATCCATGATCTTTTTAGGAATCCCATGATTCACAACCTGGAAAAAACCCCAGTTTTCGGACGCGTCGCGTATTTGATCAAGAATCATCAAGGTGCTTGTTTCTTGATCAAGATCAATGACTGGAATGTTGAAACAATTGGGCTTCTTCTTGATAGAAGAACCCTTTTGCTGATCACAATGATGGTTATCTTTTTCATGGATGAAGATTTGAGGACTTTTGTGATTCCAGAATCTGATATACCTTTAACACCAGCTTTTGTATCATCAAATGCTTTCCGCTCATTTTCTCTGCTACATTTGACTCCCACCATCTTCAAATTCAAAGACTTTTGGAAATCTAATAATTTTGAACAAGAAAATAATTACAGGTAATTTAAGATACTCAGAAGTGATAGTTATATATACTTATACCTGCATGAACAATAATCTGGACTCTATACTTTTTAAAAAGGAAAATGTTACTCTATATGTACTTTGATATATTATTAAGGGAAACAAAGATTATTGGTATTATTTGTTTCACGGTACGTAGTATTTCAATCATTTATGTTTAATCTCGACACTTTCACCTCTAAACCACATGATTTTTACCCTTTTTGTAGGTCTATATTTTCGTCACGTGACGGTTTTTATTGACGGTAGAACGCGTATATTTTGTGCCTAAGATTTTAGATATGTGATAATTTGGACTGGGAATGAAAATAATTATTTTTATTTTTATAAAAATACGTTGATCGAGGAGGGATAAAATTGTCAAAACGAAACATAAATAATATAAATTAAATTTTTTGTAAAACAAAATAAACAAAAATTATGTTTATCACTTTTGATTAATTTAAAGACACTAATTAACAATGAAGGTTACTTAATTTTTTTTAACAATGATAGCTATTAGAGAATCACAAAACATGTGAATATGTAATGGCCGACATAGTAACGCTGGAGCAAACAAGTTTGATAGGGATCTTTAATATTTTTTATTCGCCAAAATCTCTGTCACGTTTTTTCATTTATTATTATGGGTATTAGTGGTCAATAACTATATATAGCTGGCCGGCCTTTTGATTAAAATATTTCAAGACAATATCTACCCTGATTCGTTAGGTCCCTTACCCCTAAAGTGACTTTTCCAACTCGGGTGGTGATCTTCGGCCTATTGCGTTTTGTAACTCAATTTATATACTTCTCTCGATGGGATCGTAAACAGTTTCAAACTGGTGATTAATGATGTTATTTCTGGTAATTAATCAGAGTGCATTCATGTCGGGAAGATTAATCACCGACAATGCGATTAGTGATGTTAAAGAACCGAGTCGAACTGAGTATCATTTGTTCAAGTTCTGTTCGTTTAGATAACGAGCTTGTTCGTGTTCCTTCGTTTAATAAATGAACAAAAAAATATGTTCAAGTTTAGTTTCTTAAAGTTACGAGCTTGTTCACGAACGTTTATTTAATAAACAAACATAAAATTATATTCAAACTCAGCTCGTTTATAAAAAAATTTGTTCGAACTCGTGTTCGAGTTTTGCTTGATACACGTATTTTTGCCTATCAACTCGAGTTTGGCTTGTTAAGTTATAAAAAATTAAGTGCAAATGAATAAATAACAAATTACATAACAATATTTTTTTCTGTCAGGACATACATAAGAATATTTAAACATCATAGTAACAAAAACATTAAGGCCACTATATTAATATTCTATAAAATTACACTAGAGTATCTTTTATATTAATCGATGTCTTATCATCTAATAAGTTAAAGTTAGGCCAGACATTGGTTTATCAATATAAAGCAGTTTGTGAACATAAATGAACGTTCGCGAGTATATTCGGTTTCGTTCGTTTAAGAAATGACCTTATAATCTTGTTCAAGCTTGATTCGATAAGCTAAACAAATGATTGATCAAATATACTAACGAGTCGAACACGAACTTGTTCGTGAGCAGCTCTATTTGTTTAACAGCACTAAATGCGATTGTCGCTTTTGAGGCTTTTAATTCCATGAAACCTGATGTACAAGGTTGTCACAATCACGCAGCTAGCTATCAAGATGGATATGGCTAAGGCCTTTGATCGGGTGGAATGGGATATCTTTGGGGTGTTATGCATAGTATGAGGTTCCCAAAGTGACCTTTGTTGATCCATTGCGACGATGTGTGACGTCGATGACTTACCAGGTTCATGTAAATGAGAGGCCGAGGCGACGGATTACACCTTACCGGGTTCATGTAAATGGGAGGCGAGGCAATTAATTACACCTTCTCGGGTATTCTCCAAAGGCAAAGCATTTTTTGCGTGGCGATGCTTGCAGGACTATTTGCTGATTGGAGATAACCTTGTGAAGCGCAATCTTGGGAGCGGTCTTTGTTTATCATGCGGCAGGGAAAGGGAGTCCATGTCTCACGTGCTCTTTAAGCTGTGTGAGTATGCCAAGGCAATCTGGGGAGCCTCACCATTCAGTGATCAACGGGTTCATGAGTCTTCCAACTTTAAAGACTATTTAGGCAGGCTCATGGAGCAGTGTACGCGAGAAAAGTTGTCGGCCTTTAGTCTGCTTCTTTAGAATTTATGGAAGGCTTGTTGTAGTGCAGTGTATGATGGTACCCCTATGTATGTCTCACAGATCATATCTTCCTCGATGGCTGGAGCTATTGAGTTTGGGCACGCTATGCAAGCCTACCATCCGGTTGTTGGTGGGGGCATTTGCATCCTGTGGCATGGGGCCCGCCGCCGGCTGCGTCTTATAAGTGTAATGTTGATGTTTTTCTGACGGATGTGGGGTCAGGAATTTGATTGATCTTCACATATAGTGCTGGTTTGATTTTGGTTGCATTCTCATATCACTTTGGTCATGGCATTCAACCGGAAGTTTTGGAAAAATGTAGGCGATACTTTTGGCTTTGACGGAGGCTATCCAACTGGACTTTTCTTCGATTATTGTGAAAGCGATTGTTTGCCCTTGTGTGTAGACGCTCCATCGCCCTGCTGGTGACCTCACCGTCTTGGGTTGTGTTGCACATGACTGCTTATCCATTTTATCATCTTTTACATCGGCTCAGTTTACTTTTGCTAGGCATGCTGGTAATATAGCAACTCACCTTCTAGCTAGGCATGATTTGATTTCGATGGGTCAAATTATTTGGGGAGCGTCCCCTCCTGCTGATGTAATATCCGCCTCTATTGCGGATTCAATCTAATAAAATTCTTTTTTTCGAAAAAGAAAGAAACTTTATGGTAATAATTAGTAATAAGTTGTTGGTAGAGTTGTTAATGAGCAAGCCAAGCCAAGCCGCGCGAGCCGAGTGTTTAATGTTAAAGCTCGTGTTTCTTTAGCTCATGTTTCGTGTCAAATAATTAGATGTTGTGTACTTGTGAAGTAGCAGATCCCAGCTAGATAAAAAAAACAAAAGTACATAAGAAGGAAAAAGTAACTACACACAAGAAGGCTCCTCAAACCTTTATTCAATATTGTTATGAAACTGATGGAGATAACTTCAGATGCAAGAAATAGAAACAGATGCAATCAAACGCAAATAATCAAATGAGATAATAGAAAACAAGAAGAAAACAGATTTCACACACACAGACAATGCGATAACAACTGTATTTATAGGCACAAACCCTAAACCCTAGCCGCAAGGAATCTTTGTCTGATACGCCATAAATACCCCTACATGTGTCCTCCTTTTAATGACATCAGATAATTGTCACATAATGTAAATAGCAGATGTGGGACCTCAGATTCCAAGATTTCAAGAGCCTTTCACTGGCCTTGTGAAGCCTCGTGAGACTCCACCCTACCGACACATAGTGAATAAAATAAACTTCTCAACTGGCCCGCCCATCACATACCAGCTTTCAGACGGCTCCACCAAATGTAGAGTTTAAGTGACTTTACTGACAAATATTTTCATACACACCAGAATCATCACACTGTCAAACCAGACTCGTAATCTGAGAGGTTGATAATAGTGTACATATATCATTTAAATCTTACCCTCACAACATAAAATGCGATAACGCGGCATTGCCATCTAAGGCTTTACTAATGAAATATTTTGTCTACTCCTCAATTATAAAATGTTTATACAATGGGGATTTTTATCATATAAAAGCTCCTTGATAGGACCATACACCTAACCTTCACCTTCACGTGATCTAAGAAAACATGCCACTGAAATTCTAGGCCCACAACCTTATTCGCAAGGACTCTATGCTGCACGCTTTTGAACCTATCATTTGTTATTATCTGCAAAATGTAACATGAAAAATCAAGATCCGATGATATAATGATGGGTCTTTCAAAAAAGGAACATGTGATAGAAGCCAATTAATTTGAAGAAAATCACCTAAATTGACTATCAAGGCTCCGGGCAATGGATGGACATCCACCCATTCATTTTCAGGTTTTTTGGCAGTCTGAAAATCAGTGGATTTTTCTGTGACTACCACCATTTTCTGCTCCAAATCCCCCAAATACCACCCAAGGAAAAAAAAAAAATGGTGGGACGCGATTTTCTCCCATTTTTTCCACAAACGTCAAGACAATCTTAAGGCCCTCAAAATCCCTATCGGGGTCCTTCCCAATTAAGGTTTAGTTTGGCCCAAAACACCTAAATCGCGAAAGCGGGAGTGGTATTTGGGAATGAAGTGGGAGTTGGGGAATTTGAGTGTCTCAAAAGTGGTATTTGGGGAAATGCCTAATCTCGTGGAGATGATATGACCTGCTTTGCACTCTTCATGAAGATGAAGAGTGCTTCTTGCAAAAATGCACAGAATCCAAGGATTAAAGCATCGGGTAAATCCATTTCCATCCATTTGATTGTGTAAACTGTTTGCACTCTCCATAAAATGAATAGTGCTTCCAAGTGTCCAGGCAAAAAGAAAAGCTCCAAATCATGAGTGAACTCTCAAAGCTGGAAGATTGAGAGTGTCTCGTAGCACCAGCAGGCCTATAGAACTATCAAGTCTTGTGCAATCCAGAAGTTGAGATTGTAGTAGAGTGCTGGCCTTTTTTAGGGGATTTTTAGCAGTTTACCACTGCTTCTGGGTGGTATTTGTGAGAATATCACCCAAGGCAAAAAAAACTGATTTTGATTCGCGATTTTCTCCCGTTTTTTTCACCTTTGTGCACGATCTTAAGGTACACCCTTCCCCTATTGGGTTCCCCCTTCCTCTTGAGATCCATAGTGTCATCCAAATATTTCCAAGAAATGTCAAATTGGCCTTTCAGCATTTGTATTAAGCTCTAAGAGTCATATTCCACAACCATATTAGCTCCATCAATCTCTAGGCAATTGAGGATGCCTGCCTTCATTGCTTTGATTTCAGCCTCCATATTTGTGCAAATACCATAAGCTTCGTATCCAGCTCCCAAAACCTTGCCCAAACTGTTTCTAATGAAAAAACCTCCACCACCAGTCCAGGATTCCCAAATGATGAACCATCACAGTTTATCTTAAGTTGATGACCAGCAAGAAACTTCCACTGGACAAGATGGACCTTTTTTGGCACTGTGGGGAGCAATAAGTGAACTACCCCACTTGTCATTAATATGTTATCTTCCTCAAGTTGCTTTCTCAACTTCATTTTAGTGGCAGCATTATTAACATTGCTAGTAATATCCTTTAAAGAGTTAACTAAAAGCCTATCCGAAACCCCATATAGAGTATTAGTTCTGAGTTTCCAGATCTCTCAGAGTCAGAGAATAAAGAAAAACAAAAGTTAAACGATTTTACCTAAAGCACCAGGATAGGGATTATGTAACCAAGAGTGCATGAAATCCTTCCAGTTTATGTTACAAGCTTTGAAGTGCAGAAGAGTCTGAAAGTGGCACCATAATTCCTGTGCTTTGCTGCATAGCCAAAAACCTTGAAAGTAAGAATCATTTGTTGTACAAAAGGGCACTTGAAAGGCCCATAAAACCCCAACTTCTTCAATTGAGTAGGGAATGGCAGAAGATGTTGAGCTGAGAAACCAAACTTTAGGAGCATCTTTTCCAGAAAGGACCAAGAGTCTCTATCAAAGGCTTTCATAACATCAAATTTGAAGATCACATTATGACCCCTAGTCTTCTTGTGAATAAATTGGGCCATTTCCAGGACCAGGAGAACATTGTCTGTGATGTCTTTCTCTTTAAGAAAAGCATATTGTTCCTCAGAAATTTGGAAAGGGAGAATAGTCTGAAGTCTGGAGCACAATATCTTAGTGAAGACCACTAATATGTTCTTGTAAAAGAATAGTCAAGAAATCGTTGTCGGTATGGGCAATGGTACCGAAGTCATTTCTGGTTGAGGATATATATGGTGGATAAAATGACCCTTAAGCAATTGCCCCTCTGTGCAACCTATATTCGTCAAGGGTGATTTCTCGAGTCCTAAAACTTCAGAGAATAGACTAAACAACCTTTGAGCCAGATCCCTCAAATGTTTCGAATACTCGATTGTTATGTCCCTTAATTTAAAGAAATCAAATGTTTTACATACAGATAAAATGCGTGACAATATATATTACTAAATCTTTGAATATAATTACCATATACTCAATCACAAACTCGAACAAATTTCCAGTTGGAATACATACCTACACACAATGGGCAATTCTTTAGGGGACAGAGAATGCGACATATTACAAGTCAAGCTGTCCCTCCAAACTGCAGCTCTTGAATAATACAAGTCAATATTTCTATTAAATACCACATTCTTCCGGCGAGCATCGCGGCTATACATCATCTTCTTGATCTCAACATCTTGCTCATTAAACAACCTTATCCATTGGATCATCTCATCCATGATCTTACTAGGAATCCCATGATTCACTTAACCGGAAAAAACCTCAATTTTTGCAGGCGTCGCAGATTTGGTCCTGAATCATCATTTCGTTCTTATCTTGAAGATTAATGACCGGAATGAAACGATCAGGATTCTTCTTGATGATTCATTAATGTACTCAAAATGATCATTATTATTTTTCTCATGGATGAAGATTTGAGGGATTTTTGTTATACCAGAATCTGATATACCTTTAACATCAGCTTTTGTATCTTCAAATGCTTTTAGCTCATTTGCCCTGCTACTTTTGGCTTCCTCCATCTTCAAATTCAAAGAGATCTTTTTTTTTTGTGGGGCCGGGTTGGAGGGAACTTTCATGGGAGGTGGATTTTATAGAGGTGCTGGCAGGAAGACAGGAAACGGGACTGTGAGAGTATCAAGAGTGGGTTTTGAGGGAGAAGGTGTATAGGGGAAGACGGATTCATCGAAAACCGCATGGCGAGCAACGTAAATACGGCCAGAGGTAAGGTCCAGGCATTTATAACCATGGTGGGAAGGACTATAGCCAAAAAAGATGCAAGTTTTGGAGCGGAAATCAGTTTTGTGATGGTTATATATAGGGACGGAGATAGGGCCAGCACACACAACCAAAAACTCGAAAGAATGTATAGTCAGGTCACTAGTGGTGGATCATTTCGTAGGGAGACTTACCATTTTGGTGGGAAGTCAGTTGATAATGTAAGTAGCAGTGATAAAAGCGTCTGGTTCTCCCAATAGGGAAGCGGAAGATTAGATTGGGCAAGAAGGGAGAGGCCAAATTCAACAATTTGACGGTGGCGGCGCTCAATGGCACCAACTTGTTCGTGTGTGGGGGGACAGGAAAGGCGATGCCGGATGCCAAGAGAGGTAAGAAGGGTGGAAATGCGGCGTTACTCACACCCAATCAGTTTGGATGGTCTTTAGTTTGGTATTAAACCGACGTTCAATCATAGCAAGAAAGTCAGGAAAGATTGTTTCAACATCAGATTTATTTTTCACAGGATAAAACCATAGATATTAGTGAAGTCATCAAAATAACTGACATAATAACGGGAACCGTAAAATTAAGAGCTCAGAACAGAGGCCCCAGACATTGGAGTAAATCATGTCTAATGGGACAGTAGAGGTAAACTCAGAAGTGTATAAAGGAAGACGGCAATTTTTTGCTAACTGACACGGGCACAAACAGATTGCGATGCCTAAGTAGGAGCGAAGGTGGAAGGATTTTTGAGGCTTGAAGTGGAGATTTTTGAAGTGTGATAGGTTCTGCTACGGTAATAATGTGTTTGATTGATTGAAGGATTATTGAGTTATTTTTAAAGGAAAATTTAATTTATAAATGTATCACTCACTTGCAATTTTTTTTACTTACCTGTCATAAATAGCAAGGGCCGACCTACTTTAAGTAGGAACCAGAATATTGATGACATGTTTTCTATAACGGACCTGGATCCTCTGTTGTATCTCTCCGCTGTGGCATCTGCTGTGATAAGGCAAATGTTCCAAAACGACGTCGTTTTGGAACAAAGGTAAAATTAAAAAAAAAAAAACAGCGGCTCAAAACGACGTTGTTTTGAGCCGGATACACTTGCACAGCAATGTTGTGATTTGGGTTCACGGCAGAGGATCCCAACTCTTTCTATAACCCGTCATAAAACCACAAAGAGGGGTAAAATGAATATTTGTCTCGCCCACATTCGCAATCCCCTGAATCTTGGGTCTGATAATGTAAATAATATGAGAGCGAACACGAGTAATAAAAATATTATCATTAAACAATGATTCGTTTTAAAACACTATCACCACTTTTTTCATTACATTATTTTTTAAATTCATTACTTTATTTATTTCATCAATGGTCAAAGGAGTTTAGCCTAGTAAAGAGCCCCACATTTCGATAACTTCGAGGAAGGACATTTGGTCAGAGATGCGATATTTCATAGCTCGTTCAACAGGCTTGGTTCATGTTCACCTCGGTTCAGCACCATCGGCTCGTGGCATGTCATTCCTTTCCACCTCAAGTGTTCGAGGTTGGCAATCAGACCGCTTAAACTGGACATAAAACCACGATCCTATAACAGTTCCATGATCTATGCACACAAGATCATTATTACACCATGATCGCCCCAAAACTACCTCCTACCATTGACCACGTTTTCAATGACCGCACCAATCAACTCCCACACGAGGGAGCCCTATAAAAGGATCCTCATCTTCCATCTCCAAAACTACGTTACAATATTTTGATCCATTACAATACAATGATACGTATGTAGTCAATTCAACAATAGCCCAGCTATATCCATTAATAAATGCACCATTTACAATAGTCGGATTATCCTCACGAAATCCAATTACCGGTCCTTGGCCAGATTTCCTTGGTAACGATTTTAAGCATCGTCAACACGGGAAAAGCTTGTTTATATAGAAATTTATCAAACTCGAGCAGCCAAAAAAAGAAACCAAGCCGGACTTGAGCATCGTGAACTTTGAATCGAATGTTCACAAACATTATCGAGCTTTTTAATATTTTATTTAAATAAATTTTATTTTGCAATAATTTTAAATAATACTAAATATAATGTAAAATCTTTTAATACTAAATATAATCTAAAATCATTTAATCCAAAATCATTTTATTGAATAAATATTTTATTTAATAAATTTTATTTTGAAACAATGATTTGTCTTTGTTTTATTTGTAGTTTGAACTCTTCGTAAAATGTTTGGCATCCATTTTATTGAATAAAGCATATCGTTTTATCAAGAAAAATATAATCTAAAATAAAAAAGAAATTGATTTTTAGCCTAACATTTTTTTTGCCTCCACTCAAATAAAAAAAATAATCATAATATTTGCCGGAGAATAAGATGCTCGAGTTCAAATTCAAGTATATGATTTTTTTTCACGAGCATCACTATAACTGATTTTAGTCGAGCTCGAGGTTTTTATTTTTCTGTTCCAGCGATTTTGTGATATCCTACATTGGAAGTTGGGGAAGCGCATCACCACCATATAAGTGTGATACATAAAAGCTTCATTCGGTCAGTTAAATTTCTTTTCGACCAATCGATGACTTAGATCCTCAAGAATTGACCGACCATTTATCACTCATTTAACGCTACTGCAGATGGCCCGTGGGCGTTATGAGAATAAGAAGAGAAATTGACTCATCGACAGATCTAAGTCTAAGCCACAAAGCCACCTCTAGATGAACCTAAGAGAGTCACCTCTGAAATCCTCCAGCAGAGATTTAACCGAGACAAGTTCACAGTGACAATGTCTTACTGCATCTTAATGATGACGTCGACCCTTTATAAAGGAGGAGAATGTGATATCCCACATCGGTAAAGTAAGTAAATGCTCACCCTCTTATAACTGTGAGACATAAATGTCTTGTAAACTCGGGTTAGCCATTTTCGATCAAGCGAGGACGACGGTCTAAGCAATTGATCGGACATTTATGACTAATTTAGCGCTACCAGACCCCGGGTATGGAGACTACAGATTTCAAGAATGGCAATTTTTAAATTTTAGTCAACTTGATAACTAAATGTTTCATTCGATTCAGATTGTTCACAAATAAATGGAAATAAATATATTTTTTTGAAGAAAGGGAAAATAAATATTGTGGTGAAGAATTAAAATTTAATGCAAATGAAAATTATTTTTATTGTTCTTCAAAGAAAAAAATTTATGGGGTAATACTTTTTACATGCCTTTGACTTGACTTTCATCTTATATGGAAAAGAAAAAAAAAATCATCTGGTATCTACGGCACCTAAACCAGCCGTAAAGCTAAACGCCGGAGAAGCCGACTGGTAACAAAAAGGAGAGGCCGGATGCTGCCACCTCATAAATACCGGCGACGCCACCGGCAACCTCTTTTTACTCTCCGTCTCCGCCACAACTATCTTATTATTCTCAGCTGTTAGATTTTTAATCGGTGATATAACCAACGGCGATAATAACGGTATGGCGATGTTCCAGCCGGCTGCTCCAGCTCGCGTGATTTGAATTGACGCCGGTGCTATTCTCTGTAACCGGCTCGGCTGTGTCCTGCTTTGATTAGAGGTTTCTGCTGCCATGGATATGAATTTGCAAAAGAATATTAAGAATGAAGAAGACGCAAAAGAATATTGAGAAAAAGTAGATAGTGTGTGTTGAAAGAGAATGAAGAAGAGGTTAATTTATAGGAGAAATGACCGGTCAATAGAGAAACACGTCGATCAAACAGAAGAAAAATGAAACATGTTGGGATAAGTTGTCAACACCCTTAAATGATAAGGAAATAAAGTATTACATTAATTAAAATCAAACGGTTTTAGTACAATGGTAAACGCTTTATCTTTAACTTTAACATGGTATCGAAGAGATTGTCCACATTTGAGAGATTGTCCACACTTGAGAGATTGCCCAAATTGAGAAGGGTGTTGGTAGAGATTGCACACACTCTTGAAAAAAATTGTGCAAGTGTTGAACAAATTGTCAACACTTGAGGGGGTGTTGGGACAAATTACCCGCACTCTTAAATGATAAGGAAATAAAATAGCATCTTTATTAAAACCAATTGATCTTAAGATAACCAGTAAGTCATTGATCTCTAACTTTAACAAAACATCACTCATTCACTCTACACCATGTTGTTCAAACTTGTGTTTCTTTTAAGTCTCGAAATTGTTCGTGGACGTTTCTTTGAATTATATGTTTAATATTGACTTGTTTAAAGGATAAATTGTTCGAACTCCTATTCAAACTCTGCTCGTTACATGCTTTTGTTTTTCAACTCGTATCTTTGTTCAACTCGTTAAACTACAAAAAATATAGTGCAAACGTATAAATAACAAGTTATAGAATAATATTCATACATATTCATTACAAAATGTATTACAAGAATTTATAAATATTCAATTATTTTACTCTATAATATATAATAATAGATTATTTGATAAGATGTTTGCAAATATAATCGAATGTTTATAAGATACGTTCGTGTTTGTTCATTTAGAAAACGAGCTAACGATCTAGTTCGAGTTTAGTTTGTTAAGCTAAACAAACAAAAAAAACGTTCACGAGCATATTCACGGGCAACTCAGTTTGTTTAATAACTCTAATTGTGTCATAATGAATAACAATACAATTTTACACTATCAATCATAAAAGATAACTCATTTATAATGAAAGAAACAAGTCTTAATCGAAAATATGTTATAACATTCGTTACAAATGAACCATCATAAGAGTAGATCATGCAGGACCATCAGGGTATTTTTTGCCGTATCACTCTATCGACCATCATCAGCTGCAGGACCGTCCACTTCGAGAGGAAATAATACGATCTAGAGGAGATGTTGGTACCTTCCTGTGCAACCACGTGTTCAGTACTTTTTATGGCGATGCTTACATGACTGTCTTTCTATTGGCCATGTCCTACAGAGGTGAAACATAAGGGATGGCATTTGTTTGGCATGTGGGGAGACCTTAGAAACGATGCGACGCATGATATTTGAATGCGAAATGGCGGACAAGGTTTGGTGGGCGTCGCCATTTTCTGATCTTTTACAAGCAGCTTCGTTCGGCTTCCTTTGCAGAGTTTATCATGAGGTTGTTTGAGGAGCAGGGTGTCCAGGATGTGGCGCGTTTTGTATGGCTAATGTAGGGGATCTGGAAAGCGCGTTGTTCTGCGGTGTGTGATGATCATGCGGTCTACATCTCTGCGGTATGTATGCGATCTCTGGCTACTTCGGTTGAGTATATGAAGGCCTTGGAGAGCTTTCGGGTCTAGGCTCCGGAACATCATTTACCAGACCGATGGTTGAAGCCTTCGACAGGTGTGGTTAAAGGGAACGTGGATGCATCAGTCACTGAGGCGGGTGCTGGTATAGGGGTCATTTTACGGGATTTGAATGGGCTAGTCCTTCACTCTTTTGCATATCATTTTGACCCAGAGGGCCCGGTTGCATATATAGAGTTTAGGGCTATTTTTTTGGCTTTGGAGGAGGCGGGGCTCTTAGGGATTCAAAGACTTGAGGTAGAGAGTGATTGTTTGGCGGGTATTTTGCGTCTCCGTCAGCTAGGAACGGACCTCACTGCTCATGGTTGCTTAGTTCGGGATTGTTTGGCCTTTGTGCCTAATTTTGTCTTTGTTTCCTTTACTTTTGTTCGACTGTATAAAATGTCTCTGCGTATCTTCTAGCTAGATATGGTTTGTTTGTTAATGCTCGAACACTTTGGGGCTCTTCACCCCGGGCGATGTTCTAGCCGTTTGTTTAGCGGATCTCGATGAATAAAATTCTTTGTTTTCTTAAAAGAAGAGTAGATCATGCTATTGTTTTTACATGTTAGATTAGAAAAAAGAAAAGAAAAAAATACTCCTTTCCTTCCGTTCTTTTACCTATCACATTTTAGAATTGTTTTTATTTATCTGTCATTTTACATTTTCAATGTATCATTTATTACTTTTTTTCCTCCTTTACCAATAAAGTATTTACATCTCCAATAAAAAAATACATTTTCAATACTAAAATCTCCCAAAGTCTATTTGATTTACTATTACCCATGCATATATTAAAAAAAAAAAAAAAAACAACATAGTCATTTTATACTATATTTATGATATATTAATAATTTTTTTAATATGTGTGATTTTTCTTTCTGAGACATATAAAACAGAAAGGAAGGAGTAATAATAATAATAATAATAATAATAATAATAATAAGGGTTTGGGTCAAAGCTAAGGGAGAAAGACAAATTGGGCCGATTCAGCATACCGACTTATTGAAGAAACCGAGGATGGCGTCAAACGCGGATCACTATTTTCATGGGTTGGAAGGATGGGTATACCGACCTTTCAATCAGCTCACAACACATGTCCAGACTATATTCACAATTTTGTCCTCCCCACTATATTTTTTTTTGACTGAGCTGATTTTATAACAAATATAAATCTAGAATTTAGATAAATTATTATCTGCCCTACTTACTTACAGAAATTTTATGCAGGTTTACAAAAGCATCTGTATCACATGGTAAGAAGAAGGTTGAACCAAAGTTTAACCTGAAATATATTAGATATTAGGCTTCTCAAAAATCGAATGTTGAATTTAGATTTGATTTATAAAAGTTGATTCTGAGCACGACATCTCGACACCGAACCTGCACTCGGGAATAGTAATGCTTTGAAAGAGGCGTGATTCATTCAGTGAAAAACGCTAACCAAATAGTTAGAGTGGCTAACACACCTATACTTAGTCTTTGTTGGTTTAGAATAGATTGTGATGTCATTAACAAATTGAGATATTTATTGGTTTGAAGAAAGTCTTTGTTACCCCTCCCAAAAAAAAAAAAAAAAAAAAAAATGTCTTTGTTTGGTACAAAGAATACACAAAATACCTAGTCATATTTTTTCATCCAATTCTTTGTTTCTCCTTCAAATGACAGGTACAGGATGATTGTTTTTTTGGCTAAATAATGGTAATATTTTGACTTTCCAGTCAAAATTCACATTTTGATTTAACAAGAATTGTTAAACTACAGTCCTTATGATGGACTGTGACAACCAGCAGACTTATGAATTAAATTGGTTTACATCAACAAGTGTAAACTATAATATTAGCCCTTATCACCAACTGTATAGTTAAAAGAATATATATATAAAAGATAGCTTATATATTCCTTTATGAAAAAAAAATTTATTTAAAATATAGCATCCTGAATTCAGGTCTAGCAACGTTATTTGAATCATGAAAATGTTAATTAAGTCCTAATGGATTCGGTAATTTAGGCCATCATCTCCCACTTTTAAGGAACCATTGTCATCGTCAGAACACTACTAGAACTAGAAGATCCTAAAAATGGCCCACGTCGCTTAACTCCGTCTGATAATAGTTAGCTCTGATACTACTTGTAACGCCCTAGAATTTGGATCTGACTACACTCTTTGAACCATAATCAATTCAGTAACTACTTAAGTATATATAATAATAAATCCAATAGCTGCTTAAGTCTATCGTCTCTATATCTTAAATAACTTATGAAATTGCTAGATGAAGTATCTAGAGCTGGCCCCCACCCTTACCGCATGATTCTAAAGATGGATCCGACCGCCGGACACAATATAGAACTTAATCCCGTTTAGAATCAGCTCTAATAATACCTATATATTACTATTTAGAACTCGAGTCTAACAATGTTACTTGAACCATGATAACTTTCAGTAACTACTTAGGTTTATCGTTCTTGTTTGGCGTAAAATATTACCAAATCCATTATGTCTCAACTTTACCGATGTACGACGGACGATACATAAAAAGCCAAAAAAAAAAAAAAACATTATGGAACTTCAGTAATAAACTTGAGAGACTATAATTAAAATTTTCAACATCAGAACTCAAAAGCTTTGGGCATTGAACTTAACATCTTAACCACTACAAAAGTGGAACCCAATTTAGATGCAAAATGTACAAAATTTGGGCTGGTGAAAGTGAAAGAACACTATACAAAACTTCCAACCCCATAGTAGCAGCATTTTTTTCCCCGAATATTTAATGATACTAAAGATAACAAAATATGAAATAATTTAAGCACACTACTACAGTACTTCATCTGAAAAGCATCTTCAGTTCCTCAAGCCTGCCTGACCGAACTTCCTCATCGGTCAATGCTCCAGCAATCATCCTTTGCTTCTTTGCCTGAACTTGCTGCAACCGTTGCTCCACCGTGTCCTAACCATACAGATTATACACTCCTTTAGAAAAACCAATCAATATTCTTGCACTACATTTATTTGATGCAAAAACATATAAAAGAAACAGTAGACATGTAATGCCACAAAACTCAAGTCTAGTGACTACTTACCTTAACTATGAATCTTCTAACACGAACAGTTCTCTTCTGTCCAATGCGATGAATACGCATAATTGCTTGCTCTTCCACTGCTGGATTCCACCATGGATCCTGAACTCAATCAACGTTTTTAGAAACGACATTTTCAAATTTTGTTTTAAGAACACAGTAACAGAAATGGGGTGAATTTTTACCATTAGAAAGACATTTGAAGCAGCTGTTAAATTCAAGCCTACTCCCCCTGCTTTGAGAGACATCAACAATACCTGAAACGAAATTCAAGAATGAGTCCAAAATGACCAAAACATCCCTGTTTTCTAAGAAACACAAGGGTTAATCAGGAAAACTGACCATTTTCTCTCCAGTTTCAATTGAACTCTTTCAAGACTTTCTCTCTTTGTTTTTGTACCAATTTACCATCAAATCTCAAGTAGCCTATTTTTTTCCTTTTCAGAGGAATTTCAAGTAAATCAAGAAAACATGTCCACTGGCTGAAGACAATGCTCTTCTCTCCAGATCCCGAATCACGTATGCGTTCTAAGCATTCCAGGAGTTTTGAGACCTTGGATGACTCTTTCCATTTCTCTTCAATATTAATACGGAACCGGTTTTCAGATGGACATGTGATCAAGTCCGATTTCGTAAGTGTTTGCCTACAAATCGGGCATGCTCCAGCTGCAGGGGTTCGCCAGCTAGATAGTAAGCATTCCCTACACATTCTATGTGCACAGGGAGTAAGTACAGGGTCATCTGCAGACTCCAGGCATATAGGGCACTCTGCATTTTCGCCTTTTCGTATTCCCTCCACTACCTCTTCAACATACGCCCTTGTGGGGACATTCTGACTAATTGAATTAGGATTTGTTTCAAAGAACCTTGCAGCTAATTTGTTCAGGTCTGCGTATTGTTGTGTATCACCCCGGCTACACATATTTACAAAACAGTGTTGTAGTTTGAGCGATCAATTAGCCAAGAAAAAGTTGTGCAATTTAAGGAAAAGTGAGATGGTAATCAGTTCTATCTAACCTCAAGACAAGGAAAGGGTGGTTGCAACATTGCCTTAATCGAAGTAGCAACTCGAGAATGTTTGCGTAGTTGTGAAGGACTTTGCCTTGTGCCACGAATTGGTCGAATTGAACCTGTTAATTGTAGCAAGAAAACAATTTAAAAAAACTCGGTTCAGACATCATGAACTTTACAATGATGTGAAAATGCTAAGGTGAGTGGTGACGTAAACTTACTTTAGACCTCTTGAAAAGGGCATCATAGAAATCAAACTCGGTTTCAGATTGTTCGCACTCAATAATCTTGATGTCTGTTGGTGGAAGAACAAGTATAGGCCTGATTACAGAAGTCAGTCATGAACAAAAAATCACAAAATTGCCAAAGTTACAGACTTTAACATTTAACACCATCAGTTAGTACCTTCCTTCTTTGTCCTTAGTCTCCTTTGTTCTTCTTAGCATTAGAGGCCTCAGAATTGCCTTCACCATTTTCAAGCCCCTCTGATCACCATTTTCATATGGCTTCTGAATAAATTTTTGCCACCTGGAACAAACATAGTACATTTTGAGAAAACAGTAACAAAAGCACTACGAAATTATTACCTAAAAAGGGATACCGATTCCTAAACAAAAAGTGTAATAACACTGGAGAATGTAGTTAACTCAGCAAGGAATTACCATGCCCAGTTGCACCATGGTTCGACATGCAAGAAGCAGAGAAGACTGTAAAGATCTTCCAGATTATTCTGTTATAAGAATTAGTTTGTAAGTACCAACAAAAAGATCAGTTGTTTAACAATGCTACCTACATATAAAAGGGTCAATGTGCTTCTTCCTTTAAAGCTCTACTGTTGTTGGAACATAATCACATTTTTCCTACAAAAACATCATAAAACAAATGTTGCAGAAACTAACCTGGAGGGGTGTACCGGTAAGACACCATCTGCAGTACGATGATAACGCAAAAGCAGACTGAGCAACCAAAGCCTTTGACGACTTGATCATGTGAGCTTCATCTAATACTACCCTATGCCACTCAACAACATGAAAAATGCTGTTCTTGCCGTACTGTGTTACATACATTCAACGAGAAGTAATACATTAAGATAAAGACCAAACTATTTATCTTATACAATACTAAAGCAGGTAAATATGTCATATGCAAAATGAAGCAATTCAAGCTTACACTCTTATATGATGCAGATAAGACACCGTAGGTTGTCAGTATGACATCAGGTTCTGCTATCACTTTTGGGTCATTGCTCCTGTCCCCGCCGTAATGAACAAAAACAGAAACACTGCCTGGCTTTGAATGTGCTTCAAGTTCATCCTGCAAATCAAGAAAAACAAATGATTAATTAGCCTATTACATAATCCTCTTTTCCTAAAGGGTTTCATTAATAAGCATGCATATGTGGAATTACCTTCCACTGCCCAAGTAATGCCATAGGACAAATAATAAGTGTGCCACCCTTAGCTTTAGTGAAGGCTTGTTCATCCATATTCCTCTCCTTTCTCTTCTTCTTGATGTACTCTGTATCAGCCATATTTTCATCATTAGACTCTTCTTTCTTAGGGATGCCTTTCCCTAGTCTTGCAAGAATTAATGCAATGGTCATCACAGTTTTTCCAAGCCCCATTGCATCCGCCAAAACCTGGAGAACAATAGAACACTCGGTATAGTAACAGTAGTGTCCAAACAGTACTAAAAATCACATACTAGACATGGCAGGAACTCACTCCTCCCCTTGCAGACTCTGTTGCATTTGGAAATTTCGTTGTTGCTTCCCCAGAGAAAATGTTAACGTAAATTGCAGGAGCCCTCCTGTTGAAAAGAAAGGTCATAAAAACATCAGTAAGATACAACGAAATGCTTGAACTCTTGTTCTTAACACAAAAACTTACTCATCGCATATACGATATGATCCCCAACAGGGATGGACTGTTTTGGGCGCTTCCTCTACATCTTCCTCCGCGTTTACACACTTTTCTGACTCTGTCATCCAGAAAAGAGCTTGTTTCTGATAGGGCCTCAGATCACACATAAGGCTATCTGGTGGCTCCATTTCCTAAATAATTCATATATGTTAAAAAGGCAAACGAAACACCAGAACTGTTTGCTTAATGTAATAAAAGTATAACGATTTCAGGTAGTTGTACCTTTAAGTCATACATATCTGCAGCACCAACAAGCTTGTTTAATGTTGATTCAGATATTGCTTGCTCGTCTTTGGTCTCTGTAATCGGCTGGACACCCTTTATGCGTTTAGTCAAAGGCATTACTGATACACCAATACCTCCTTCACCCTGCTAACACAAATACATGCCTTTTTTTCATTCAAGACATTCAACTTATTTACTTCCAAGTGTTTATGTTCAGAAGAAAACTTACATCAAACATCTGATGTCGTTTACGAGAGTTAAGTTCATCTGGGGTAAATGCAGCCTATCAATAAACATCAAATTATGGTTGTTTAGCACAGATCTTATCATAAGACTCAAGTTGAGCATAATTAGATCAAATCACATTAGACATCTATCTAATACCTCCTGAAATGGCTTTATTTTCAGCAACTTGAATAAGGTCAGCAGAGGGTATGTTGTTGTGTCAATATGTGAAGGGTCATCAAGCCTCCAAGATGATTCACCATCAGTGAAAACCGAATGATGAATGTAGAAACTTACAACAAAAAAATTGAAGGATCAGTTAACATATATTATAGTAATCCCCTAATCCTTAAAGCATTTAGCTATGGCACTTAAATGAGTCACAACAAAGAATACAATTAGCAATTATGAGAAGCCCAATTGGTTCAAAATAGGTCAATACCTTGCATACAGCATGATTTCCTGCATCAATTGAAGATTTACAGGTGCAGAAATGCATCGTCCAAGAACCTTCACTTTGGAAGAGTTCACAAGTGGGATAAGACATTTTCCCCATTCCATTGGAAGACGGCCAATCTGATCATATAGTGGAAAATTTAGAAAAGATTACGTGATAACCTCAGATAAGATAATAACAATGTCAAAGTTAGGTAGTAGGTACTTTGATTGCATACAAATACAATAGATAATAAAAATTGGACAAGGTTAAAGATTTCAAGAATTCAAAACCTACAAGACTGAAGAATGTGCGAGTACAATACAAAAGATTCAGAATTTACCTCCCCGTGCCTTTTAGTTGAAAACCTAACAATCCCAGAGGACGCCTTTGAACTCTGAAATCGTGATACACCCTTGTTTCTTGCATCTCCATTAGGAAATGCAAAGTGAACGATCTCATTGTTCTCAAGTTTCCTCCCTTTGGTAGTTGAAAGCCCGGTAACCACATTCCTACCCACCAACAACCAATCTGGCTCTTCCGGGAAATCCCCATCCTCTATAACAACAGTACTAAGTGATCTATTCTCTGATTTTTCACCTTGTTTTGTATTCCTCGAGATGCAACTATTTTTCAAATTGTTATACTCATCATCAGATAATGGTCGAGCAGATAATGGTTGTACACAACAAATCTCCTTTCCCTCCATATTTACAGCATTGTTGCCCACATTCTTATGCTTAGCCAGCTTAGGCATTGCACTATATCCTCCCATCTTCTCTCCTATAATTTCACAATCTATGGCAGGTTCCTTTTCAACTTTCACATTGGATTCATCCTTCGCCATGGGCATCGCAGAACAATCAAAATGCTCTTCTTTTACTGCAACTTTTTTGGGACTTGGTACTTCTTTAAAAGAGTCATTTTTTTCCGACAAAGACTCGTTATTTTCCTCTTTTTTAACCTTCACATTTGAGTCAACCCTCATATAATCTTCCATATCTGATTTCCCCTCGCCAAACAATTCAACTGATTCCTCTTTAATCGTCACATTTGGCTCAACTTCCATCGGATCGTTCACCACTTCCCCCTCATCCGATTCCCCCCTAGAAAAAATTTCAGAACCTTTTGACACAGTTTCCTCACAACCCATCATAGTTTCCCCTTTGTCCTTCACATCTGGCTTAACTTCCATATCATCAAACACCATATGTTCCTTCTCTGAATTCACAACATCAAAAAGAACAGACCCTTTCGACTCAATTCCATCACAACCCACTGCCATTCCCTCGTTCACCTTCACACTACACCCATTTCCCATAGCATCAAACCCTTCAGGCCAATTAGAAATTTCCCTACTTACGTCGCTTACCTGAGGAGAAATCCTCATACCTGTGCTTGTAACAGT
Source organism: Gentiana macrophylla (assembly GCA_026214975.1). Classification (NCBI taxonomy): domain Eukaryota; kingdom Viridiplantae; phylum Streptophyta; class Magnoliopsida; order Gentianales; family Gentianaceae; genus Gentiana; species Gentiana macrophylla. Next base: position 2,200,675 of record CM047810.1, on the reverse strand, counting down.
CTTCAATGTTGATTCAGGTACCAAATGCTCAGATGCGCCGAGATATTTGCATTCGATAGCTGCATCATTGTTGCTCTTACAGCTTGAAAGTTCCTTCTCCGATATCACAGAGCCATTTACTGCACTCATCATCTCTATTTCATTTTCCTTTGTTTCCATTGAAGTTGATTCTTTAGCTGATATAAAAGCACAAAGAAAAACAGAACTTTACTAGAAAAGAACAGGATGAAAATCAGAATTTAGAGCGATTTTGAGATGAAGATTGTAAGGAGGGAAAATTAGGGAAGGTAGTAGTGATAATCTGATTTGGCGCGAGGCTTTAACAGGGTAAATGGCAATTTGATTTGGCGCGAAGAATTGTACGCATTTAGTTAAAAATTGGCGGGTAAATTGTTCTTTTATAGAGGGAAAATTGGCGGGGTAAATTATTTTTCACAGTGCGAATTATCTGAAAATTTGGCGCGCGAGAGAGATTAACGTCCGGCGAAAAAAGTTATACCGTTCCTCGCAAATTGCGATGATATTTATGGGCCCAATTAGTCAATGACCTTAGCCGCCTATTAAACACACAATTAACAAAATGAGAAAATGTTTGTATACAACAAAATGTGTACAATAAACGCCATAATAAACTTTTAAACGATTGATTTGATAGGATCTATATGATTCAATAGGTACTACATCGTAATCAATAGCGATTTTATTAGAATCCATATGATTCAAGTGCCGCCTCATTTCGTAATCAATGGCCAAAAGATGTTGTGTATAATGCCCAAAAGCGTGTTGTGTCATGTTGTATGTAATGATGTTATTATCACTACTCTAACACAATACTCTTTTGAATTCATCCATTACGTCACAACGAATAACACAATACTATTTTGAATCATTGATTGATTATGATGTGAGACTTCATTATCATTATATAGGTTAATCATAATCAATAACGGAGAAGTGTGTTTGTATCCCAAAAAAATTTATTTATAACGGAACAAAAAAAAGAGTCTAAAAATATTAAATACAACCATAAACTTCTTACTCTAATGAAATATTCCACTGATACAATAGTGCAAAAATACAATGGTCTACATTTGTCAACTATGCATTCTTTCTTTTTCTTTTGTATCCCCTCCTCATACTACAAAGGGAAGAATGAGATTAGGTATCTTTTTCTAGCTGGCTACAGCCAGAAGGCGGAATATCAGACAATACTCGAGCCATCTTCCTACGTAGCATTGGCACGAAGAAAACCGCTTTCATCAAGAATGACAGAGTAGATCAATCAATCATCATAGGGAATAATAATAATGTATGTAAATGTGACTTCCACTCGCCTGAAATCATAGCCCTCCACGTTATTTGGTGCAGACAGATGTTCCATTGAAATTCCATCTATGGTGGTGCAGACAGAAGAGATAGATGTTCATGGAAGACTGAACCCTGCAAAAACAAATATATTGTTTTTTTAAATTTAATCAACTTACAAGTAAATGAAAGACTAAACCTTGATGAAGAAGCAACTGAAACAGACAGAAAGTAATTACACAAGTAGGTGGAATACCATGCATTTCAAAACTATTTTGAGCTCATAATCAACGGTTTGTAGCAGGAGATAACTCATTGCCTGTGCTTGGATATACCTACCTTATATTTCAAGAATTTATATAACTCATTGCCTGTGCTTGGAGATAATAAGAGTCTTTATATTTTCTGCCACTGCCAATGTGAATCCCATTCTTGATCCAATCCTCCCTGTGTACCCATGCATCGCGACTGAGATCAAGAATCCCAAGTATCTGGATAATTCAATGTCAGCAACCACACTTAGCAAAACCAACTATTGCATGTGATATAGGACTAAAAGATTAACACTGTGATTTTAAGACATAATATACACACACACACACACACACTTACTGCTCCCCCTTTCCATGCAACAAATGCTGGATTTGTCCTTGATGGTAGAACCTATAATAACAAGGATAAAATGTGAAGTTGTGAGCATAAACACATCGGCATCATAGTGATTTTCTACCATTGCCCTTAAGGGCACCCCATACTGATTTTCTACCATTGCCCTTAAGGGCACCCCAGTACATGTCTATTTTTAAGCATTGTTGCCCCAGGTAGTTTTAGTGGGGGTGCCCTTAAAGGGCCCCTTAATTTGTCACCCAACATTTCCGTGAACGATCTAACTGTCGGTGTTAGAGAAAACAATAGGCAGGCAAGGAGCATTTACCTCAACAGTATCAATGGCTTCATTTGAAGGTATTGCATGTAAAACCCTGTGCAAAACAAGTTTAAAGGAAATTTCGTTTATATGACCATGAGAATATGAGCAACAACAGAATCACAGCAAATGAATAGGCATGGAAAATCAAGGAATTGCCCTCTTTTATTTTCTAACAAAAAAAAAAGATCTCTAAAACACGTTTGAGGGGAGGAATTAAATTTAGACCTTTCCTCGACAGCAGGAATAAGACCATCCGTCAAGGCCACTCCCCCAATCTGCAAATATTTAGCAGCTAAGCGTTCTGCAAAATTATTCACTGGGGAAAAGATCAACAACTTTGAGTAAGCCACTTCGCTTACCAGTTGCATGCTACAGAACAATTTCCTTTGAAGCTCTATACGTCCTGGTAATTAACAAAGATTATTAACACAGTAAGATTAGTGAATATGAGGTTTTTCTGAACACTAAATTCACCCGAAATCTACCTGTGGAGAGAATACTCTTCGTAATAGCATCTGCAAGACCGATAATATCTTCTTTCGTCCCTCTTGTCTGAAAAACTGGGTAGGTCTCCCACATAGGATAACCACCAGTAGGGAAAAACCCTTCTGTATGCCATGTGTCTTCCAGCATGTCATCGTAATCTTTGAACCTAACAGAATAGACCATCGATAAAAGACGCAAAGGGTATCGTCAACATGTAACAAAATGCATGGCTTAAACGGATATCAAACTGACCATGAGCGTGGAGGAGGAGGATAAACGTCTGCAGCTAGCAGTCCTGGGTAGAACAACCCCATTGGAGGAACCTGGTTTCAGAAGTCATATGTTAGTCCTTAAATTACTCACTCATACCAAGATTACGGTTATTATGCTGTGCCTGAAAAGGAAAAACAGCGTACATTCAAAGCAGTAAGCCTTGTCTTGTGAGATCCAGGTGAAATGCCATCTTCGTATGAATGAATTACAGCAACAGTTTCAAGATTGCCCTCCTGGACGAAATGAATTTAGAAGCTGACTCAAATTAGCAAAATGTAAGCAAAAATTTGATAATAATTTACCTAGGAACTGTAGTCATTATAGAAGTATATTTAGATGGACTCACTCGGATTGAACAGTAGGACTCTTTTAGCCTATTAAGCATTAGTAGATCCATAGGTTTTGTCAGAGCGTCCGTTCGGACAGGTGGCCATGTTTGATGATGTCTCTGTGTCCAAAGAAGGCATCTGGAGATGTCCTTCAAATATAAATATCATGTCAAGATTTAGTCACCATAATGCATTTTTAATTACATCATTGCATTTTCAAAGAGGATGCAACAAAAACCGAAAAAAAATAAGAACGATTGCAAGGTGTGTTTCGCAGGGATAATTCATCCATATACATATGACCAAAACAAACGCTGAATCGAACAAAACGAGCACAAATCTTTAAGTTCTTCCCCCTTTTTGAAGAATAAAGTTTCCAGCTTTAGTTGGTTCACAAAAATTCTCACCTCTCCCCATACCGTAATGTAATCAACGATGTAGGCACAGTTGCTCCATCCTGAAACAAGCACAAAAAAAAGGATATAATAATTTAGGCAAATTAAACGAGAAAGGAGTTTTAGTTGCTCTTTCCCTCTACAACTTTATACAAAAAACTAACTCCCAAAACAAATACGGGAAAATATCGCCCTAAAAGAACAATAATATATAAAGTGCAACTGACAAAAAGCTCCAGAACAAACCTCGATGCAGATAACAGACGCCACCTGAGCACCCAGATTCACAACACAGGCTGTCGTAAGGCCATTGCCAAAAACTGCCGCAAGGCCTTCCTGCATCAACAAATCATATACATGTTTAGAATGAATGATTTTCAACTAATTAACATACATACATATATACATATACGTAATACATTAATATAGTGGGACATATACTCCTACCCTACCATACCCACTGCAGATTTGAAAAACCAAACTATTGCCCTCCCCTACCCTTATAAAGTTTCCTACCCGACAGGGTGGATATCCACCGTGGTAGGGTCTAAGTTGTCATCCCTAGTAGCAGCTAACAGCATATACAAACTTGAACGGTTCAGTTGAATCAAGTTCGGAACATATGGTATGAATGAATACCCACCTGATGAACTATGGCTGAGCCAAATTGCAGGTCTCGTAAAACAATAGACAGCACCTCCTTTATTTCTGCACATGGAATGAATTTCCAAAATGGAGCAAATCAGCAAGCAGTGATAGACGCGACACACTACTACTGATGTCATGAATGAAAAAATGGAAGCAAACGATCACCTCGATTATCAAATGTCTCAGGGACAACAAGAATGGCAGAGTACAAATTTCTTTCATTCAGAGGGATATGTAACTTGTCCGTTAGAATCCAATCCCAGATAGTTTGCAGGTCCTCCAATACCTACATAATTATTATTTATAAAAGATAATTTGTCAAAACCAAATTTGAACAGGTGTTTATAGATCATGCAAACTTCACAACTGAATGTTGTGAATTCGGTTTTTTAGAAGCAAAAAGCTAGAAAAGTATATGTTGAAATATGTTGTTTATTTTATTCCCTTTATTGTTATTTAGTGATTAAATACCTTTTGGTTTAATCCTAATGCCTTTGCTGTCTCTTTTCTCTTTCCTGGACCAAGATGGCCCAGTATTCACTGTTACTAGCCGTTAGATGCTTTTTCTCTTTTCTAGCCGTTAGGACCTTTTTCTATTTATCCTAAGGGATCTTTGTGTAACCCGATAAGGTTCTTGAATAAGAGTTTTATACTTTTTCTCTCCTATCTTGCTCATTTCTACATGGTATCAGAGCTTCTTTTTTTTTAAACTTATTCAAAAATCTCGATTATGGCAAAAGAGCAATCTTCAGATGTTAAATCTAGGGAAGAAAGTTCTATGAACTCCCCCTGGAACACTGAACCCTCAATGCTGTCTATCTCTACTCACAAACTCAAAGGTAGTGAGAACTTCCTTCAGTGGTCAAGATCTATCAAGCTGTACATCATCGGCAAGGACAAGGAGGAGTATCTTACTGGTGAAAGTAAGGCTCCTGAGGCTGGCCAACCATCCTATAAAAAATGGAGGGTTGAAAACAGCCTGGTCATGTCTACTCTCTTAGGGTCTATGACCCATGATACAGCAGAAAATTTTATCTTGTATGATATCTTTGAAGAAATATGGTCAAGTTTTCTTTGAGCTATATTCTAAACAAGATAATACCTCTGAAATTTATGGGGTTGAGGCTAAATTACAAGATCTCAAACAAGGAGATCTGTGTGTCACTGAATATTACAATGCTTTGTCAAAATCTTGGCAACAACTTGACAGCCTAGAAAAGATATCTTGGCACTCTGTTGATGATGCTAAGATTTACAAAGACATGAAGGAACAAAGAAGAATTTTCAAGTTTCTCATGGGGCTGAATCCCATTCTTGATGATGTTAGGGGAAGAATCCTTGGGATGAAACCCCTACCATCCATCAAAACTGTGTTTGCTGAAATCAGACATGAGGAAAGCAGGAAGGCTCTTATGATGGGTACACCTGTACCTCACACTACCCCTGCTACTCCTCTTGAAACAAATGCTTTGTTCACTAAAAGCACTCCTTCACAACTACAGAAACCAAAAGGCAACAGGACTTGGTGTGACCACTGCAAAAGGACTGGTCATACCAAGGATACCTGCTGGAAATTACATGGGAAGCCTCCTAACTGGAAACCTTCTAGGCAGAATCAGGGGCAAGAAAGCACAGGGAAATGTGCAACTGTGGAGGAACAGAGGTCTGATGCTAGTTTCAGTATTGAGCAAATTGAAGCTTTAAAGAGGCTTATGTCTGCCCAACACAATGGCAGTCAAACCAGTTCTTCCATAGCCAACACAGGTCTGTGTGCATCTTCTTACTCTAGTAATTCCTGTCTTAAAGATTTATGGATTGTTGACTCTGGGGCCTCCAGCCATATGACTGGAAACCCTAAAGTTTTTACCTCTATTTCCAAATGTAAAATACCTCACTTTGTCAAGATAGCTGATGGTTCTGTATCTCAAGTCTCTGGGATTGGCAGTGTTTATATTGATAAAAACATCACCTTAAATGATGTCCTGTTTGTACTAAACAGAATGTAACCTTCTTTTCGTGAGTAGGTTCATTAAGGACACCCATTGTAATGTGATTTTTGTACTAATGGTTTGCAAATTTTGTGGTTTGAATCGAAGGAAATGATTAGCGATCTCACAAGTTGTGTCTGGACTTTTCATTCTCAAGACCTATCCTGATGTGTCTTTATCTAAAGGCTTTAATAGCATTGGTTCTACTCCTAGCTGTAATAACATCATGTTACTTCATTATAGACTAGGACATCCAAATTTTATGTATTTAAAGAAATTGTACCCTACTTTATTTAATGGAAAATCTATTGATTCTTTTCACTGTGAAGTCTGTCATCTTGCTAAACATTCTCGATCTGTGTTTCCTAAGATCGCCTATCAACCTTCACAGACCACTTTACACTTATCCACAAAGTGACATATGGGGCCCTCAAAGACAAAAACCATCACCGACAAAAGGTGGTTTGTCGGTTTCATTGATGATCACAAAGAGAATAACTTGGTTATTCCTCTTAAAAGAGAAGTCGAATTGGGAAGCTGTCTTCAAAAATTTCTTTGCCATGATAAAACACCAATTTGATATCGAAATCAAGGTGTTAAAATCGATAATGGCAGAGAATACTTTGAGAAGCAGATCTCAAATCTTTCTTCATCAAAAAGGAATTGCTCACATCGCTTCTTGTGTGGATACCCCCAACAAAATGGGGTGGTTGAAAGAAAAATAGACACCTTCTTGAAGTGGCAAGAGCATCATGTTCACCATGAAAGTGCCTAAGTTCATGGGGGAGGCGTCTTAACTGCCACCTATCTCATAAATAGAATGTCTTCAAGAGTTTTAAAGTTCAGAACACCTATTGAAGTGTTAACTGAAAATTATCCTCACTCACACCTCTTGAACACTTTACCTCTAAAAGTGTTTGGTTGTACCAGTTTTGTACATATCCATACACAACATAGAGGAAAAGCTGGATCCTAGATCTATAAAATGCATCTTTGTTGGATACTCACCCTTTCAACATGGATACAAATGTTACGCGCCTCTACAAGAAAGTTCTATAATTTAAAGATGTTACCTTCATGAAGAACAACCTTTCTACACTAACCTCGGGGAGAACTTTCAAGAATTTCATGCTACATGGAATATTGAAAGTCATACATCCGAGGAAACTCAAGTCGATGTACCTAATACTCATCGATCACTCAGATTCATCGAGAGTGACCCGAGAATAACTCAGGAATGATGAACCCTCCTATGAAACCACTGGAACAAGAAATGCTAATGAATCTGAGAACATTCCCATAAATGAAATCATTGTGTACTCCAGAAAAAGGAAAGCTACCTCTCAAAATCCTCAAGAGGATCAAAATCCTCAAGAGGATATTCCTGCTCCTAACACTTCAGAAGATGACCAATCTTCTGGAGAATCGAACTCTGAACAACAAAGGAATTCCTCTACTTCCCAAGATGATGATCATGAATCTGACTCCTCTGGAGATCATGAGATTAATAATCCTATAAATGAGGAATCTATCGCAAAAAGAAAAGGGGTAAGAAGCTGCACTTCACACCCCATCTACAATTTCGTGTCTTATGATCACTTGACACCTAAGTACCATGCATTTATAGGAAATTTGGATGCCATCCAAATTCCCAAAACTGTGCATGAGGCTATGAAGTGTCCTGAATGGAGGAGAGCCATAAATGAGGAAATGAATGCCCTCAATAAAAATGGCACCTGGGAAATTACCAAACTCCCCACTGGAAAAAAACCAGTTGGGTGTAAATGGATTTTCACCATTAAATGCAATGCTGATGGATCTCTAAATAGATACAAGGTCAGGCTTGTTGCAAAAGGCTTCACTCAATCCTATGGGATTGACTACTATGAAACCTTTGCCCCTGTGGCCAAGTTAAATACTATAAGAGTCCTAATGAGCATTCTTCGTAAACATGGATTGGCAATCAGATCAACTAGACATCAAGAATGCTTTCTTGAATGGTGATCTTAAAGAAGAAGTGTTCATGAACTTACCTCCTGGTTTTGAAAACCTGGGAAGAAAGGGAGATGTTTGTATGCTAAAAAGGTCCCTCTATGGACTAAAACAATCTCCCAGGGCTTGGTTTGGGAGGTTTGCTAAGTTTATGATCAGTCAAGGCTTCCATCAATGCCACTCTGACCACACTCTTTTCACCAAATCTACTAGACCTGGGAATCTGACCATCCTAGTTGTCTATGTAGATGATATCATTCTCTCTGGAAATGATCTTCTGGAAATCAAAAGAATAAAGGCTTCTCTAGGGGCTGAGTTTGAAGTAAAAGACTTAGGTACCCTCAAATACTTTCTGGGAATGGAAATTGCCAGAAATAAAGATGGTATCTCAATGTCCCAAAGGAAATATACCCTTGATCTCTTAAAAGAAACAGGGATGTTAGGGTGCAAACCTGCTAACACCCCTGTGGAACCAGGTCTCAAACTTGGAAAAGAAAAGGATAGTCCCCTTGTGGACAAGGGGAGATATCAAAGATTGGTTGGCAAACTTATATACCTATCCCATACAAGACCTGATATAAGTTTTGCTGTGGGAATGGTCAGTCAATTCATGCACAAACCAACTGAGAAACACATGCAGGCTGTGTATACTCTCCTCAGATTCCTGAAGAAAAATCCAGGGCAAGGGTTGATGTTCAAAAAGAATAGCTCAAGAGATGTAAAAATCTATACTGATGCTGATTATGCCAGTGATATCACTGATAGGAAATCTATCTCTCAGTTCATGCACCTACATTTGGGGAAACTTGGTCACTTGGAGGAGCAAGAAGCGTAATGTGGTGTCTAAGTAAGCGAATCGAATTGAGAGCACTTGCCCTAGGTATTTGTGAAGGCCTTTGGATCGAAGACTAATGGTGAGATTGGATTTCTATCCCTACTCCTATACAACTGCTTTGTGTGTGACAACATTTACGCCGCTTTGCATTTTTGAAAATCCTACTCAACATGACAAGACTAAACATGTTGAAGTGGGACAGCACTTCATTAGAGAAAAGATTGACAAAGGTGACATTCTTTCTTCTTCATGTCCCTCCAAAGATCAAATAGCGAGACCTCCTTACAAAGTCAGTCAACAATCAAGTTTTCCAACATCTTCACAACAAGCTTGGATGCATTGACATTTACACACCCAACCTTGAGGGGGAGTGTTGAAATATGTTGTTTATTTTATTCCCTTTATTGTTATTTAGTGATTAAATACCTTTTGGTTTAATCCTAATGCCTTTGCTGTCTCTTTTCTCTTTCCTGGACCAAGATGGCCCAGTATTCACTGTTACTAGCCGTTAGATGCTTTTTCTCTTTTCTAGCCGTTAGGACCTTTTTCTATTTATCCTAAGGGATCTTTGTGTAACCCGATAAGGTTCTTGAATAAGAGTTTTATACTTTTTCTCTCCTATCTTGCTCATTTCTACAGTATATTACTAGCAGCAGGCAGAGGTGCATACAAAAAGCAAAAACGTACTTGCTGCATAGAATAACATTCTGAGATATTAAGATGACCCCTGCGCAGTGGACGGTGTAAGCTATATGGTTCATTTGGAGCTATTCTCAAGGCTTCCTCTCCAAGTATGAACTCCTTATATCTTCGTTCAGCAGCAACAAGATCCATACGGGTGGTACCATTACTGTCCTCCCCAGTTGGTGACTCACTAGGTGTATCTAAACCAGTGGAGGACTTTTTGTCAAATTAAAACAAAATACTCAGAGGTGAATACAGTGAGATATCAGAACACACACACAAAAAAAAAAAAGGCGAATTCCAAGAAAAACAAACATGTAGAAAGACCAATAATCAAAATTTCTGTGAAATATCAAATTTCAAGTGTACCTAAACCAAAAACTAACCTTTTTATGGACTACTAAGAAACGACTATTAGCAGGAGTAAACTAGCAAATAATGATAAGAACAAAAAAATTAACATACATGGCTGGGTATTTCTACACAGAGATATTGACAGAGAAAAACTGATCCTATATATACACATTAGGGTGTAGAGGAGAAAACTGATAATGATGCCAAAAACCTTAATGGTTAAATAACGGTTGTATAAATAAATTGACAAGTTGCCTGCCAGTGGCAATGATACATCAAAATCCCAGGACAATCTAACTAGAACCAATACACAGATTTTCCAAAACGCGTCCAAGCAGATCCAAAAAAAAAGGCAATACAAAGCAAAACAAAAAACATGATAAGGACACAAAGGGACCTGCAAAACCATAATACAAGAAGTAGGCACTAGGCAGACATCAAAAAGAGAACTTCTGAGCTTGCAGAATGTAGAACAACTTACTCAAGGTAGAGGATGATTGGGTACTCTTCTCAAACACATCAGTCCATGTTAGGGCTGATTCTTTCTTGTTATTATGTGCAGGATATGCATCAACACGGCCCATCTGCATGCCAATTTTGTGTTCTCAGGATCAACAAAAAGAATTAGGACGAAAGACTAGATTAAGAATCTACAAAAAGGTATTCAAGAAACGGATCCACAAAAAAAGCCAACCCATGCAAACTCTCTTTGTGATGCAAAGAGTGTAGTGAACATATTGCAAGATACAAATTAAGGATACCCATTAGCTGATGGTCCCTATTGAGGTACAAGGGACGTCATGCGTCTCAGGCCAAAAGATTATATCCAAGAAAGAAGATATCAATTTTACCTTACGAGAATACGCATCATTTGGAACCTCTTCATCTAGAAATGGAATTTTCAACAGTGAAGCAATCTGACAAAAGAAAACTGAAAGCCATGAGAAAATCCATAGTGCAAATCAGAACAGATAAACTTGCCCTCAAAAAAAAATCAGAACAGATGAACTTGATATAAAATGATTCATGATTTACAATGTCGTATGCTTTTTCTCGTTCCATATACTGTGCTGTGGTAACTTGAGAATTAAGTCCCTGAAGAAACAAAAGCACACAACTAGGAGATCAAGCTAAAGAGAAAAACTTCTAATAACAAATCAAACATGTATAAAGCACAGTAAAAACATTAACGAAAATTGTATTGATCCAGCTAAAAAAACTCAAAAGACCTGGTCTTGAACGTGTTTCTTGGAAAATTGATTGAACCCAGCGATTCGTCTAGCAATACAATGAGGGATGCTGAGTGGAGTGTCTTGCTGAGCCAATCCAATTCTTATATTTGCAGACCCTAAAACCCGAAATTGAAGGGGAGCATAAGGATACAATAGCTAAAATGTATCAAACGCCCTCGTATTCAAGTTAAAAACAACCCAGGAATTACTAGGGAAAAGTACAGAGAAGAGGGCAATTTTCACTCCAAAAAATAAGCAGAAAACTAAAAGTAGCTAGTTGAGAAGGGACCTGGATTGATGACAACAAGAGAAGAGCCACGTTCAGTAAGAAGTTGAGAAGGGACCACGGTTTTCAGGTAATCCTGCAAAATCAAAGGTAGAAACCGAAGAAGAATGACACCAATTTTACAAAAATTAGTGAAAGTTTGAATTTAGTTACCATGTCGGAGAAGAAACACTTCCAGAAGATTTTACAGCAGGGAGCAGCAACGAGTTAGACACCTGTCACATGTGCAGATTCACTAATAGACAGTCTAGACTACTGATAATGGTTGAGCATTTAGAGATTCTTAAGAATGTGTCGTTGATGGAGACTCCATTCTCTAAAAGATAAAATAGTGTTTAATTTGTATTATAAAAAATCTCTTATTCAAATCTTCTATAAATGCTTCGTCAAAAGAAATGGTCTAAAAATACCGCATGCCTTCGTGGAAAAGTTAAAATGACGTTGTTTCATGATAAGTAAAGTGTTAAAACGATATTGTTTCTACCACACTTGACGATGCAAGACATTGTAGACTATGGGGAAATCCAGAATCATTCATATGATACAATATAAAATTCTCTATAGTATAATACACAGAGCAATATATGGGAAAACATACCCCAAAATATAGTTTTTTTATGTATTTAATTTAAATTTTTAATATTTTGGACCTTAACCATTTATATGTGCATGTTGTGACTATAATAACACGTCGTTTTGATGTATTCAAATTCTTTTTTAATATTTCAGATCTAAACATTTAGGGTGAATGTTGTGATAGTAGAGATCTCATTTCCATATAATATAGTACCTCCATTGCGGAATACATATAGTTTGTTAAAACTTTTCCAAAATTCCATATATTAAGGTTATATCCAACATTATGTTACCAAATATATTTTTACTAGCAAAATACACGTGTTTCGCACGTGTTAGACTTATTTATTATTTTTAATATTACATATATTCTTGATTATTCGTTTAATTTATAAAATAAATATATGTTATCCAGCCAAAAAATACATAAACAAAAATATATATTAAATAATGACAATTGTTAAGAATAATTTTACGCTTGGTAGAATTAATTTAATTATCCTACCCGTATGCATTGAATCAAAGTCGCCATGTTACTTTTTCATTCTTTCAAATATGATAAGCTTTTTTTATTATAAGTTTCTTTAGTTATAAAATCATGTATTATGTTTCCAAATAATAGTGTGATGTTTCAATTATGTTTATATTTATACTAACATTCAATTACAACTGCACATACTCTATTGTTAAATAATTTACTGTCAGTCAAATTTATTAATAAAACAAATAATCATTAATTGTGTCACATGATTACTATTGAGTTATAATTATTCTTGGACAAAACTAACCGTACGAGTAAATAGCGTACAAATTAATTTAAAGTATCTTTATTTTGATCATTTATGTATCATTCATGCTTTATTCCATGCTTTTGTGATGCTATCTGCCTCTTATTCTCATGTGGAATAAAGTGGTTGAATTTCGTCTGCATGTCCACTACTACCATGATGACTTCCTTGTCTTCAGACTTAAGCAATCCATCCGTAAAATCCATGTTGAGTTGGGATCATGCCTGTGAGGGATTAGTAGTGGCGGAGTAGTTCTTGAAGTTTATCATATAGACTCTTGCAATGCTGACAAGTAATACACTTTTGTATCATTTCCTAAACATCCTTTTTAAGTTGCGGCAAATACAACAGTCACTTAATCCTGCTATAACAGCCATGACCCTTGAATGACCTCATATGGGGCTTGAGTGCAATCTATCAATTTGGATCTCAAAACCTCCATGGCTCATACATATATCCACTATTTGTATTTAAGAATCCTTGGTGCAAAGACTAATCATCAGTGCCTTGAATTTTTCCTCAACCGTTAGGTTGTAGCTGAAAGTTATTTCTTGCATCCAATTAGGTGATACTATGCTCACAACACACAATTGTCCCTCGACATGACTTTTCGTGGACAAGACATCAGATGCTATTATCACTTCTCTTTTTGTACTCAATAGTGATATTCAACCCAAGTAACTTGGTCACCCTTTTTTGATGTGGTGTTGTAGTGGCCCTCTTGGATCCGAATGAACTTGGACTCCGTTGATTAGTTTTCGATGACAAGGCCTCAGCCTTGAATATATGGCTTCCATTTGGTTACTACCTTGAGGATCGCTAGAGTTCCTTCTCATTGAGGAACAACCTCATCTCCTTAGAGATGAAGGCTCGCTTAGATAAGCACATGTTTCTTGTTTTGTTGTAAAATAGCCCCTAATCCTTTGCCACATTCATATGTTTCAATGCAAAATGGAATTCCAAATATGGTAAGACAAGTACTAATGATTTGCACATGGCCTATTTGTGTCTCTAGTATGCTTTTGAGACACTCTATGACAAGCAAAGCCCATATTTCTTGAGTTACTGTCATTCAAGTGTTTAGCAATAATTTTATAATAAGGCACAAATATCCTATAGAAAGATGTTATACCCAAAAACCCCTCAGTACAGTCACATTATGGGGTTGGGGCCAATCTAACATAGCTTGAATCTAGCTTGGGCCAGCATGCACTTCACCCTCGTGCATGATATGGACCAAGTATTCCACCTTGGTTTGTCCAAAAGAGCATTTGGATAATTTAGCATCGTATTGGTTTTTAATCAAAACTTCTATAAGCACTTTAAGATGTTATATGTGGGAATCCATGTCAGGGCCGAAGATTAAGATGTCATAAAAAAATACCAACACAAACTTCCTCAAGTAAGGTCTCAGCATTTCATTCATACTTATGTGCCATCACTTTGAATTCAAATTGGTCATGATGAGTCACAACAACAGTCTTTTGGACATCATCCTCATTCATCGTTCTGATGGAATCCAGACCTTAAGTTTATTTTACAAAAATACCATAGACTCTCAAACTTGTCCAACAATTCATCAATTAAGGGACTATGGTATATATCTTTGTCAATCAAGTCATTCAACCTTTTGTAATCCACAAAACATCTCCAGGTTTCATCTTTCTTTTTCATAAGGAGAAAATGGGCTATTTGTATAATCCCCCGTTGTATAATTCGACCCACCAATTGCTCTATTTCATCCTTCTGACAATGAGCATACCTATAAGTTTATAGTTTTCTGAGTTCAACACTTTCATTTAAAGTTACGGTATGCTCATAGCCCCTCATTGGTGGCAATCATTGGGAATTTGCAAACACCTCGCATGACACTCTTCAGGACATGAGTTTGTTCACCGGGCACTTGACTCGAGTATGTTCATGTATCAAAGTGAGGCTCCCAAGAGTCTATAGGCCCCATTTCTCGATTTCTTAGTAAAGCTTTTGCAATTGATCGTCTTCAGTTGATCTTTTATGCGTAACTTCTTTGCTTAATTTGTTCTCCCTCGTTAGTGAAAACCACCTCCGTTGGTTGAAGTCAAAGACCATAGTATTGTACAATTTCATCCAATCCTTCCTAATACAATGTCACAACCTCTCAACTTGAACAATCTCACATCTTGTTAGGACACTTAAATTCACTCACCATTCTGTGTTTCCATCTACTACCGTGATTAACATAGGGTGATTTGGTTCTGTCACACTGCAATCCCTCCCAAAACTCCATCATCCTCGGGTACTCGAAAGTGTATGTTCTTCCGCTTGCACACTTGGCCACGGGTGTATTTTTCATCACACCTGAAACATAACCCAAAGGCCCTCTTTTTCTGCAACTTCATAAGAGTATTTGCCCTATGCACCATTGGTTTATTGTCAGTGTTAGGTATTTTATCATTCACCTTAGTGATGAATGAGGAACTTAGATCGACTGGCTAGGGTTAGAGAAATTTTTATGTACATGCATGTCATTCAATGCCATTATAATACATTCCTGACATATGACAACATCAATGTCTCCGGGCTTCATCAATCTCACCATAGACTTCATTTTAGTCTTAAGGCCTCTTATAAAACATTCCGATCAATGTCTCCATGCCTCTTATAATGTTCGCATACTTGATCAATTATACTATACATTCCGATTTCAACCTTTAAATTAATTCTATAGTTGATTTCAATGTGAGATGGTTATAATTTTCACGGTGTAAATTGCATAGATAGAGAGTTTTTAAAAGCATAAATACACATCATGAAAAAAGCAATATTAAATGTTTTATGCTATCATTTGATATAATCATATTTTATTTTTATTTTTTAGTTAATATTTATAATATGATTGCCAATAGTCATAGACTAATTAGAAATTGTATAAAATTTCATGTTATTATAATTTTAAATTTGACATTATTTAAAAGTACAATAACTATAAGATAAGATTTAAATTAAAAAAATAAAAGGAGTGGGAAAGTAATTAATGTACGTTTTTCATTGTAGTTTTTTATTTTGACATGTTTAAAAAGTAAAATAAGATATTTAATAGCTATAATATAATAATATAATTTAAATTGTAAAAAATTGGAAAAAGATATGTATAATACACACTTTAATATTATAAAATAAAAACTAAATTAAAAAATATGGATTAAGATGAGATTTGCTTATTAAATAAAAAAAAGATGTTTTTCAAAACCAAAAAAAAAAAGATTGCCGTGCTTTTCATTTTTGATAGGATTGCCATGCCTTTTCTTTTTGATCTGAGATGAGTTTGCGTGATTTATTATGTTTATTAATATTTAATTAACATTAAAAAAATTAAAATGGAAGAAAACATCGGGAAAAACACCGAGGGTAGAAAACACTTTTATTTATGAATATAGATATAGATTTTTTTTGACGGTAGATATAGATATAGATTTTTTTTTTCTTTTAAAAAAAAAAGATTTATAAAAACATCGAAATAAGCGAAAACATTAACGCATGGTATCATTTTCTACAACATTTTAGTCCCAACCCACATCGACGCAGGGGCGGATCCGGGCTTAGTTCATGAACTCTCTAAAAAAAATTGTTACTTATAAAGAAAAATTAGGACCTCTCAAATCTTTTTTTTTTAAACCTTCTAAAAAAAAAATGATTTTCTGGGATCATGCACCTAGCCGTCTCCACATTTGACAGAAGCAAAAATGAAAAGAAAAAAATACCAGAAATTAGAAAATCAAGTTGTGTCAGACCTGACACTTGCAAATCAGGTCATGCCTTTTCTGACATAGAAAATCAGGTAAACGTAAGGATTTCTACATTCAAACGTAAGTATCCTTACGTCCAAACGTAAGGAAATTCAAACCAAATCTCATACAAAAAGCACTCAACACAGATTCCTTACGTTTAAACGTAAAGATCCTTACATTTAAACGTAAGGAACGTAAGGATTCCTTACGTTTAAACGTAGAGAAATTCTTGTTCACATGAATTTATCATTCATTTTGGTGGCACACGTATGCACGCTGCTGTTAATATATCATTCATTTTGGTGGCACACAACATGAGCTGCCAATAATAGCATCAACGGCACGCATCGTTAACTGCCAATAGTGGAATTAGCGACCCGCCACGTAAAGTCATCAATAATAGTATGAATGGCGCACAACTCCATGCCGCCGATTACTTTAAACTTTTAGCGGCATTGAACTTTGCAAAGACACTATGTGCGCCGCTAATATTTTTTTTACTTATGCCGTCAAAAGCCTTTTTTCTTGTACTAGCTCTTCTTGCCGCATATGCATCCTCTCTTCTTCGTATTTGCCTTTTCTTTTGACGCCATGACTTGCATCTCAATGTCCCAAGATGTATATGAAATCGGCTTAGCATCGAAGTATCACTCTAACATAGGTTGCATGGTGACTAGTTCAGAAAGTAAGGTGAAACTGATTGTTTCACGTTCTCGGATTTTTCCTGCAAACAAAAACAAGGTTAGAAAACTACTCCGCAGCTGGTTGTAACCCAACTTTAGCGAGACATTCTGACAATCACAAAATGAGATAAACACATAAAAACGAAGAAACTCTTGAGACTCTAGGTTCACTGTCAAGCCGCAACTGCATGTAGTCAGGTGGCAGCCAGGCTTATGATCCAAGTTTTAGGGTACAGACACATCATAACAACTCCCTGCTCAAATCTGTGCCAGCATGCAGTAACTATGTGCCCACTCTTGCCACACAATTGACACACAAGTCTGTTGGAAGAGTTGCTGTTATTTGAGTTCCTTCCTCCACCTCTACCTCTGTTATTTATACCACCCCTTCCTCTATTGCTGTTGTTGGAAGAGTTTCCAGGTCTTGGAGTGTAATTAGACCTAGGATGGCTATTGCTAGCATAATTAGCAACTGGTCCTCCATGATTATCACTGCTAATACCACCATTAAACCTAGCTAGAAGCCTTTCATATTCCTTATCAAGTCCACCAAGTGTAGCCAGGATTAGCTCAGATTTGGATATAGGGTATCCAGCAGTAGCTAAGTTGTCTGAATATGACTTCATCTGTGCCAAATAATCTGCCATAGATTTTGATCCTTTGGTGGCTCTAGTCAAGGCACTCTTGTACTCCAACATTCTAGCTTCTGCCTGTCTGTTAAACAAGGTCTCAAGTGTTATCCAGATTTCTCTAGCAGATTTACATCCAACCACCTCTTGTAAAGCTTCAGTGGTCATAAAACTCATTAACCATCCTATTAGTAACTGATCAGTGACACTCCATTCTTCAGCAGTCTGTGGTCGTTGAAACGGTGAAGGTGACACAGATAGAGAGTTTGAACCCAGTCTGGGATGCATTTCTTCACCAAGAACATGACTCTCCAGACGGTGACCTCTAATAATAGGCAGAACTGTTGATTTCCACAACAGATAATTAGATCGGTCTAATTTTACACTGCAAACCTGATTCAGATTTCCAGTGAACGGCATATTCGACATGGATGAGCTCCCCAGAGAATTAAACGAGCTAAGATTAGGTGCAGGTGGTAAGGTGGGAAAACCAGTGCTAAAGAACAGTGGATTGTTATCCAATCTACCAAAGCTCAAACCTGATATATGAGGAAGACTGGATTCTGGAATAAAACCTTGCTGCATGTAACTTATGGGTGCAAAGGTAGTAGCTCCAAACAGAACCGAAGTCGGAATACCAGTCGGCGTTGCTCCGGCGAGACTTGACAGAGAACCATGAGTGAATCAATATCCTAAAGTAGCTGAAGCAGAATAAGCTCTTATTTGAGTGCTCTGTGGCAAGGACGATGCTACTTCAGCAGCTGTGGTGGTTACTGCAGCTGTTGAAGCCTCAGACGCTGCGGTGGTCATCGGCGGAGGTGATTATGCCGGCGAACCTGGTTTTGATACCAAGATAGGAAAACAGAATCAGAGATAATGGATTTGTTATTCTCACACAAATCTATCTGCTGTCCTTTTACATAAAATATGCTGCACACACTTCCACAGGTGTATACAATAAGACATTACCAAAAATATCCTTACATAACAAAATATAAAACAATCAATTATTTAACTTCCGCAAAAAGGAAAAATATAGCAACATCAAACTTGACTCGTTCAATACTTTACTAATAATTATATAGTCAAGTATTACCTGTTACATATTGCCTGTCACATATTAAATGCTTCTGAAACGAACATAAATACAAACAGGAAATGCACAAATTTTATGCTGGACTTTGTGTAAATCACAGACCAAAACTAATAGAATTCAACTTCCACCAATAGGCCTCACTGTAAAAACTTTCCACCAATGTATTCTGGCCAGGCGCTTCTGTGGAAGCAGAGGCCATGGCCTTGAGCCCCAAAATTAATGGATTTAAGGGCCCACTAAATTTTGAAGCTAATATTATATATATATCTGTATTTATATAAACAGGAATGTATTACTTTAATGGTTAATCTTTAAGTATACTTAGATATGAGACTTGGTTTGAATCTTGTAATTTCTACAATAATTTTGTTTTTTTAAACTAGGATTAGGAGCCAAATAAGTAGGTTTTTATATATATTTTGGTTCTTTTTTTTTTTTTTTTGAAGGCGAGGCCTCGAGCTCAAATTTGACGAGTGACGCTCACGAATGTATTCATTTGAAAGTCTTGACAGTGATCCAAAACTCAGACGCAGACCATCCTAAAATTAGTGCAGGAAATGTATTGAATGGTGTTTGGTTTTCTAAGAGCTTGAAATCATTATTTATTTCGAGCGTAAAACCTACTATATGCTAAGGCGGTTAATCGCAACCGCCATTAAATGCAATATATATACCTTGCATCCCTAAACATGCCTTTTTTTATTTGTATATTTTCTATCTTATTACTACGGATAAAAGATCTGTTTTTTTTCTTGAAGAACAAGAAATTTCTCCCTTGAAGGAATTCTGTATGATCATATCTATGTCAGATTCATATTTACCTGAAGATTTACTTGTTCTTGTCCTGATACGGTTGCCACCAGAATCCCTTGGTCGATGTAATAGCGTATCGAAATCATGGAACGTTCTGATTTCAAGATCTGAATTCATTCGGTTTCATCTGCAATATCAGTGTAGCATCCGAAAAAAACCAATCAGATTACTTTGTAATGATGTTGGTTGTGGGTCAAAAGGACAGTACTCCGGCCTTGAGACACACTTGGCAGAATATTCAATCAATGGGAGCGATTTGGAAAGCTTGAAATTAGGCTGCGAAATTCAACGGATTCACAACCCTCATGAAAGCCATGCCCTGGGGATGAAATCAATGCTGGTAGGCTCTTCCAATGGTTTACTTTGTCAAATTCTGTGTCGTGGCCTTAACCTTAAGGGACTTAGTATATACGGTGAATATGAGATATCTTTATGCAATCCGCTCACAAAGTCATCTTGGGTTTTGACTAAAAGCCCGCTGTACCTCAAAGATGAAAGAAGAAGAAGAAGAGTAGCTTTTTACGGTTTCGGATATGATGATGTTCATGATACTTACAAGGTTTTTCTAGGGAGCGGTCCACCCCATGATGAATATGAAGAACGACTTGGCTTTCAACCCGATGCTAAATATGAATACGAAGTTTACAATTTGAGAACAAATAAATGGATCATAGTAAGGTCAGATCTAGATTTTCATGATTACTTCATCCGTTGTCACAATTGGAATCTGGATGGGGTCTTAATTAATTGTGCGCTACATTGGATATTGAGCAATCCTCACGGTCCTTCTCAAAATAAAAAGACGAATTACATTCTAGCATTCGATCTTAGAGTGGATAAACACAAGATTTTGCCATTACCTAGTGATTTGGAGGATGAATATTATGATCCGATATTGAGTGTGGTGAATGGTTGCCTACTTTTAAGCGACAACAATATTACTCGTAAGCCATAATTTCTTTTTGATATGTGGGTGATGAAGGATTACGGCTTGAGGGATTCATGGACGAGGATACGAATACGCAACTCGCCATATTACTTGTCCCGTATAACACCCGTGGCTCTTTTAGAGGATAATAATGATCATCATCATCATGGGAGTAAACTCATCTATCATGATATCTGGGTCCCTAATGGAACGATGTTATTGTATTATGATACAAAGAGCTATCAAGTTGCAGAGTTTCCAACACCACCATCCCGCAGTTTTCATACGGTGAAACAACTTCAATTTGTCGGCAGTCTTGTTCAGCCACATCCACCTTCCTCTCCCTATGGGGACAAGAGGAAATATACGATGGCTGAATTTGGACCAAGTCCTAGTCCCAAAAAGAAGTCAAAAAACTGAGAGACCACACAGGGTCGAAATTTCGATTATAGTATGAAATAAGAAGAAGACAAATGAGGTTGTCAATTTATTACATTTTCTTGCTGTCTAAATTAGTGCATGATTCAATGGTTTTTATATACTCAATAATTGGTGTGGGATTGTGCTAAAAAAAAAAAAAAAATTAGTGTATGATTCATTGGTTTTTATATTCTCTATTTAAGATTTATTAATATGCTTGTTTAATTAGTAGTTGTAACTTGTAACATGTTTGTTTGAATTCAATTATTCAAGTGGGTCCCATGCATGTTATGTTAGCATTTTACTTATAATTCTGACTATTATTTTATCCATCACTCTATATGTTCCTATTTACGGTTAAACCTCGATAAATGAATAATATCGTTAAATGAATAACTTTTTTCAGTCCCGACTTGGGCAAGAGGCTTAAAATAATATTCGATAAATGAATAACCTCGCTAAACGAATTTTTTTTTTCTGGTCTCAAGGGTATTCATTTATCGAGATTTAACTGCACATGTATTGCTCTATGCTCACCTTATGTTTTGATATTGCCGGGAATATCACGGTGGTTGTTCCGGTGTTTATACGGTGGATATCTAGCTGAAAGAGATGATCTTTAGAAGGAAAGATGGTGGTTGTGATGAAGACAGGGCGGTGCTCAGCCGGCGAGCTCAATGCGATAAGGAAAAGGGGCACGATGTCGACAAATTGTCTGAGTACATCTGTTTATCTTCATTTTTTGATCCCCTTTGAGGGTTACATGGGGCATTTATTTATAGGCAACACTCTAAAGATGATTAGGCTAGCAGTGACAAGACATAATTAAGTACAATTAAGAAGATAAACAGTGATGAAGGGTCGGCTCGAGGGGACCGCTGATCGCTCTGATGTCTTCCTGCTTGTGTAGCCTTGTCTTTGCTGATGTTAAGTGTAGAGCGTGCTTGTCTGCGTATATAGGGCATGATCCGACTGATCGATGTGGCGGATTTATAGCGACGTGCTCGGCTACCAGTCTGAGCGCCAGCATGATCGTGCGGATGCGATGACCGGATCGGCTTACTATCCGTCAGGCTGGTGGCGATGGAGGTCAGAGGCTAAGGCGAGACCGTGGGTATGGGTCAGATGTTGGTCGGACAGGCCCTGTTCGGGTTCGGTATTATCAATGGCCCCCTACTCCATGGCTAAACTGTTCGTCGGGGTTTAGGCAGAGAGTAACGTCGCGAGCGCAACTACATACCGCGTCCCAGCAAACTCCGTTAGAGGTGGTACCGATTATGGTAGTATCGGGCTTGGTACGGCCGCTACGATGTTATCGTTGTGTCATGAGGTGTTGTGCACTTGAGGTGGATAGACTTCGGACCGCTTTACGTATGGTGGGTTTTGGGCAACTTTTATGTCGCGGAAAGACTCATTGCACAATGTTGCGCGATAAAGCAGACAAGCAAGAAACGCTGCGATGTCGGAGGGGCAGGTTTAGGAACGCGCTAGTATTGGCGGGTTTTTGGCAATTTTTATGTCTTGAAATGACTCATCGCCAGGCATTGCGCTATAAAGCGGACAAGCGTTGGTGCTGCATTATCAATCGGACAGACTTGACCGCTGCGCTATGAAGCGGACATGCTTGAATGCTATAGTTGTGTTGACTTGCCATTGGACGAGACATAACCTTGGTTCCTTATTCGCTGTGACGGTTGACATGACTGGCCTCCAAGGACGGAGCCAAGATTTAAATTTAGGGTGGGCTAATGGACTATATCCGGTTTGCCGGGTGGGCTGGATTAAGAAATTTGACAGATGAAACTGGATCACATAGAATTTTTAGTGTGATATTTTTTTGTCCGGGTGGGCTTAGCCCACCTCAACATTTCACATACCTCCGTCCTTGCTGGCCTCGATCTCTTATTGGCGGGAAAATTTCGATAACCGTGAGGAGGTTGTGCTTTGAATATTGAATTTTGAAACTGCTGATATGACGTTTCGGCTCCCGGTTTGCCTATATAAAGTGGCAAACCCCAAACCGAAAATACCTTTCCTCCTTTCTTATTTCATAGCATAAAAACTCTGGTGGCCTTCGGAGAATCCGGTGGTCTAGTAGCAGTTATCGGCGGAGTTTAAGCACTTTCCGGTGGTCTCTTTGAGGTATCCGTCCACTTGGTATCACCCAAAAATATCTGTAGAAAAATGTTAAAAAGGACAAATTTCAAGTGGAGCTGGGTATTTAGTCCAGTGGAATTGGAAAATGGTGAAAAATGACAATTATCATTCCACTGGACGATAATGTCCTTCCTATATTTTTTGTTTTTGCTTTTGTTTTAGTGGATTTGTTTAGTAGTGGATTTGTTGGATATTAAAATATTTTAGTGGATTATTTTTCGTGGATTTGTTTGACAGTGGAATTGAAGTCATTAAATTCGACGAGGGTAATTTCGTCATTTTAAGTGTCTTTTGCCCTTTTTCACCATTTTTCATTCCACTTGTCCTTTTTGGCAATTTCTCCTAAATTTTTGTCATTATTTCGAGTTGTCCCAAATATCTGTTGTATAATAACTTTTCTCATGTGGTACCCTAGTTAGATATATTTATTGTGGTGTCCTTAAAGACTCTCTTTAGATAAAGTCTTGATAAGGATAATTTTGTCTTTTTAAGGGTATAATTTTGTCTTTTTAAAAATAGTTAATTAATGACATAATAGTTGTAATTATGTTTTTTTTAGAGTGTAATTATGTTTTACATATTCATAAAAAAAAAAACTAGTACTTTCACATTACTATAATTATCTCAATTAAAATATATGAATCTAGAATACTAGTAATTTATTTCATTTAATCTTCTCATTAAATAAAGAGAGATTGAGGGAAAAAGCCAAAAAAATTACAAAATGAATAAATAGGATACACTTTTTTTAGTTGCAAAAATGATAAACAATTTCAGACGGACAAAATTACCCCTTTATAAGAGGGACGCGCGTATATCATCAAGTGCTTCCGTTCTGCTTCAGGTTTGTTTTTGTTTTTGTTTTGTTTGTTTTTTTTTTCTTCAAACATCCGTAACTTTTGATTTACAATTCCGATCATCGAAATTTTTTCACCAAAATTTCATTTTTTTTTTGCTCTTTAATTTGAGCCAAATACGATACCCTTCCGATGTAAATTTTGAAAGCCGAAAAAATATTTGTATTAACCGGAGTTCTTATAAACGACCGTAACTTTTGATTTAAAACACCGATCATCAAAATTGTTTCACCAAAGTTCATATTTTTTTTATCTTCATTTTGAGACCTCATTTGATACATTTTCGACGTAGTATCTGAAAGCCGAATTCAATTGCAGCATTTACCCTAACACAATATCGATATCGATGTCGATGATCATCAGTATCGAGCTCATTTAAGGGCTTTAATTCAAGTGACTACTTGAAAGCACACATATGTCACAAATTCACCAAGTATCTCAATAAATAGCATTAAAATCAGCCGTATAAACTCACAATTCAGCTTAATTACAAAGCATCTCAGTGCATCAATTTTCAGGCCAGCTTGATTCGTTTATCAATCATATAAGCATGCTTGAATCATAACAAGAAATCAAAGACAAGAAATCTGAAAATTGTAAACAATCACCCCATCAACTAGTATTGGGATAAGCATTTCATCTCCACAACATATATGCGGCAAAACCAGAATCCATAACAATTTAATAAAAATAAAAATAGTCATTTCCAATTGACTCCAATAGGAACACAAACTCATAAACTAATAAAGCTAAAAACTTACAAAGAAATTGCAACAAAACAAACTAGAGATTAATCAATCTCGCCTATTCATTTGGATTCAATCCAAATTCAAGAACAAAGAACAACTCATCACTACTACTCGGATCGATTTGCGTATCGTTCAGCCTTATCATCTATTCCTAATTATTCCAAAAGAAAGACTATATGGTTGATGATGACGAAGTCATGTGGTTCCGAGGGTCAGAGATAGAATGTCTAGAAGGATCTTGTGCATTGAAACATCTAAATGGTAAATTAGAAGGCAAAACTAGATTATTGCATTTACACTAACATAGTATCAGTAAACAATATCAATATCGGTAAACAGTATCAGTATCAGTAAACAATATTAGGCTAATTTAAGCTTAATTCAAGTGACTAATTTAAGGCACACATATCTGGCTCATATAAGGCTCATTTAAGGCTTATGTCAAGGGACACAAAATCACATCTGGCTCATATAAGGCATACAATATCACTAACAGTATCATATAAGGCATTCCAAGTGACTACTTCAAGGCACACATATAAGGCTCATTTAAGGCTTAATCCAAGGGACACAATATCATGTCTGGCTCATATAGAGTCAGTAAGCGAGCGAACCCTACCGAACATGTGCAGGGGGTTCGAGTTCGGCTCGAAAGGTTCGAACCTAAGGGTTCGGCTCGGCTCGAATCGGTCGAACCTTAGTTTAGCAAGGTTCGGCTCGGGTTGAAAGTTCGAACATGTTCGACATGTTCGAACATGTTGAACAGTTCGAACATGTTCGAACCTTATATATATAGTTTTTTTTTTTTAAATATACAATAGTTCGAGCGAGCGTGTTCGATCTGATTCGCCTCGATAGGCGAATATCAAATACCTAACGTTCGCTCGGCGTTGAAGGTTGAATCGAACTCGAATCGAGCTTTTTTCGAGCGAATCTGGTGAATCGAATCGAATCGACGCGTTCATTTCTGACGCCTTAGGCTCATATAAGCCTCATATAAGGCATACAATATCACTAACAGTATCATAAGGCACACAGTATCAGTAAACGGTATCAGACTCATATAAAGCTCATTTACGGCTCAATACCAAGTACAAAACCAACTCAATGAAACTACTCTGTCAATTTGTTTAGAATACATGATACCTCCAGAAGCTCATGCCCCAACCACTTGGAATTTGAAAATATCACAAGAGAATAAAGCATTGCACCATACCAATCACATTGAGTACAAAACATATATCACCAAGGCTGGATGCTTTTATAGCGCGGGTTAGCTATAATACTATAAAATAAACATGAAGGGTGCTCAAATTCTTCTATTTTATGCAGAAGCATATTTCTGTAATTATGGAATGAGGAATGAAAACAACAATGAATAAAAGCCAAAAACTCCATAAAAGAAGCACAAGCAGGCAGATCAAATGAGAACCTTGTGGATATACAACCTTGAGCCCCGACCGTGCATATGCAACCTTGTTTCAATTAGTACTATCCAAATGAGCACAGAAAATGTGCATACAAATCTTAAGGTCTGAAGTTTTGTTTGTCTAACTAAAATCTTGAAACAAACATAACGAGATGAAGCGATATCAAAATTTTGTTTTTTGTGTTGAAAACGAAAAAAAATTCTTTGGGACCATCTGTTTCTGCTTACACATACTCTAATTTAGTCTTGTATAACATTTTCACAGCAACCTTCAATCCAAAACCATTCCCATTTGCTCTTATCATCATCCAAGACCACCCTCCAAATCAATCTTCCTGATCCAAGATCTTTATACAAGAAGCAAACAAACCCTTCAGTACTTGCGCACTTGGTGCAATCCCAAAATCATTTATTTTCCTCCTAAAAACATCACCCCAGTTCTAATGGAACTCTTTCAAGCATGCTATTGCTTTTGGATGTCCAAAGCTCAAATTCCCATTGGTTAAAAAAAAGATTCACACCCGTTAATTCCTCTATAAATAAAATCAAAAAAAAATAAATAAATAAAGAAGGAGAAACAGCAGTTTCACCCGTTGATTCAAAATCCCTAATCATCAAGATCAAGTCATCATCTTAGTAGAACTGTGATCGAATTCGAGAATCGAGACTCTTCTGTTGTGAAATTCTCTTCAAATCTGCAATTTGTACTTCGAAACAGAATTTTAGGATCACATTTTAAGAAAAAAGACATTTTGAAAAGGCGATTAGAAGGTACTACGAAGCAATTACCTCTAGGGCCGAGAGTAAGGCCAACGGCATCTGCCAATTTATCAATCCCAGCTTGAAGGGCAGCTCGAGAATGCTGGTCAAAAGCAATTTCCTTAGCTGCAGCCTTTCCCACAAGTCTTCTTTTACTTGGTTTAGAGTTGAATTTCTGTCTCCGCGAATGGTTCTGGCTCAGCCTAAAACCTCCCTGCAAAAGAATTCACATAAATCATTTGAATAAATGCCTCAACCAAAACATTTCAAGCAGAATGAATCCAAATTAAGATATTCCGGCATCGGATTTTGTTCGGGAAGGGAAGAAAATGGAAAGGTAAGAATTTCAAATGTGCGTTTGACAGTTGTATCAAATAGAGGTATATTCGTTGAACATAATGAATTTGCTCCACTTTTTGTCAAGTTCACACAGGTAATTAGTTAGTGTTGATTCCTAGCTATGAGATTAGTACTAAATAGGTTCAGATTATCATATCCATTAATTGATGATTGTATTTTTGGATTCAGAATTTGGCACTGTTCGGTGCATTGCTCTTTTATATCGGCGGCACGAAAAATACAACACCGCGGAGATCTTCAAAGAGGAAGGCTTCTCATAACGCAAAAACCGTCTGAGTAGGAAAAAACCGAAGAAAAAACGGCGTATATAAAAAGATACGTAACAGTCGATCAGCAGACAAGGTGTTTCTGTGTTGTTAGGCTTTTAAGTTTTCATTGAAAATGTATGGTCCAGGTCGTTTTATGTACTCTTTTATGTAAACGAAGACATATCATTTTTTCAAACCGACTTCTTCAGGAAGCCACAATATTGACGGTGAGAGTCGATTGGACTTTTAAACAGTTCAATATGATAATTACTTAGTTTAAAAATCGATTTAAAATTGTCTCTTGTTTGTAGTATGAAACAACATGGTTTGGAGTAACACTCCCAAAAAAAATATTGGCACAAAAACAAAGAGTCGTGATACAGTCACAATAAAATTTAATAGTGAATGACATAAACATGGCAAATTATAACAAAATATCACGGGTTCGTCATGCAATGTAGCAAAAATAACAAAACACAGCAAATTATCGCAACACTCTTTGTTACTTTTCACGGTACTATACCGATGTTCAACCACTGAAAAGCCGAACCTCAAGAGTCAAATGTTCATATTCAATCTTTAGTAAGTACAAGATCACGATTAGATATAATATGCCTAATGGCACATAGTGTGGTGTAATTAAAGACATCGCCACACATTTGGCTTTTTCAATCCAACCAAAAAGTGGTTGAAATAATTCATGCTGATGGATGATGATGATGAAAATCAAAAAAAAAATAAAAAATAATGGTGGTCTATCTGTATCTGTATGAGCACTACATTTTGTCCCTTTCCAGATAATGACAGCCATTTGAATGTTCGAGCTGTTGGTGTCATGAGCTTTCATGGTCAGGCCTATGTAAGTACTTCTAAGAGATAAGTCTTAATCTTTGATCACAAAGCTACTAAATTTTCAGCCACATGTAAAGTTTGTCCATTTCCTATTGTTTACTTTAAAAACTTCAATCATTTCTCAGAATTTTTGTGTAGTTGTTTGTACACTTAAAACAAATCCCAGAAAGAATCATGCCTGAAAAAGATCGTAGAATTGAGATTCAAGTTTTTGATGATTCAAAAGCTGGTGTGAAGGGTCTAACTGATGCTGGGATCACACAAATCCCTGAAATCTTTCACCATGAAAGAGATCACAAAACTAATGAGCTACACATATCATCCGCAGGACTGGATTACTCCATTCCTCTCATAGATTTCATGGGCTTGGAGGAAAATTCAGTTCAACCAAGTAAAATCATTGAACAATTGATGTATGCTTCAAAAGAATGGGGTTTTTTTCAGATTGTCAATCATGGGATTGCAGTTGAGGTGTTAGACAAAATGCTTCAAGGAGTTAGAAAGTTTCATGAGCAAGATATTGAGCTGAAGAAACCGTACTATTCTCGTGACCAGAAGAAGAAATTCATTTACAATTGCAGTTTTGATATGCATCAACTCCAAAGAGCTAATTGGAGGGATTCTATATATATTGTTACTGCTCCTGATCCTCCTGCTCCTGAAGAATTACCTGATGTGTGCAGGTACCTTAGTAAAACTAATTAAGATTCAAGACTGATATTTTTATTGCCATTTCGTTGTTAAGGAACCCTTATATATCGGTGCGTCATACTTACCTACCGTCCAACACATTGAATCGTTCTTTTAAAAGTTTATTTTTAAGTGAAGATTCGACTTTTGAAAGATCGATCCTAACCTTTGACCTTCAAAAGTAAATTCTTTACTCAAATAATCGACTTTCAAAAAGTCAATTCATGTGTGATGCGAAGATAGAATTTACCGGTGCCGCAGATGCACCACATTGAATCATTTATTAAAAATCGTTTTATTGGTCAAAAATTGACTTTCGGAAGATTGATCCCCTCACCTCATACCTTCGGAACATCCATTCATTATTTGATAATCGACTTTCAAAAGGTCGATTCGGATGTGTTATGCAGAATGGTAAATTCGGGCAGATGCAAATAAAGACTCCCGTTGCTAATACTTCTCTAATCATTTGCCTGCATCATTACAATGATTCACATATTTATCTTTACAAAGATAAGAAAGTACAGTACATATGAAGGCTTTTAGATAACATATTCTTCCTTGAAGGGAACTATAAGCTACCCCTGGCCCTGGTGTTTTTGTAGTAGATAGTCATAATTACTGATAATGATTGTCCATTGGTGTCAAACTTGGGATTTTTTTAATCCAAGTACATAAACTTGTTGTTAGAAAACATGATTTTGGAACAATGATAAATCAATAGAAGAGTATACCACCAGGATAGCAATTCGCAAACAAAATAGTGGAAGTTTATGTATGAGCCACTTGCAGGGATATAGTGATGGAGTTCTCTGATCAGATGAGCAAGTTGGGTCAAACTATTTTTCAGTTGCTGTCTCAAGGCCTTGGATTAAAGCCTAATCATCTCTTAGAGCTGGATTGCGCGAAGGCCCTTTATATTTTAGGGCATTATTATCCTCCGTGTCCCCAGCCGGACTATACCATTGGCCTGTCCGGCCATACTGACAGTGGCTTCTTGTCAATGGTTGTACAAGACGAAATAGGTGGTCTTCAAATTCTTCATGAAAACCAGTGGATTGATATCCCTTTTGTCCCTGGAGCCATAATTGTCAACATTGGCGATCTTTTACAGGCAAAAAAAACTCAAACTTTTACAATCCCCTCATCTTAAAAACTTCATAGTTTTATAAACACGAGTAACGATGTTTGATGTTTGATGTTTGTATGGCAGCTCATATCGAATGATGCCTTCAAAAGCAATATTCACAGAGTGGTGACCAAAAAAACCGGTCCAAGAATTTCGGTAGCAAGTTTCTTCAGAGCACATTTTCAAGAAGATGGCAGGTTGTATGCACCAATCAAAGAGTTGTTATCAGAAGAAAAGCCTCCAATGTACAGAGAAATAACAACGGAAGAGATTCTATCGCGGCGATATGGTGATGGAATCAGTGAGACTCCATTGTTATCACACTTCAAACTTGATCTCCAGTGAACAACACTAAAATGTATCAGCTAAAATGTATGTTGTTGGGAATGTCATATTATATCAGTGTATCTTAATTCCCCCTGTTTGATAAGTGCTATATATGAATGCTTAATAATGTATTACAATATCTCATGCAATAAAGTTTACATTGTGTGTGGGTGTAAGATATCCTGTAAATACTTAGTTCGTAACTACAGTACTATGGTTTTGTTGTTTTAAGGGATATCGATCCATTTGTTTTCATGAAGAATTTGAAGCCCACCTATTTCATCTTGTACAACCATTGTCAAGAAGCCGCTATCAGTATGGCAGCTCAGGCCGACTGTACAGTCCGGTTGGAGACACGGAGGATAATAATGGCCTAAGAGATGATTAGGGTTCAATCCAAGGCCTTGGGACAGCGATTGAAAAATTAGTGTGACCCAACTTGTTAATCGATCTGTTCAGAGAACTCCATCACTATATTCCTGCAAGCGGCTCATACATAAACTTCCAGTATTTTGTTTGCGAATAGCTATTCTGGTGGTATACGCTTCTTTCGATTTATCATGCTTACAAAATCAAGTTTTCTAACATGAAGTTTATGTACTGGGATCATAAACTTGATCACCTGACCGATAAAAAAAAGCTTATCTCTTAGAAGTCTACTTACATTAGCCTGACGATAAAAAGCTCATGACACAAACAGCTTAAACATTAACATATATGGCTGACATTTAAAGGGACAAAACCTAAAGGTCATGCAGATAGAGCAGCAGTCATTAATTACCTGGAAAAGGGACAAAATCTAATGGTCATGCAGATAGAGCAGCAGCTTTTTTTTGAGGATTTACTTCATCTTCTTCATTCTCAATTCATCATCATCATCATCATCATCATCATCATCATCATCATCATCATGAATCATTTCAAATACAACAAAATTAAAAAATCAGTAGAAGCGAGACCATTTCGATAAAACAGCACAAACAGCTACAAAATAGGGAAATTATAACCAGCACCATTAAAATTAAGATTGCAAAACACCAACGGGGCAACATAACTGCACTAACAAGCAAACCAACTGATCATGAAAAAAATCTTCATACATTTTTAGTTGCAAAATCATAGATAATAATTTCAAGTTTACCATTGTCCAAGATATCATTTTCTTTGTAGGCCATCGGCGGTTGGCTAGGGTAATATTGTCCAAGATATCATTATGTTCATCATCAGTTCATGGATCATGAGTAGTTGGCTAGGTAGGTTTTTCATTAATATTATTATTTTACAAAAGTTTAATGATAGATTTATAGTAGTATATCATTACAATTTGGCATTATCTACTATATGCGTAGAATATTTATCCACAAATCATTGTTACTTAAGGTTAGAAAGGCATAACCTGAAGAAGAAGAAAAAAATTGTCAAACCCTGATTTAAATTGTAGCCCTTTAGTTTGAGGTCAACCCTTTTTTTTTTTTTCTCTTAACAATAATGGAAGGTGAGCAGCTGTAAGAACTGCTAATATGAAAACTTGTAAACGACTTCTCAAAAAATAGAAGAAAAAAAAAAAACAATAATGGAATAATAAATTAGAACTTGAAATTAAGGTAGAATGTGGACAACAAATAGAAATAAATAAAAACAAATTCGTAGTAGCTTTCATCTTATGTCCTCCACCAGCATTTCAACTCTGAACTATGAGTCATTCTGTTGTAGGTACTTTCTATCATAACGGATCGTTGGATAACTGTTATGTTTACAAACAAACAAAACAGTTTTGTATTTTTCTACACGTGATCCCTGCATCAGAATTTTCTTCGAACTCTATGTCAACTAATTTATAGATAATTATATACAAGTTGACATTATGTACTAAGTTCGTAGATGATTATTTACTAGTTCGAATTATCTTCGATATTCATAGAAAATTCATCTACAAAGACCTTGTTTCCTAACAGGCCAACACCCAAAAGTCAGGACCTAAAAAAAGAAGGGTTCTGTTTTTGCAGTTTTGCACTCTAGTGACTCTGTCAGTACACAATACTATTGCACACCACAAGAGAATCGACTCAAGATCGAATATGTGAAAACGGTATGATGCATCGATAAAATCGGATGAATATGACGGATCTAATTTGGGTCAACAGTTTTATTTTTATCATAAAAATCGAGTAATAAATTGGAACTTGATAGATAGAATAGAATGTGGACAGCAAATAAAAACAAAGATTTGTAGTACTCCCCTTAAATTTGGGGTCAACCCTTTTTTTTTCTTAACAATCATGGAATAATAATGAAATGGAATTTGAAAGGTTGAATGTGTACAGCAAATAAAAACCAAATTTTACAGGTTTCATCTTCTCCACTAGCATTTGAACTCCAAACTCTGTCTCACTCTATCTCAGTAATAAAGTTGTAGCATTGACATTGGAATTCTACTTACTTCTCGACTGATAGTTGCAGAATAAATTTTTTTTTTAAAAATGGGCACAGGAGAAAGTCCGGCCGATCAACTGATGAGTGAAGCTGAATTTGCCAAACAGCTGAAAGAATTCGACGATACAAAAGCCGGAGTTAAAGGGCTTGTAGATGCAGGAATAACAAAAGTTCCTCCCATTTTTATAGATACAAAGTGGAAGCATGATGATGATTTAGAACAGCACTCCATTAGTAAAGATTCCACCTTTACTCTTCCCATCATCGACTTGAATGGCATTGCTGAAAATCCCATTCTTCGAGCTGAGGTTGTTGAAAGAATCAGAGATGCTACTGAGAAATGGGGTTTCTTTTATATCAAGAATCATGGGATCCCAGAAGCTACTGGGGATGAAATGATTGAAGGTGTTCGACGATTTCACTAGCAGGATGCTGAACTTAAGAAGCCCTTTTACGTGAGGGATCGTACGAGAAGATTTAGGTACAATAGTAATTTTACTTTGGTGAATGGATACCGTAATTTTACTTTAGGTACAATACCGTAGAAGCTCCTTATCCAATTGATGCTCAAGATTTGCCTCCTATTTGCAGGTATCAAATAATGATTTAAGATTATACATGTTACTTCTTCTATTCCTTATTGTCTTTGAAAATCTGCTACATTTACATGTACTGTAAAGTGTAAAGACGATCATGAGTTCTTAATGGCGGTTATTAGATGCATCACATCAAATCTACCATGGTATATGAAGTACAGAGGTCAATGTGCAAAATGACTGCAAGTAATGTTCCACTATTATAATATAGTCTGTTATATATATGCAGAGAGAGTTTTCTGAATTACTCAAAGCACATGATGGGTATGGGGATAACCTTATTTCAACTATTCTCAGAAGCGTTGGGATTAAAAGCTGATTATTTGAATGAAGAAACGCCATGCGCAGATGGAGCTATTCTACTTGGTCACTACCATCCCCCTTGCCCAGAACCTAACTTAACATGGGCCAACTGCCCACGCAAAGATGCCGGTTTCCTGACGATACTCCTCCAAGACTCCATTGGTGGTCTACAAGTTTTTCATGACAATCAATGGTTGGATGTTCCTTACTTGCCTGGAACATTAATCATATTCATCTCCGACTTGTTACAGGTAAGTGTGTCATCCTTGTACTGAGGTCATGTTACATATAGTCAGTCATGCACAGATCAAAAGTGGAAACAATAATGTAACGCCTTATTGATCTTGGATCCAGTAACTACTTAACTCCATTGTCTTCGTTTGACTTGAAACAGTTAACCCAAGTTACCAATCATTTATGTCTCAACTTTATATCTTTGTAATGTCTCTCCTGTATTTTCAATGTGAGATATTACCTTCTACCCTCTTAAGAAAGTGACCAGAGGATTGTAAAGGTGACCCCACTGTCTCTGATGGCCTGACACTTAGTTCCATCTAGTAGTCTATCTAGTTTTGTTGCTCAAATACCACATGTAAGTGTAACGCTCCAAAACTTGGGCATCGTGGCGCTACTTGAGTAATACTGAATCTAGTTACTACTTAGCATCAATGTGCTCATTTGGCCTAAAATAGTTAACCTAAGACACAAAGTCCTTTTATGTCTCAACCTTATATATTGTTACTGAATCTCCCACATTATCATTGTGAGATATGATATTACGATAACTGGATCATCAGAGTAGCTAATGTTATATCATATTTGTTGTTCTTATATCAAATTTGTGTATGCAGTTGATCAGCAATGATAGATTCAAGAGTCCACGTCATAGAGTAGTAGCAAAAGAAGTTGGGCCAAGAATCTCTGTAGCCATTAATTTTAGACCTGCTTTCCAAGAAGGGATTGAGCCGAGATTGTTTGGCCCGATACAAGAGTTGTGGTCAGATGATAATCCTGCAATCTACAGGAAGATTAATCATGAAGAATACATAATTCTTAGATTCACAAAAGGGCAAGATGGGAGCTGTTTCTTAACACCTTTCAAGATTAAGCAGGCTGAGGATGAACAATTAGTAGAGCAAACTTAAGACATATGCATTCCGTTTCATTAATACTATGTTTTGCTATGATGTATGTTGTTGTGCATGTCATGTTACATCACTGTATCTTCCCCATTTGATAAGTGCTATATGTACCAGTAATGTATTACTACTCCCTATTAAAACGAATCGTCGGATGACTGTCACGTGTATTGTAAAACAAAACTATTTTGTCTCTTTGTATATGTGACAGTCATCCGGCCGGCCGTTCCCTGCATCAGAATTACCCAAAAATATAATTGGAATTTGAAATGATGTAGACAACAAATAAAAACAAATTTGTAGCGCTTTGGGCCGTGCCGTTCTCTTGTAGGATTTCGCAGTAGGGAGAGCTGCACTGCGTGGCGAGGATCTGACCACACATGATTTCACGAGGTGGAATACACAATGCCCGTGTGTGTGAAATTGTGTGATCCAGATCTTCTTGCCACGTAGATAGCTTCACAAGAGGAAAGTCCTGCAGATAAATTTTCCTTTGGCTGACGTCTTTCATGTTCCCCACTGCCCACTAGCATTTCAACTCCAAACTCACTGTAACTGTATCTCAATTAATTGATAGTTGCAGAAAGAAAAAAAAAAAATTCAAGAAAAATGGTTACCGGAAAACTCCCGGCTGATCGACTGATGAGTGAAGCTGAATTTGCCAAACAACTGAAAGAATTTGATGATGCTAAAGCTGGCGTCAAAGGGCTTGTAGATGCAGGAATTACAAAAGTTCCTCCCATTTTTATAGATACAAAGAAGAAGCTAAATGATGATGATTTAGAACAACACTCCAATAATAAAGATTCCACCTTTACTCTTCCAATCATCGACTTGAACGGCATAGCTGAAAATACCAATCTTCGAAATGATGTTGTTGAAAGAATTAGAGATGCTACTGAGAAATGTGGTTTCTTTCTTATTAAGAATCATGGGATTCCAGAAAGTACTCTGGATGAAATGATTGAAGGTGTTCGACGATTTCACGAGCAAGATGTTGAAATTAAGAAGCCCTTTTACTCGAGGGATCGTACGAGAAGGTTTATTTACAATAGCAACTTTACTCTGGTTAATGGATTAGCAGCCAACTGGAGGGATACTATAGAATGCATTTTGGCTCCTCATCAACTTGATGCTCAAGATTTACCTCCTATTTGCAGGTATAAAACAAGGGTTCAAGGTTATGCTATATTTCAACATAGGTTTGACTTTGCAGGTCGATGCAAAGTCGAATGTTGTATATTTGACTTTCTTGAGGTCGAATTTCTATATGGCTCCCCAAGCATGATACAAGTATTGTTGCACTGATATATATACTCTATTACATATGTTATTTGATATGCAGAGAAAGTTTTATGAATTACTCAAAGCACATCATGAATCTGGGGAAAAGATTATTGCAACTGCTCTCAGAAGTGTTGGGACTAAAACCTGATTATTTGGAGGAAGAAATGCATTGCTCAGAGGGAGCTTACTTACTTGCTAACTACTATCCCCCATGCCCAGAACCCAACCTAACATGGGGCATCAGCGCACACACCGATGGCGGTTTCTTGACAATACTCCTTCAAGACAGCATTGGTGGCCTTCAAGTTCTTCATGACAATCAATGGTTTGATGTTCCCTGCTTGCCTGGAACATTGATCATAAACATCTCCGACTTGTTACAGGTACAAATACTTCTGTTTGGTTGGTAGTGTGTCCTTCTCCTTTATTTGATTACGGTTAATCGAATACAGCTTGGACCACGCCTATGAAATACATATATATGTGTATGTAGTTGATCAGCAATGATAGATTCAAGAGTCCACATCATAGAGTGCTAGCAAAAGAAGTTGGGCCAAGAATCTCTGTAGCCTGTAATTTTAGACATGCCCTTCAAGCTGGGATTAAGCCGAGGTTGTTCGGCCCGATACAAGAGTTGTTATCAGAGGAAAATCCTGCAATCTACAAGAAAATTACTAGTGAAGAATACAAAACTCTTAGATTTACAAAAGGGCTTGATGGTAGCTGTTTCTTAACACCTTTCAAGCTTAAACAGGCTGGGCATGAAGAGTTATTAGAGCACAATTTGTAAAGGGAAGTGTTAAATACTTGACTTTAAACCACTAAAGTGCTATATGTATTTGTGAATTAATAGTGTGCTATATGTGTATTTGTAATGTGTTACATGATCATGGAATAAAGTTAACATTTTGTAGCTGTCATGATAGATTTCTTGTAAGACACCACATTCAATCTAATTTCGCGGTACCACAATGACATTTGACCCTCCCACAATCGAATTTAAACTCAACATTCGATTTTGGAGAGGTCGGATGCATATTCCGACTTTTGTATCGAGTTTAAGCTCAACATTTGACTTTGCAGAGGTCGATTGTCTTTTTTGACCTCTGTAAAGTCGAATTTCACCCGAAGTATAGTGTCACAGTAGATTCTTGTGGTGTCGATGACAATGCCCTTCTTCTAATTACTTATGTAAAGTCCCACATCGGTAAGTAGTAGAATGCCACCGCCCTATAAGTGAGACATAAATGTCTTGTCAACTCAGGTTAGCCCTTTTAGACCAAGCGAGAACGGTGGTCTAAGCAATTGACCAGACCATTTTATAACTCATGTAGCGCTATCAGGCACCGTACAAGAAGACGGTGTAAGGATGACATCTAGTTACCTCTGGTAGGGACGATCTGGGAACAGTCTTGGCCGTCCTGACAAGGACGCCAGTCCCTTATAAGGGGGGAGAATGTAAAATCCCACATCGGTAAAGTAGTAGAATGCTCACCCCCTATATAAGTGTGAGCTTGTCAAGTCGGGTTAGCCCTTTTAGACCAAACGAGGACGGTGATCTAAGCAGTTGACCGGACCATTTATGACTCATGTAGCACTATCAGACACAGGTTTGGGGCGTTATATAATGGTATTCAAAGCCGGCTATCAGACGGAACTATGCGCTGCACCGTACAAGAAGACGGTGTAAAGATGGCCTCTAGTTACCAGAGCCGACTATCAGACGGAACTATGCGCTGCACCGTACAAGAAGACGGTGTAAAGATGGCCTCTAGTTACCTCTGGTAGAGATCCGGGAACAGTCTTGGCCATCCTGGCGAGGACGCCAGTCCCTTCTAAAGGATGGGGGAGAATGTAAAGTCTCAAATCGGTAAAGTAGTAGAATGCTCACCTCCATATAAGTGTGAGATATAAAGGTCTTGTCAACTTGGGGTAACTCTTTTAGACCAAGCGAGGACGGCGGTCTAAGCAGTTGACCGGAGATTTATGACTCATTTAGTGCCACCAGACCCGGGGTATGGGGCGTTATAGAATGGTATCAGAGCCGACTATCAGACGGAATTATGCGCTGCACCGTACAAGAAGACGGTGTAAGGATGGCATCTAGTTACCTCTGGTAGGGACGATCCGGACACAGTCTTGGCCGTCCTGGCGATGACGTCACTCCCTTATAAGGGGGAGAATGTAAAGTCCACGTCGGTAAGGTAGTTCAATGCTTACCCCCATATAAGTGTGAGACATAAAGGTCTTGTCAACTCGGGTTAGCCCTTTTATACCAAGCGAGGACGACAGTCTAAGCAGTTACCGGACCATTTATGACTCATTTAACGCTACCAGACACAGGTCTGGGGGCATTACAACTTAACTCAAGAATACTATGTTATTGTTGTTGTTGTTTTAGTGACAAATGAGCCTTTGAAGTAGAAATAAAAGAGGAGGAGAAAAAGAATCAAGATCTCGTAACGATAGATCCACACAAATATCATCTCATCATACATTTTTCATTAGTATAAAAGGAGACACTCAACCACAAGATTATGCTTTATGTAAATAAACATTATGTATCATCCGGGGTATAAACCCGCAATTAGTTACAAATAACTTGGATTAACCATTCATGGAAACGATGACAATGAACTTATACTGTTATTAGATTGATTATAACTCAAGTAGCGATCTGGTTGGATCATGTCGTCACACATGGTATCAAGATCAATTATAACACAAGTAGCTATTTGGCTGGATCTTAGTGTGATTTTTTGCCATCACGGAACAAATGAGTATTTATTTGCACATGTTCGAATTTACGATATATCAAGCCTTTATTTGATTTAAATTAAATTTGAGGGAAAGAAAAGAAAGGATTTAGAGGGATTTGATTTTATTGGTTTTTTTTTATCCCTCTTTTTTAAAAAAATAAAAAATTGGGAACAACACATGAACAAAATATGAATCAAACCTTGATTTTCAAAGGAACAGTAATAACATTACCACTAGACCATATATGATTCTTAAGAGCAACCATAGTGGGCTGCTTTTAGACATATTTCATCCAAAAAGTTGTAGAATAGATAACCAAAAATTGGAAAATGTAAAATAATGATGGTTAGATAGTGCCCCTGCATTTGTTGTCCACCGTAAGCCCACCGTCCACTAGAAAGGAACCGTGAAAACGTCGTAGACGGGTTGAAAGCCAGCCGGAGAAGAGTTGGAGGCCATTTTTTCCGATTTCATGCCAAAAAAAGATATTTCGTCACTGCATTTGTGTGAATTTTCTGGTTGCTTGTGTTATTGGATTTTTTTCATCTAATTCTTTTTTTCATTTTCCGATAGCAGTCTATTTGTAGTTTGAAACATGGATCTTTGTGCGAAGATGTGTTGTTTTCCATGGATTTTGGCTTAAGGTCAAAGAATTTTGATTGATCGATGTTTTGGAGTAACCAGAAGGGAAGGTACATGGATCCCGGCGGCGGTAGTGGCGGTGTTTGATGAATTGGGCCGGTAGAGAGACAAGGGAAGGTGATGTTACCACTACACCATCTTATCGATAAATTGTTTCTACAATTTTATTCTACAATTTTCCTCTAATAATGTTGTGCCATGTGGTATTTTATGTCCGCATTAAATGAGATTATAGAGCCAACCATTAGGGTTGCTCTAAAGAAAACCGTGGATTTTTAGTGAAGTAAATTCACAATGTCTTATATTTCTTTTACAATTCTCGATGCATTATATTTGAATCGACATTTTTACAAGTCAATTATTGAGTTAGATTTTTAAAATGTCTGGATAGTGGTAATTCTATTGGATAGATTCATTATTAAAATGAGTTGTCGGATAAGTGTCAATATGCCACATGTACAAACCCAGTATTATCTTGTTGTACACATGACACCCATTCGATGGGAGGTTTTTGGGTGGGAGTAGTGATATATCCACTATTTATTTTACCACAACATCTTACAAACACAATCGACACCATTGATTTTGTTGGGCCCCATCACAATAAATAATTCATCACTTTAATCAATGGAAATAGATCATGTTGTGGAAAGTGCACTACACATTTGTGTAGTGCACATACCATTTCCCTTTTAGGTTGTGTCTCCATACGGTGTGGAGACACATGTAGCATCACATGAACCATCTCTTTTTAAAATGGATTCAAACTAGTGGTCCAGATCATTTTTCCATCACTTAGATGCATATGGAGATAGTGATAATCGAGTCATCAGCGAAATGTAGTATGTCCTATCTATGGAAAAGGAGGTACTACCTCTTCCAACAACGGGAAGTTATTGTGTGGTGTCTCCACACGGTGTGGAGACAATGGGTGACACTTCTCAGACCACACAATTTTATTCTGTATTTAAACTGTATGGTTATGATCGTTTCACCCGTCATTTCATATCAAATTCTCTCACCACACAATAACTTCTCTTAAATGGGTTCTTAAATGGGTAGTATCTCCGTATGCAATCATTAAAAAGGAGAACAATCATCACCTAATATTCTACTACTAACTTGTCGGTGGTTGGAGAAGAAAAATTGAAGAACATGGGCACCGGAGAAGACCCGGCCGATCAACTGATGATGAGTGAAGCTGAATATGCTAAACAGCTGAAAGAATTCGATGATACAAAAGCTGGCGTAAAAGGGCTTGTAGATGCAGGAATAACAAAAGTTCCACCCATTTTCATTGATGCAAAGAAGAAGCTAAATGATGATTTAGAACAACACTCCATTAATAAAGATTCTACTTTTACTCTTCCGATCATCGACTTGAATGGCATAGCTGAAAATCCGATTCTTCGAGCTGAGGTTGTTGAAAGAATCAGAGATGCGATTGAGAAATGGGGTTTCTTTCTTATAAAGAATCATGGGATTCCAGAAAGTACAGTTGATGAAATGATTGAAGGTGTTAGACGATTTCACGAGCAGGATGTTGAAATTAAGAAGCCCTTTTACTCGAGGGATCGTACGAGAAGGTTTATCTATAATAGTAATTTTGCTTTGGTCAATGGATTAGCTGCCAACTGGAGGGATACAGTAGAATACACTATGGCTCCTTATCCCATTGATGCTCAAGATTTCCCACCTATTTGCAGGTATCAAACACTGATTTAAGGTTACATTACTTGTATCCCATATAATTTTTGGCGGCGTCTTTCATGGCACCACGATGTGGTAATTTTAGTGTAACATTGAATTGAGGATTGTCGGTTATCACCTCTAGGTGCTCTAGAATTGACAGTGAAAAAGGCAAAAAGTCCATTCTCGATTTTCTTGTTTGTGATGATTATCAGCTCTAATATATAGCCTATTACATATATGTTGTTTGATATGCAGAGAGAGTTTTATGAATTACTCAAAGCACATCAAGAACCTGGGGATAACTTTATTGCAACTGTTCTCACAAGTGTTGGGATTAAAACCTGATTATTTGAAGGAAGAAATGCATTGCGCCCAAGGCGCTATCCTACTTGCTCATTACTATCCTCCATGTCCAGAACCCAACCTAACATGGGGCACCAGCGAACACACAGATGGCGGTTTCTTGACAATACTCCTCCAAGACAGCATTGGTGGCCTTCAAGTCCTTCATGACAAACAATGGTTTGACATTCCCTACGTACCTGGAACGTTAATCATAAACATCTC
Source organism: Gentiana macrophylla (assembly GCA_026214975.1). Lineage (NCBI taxonomy): Eukaryota > Viridiplantae > Streptophyta > Magnoliopsida > Gentianales > Gentianaceae > Gentiana > Gentiana macrophylla. Next base: position 2,158,264 of record CM047810.1, on the reverse strand, counting down.
AGACTTGTTACAGGTACGGATACTTCTGTTTGGTAAACATGTCCTCTATCTGATTACGGTTAATCGAATACAGCTTGGATTGAGTATTCGGTGATTACTTATTCTATGATATATTTGTGTTGCGTAGTTGATCAGCAATGATAGATTCAAGAGTCCACATCATAGAGTCCTAGCAAAGGAAGTAGGGCCAAGAATCTCTGTAGCATGTAATTTTAGGCCTGCTCTCCAAGCTGGGATCAAGCCGAGATTGTTCGGCCCGATACAAGAGTTGTTATCAGAGGATAATCCTGCAATCTACAGGGAGATTACTTTTGAAGATTACAGAACTCTAAGATTCACAAAAGGGCTTGATGGTAGCTGTTTCTTAACACCTTTCAAGATTAAACAGGCTGTGCATGAAGAATTAGTAGAACAAAGTTTGTAATGGGAAAGGTTGAAAATGTAATTTAGCTGAATCTTGAATTTCAGCATTTCATATACTGTACTAGTAGTTATGACTGTGTTCCGATTGTTGTATATTGTGCAAGATGCATTTCAAAAAAATAACACTGTTACCGGGCACCACATTGTATTTACCGGGCACCATATTTAGGTCAAGTTTCGACTTTGCAAAGGTCGAATTTTGATCTTGACCTCTCCAGAGCCGAAGCATGTTAAAAACCGTCTATCAAATCTAACCAAAGTATGCGTGAGGCTCTACAGACACCATAAAAACAGAAATTAGATCAGTCGAGTCCAATGGATTTATGTAAAAAAGAAACACAAATGTTTTTGTGTGGATTCCGTATGTGAAGTCATATCCCCAGAGAAGTAAATGAACAACACCAAATAAATCACCAAAGAAAGTTATATCAAAATTTCTGAGCAATAAAAAAGCAACTTCCATTGCTTGAAAAGTAACAGCTTCATAAAAATGCGCCTCGAATTGAATACAATAGAAAACCACGGCTTTCTTACTTGAATTGCCGCTGATGTTTACTATTTTAATGCTGCAATATATTCTTTGGTGAACAAGATAGAACTGTATGTCAACATTTAATCTGTTATCAAGCAGCAGGAGGCCTGAACTCATGATCCCGAGATGTATCGCGTGTAGATTGAGGTAGATAGTGAAGCATCGGCACGAAATTGTAGCCAGGAAAAACAGCCATCTTATTGGCTTCACCATGGTAACCAAGTGGATGATGAGGTGCCATAAATCCAGTAGGGGGGACTGGTAAAGCTCGAATCTTTTGCTCTATTCTCTCCTTATCGGCCTTCAATTTGAGTTTCTCTTCACGAAGTTCGTTCTTTTCAGCCTATTTTACAGGGAAAACAAACATTAAAAGCTACAAAAAAAATATGAATTGTGATTTCAAAATGCAAGATTCTTGTCAATAAATGATCAACAAGCACGTTGTGCATCATGTATGGGATGAGCTACTAACTAACCCTTAAAGTTTGAATCTCTTCAGATAATTTCTGGTTTGAATCTTTGTACTCTACTACTTCAGATTTCAATTGGTTCAATACTCGAATTGCATCACCAAGTATCACTAATTTGTCTGATTTCGCTGTTCTTCCAGGTTCTAGGGTAGCACATAGCTCTGCAAACCTGTATGAAGCAAAATGCAAGACATTTCGAGTGCTTTTATGTAATCATAAACCGGCAGTGACAGATGGAGGTCAGTTTCATAATTCTTTATAATTGGATTCAAGAGCATATGTGCCCAAGACAAAGAACAATACAGAAATATAACCATATGCTGGGACTACCTCTCATTCATCTTGTTTCTCCTAAGCTTTTCACGGCAAGCTTTGGACTCTGTTTTACTGCAGGACTCAGCACGGCCCCTAATCAATTGATCGCCAATAGAAGTAGTGAAATGTCTTAACTAGAACATTGCTTGCACATATACAGAGGAAAATAAAAGTACTATGAAAGACACACATAGGATGAAACCAAAAAAGCATAGGAGAAGCCACATAAGATGAAAAAGGTTACAGCTAAGACAATGTGTGTGGCCACTGTATGAAAGAATATTAAAAGGGATGATGTGCAGATATATGAAAGAATATGCATAATGATCATCAAAAGCAGGCGAGCAAGTACATTTTCAACATTGTGGAAAAATGTGGCGAAGACAAAAACTGAAGCTAACATCTTGGCAGTAATCCATTTAGCAATGTAGTACCAGTTATGTAAACCTTCAGAGAACATACTAACACTTAACTGACATCAGAAATGGAAGATAAACCTCGTGACTAGAGTAAGCTCTTCTATGAATCTCTCATAACCAACATAGTTCCTAAACATGTAATCAGCACCCAGTCCTAAAGCATCAACTCATTTTATTTTTCCACGTAACCAATAACAGACATTGCCCAACATAGTTATGATGCTGCGGACACTGTCTAAAGTTAAGTATGTTACTGTTCGATTCTCTTTTGTTAAAATCATAATGCATCATGCACATGATAAAATATTGACTCATTTGATGATTATTGGTCATTTTCCAAGACAATAGTGATGCACAAATAACAAAGGCGGCAAGGGGCCTAAACTAACCAGAAAGCAAAGCTTCAGCAAGGTATCGACTTCCTATGATAGAAAACTGAAGCAACTGATCATGGAATACAGAGATACAATGATTACACGATACCAAAATAACATGCTTTAACAGCAAGAAGTACCTCTTTCTTGAGCATTCTGATTCCAGACATTCTTTTTCCAGGCATGTAGTACTAGCAAGTGAAAAATCAGCACCAGCAGCAATGCTACAACCAACCAAATCAATTCTTACATAATGGCAAGCATGATTGAAGATAGAAACTCAAAAATGTTTAGCACACAAAATGGTTGATATATGTAACACTAAAATTCCAAAGATAAAGAGGAACCCTTGACATTATTAGTATTCTTCCTTCTTCACATTACGATTAGCAAAAGAAAACACAGTACCAAGTCATAGAACTGATACTTAATCCTCAAATAACTTAAATGTTTAAGACCAAATGGAACCAATTATAAGATTTCTACAACAATTTTAACCAAACAGAGATACAGCTCTCTATCCTTATCATATTTCAAGCATCGCCGAAAAAAGAACATCAACCTTCTATCTTTATTTCTTCTTTTGCTTCTGCATTCTAACTAAAAAAGGCATAACAATAACCAACCAATCCCCCAGGAAAATAGTGAAATATGACAAAATAGTTTATCACAAACAAATTTCAACCACACCATCCTACCCAGTGAAAAGTAAACAAAAATTTCCAGCATCAGATACCACATTTCTACGCCAAAGGGGGAAATGGTTTGTTCAGTAGAAGGAAGCATGTAAATCAAGCATTTAGTCAAACATAAACAACACAAAAAAATAAAAATAAACTGAATTAAGCATTACCTAGGATTTTGACCTTTCAAGAAAGAAAAGGGCTCCTGAATATCTTCTAAATCGACATCGTTTATAAAGTTATTGATGTCTATCAAATCAATGTCCTCCCAGTTGCTGCTATTCATCTCTTCCTTCAACGATGACACGAGTACAATAAAAAGCAAACGAGCTTGATCAACTAATGATTTGCCTAGTCTTTTTTCCCTGCAATTTTTCTGGGTTTGTGTTTTTATTTACTCTGCCGGAATGGAATCCAAAATTTTCATCTGGGTTTTTTTTGGTTGTTGTTGTAATACCTGGTAAAGAAACGGGCCCCCGATGCGTTTGATTCAAAGATGGCTGCCTTTATCGCCCTTTAATTTCCTCCCCTTTTTGCACACTTGTTAAACTTTTTCCAAAGGTGACAAATTTATATTATCAAAGTTGATTTTTAATTGGTCTAGTGTTGAGCTTAGACTATAACGTCTCATGGAGCTCAATGTTCGAATCTCGTTAAGGGCAAAAAAAAAAAAAAGTTGATTTTTAATAATCTCTTGAAGTTGAACAATGACTTCTATTTGCACTACATAAACACTTGTAGCACCACATTTACATTTAAAAATTAGTGTGTAAAGTGTGGTGTTGAAGTATTTACGGGATGCCAATAAAAATCGACAGATGAAATGTCCAATGTGGAGAGTAAACTTTGGAAAATTAATTCTTGTTTCGAGAATTGATTTTGAAATTCGGTGCGATTCATAACAAGTGAGTTGCACAGGTAGAATGAGAATTTTAATGCTCTAAAGATGACGAATCGTGACCTAATGAGGGAGTTAACAGGCCCAGAGGTGGTGTACTAGGTCCCACATGACAGGGGATCGGATTTATATTCCCTTAGGGTGGTTGTAATGGCTCTTCTATCCATCCATTTATTCTGACAAAAGTTAAAAATAGATGTATGTCCAAATAAATAATCAATGTAATGGCTCGTTGGACTGCAGTTGCTGCTTGTAAGGATCACTTGGATTGCTAACCCATCCATCCGGTCATCAAACTCTTCGACTAGCTTGAAAGCTTTATTAGATTCTTTTTTTATGATATGAAAGGACTTTTTTTATAGAAGGAGTAAGGGGGGCGGAGTTTGAAGAGCAAAGCGAGCCGTGCTAGCCTATTACGTTTTTTTATTGACAAGCTACGGTCTAACAACCCCTGCTTCCCGGGGAAGCGGTAGCGTCACTACTATAATAATAAGGTGCGAAGCCACTCTTAGCATGTGAGAGGTAAGCTTTCAAGCCTTACGAAACTCCTTGTTTTGATTCTCTTGAGGTCGGGCAGCACATATACATATATGGTTATGGTGGAATTTTCATCAAAACGCATCGGTCGCTTCAATCCTCGTTCCTCTAAATTCTCGACCCACTTCTCCCTGCACTTCCTTAAATAGAAGTGGTAGCTGGCTCCCTCAATAAAAAGACTTCTTTCTATCCAAGACCTTTTCGAGCACTCGCATCAGTGCCTCTTAACAGATTCTCTACTTTACAGACTCTAACACCAATTTTATCTGCTTTACACAATCTCTACACAGGGTCAACTGCATCATAATCTCTACTGTACAACATTAAAATAACTACAAATCTTGTTGAATACAGATCATGTTAACATATTCTGATGCAGCTGTATTTTAGCTGGATCTGGAGAGTTGAAATCTGTAAAATACAGATTTATCATCTTTTACAGATTCTACTGCAAGTGCTCTTAGAACACCATTTTACAATTTATCTTTAAATCTTCTAATTTCATTGTCAAAAATATTTTATTGGTGGACCAACTCACTTATGGAAGCCCTTTTTGAGCATTGCCGCTACGACCGTCATTAGGGCCCATCAGCCACCAAGAGTGGGGACGATAGGGATCTGGATCCTCTGCTGGATCTGTCTGTTGTATCCCCTACTGTGATAAGACAATTGTTCCAAAACGACGTCGTTTTGGAACAAATGTAAAATAAAAATAAAAAATAAAAAAAAACAGATCAAAACAACATCGTTTTGAGCCGGATACACTTGCACGGGCAGTGCTGTGATTAGGGGTTCACGGCAAAGGATCCCAATTCGGGACGGTAGATCACATAGGCGATTAAAATTGTCTGCAATCGCACTGTTCATTGGTCCACTCCGTGACAACTCCTACCACCAAAGGGTGAAGAGATCATTCTTTCAAAGGCCTTATCGGCTAATTCTATTCCATATAAATTTTGGATTATACACACAAACATATTCTCTTTATATACGAGACGAAATAAGAACTTTCGGGTTTTCATTCATAGTTTTTCTATACATGATGATTTTTTTTATGACGGTTGTTCTTTTTATTGACTGGCATATTGAAACGAAAGTGGTTTAGGTGTGGTATTCCAGGCCTACATGTTATACTTTGTTTACTTGACATGCACCCATCACCGTTCGATTTTAAACAAACTATGTAACATTATTTACAGGTCAAGTCTCTATAAATAAAGACACCATGCAAAAATTGCCCGAGGGAAGACAAAGAATATATAAAATCAGGTCACTGTAGAGGACCATAATTCATATCAGGTCAATTCAGACCTGATTTTTTTTTAAGTCCCACGTCGAAATTACAACGACTACGTTCAAATTGTGACGCAATCGTTGCAATATAATCAAAGCCGCGTTCAAATGTAAACACAAACGAAAAGAACGAATCCTTCGAAATTTGAACGAATCCGTCACAATGATACCGACTTCGTCCAAAATTGGACGCACAAAACAAAAACATGAAAACAAAATAAAAACATGATATTCAAATGGGAGGGGCTCCTCCAAATTTTGACAGAGCGTTGCAATTTTGACGGATTTCGTCTAAATTTTGACGGATCCGTTTTTTTTGTCTGTGTTTACATTTGTACGCGGTTTTGATTATAGTGCAACGATTGCATCACAGTTTGAACATAGACGTTGTAATTTCGACACGGGACTTAGAAAAATATCAAGTCTGAATTGACCTGACATGAATTATGATCCTCTTCAGTGACTTGATTTTATATATTTTCGGGAAGACACTCCATTGAGAAAAGAAGAACATAGCCATAAAGTTGGTGAAGCAATGATGGCTATTTTCACTGTAATGATGACAATGATCAATGCAAAAGGTCAAATTAGTGGGCTTCTCGTAATCATTAGGGAGGAAAAAAAATGGGAAACTTGAATAAATATGCTCAAAAAGATAAAAATGAGAAAAATATGTTCAAAAAGTAGTTATTTGAAAAATATGGTTGACATGGTCCATTCGTGACGCATGCGTGCCGTATGCTCCGCAGTATATTTTTCCTAAGAAACTACTTTTCAGGCATATTTATTCAAGTTTCCCAAAAAAAATCAAATGTCACCCTATTTTATTGGGATGGTTTTTATGAGACGTCTTAAGATACGAAAATTATACATACGATTACGTCTGAATCATACAGTTTAATTTTATGATAAAACATTTTGGTTCATATCTAATTATGTATGGTATCTTTACGTATAAAAACATTGTACTGTATCCGTACATATCAAGATACCATCTAAAAATCACCTAGTTTATGTGACTATTTTAATTTTGAGTTGGTTGATAATGAAAATTTTAATTAATTAATAGACTGAGAGAGATACATGAAGAAATAAAATATTTTGAGACCCATCACTTAGTCATAACTATTTTTCTAATACAGCAAGGCTCATATTTTCTTTAAATATTAAATGGTCCATTTCATAATTAAAAATCTTATAACTCCTATTTCACAAATTATAGGTCCTAAGGGCACAAAACAAAATGCTATAAGTATAACAAGTTGTATGTATGATGAGTAACATCACATATTTCTACATCGCTTATAATGATATATGATTTATCGTAATCCTGAATGTAAAAACATATCGTGTTATTTTATTACGGTATAATTGTTGTGACATTCACATTAACCCGGGTAGAAATATTCTTTACTAGTAAAAACAAGCTTAAAATGAGATGAAGTCATAAAAATGCTTGTTTAAGGCAAATGCTACGTCTATACCAAATGATATATATATATGAAAGATACATTAAATTATCTAAACAATAAATTTTAAATAAAAATATACAAATCGAAAAAAGCAAAAGAAACTGATATATTCATAACAAAATGAACATAACGCAAGTTAAGCCATTGATTATGATGGGACCCCATCCATCAATGAGTCATGCATCATAATCAATAATGTAAGGTATGATGCCTTTTTGTTATGTCCTCTTTGTTATGGACATAGCATTACTCAAACCAGAAATACTCCGCCTTTTGAATGATAATTATGTATCATTTCTGTACACGACTACACGTACCAAATCAAATGATGTAAACCGGGAGCCTTATGACTCCAAATGCAATGGAAGAATAGAACTTCTTCTTGAAGTTCTATCATGTCCAAAACTAAAGAATGATCTTCTGACTGTTCTTGGACTTGAAATAATCACTTGCTCTAGTTGTTGCTGCTGTTGCAAAATCACTTGAATTGCTAAATGCAATTGTGGGTCAGATGCAGAATCCATTGAAAAAGATCTTCTAATTGGTTGAATATCAAATCCCTCATCTTTATTACCCTCTCTAATGTCAATACACTCATCCCCCATACTTGTAACACACTTCAACCTTTTCTTCCTCTTCAAGAAATTATTATCAGAAATTTCTCCAGAATCCCCTGTTTCTTGAACTTTACTCATGTTTTCTTCACCCATTTCAATCACAACATAATCTTCATCATCATCATCATCATCATCATTTCTTGAAAAATTTGGAGAAAGATTGAATCTTGAAGTAGTAGTAGCAGCAGCAGCAGCAGCAGAAATACTTGTTCTACAAAGTGGACAATTTGCATTGTTTTGAAGCCAAATATCAATGCAATCTATATGAAATATATGCCCACAATTTGGTAAAACTCTTAGCTTTTCCTCTTCTTGAAACTCATTCAAACAAATTGCACATTCACTCAAACATTTTTCTTCACCAAGACTTCTCTTTCTTCCATTTTTCTTGTATTGAAAAATCGGGATTGACCGGATTATAGCTTCATCAAGCCCGCGATTCTCCGGTGAAGAATTGACGACCGTTAAGGGGCCTTCGTTAGGCCGCTGTCTTCCGGAAAACGAGAAGCGACCTAAAAGGTCAATCCGATGCCAATTCAAACAACATTTGATGACAAATATGTAGTAACTGACTAACAAAAAGCCGGTGGCTAATATTCCTATTATTGCAACTGCAGTAATAGGAAAAGTAGTACTGTTTGTGTGTGAAGAATGTAAAAATGAGCTTGATGATGAATTATTTGGCATTTGGAGAAATGGTATTATGGGATTTTTTGAGAAAGAGGTTTTTGGGTTCTTGTCAGATCCAATGAAAGAGTTTTAAAAAAAATATGATGATCCAATTAAAAAAAGAATAAATGTTGCAGATGATTTGTCTTTTGGATCTTGAATGCACATGAACACGTCACATAGACTGGTCTTGTCAAAAACAAATAAAAATTGTCATGTAGAGAGAATGGTAAAGAAAATATATATGAGACAATTATTGAAATCATGCATCGTCCGTAGCATCGGATGATGCATGCAGATTGATCGGTGTTAGATCATATTATAATATAGATCTAGCGATCATCAATCAGATCAAAAGGGCAAAGCTTAAAAAATATATTAGACAATTATGAAAATGCCAAAATTAAGGTAAAAGGATAAAGCAAACACTTAGTTATAAGCAAAAAATTAGGTAGATGAGCGCTAAAAAATAAGAAAAAAAAAAAAGGAGGACACGCCTACGCTGAATGGGTTTTTATTTATTTATTACAATGTCAAGCTGTTGTTGTTTGTTTGTTTTGTTTGGTTTTTCTTTTTTCTTCAGGATGGACTTCAATTTTATTTTTTCAATTTTTTTGAACGGTGAAAGTTTATTTTTCCTTTCTTTCATTGACCACGCGTAATCATGGGACCACCCCACGATCATTGACTACCGCGACGTATTGATGATCGCGCGATCACCACCGCGACGCGATCTGTGACCGCGTGATGCACTAACAATTTATGCGATGACATCGGCAATTGATCAGATATGCGATGGCATCAACATTTTATCGCGATGGCATCATCAATTATATATGAATGACATCAATAATTTATGTAGTGGCGTCGGCAATCATATATCACGAGAGACATCGCGATGAAGTGACATCGCGATGTAGTAGGCCACCCCGATCGCAGAGACACGCGCGATGAAGTGGCCATCCCGATCTGAGAGACATCTGCGATCTGAGACCATCGGGATGAAGTGATCACCGGGATCTGATGACATTTGATTAAGCAAGCAACACCGTGATGACATTTGATATTTTTCCGACTTAATTTCATAAAATCGATTTCTTTTCTTCATAAAATCGACTTCAAATGGCTATATCTTTTGATATAAAACTACGATCAACATAAATCTTTCACCTTAATACATATGTTTATGTAGTGACATCGGCAATCAGATATGCAGTGACAACAACATTTTATGCAGTGACATCAGCAATCATATATGAATGACATCAACAATTTATGTAGTGACATCGGCAATAATAAATGCAGAGACATCGCGATGAAGTGACACCGCGATGCAGTTGCCACCCCCGATTCAAAGACACCGCGATGAAGTGGCTACCCCCGATGCAGAGACACCGCGATGTAGAGACCATCGGGATGCAGTGATCATCGGGATGCAGTGACATTTGATGAAGCAACACCGTGATGACATTTGATATTTTTCCGAATTAATTTCATTAAATCGATTTCTTTTCTTCATAAAATCGACTTCAAATGGCTATATATTTTCCTTAATTCATATTTTTATGCAGTGACATCGGCAATCATATATGCAGTGACATTAACATTTTATGCAGTGACATCGGCAATCATATATGCGTGACATCGGCAATCAGATATGCAGTGACATCATCAATCATAAATGAATGACATCAACAATTTATGTAGAGACATCGGCAATCAAATATGCAGTGACATCAACATTTTTGTTGGAATTTTTGTCCCGAAATTAGGAAGATTTTTCAAGGGAAATCAAGCTTATGAGCCTCGTCGAGCTATATCGAGTACTTAGCCAGTTGAGTTCGATGTTGCATTTTTATGGCTCAATCGAGCCCGAACTTTTTAGTCGATTAGAGCTCGAGCCCTAAAGAGTATCGAATAACACACAATAACACAAACATTTTATGAAGTGACATCAACACCCAATATGTAAAAACAAAAACTTTGTAAATTGTATATGCAGTGACATCGATGTCACTGCATCAATTCTCTAACAGTAAATGCAGTGAAATCAATATCACCGCATCAATTTTATTCCAAATCATACACAAACCCACCATCAACGTATAGCTTTTCTTTCTTTGTTTCAAGGTGATGCATGTTAAACTAATTGATCATTATTACATCATGATCAACGGTGTCGATACATGATGTAAGACTCGTTGTGTCACAACGGTTGTATCCGGATCACTACTCAAAGTCGGTTCTCACATTGCACCTACGAAAAGGCGGTTCCAGACTCCAAAACCTACTTTCACAAAGTCGGTCCTAATGTGATGCACATGTAGAGTGGTGAACGAGTTGATTTGGTGTGGTGCAAATAATAATCCACTTCACAATGTCAATGTGTCTATAAAATATCAAAAATAGCCTTATAATGGCATTATATGTCATTTCAATGACATTATCATCCCAAATATCTTCTACGATACACTCATATTTAACACCCAAATTCTAACCTGACTGCATTTTTTCTATTGAATTCACCAATTACCCATTTAAGTACTACAAAAATATACAGATGAACCAATTAACAAAGCTAAAATCTGCATGTAAGAAACTAATCAATTCATTCATCCGCGGGTTGAACACATGAAAGAGTGATTATATGTAAGAAATCTAGCTCAATTAGATTCAATTAGCAATCAAGAAGGAACATAATGCAGCAAAGAAATGCATAGAGCAAGAAAGAAGAACGAATATAACCCGAAAGTAGAAGGAATAGATCAAAAATGAGAGAACTTTATCATCAACTTGCTTAAGAATGTTTTAGAAGCACTAATTACAGATTAAGTAAAAAGAATCAACACACAACTAGAATGTAATGAGGTCATTTGCTGCTGTTGTTTGTGAGCTTAGCTCAAAGGAGCTCAGACTCAGACTGAGTTCAAACGAGCTGAAATCTAGCTCACTCAGCTCGGTTCTTGACAAATTAGCCACTTTCGAATAAATAAATAAAAAAAAAATCTTATAGAATCGAAGAAGCATCAGAAACTGAAAAACTAAAATGATAACAAAAATTTGTTGCTGTTAAACGAACAACAAAATCAAATAAACGTTCTAAAAAAAGATATCACCCACACTTAATTATAAAAAGGAAGTGGATGAAATTCCAGGAAGATACAGGAGTACATCGCGAGATCCTTGATTGTAGATGTCGTCGAAGCGGAGACGCCTTCGACGCGGACTTGAGCCTGGAGAGAGTACCTTTTGTGGCGGCGATGAAAAGCGTCGTCGGTGGATCGCGCAGTAGGGAAAGTAGAAGCATTTGCCAGCGCAAATAGTATTAGTGCGGAGAAGAGAGTTTTCATCATCATCGTAATTTCCACACTGTCGCACAGAGAGAGAGAGAGAGAGAGAGAGAGAGAGAGAGAGAGAGAGACATGGAAGGTCGAAGAAGAAGAAGGCAGACATGGAAGGACTTTTTTTTCCAGCAGAGTTATTGTCTAAGGGTAAAATATGAAAGTTGATTAAAATGTGTCCTTATAACTAATGATCTTTTAAATGTGTCATAAGTGCCTAATTAAGTCCCAAAACACGTCCTTATAAACAAATAACACAATATATATATGGGCAATTGAGCAATTATTATTATCAAATTCAAATAAAACTACCAAGAGGAGGGAAAACTATGTTGCGGTCGGATCACACTGTGGATATGTTTAATTTTATGGAAAAACAATTTTTTTTAAGTGTATTTAATGTTTTTATAAGTTTGAGCCATAGCTCAAAAGGCTTACTGTTTAATTACTGAAATTTCGTGGAAGATATAAACCGAAAGTTATACTTCAAAAGACTAGTTTGCAAGAGGCCAACGGTACACTTTTTGTTGTTGTGAGGAGTTTGATTCTGGAGTTCAAATTCCCACACCCTAAACCCTTACAATATTCCTGTTTTTTATATATATATATATATATATATATATATATATATATATATATATCTAGGAGTGTATTTAACGTTTTTCTAGGAGTGTACTTAATGGTTTGCTGGGTAATTCTTCCCTAGTCACTCTATTTACACCGTAGACATACGTGGATGATTATAGACCACACAGCTAGTTTGAATTTGAGTTGAAACTGTGTGGTCCAGAATCATTCATTATGTTACTCCTCAAATGGACTCACCATAAAAGAACTTTCACTGGTTTGCTATATTTTCTAAACATCTCCACATAATGGTCAGACCACACCGGAATTTCATCATGAAAATAAATTCCTTTCTACGCATTGGATTTTGGGAAAAAGAAAAGTTTGGTGAGAAAATTTGGTGAAAGAGAAGAACAAAAAGGGAAATTTTGGTTGGTGAGAAAAGAATTTATGTCTCTTTTTTTTTTTTGTGAGGAACGATCATTTTATTAATCATGAAAACATGGAATGTCACAACTTACAAAGTTTGTATAAAAACAAAAATAAACTGTACAAGAAAAAGCTAGTCAAAATTCCACGCTAGTCTAAGATTTCAAACTCAAACTTCAGATTTGGATGTAGAGGAGGGTGGCCATCTTCAGTTCCGTGGTGGGTCTTATTCCTCCAGTACCAAATACAATGAATCACATCCCTAAACTGATAAGACCAATTTTTATGTTTTCCCTTATCAGCCATAGAGTGTCGAATCTAGTCAGCTGGAGCAACATGCGAAAAAAAAGTCCCTGCAGTTCGGTTTTGGGACAACAATTTTCAAGAGTTTCTTAGCTACCGTACAATCTCTCAAGGCATGCAGGCAAGTTTCGTCAGCAATATTGTATAATTTGCACACGGCTATTGGTGAAACATGACGTTTGAACAACAAGGACATTGTAGGCAATGCATCATGAATCGTTTGCCACATGGTAAAGTTGAGGCGGGCCGGTCCTTTGAGGTGCCATACATCCTCCCATATTTTGTGAGTGGTAGGTTGGGTATCCTTACAAAGGAAAGAATACACAACTGCACCACTATATATTTTTTATTACTGGCATTACTCCAAATGATAGAGTCATTTACAACATCAAAACCCTCCTTCAAGTAGGATGCTGCATAGCAATTGCTCTTCCACACAGTTGAACTTGTGGTTTTAGGCTTCTCAAAGGGGCTACCATATTTTTGGACCAAAACTTTCACCCACAACAAATGATCATCAATTAGCGTTTGCTATACTACTATACTAGTTTTCCAAGCATTGCAATGTTCATAAGTTTCAAATTTTTGAAACCTAAGCCTCCGCACTCTTCGGTTGGCAAAGCGTATTCCAGGATAGGAAGTGCATACGTCTTTCTCCACTTTCCTCACCCCAAAAAAAGCTCCTACAGATTTTCTCCATTTCATCCAAGATACTCTGGGAAGTTTGGCAGTTTGCATTGCATAAAACGGTTGTGTTGCCAGTGAGCTCTTAATCAAAATCATTTGCATGCACGTGCCAGACTTTTGAATTTCCAATTCGTCAATTTTTTTCTCATTTTGTCAACAATAAAACTATAAGTATGCTTTGTGGTTCTGGATTATTGAGACCATATAACTTATGTGTCTTTGCTTCTTGATTATTGAGACCATATAATTTATGCATGTTATCCATTTGAAAATTTTATGAATGCATATATTCTCTCCGTTCCAAAATAACTGAGGCAGTTATCAAAAATTTTGTTTCAAAATAACTGAGGAATAACATTTTTCAAAAACAGTATTTATTACTAATTTTCCTACTTTACCCTTATTAGTACTAGGCAAGAAGTTAAAAAGAAGACTGCATTAATTGTATCATATGGATTATTTAGTTATTGTATCATTAAAGTCATAGTATTAGATCACATTCTTAATAAGCGGATGTTTGGCAAATGCCTCAGATATTTCGAAACGAATGGAATGGAGTAACTTCAAACAACACAAATTATAACAGATTTATCACTTTATTGATTGGGGGTATATGATATATTTTGATAGTGACTTAAGTAAACAACATATATCATTATCACGAATTGAATTATATGCCATGCATATATCCATGCAACTCCATGTTGTGTGATTGTTCTTTTTAGTGGAAGTACAGACAGAGGTCCATTTTCGACATATTAATAGATGATGAATGTGATATATATATACTTGATGTTAAGTGTAATATTGTCACTACTATTATAAAAAAATTATTAATTTAATTATTACCATTCTGTCACACTAAAGCTACTTATCAGACGTTGACTGTAACTATGAACTTACTTTTTATATATGGTGTGATATTAATGTACTAATGTGTATATAAAATCCAATATATATTTTAGCTACATACATTGATAATATCATTACATAGGTTTATAATTGTTATTTCCATCCACATATATAAAGACAAGATTATAATCCTTGAATAATTTGGTCCACTTCGAAAAACAGAAATAATTAAATTTTTATTGGACCATCTACATGCATGCCCTAGGTTTCATTGTGGTCCTATTAAACAAAACATCAAGAAAGTTTCATAGTATGCACCATACAAAATGGCATATATAATAATTAAGATGATATTTAAGTCTTAAATAGGACCACATAGAAACTACAAGTAAGGACTAAGGACACTTAATAAGGCTATTAATCAGTAATTTTCATAGAGCAAATCATATAATAATATTTTAATCATAATATGCTCCAACCTTATATCTTTAATTATATTTAATTTATTGCTTCTCCATTGATGTCACATGCATGTCTTACTTGTATATAAGTAAGTAATTAATAATATCAGTCTCTAACCTGTAAAACCAATGTCATAGCTAGCAAAAGGAGAATAATTTTGGCTCATACGTAGATATAACTAACAAGGACCAGTGTGCTAAGAACAATTACTTGTATGTTAATTTATAGCCTTGATTAGTTTACCAAACAATTACTACTTGAGAATGAATGTTGATCCACTTTTATGCAAAAACCAAATGTTTAACAAACTTCTAACCGATAATTAACTTTTAATGATGAGCCTGAGTTTTATAATAATGTAACTAATCATTGTGGATAAGAAATGGTTTGAGGAATATAAGTTCAACTCAATATAATTTAAACGATGACATGCCCACTTCAACACTAAAATAACATTTCAATCATATAGGGTCGTAAGAGAACCGAGATATGCATGTGTGGGCTATTCGCACTCGACTCGATCGTAAACAAGTTTGACTTAACTAAACTTTTTCAAGTTCGAGCTCGAATTGACTACCCTTATAATTAACCGAGCTGATCTCAAACTTCAAAATATAGGAATTGAGTTGCTCGTGAGTTAATCGAGCTATATTAAATAATTCATTTATTTATTTATAAAATTTATTAATGTATAATATATTTTAAATACGTCAATAATTATTATTTGAGTCGACTATTAGACGAGTTAAGCTCGGTCTTGTCATACTTTATAAAAATTAACTGTAAAATAATCGAGAATACGAGTCGAGTTGAGTTATATCGAATATTTAACGATTCGATTATCTTGCTTTTTAATTTGTCTCTCGTTGAGCTTGAGCCGAGTTTTGAGCTTGAGTCTTTTTAATCGAGCTTGTGATCTTGCCTTTTTACGCCTTGATCGACTTGAGTTGAGTATCAAGTCCGAGTTTATTTATTCGAGTTAGCTCAAACCTTAAAAAGTATCTATTCGACTCGGCTCAATTATATTCCTGAAAGAGACAAAAATTTGAGGGAAAGGTTCAACAATTAGAACATGATCTCTTCTAAAGAAAAAAGAGAGTGTACATGATCTACTTATTAATATTTAATTCATATAATAAGTTGTCTTTAATTAACATAGTAAAATAATAGAGGAATTTTATAATACAACCGTTGTATATAATGTAATGCATTATGACTATATATTTGTACCGTCTTTTATCATACACACACCTACAATATAATGCATTACACTTATTATACCTTATTTACAAATATGGCGTCGGGCTCATTTCTTTTTTATTTTTTATCGGACATTCGTCTGAGACTTGTCTTCATGCACAATGGGGCGTGCTTGGGATGACAGATTCCTTGGGCACCCTATGCGGGCTGGCAATGGACCGGAGCATTGCGCTAGGCTCATTTTTGGGATGTCTTCGGCCTTCATTGCCACTTCGCCGGGCTCTTTTTTTTTATTTTTTTATTGGACATTCGTCGTAATAAGATAAATATTTTCAAAAAATAGTTAATGTGAACTCTTAGGCTCCGATTGTTTTCGTTAGAGTTTTTTGTAGTTTTTTTATTTCACTTCACCAATCATATCTTACGATTCTCTTACCAATCATTTTTTGAACTACAAATAAAAAAATATTAAATTATCTCTCATCATTTCACTTTATCAACTTTATAACATTTTTTTTACCATTATTTTATTTATTATACTACTTTATTTTTTTATTTCACTTCACCAATCATATCTTACAATTCTTTTACCAATCATTTTTTTAACTACAAATAAAAAAATATTAAATTATCTCTAATCATTTCACCTTATCAACTTTATAACCTTTTTTTACCATTATTTTATTTATTATACTACTTTATTTCAAATTTTTTCACCAATCATTTTATAATGTACATAAAAAATATAGATTTTTGTCCAGAAGGACAAAATTATCAAAAAATCGGGATATAAGGAAACTGTAATTTAATAAGGACAAATGTAACAATTATGAAGTAACAAATATAAAGTAACAAATGTGAAATAGAGTAAATATGAAGTAACAATTGTGAAACACAAAGTAATATTAACAAGTGAAGTAACAATTGTGATTTTTATCCTTTATAATCATGAAAATATTCTTTTGTCTTCCGCAGCTTTTATTAATTATTTTGTCATGTGTAGCTTCCCTAAAAATATCTTAACTAACTAATCATTACTTCATTCATTTTATCTAAAATAACCAAAAAAAACTTAAACCCAAAACAAATAGAGCCTTAATTTTATTTAATCGGGAAGAGAAGGATCTCTATGCAAAAGTTGGGGAAATTTTTAGGTAGTGTGTACCTACGTAGGTACATACTACGTGCCACAATCAGAGCCATAGGATCAAATTCCAGAATTGTTTATGTGGTGTGTAGTTATGAAGCATGATCCTACGATTGTCTTGCGTAATAATATATTTACGTGAGTGACACACTATTTCAAAAATTTCCCCAAAAGTTGATGTAAACAGCAAAAAGTATCCATGTTTTGGATGGGAAAAACAAACCTATATAGTTGGGCTGGACCTATGATATTGGCTAATTGATGCGACAATAAAATTGACTTTTTTTCTTTTTTTTTTTTTGCAATATGATAAACATATATGTTTATTCAAACAATAATGCAATGCATTGTATAATAAATTCATAAGTTAATGTAACTAATAAATTGAAACGTAAATATAAATCAAGAACACAGAAGAATCAGGGGCGGAGCCAGGATTTCGGCGTGGGGGGGCAAAATTCTAACTGAAATGCCGTGTAAATATTGTTAACTAATACAAATTAGAAAGTTGTTATTACAAGACTTGCAATCAATGAAACGTCACTTTATTGCTTTTTTTTAAATGTTACTTATATTGTTTTTAATAATAATATTTGATGAGTATTTTAATAGTTTGATCAGATAAATTAATATGACAAGGACGCTTTTTTGAGTGATAAAAATACAAGAGGCAAAGTATTTTGATGTATGTAGTATTTGATAAAAAAATATAATAGGAAAAATTCTAAATGTATGTAGTATTTTGAGTGATATAAATGCAAGAGGCAAAGTATCTTGAGTGATAGTATATTTTTTTTTATTGAGGGGGAGTGATAGTATTTTGATGTATGTAGTATTTGATAATAAAAAAAAATATAATAGGAAAAATTCTAAATGTATATAGTATTTTGAGTAATAAATGCAAGAGGCAAAGTGTCTTAAGTGATAAAAATATAATTCCAAAAATTTGAGGGATGGGAGAATCGAACCCAGCCCATCAGGAAATTAATTCATCGCTACACCACTAGAGCAGGTCATTGCATTTTAAAATACAAGTACATGTTGTATATAAAAGACTAACTGTCAGATATTAACAAATATGAAGGGTATATTAGTAATTTCTTGGAAAATTTAAGGGGGGGGCATCAGCCCCCCCTTGCCCCTCTATAAGTCCGCCCATGAGAAGAATGATATTACTTTTTTTTTTTTTTTTTTGAGAAAAGAAGAATGATATAACTTAGTACAATTATGATTTGGATTTGGATTTGGTAAATATGTTCCATACAGCCAGCGTTATGATAAGCTAATTATTCAAATAAATCCCTCTAATAAGAATAAAAAACAAAATTAAATAATTGCAGTTTGCATATGATGTGGATGATTGCAATCATAATGCGCTACCGACCGACAACGCCGTTGTTAATTGAAATGAATTTAACTTGACATTTTAAGAATTATTTTTCCATTGATTAATTTAAAAAAGTGATTTATTATTAGCACCCAAAAAAGCCAAATCTACCAACTTGTAGAAAGAATCCAAAAAGTGAAATCTAATTATTATTATGACCCAAAAGCCCACTTTCTCTATACTTTTGTCTTTTACTTTCCTTTAATTTTGATAATATTCATTGGACTGTCTCTTAGTTTTTAGAAACCTTCAAAAAAAAGATTTTATAAACCTAATGAAATCCATAAAACTCAAAGCTTTCTCTTCATAGTGTAACATAATATTATGTTAACTATAGTCCAATCAACTTGACTTAGAACTTTAGCTACGCTATATAAGAAAATAAAATTGATCTTCTTAAAATTATGCAATCCATATTATTTGTAAAATGATCATCAGTATCCATTGGAGCATTTGATTTGATAGATAATATGAAGATTTTTTTTGTTTGTTTGTTGAGGATATATGAAGATATTCTTGCCATACATATATGCTTAAAGTATCAAGTACATTCCTCCATATTATTTGTCTCATTTACCTTCATTAATCTAAGCCACGATAAATAAATAAAATATGACTCCTAGCTTCTAATATACAGTTAGAAAGTCCCTGCGCACCTTTTAGCTCTACATGTTTTGTTAGTTTCGACTCGAACATCTTGGTCTCACTTCGGATGACGTTTTGGCCGTTTGTTTGACGGATGTTGCTTAATAAAAGTTCCTTTTTTCCCTATATAGTTGAGAATATCTCTGATAATTGCTCAGAAGAAATTAGAGCATTAAAATTTAGGTTAGGGGCAAGTTATGGAGTTGATTATCAAAAGATTATGGAAACATTTATTTGTGTCACAATGATTCCACCGATAAAAAAAGCACACTTATCATACACCACACCGAATCGACTTTTTGAAAATAGATTTTGTACCCTCAAAAAGAAAATAGATTTTGGAGTCGAAAATCAACTTTCCGAAGGTCAATATTCAACTTTCGAAAAGTCGATTATTGACATCAATTCTACCGGTACACCATACTGAATCGATCTTTTTGAAATCAATTTTGGAGCTAAAAATCGACTTTTTGAATGTTCATTTTCACATTCAAATTTAGAAAATTCGATTCTTGAGCGATGCTATCGGTACACCGCACTCATGTAGCAAAAAATCGACTTTCTAAAAGTTAGATTTTCACATGCGATCTCGGAATGATGATTGTAGCGTGATACACAAATAGTGTGGTATATATAAGTTTGGTATCGTGCAAATAAATGCCCCAAAGAATGTTCTGAGGGTTTTATCGGGAGTGGATCCTCTCAAGTACTTAAGGGTAAAGTGCTCTTGTTTTTTACATATTATCACCACAACGACGTAGTTTTGAAAATATAAATATACGGTTAGATAATTTTCATATTTTGAGTTTGTGGTTAGATCACTCCTACTTGAGAGAGTATTCCTCAAGCACTTGAGAGGATCCTATTCCTATTTTATCAAAGCTATCAGAAGCAAAGAAGAGAAAAATTAAAGAGAATGATATACAAAGTTGGTCATTGGGCTCGGAATGGGCTCAGGCATACAAGCCTTCATTTGATTGTGGCCCAACCTTTGAGCATAATGTTTTTTAATTTTTTTAAGGCTATAGTATTTATATTTTTTTCTTTTTCTTTTTTGACAGATAAGATTTTTTTTTAAGACTATGGAATATTAGGTTTTAATCCATTTTTCGTCTTGTATATAAATTGTAATCCAGTTTGTAATTTTTTTTTTTTTGGTTGATTTAAGGACAAAACATTTTTCATTCGGACTATTTTACCTTTTTTTTTTAATATTAGCTTAAAAGAGTTTGTTCTCAATGATTCTTTTTATATTAGCTTATAGAAAAGTATTATTTTTCTATCATCGAAATCAACCGAGCTTGAAACCCAGTCGCCTGGATGACTGGCGGTGCCGGAAACCAGGTTGCGGTGACTGGTACGGTGGTGAACTCAACCTGCTTATCTCCGGAGAAGATGGTACAGCAACTCCATTGGAATCCCCTGTTTCTTTAGCAGCTGGAATTGTTAGTGAAACCTCTTCTGCAGTAGTAATTTCCTTTTTTGATACTCTGTGGGCTTCCATTTATCTGTTTGATTGATACTTAGTTAGACATTTCTTTTTGTTTCGGCTGCAATAAATCTTGATTCAAGTTTTTTTTATAAAATAGGTTATGTTTTTCTTGAAGTGGTGAGGCAATAATGGGTGGTTGTAGCTTCATGAAATTCAGGGCCTCAACATACATCATCCAAAATCAATTATTGTTGTCTTTCTTTAGCTTCCTTGATGTCTTGTTTTATGCATTTTATTTTTTAAAAGGCAACGGCAGATGTTTTGTTTCCATTCTATGATGTCTATAATACTGTCCCAAATATGGATATTTTTTTTTAAAATCTTTCTCTTTTGGTCTTGCCAATCTAACTGCAGATTATTTTCATTAGATGTTGTTCAACTAATCCTTATTCACCGTGTTTATATTCTCCTCTTTTAAGTTTCTATTGTAATGCTTATACTCCTCAGATGTTGACTGCGCTGGAGGGTACCATAAAAAGGGATTTCTTGAAAGAAAATTATGAGACAACTAATGAATTGATCGGTTCTGACAATGCAAGCCCATCTACCACAGACACCGTACGCAGCCTTGAGACGATTACAGTACTTCCTTTGAAAATAATAAGATGATACTTTATTATTGAGTTGAGTTAATTTACAAGAATACAAGTACAATATATATATGCAGCATACGTGCATGGTCTAAGGTAAAAGGCTGCTAATCAGCATACTTAATTGTCTATAATAAAGGAAAGAATATTTGCCTACTATCAAGGGATGTATATCACGGTACAATAAAAGAGAATATTTACAAAATCAAATGTGAAACATGTGCACTAAATGAGTGATCAAATATCCGATTCTGATTTTGTTCCTTTAACACTCCTCAAGTTGGAGTGTATGTTGAGACACCCAACTTGCCAAGTAAATACTCAAAATGTGACGTGCTTAGCGGCTTGGTAAATAAATCAGCTGGCTGGTTCATGGTTCGAACATGACGCGTCTTGATTATACCCTTTTGAACCTTTTCTCGTACCAAATGACAATCTATCTCAATATGTTTCGTTCTTTCATGAAAAGCTGGATTTGATGCTATATGTAGTGCGACTTGGTTGTCGCGAATAAATTTACCGCTTGTTCATGCTTGACTTGCAAGTCCTTCGAATGGTTTTAATCCAAGTAATCTCACAACAAGTACTTGCCATCGACCTATATTCTGCTTCTGCACTAGAACGTGACACTGTTGTTTGTTTCTTTGTCCTCCACGATATCGGTGCTCTACCAAGTAATATACAGTAACCTGTTACGGACCGTCTAGTGTCCTTGCAACGTGCCCAATCGGCATCACAAAAGGCATTCGCTTGTTCATTTCTTCCAGACGGTAAAATGCCCTGTCCGGTGTTCTCTTAATGTATCGCAATACAACGTGGGGGCTGCGTCTAAATGTGGTTGTCGTGGTTTGTCCATGAATTGACTCAACATGTTCACAACATATGTAAGATCGGCCTAGTGATGTTAGATAAATTAATCTCCCGATCAACCGCACATGACCAAGCATCTTCTAATAGAACTCCATCCGATAGTGTTAAGGAAATATTTTGCTCCACAGGAAACTTAGAGGGTTTGGACCCCAGAAAGCCAGCGTCTTCAAGAATTTCTAATGCATATTTGCGTTGGGAGAGATTTATCCCTTCACGAGTTCGTGCAACTTCTATCCCAAGGAAATATTTTAGCTTCCCCAAGTCCTTTAGCTTGAAATGTTGTGCTAGAGTGGACTTTGTATTTTCAATATCTTGCAAATCATTGCACCAATATGACATCATCACGCGTACACAAGAATAGCTAGGAATTTTCCTTGTTGATTTCGACAAAATAAAGAGTAATCGGATAGAGATTGTTGAAATCCTGCCATTTTAAGCGCATTTGATAATTTGATAAACCATTGCCTAGATGCTTGTTTGAGGCCATATATTGACTTATGAAGCTTGCAAACACGGGTCTCCCTTTCGGCCGAAACCAGGTGGTAAGGACATGAAAACCTCTTCTTCAAGATCACCGTGTAAGAAGGCATTGTTGACGTCAAGTTGGTGGAGAGTGCCATCCACGCAAAGACGCCGCTCTGACTAATAACGCGCGACGGTGACCATCTTTGCAACCGGCGCAAAAGTTTCTTTATAATCAATCCCTTCAACTTGATGAAACCTTTTGCAACCAAACGAGCTTTGTAACGTTCGATAGTGCCATCGACTTTGAGTTTAATTTTGTAAACCCATTTACACCCGATGGTTTTTTGTTGGGAGGTAACTCAATCAAACTCCATGTGTTATTTTCTGTAAAGCATTGATTTCGTTCGCATAGCAAAAGCGCCAATTTGGGTCTTTGATGACTGAGAATAACTCAAGGGTTCTTTATGAAGGTGAGATTAATGGTATATAATTTGTGTGGTGCGGAAAGTGTATTATAAGATAAATAATGATGAAGTGAGTGTGGGTTACCTGTTACATGATTCGCAGAAGACGCCGGACCCGGGCGTGAAGGGAGGGCCGCATCAAGATGGAAGTCCTGCAAATATTGGGGAGGTCGAATGGTGCGTGTACTTCGGCGAGGCGGTGAGTGGTGTGGTGATGGTGGAGAGTTTTGCGCATGGGTTGGTGATGGAAGAGAGGTGTCTGCATGAATTGGTGGGGATCTTTCATGGGTACTGGAGGACTGTGGATCAATAGTTTGGTTTTGAGTAGTGGGTTCAGGAGGGGTGTCTTGCATGATGCATGGGAAAGTTGGTGAATCATCAATGTAGATATTTGGGTAACTAGTATATTGAGCCGAGAATGATCTTTGGTTTGTTGTAGTGACAAGGTCTTCATAAGGAAAATGTTTTCAAGAAAGACACATCTCGGAAACAAAGGTTTTTCTTTCTCAATATCATAAATACGATAGCCCTTTTGACCATAAGGATACCCAAGAAAGATACATTTTGATGATCGTGGATCAAATTTTGTCGGGTTTTGGTTATGAGTGGAGGCGAAGCATAGACAACCAAAGACCTTGAGGATGGGAAAAGGTCGGTGGTCCGTGAAATAATAACTTCGTATGGGTTTTTCCATGTAAGAGTCGTGTTGGTGTTCTATTAATGAGGTATGCGGTAGTGAGTATGGCATCTCCCAAAAACATTTTGGAAGTTTGGCTTGGAAAAGAAGTGCTCGAGCCGTGTTTAGCAAATGTCTATGTTTGCGTTCGGCTACTCCATTTTGTTGTGGTGTCCTCTGTGCAACTAGTTTGATGAACTATATACTTTTGGGCGTAAAATTCATCAAGCTTAAATTCGAGACCATTATCACTGCGAATCACTTTAACTTTGGTATTGAATTGATTTTCAACCATGTGAATGAATTTGATCAACAAATTTTGGGTGTCGATTTATGTTTCATGAGATAGATCCAGGTGCAACGTGTGTAATCATCAACAATGGTAAGGAAATATCTTGCACCCGTAAGGGTTGGAACTCTATAACCACCCCAAATATCTGTATGAATCAAATCAAAACACGCATTGCTGGAAATGGAACTAGTTGAAAAGGAAGTCTTGTTTGTTTAGCTTAATGGACGGACATATCAAGCAATTATCACAAACTTTATTTCTAATATTTGGGATATTAAAAAGGACATAACTTTTGATGAAGGATGCCCAAGACGTTGGTGCCAAATAGAAGGATCGGAAACGCGGACTTGATTGCAAACAGAGTCTTTGGTTCCATTGAAATGGTAGAGGCCCCCCCTTTCAACTCCCGTCCCAATCGTCTTCCCGAACGTAGGTCCCTGAATGAAGCAAGAATTGTGTAAGAAACTTGATTATATAAGAGGTTGCATGGTCAATTTACTTATGGATATTAGATTGAGTTGTAAAAAAGGTACACATAGGACATCATCAAGCACAAGTTCCGGTGATAAATGAACTTTTCCAATATGAGTTACTTGTGTAAAGGAGCCGTTTGGTAGTTCTACGGTTCGGTTTGTGACGGGTTTTGAAGATGAAAACAGTTTAGGACTACAAATCATATGATCAGTGCATCCACTGTCCAAGATCCAAGTTTGCGTTTTGTTATTCGAATTAATCAAAAAAACCTTACCAGTCAATTCATCATGGTTTGAAGAAGTTACTTGATTAGCATAGGAGGTTTTTGATTTTATCATCTCCAATAATTGTTTGCATTCCTCAGTTGTGAACGGCATGTTGTCCACTGCCTTTGAAGCCGCATGGTTTCCCTTAACATTTCCAGCGTCCGCCTCAGCAGCCTTCTTCTTTCTGCAATAATCAATCGAATGGCCTTTCCATCCACAAAAACTGCATTTCAGATGTGCTCTACAATTTCTTGTAGTATGATTCGTCCGATTACACTTTGAACATTTTTGCTCCTCACCCGCGTCATGCCTGGAATTTTTTACTGCGAATGCCCCACTTTCAACATTTGTGTTTACCTTTCCAACTGTGACTTCAGCTTGTTTCTCATGCCTTAAGACCAAAGAGTAGGCCTTATTGACGGAAGGAAGCGGTTCTAGTAAGAGAGTATTGCTCCGGACTCCGGCATAAGATTCATTTAGTCCCATGAGGAATTTCATGGTTTTTTGTGTTTCTAGATAGGCGGTAACTTCCTTAAAGGCACCACAAGTACAAGACGGAAAGGCACATAATGCCTCTCTTTCGTCCCACATTGCCTTCAATTTTGTGAAATAGAACCCATGACAACTCTCTCATGCACACCCATGGATTTGATTTTCAATGTTGAACAGTTGAACCATGTTGACATGAGAGAAACGCCTTGTAATTTAGCCAAATTTGCCTCGCACTTTTGCAACGAACAACACTTCCTGCTATTTCTTGCGACATGGATCCAAGGAGCCAAGTCTTCACTAAATTATTGCAACGGTTCCATTGTGTGTACTCTTCCGCTTTTTTTTTGGTCTGGTTCGATGATTGTCCCATCGATGAGGCCAACTTTGTTTTTCACGGTCAATGCCATAGTCATGGATTGTCTCCATGTGCTATAGTTGTTTTCCATCAATGATTGTGGCACTAGTATTGCACCGGGTTGATCCGAATGATGGATGTAAAGTGGGTGATTTGGATTTTCCCAGTTTGCTGGGGTTGTGCTTTTCTCAGCCATGGAAGTCGACTGGAACTAAAAGTTAAAGAAGGAAGAAAGCAACCTATTGCTCTGCTACCATGAAAATAATAAGATGATACTTTATTATTGAGTTGAGTTAATTTACAAGAATACAAGTACAATATATATATGCAAAGATACGTGCGTGGTTACAGGTAAAAGGTCGCTAATCAAAGATACTTAATTGTCTATAATAAAGGAAAGAATATTTGCCTACTATCAAGGGATGTATATCACGGTACAATAAAAGAGAATATTTACAAAATCAAATGTGAAACATGTGCACTAAATGAGTGATCAAATATCCGATTCTGATTTTGTTCCTTTAACATCCTTGGGTACCTCTTACAGCATCTGCTGTAGTATTAAAGCTAATGGAATTGGATGCATCCATTTGTTATATGCTTTGCCCGGACGAGAGTTCTCAAAGAGAGAAAGGATCGGGAAATATCGTTGTAAGTGCTGTTGGTCCACTTAATCATTGTCATTAAAAACCTCCATTTCTCTAACCCTTTTAATTCTGCCCTGCAAATTGTTGAGTACATAGAGGTGCCCATTTAAAGTAAAGATTCGGGGGCATTGTCCATTGATTCGTTGTCCCTGAGGTTCGTTCACATACTAAACGCTTTATTATCCAACTCTTGATAATTATTGCATAAAGTTTTTGCGGTGGTAATTTCTTCCTTGTTCTTTCTTCCTAGAAGAATGTGGCTTTACTTACCTCAAATTTGAACTTATGAACTGAAATTATGTTTCTTTTTTCAATAGTTGTTTTTTCAAATTCTGAGCATGTTCCAAGCGGGGAAACCGTGTCCAAAGTTCCAAGTGAAATGCATTCCAGAAAAATAAAATCAATTCCTAAGAGCAAAGCTAAAGAAAAATGTTTCCCATACTGTTGATTCTCACAAGGAATGAACTTCGCAATGAATTCTCGTATTCCGCAAATTCACGTATTGAGTCCGAAAATTTCGAAATTCGCGATTGGTCTCTGGGATCATTCTCGGCAACGGGTTGAGAGGAATCCCAAGCCAGGTATTGAAACTGCCATGGTAGATATTGAAGCTACCATTGTCAACTCTTTTGATAACCATGAAGTTGAAACTAATAGTTCTGTTTTTTTTTCGAGAGGATTAATAGTTCTGTTGAGAACAGAAATAATGGTAGGTCTGTTGTGGTTGATCATATTGGTGATCCCACAGTTTAAGGTTTGGTTTAAGGATGCATCTATGATGTTTTAAAGAAGATTGATTGTGTTTTTTACTTGATTCATATCATTAAGCTTTATAATAGACTAGTGTTACTTTGTTGGTGTATTCATATCTTGTGTTACCGTGTTACCGTGTTACGTGTATTCTTGTATTTATTGTCATTTGTCATTTTCAGCCATAGATAAGCCAAATATAAGGCTGAAAATTAGATTTTGGAGCAAAAAATAAAGTGTTTAAGGGTTCAAAAACTTGAAATACCTTTGTTGACTTTATGTTGTTGCCTTCTTCTACTTTCTTCAAATATACCTTTAACAATACAATGTTGCAATGTTTTTTTTTCTTTCAAAAAAGAATCGATATTAGTGTGTTACATTGGAAAGCATACTAAATATGATATTTCAGTCATTAATGGATAAGAAATGCAATAGATATTTGTTTTATGTGGTTATTAGTAATGAGAGGTGTTTTGAGAAGTTGAAGAGGAAAACAGAATTGATTGTGTTATTGCAGGCATATGATGTCTTTATTTGGTTTTAATCTTTCTTTGCATTCCACTATTTGTTGTGGTGTGGTTTTGACCTAGGTGGTTGAAGGTTGTTGATTCAAATGGTTATGTTTGTGTTTTTTTGTCTTTAGAAAATTGGAGGAGCCTAGATTCTCTATTGATGAGGCCGAGCCGAGCCGATGTTATTTGATGCATTTTCTACTTCATACATCTTTCATGGAGTTTGATGTGGTGCGAGTTTGAAGGATGAAGGTCCATAGATGGTAAAACAGATTGCTTTTGTCTTCAAGAACTTGAGAATGTTTTAGTTTCATTAATATGCTTTTTGATTACATCCAATAGTATTAGGCTTTTATTCTCTTGATTCCCCCGGAGTCGCATCTTCATAATGCTTTGATAGCTTGTTTCATTAGGATTTGAAGCATTTTTTTGATAGATTGTTGTATTACGCAATATTAATGGTGATATTTTGGATGTTATCATATCACATTATGTTATTCTTTGCATCCATGAATCGCGATAAAATTCGGTTTTTAAATACTACATCGAAAAGGTATCAAATGAGGTATCAAAATGAAGATAAAAAAAAATATGAACTTTGGTGAAACAATTTTGATGATTGGTGTTCTAAATCAAAAGTTTACTGATCGCTTATAAGAAAAAAACGCGCTAGGTTAATATAAATATTTTTTCGTCTTTCAAAATATACGTCGGAAGGGTATCGTGTTTGGGCTCAAATTGAAGAACAAAAAAAAATATGAATTTTGGTGAAAAAAATTTGACGATCGGAGTTCTAAATCAAAAGTTACGGGTGTTTGAATTTAAAAAAAAAAAAAAAAACAACAACAACAAAGCAGCAATGCAGCATCAAATATACGGTATACCTGATGTTCTCCTACCTGAGGAAGCGCATCTATGTGTATAGGATCAATTTTGTCCGTGTCAAATTTTTTGTCCTTTTTACGATTGAAAAAAAGAGTGTGTCCTATTTATTCATTTCGTAAATATTATTAGGGAATATCTTTTTACACAAATTTTTATCTTACCACACAGATTTTTTTTTCCAATTTCGCCCTTATTTTTTTTATTTTACGTGCGTTCATTCTGATCAAAGTTTGGTCGAATATGACATTATATCATATCGAAATATGGTTTCGAATATACGTGTTGAGAATCCACACCTATTTGGTGATTCCGACCATATTTTAGGTAGAATGTTTGAAGTTTTCCAAACTCATACATAGTCGAGCATCATTCGACCAATATTGAGTCGAGGAATACTCTACACATTCAGACTAGAATTGGGTCAGGATAACAACAACAATATAAGAGCACCACTATTGATTTTGACTGAATTTCAGACATAATATTAAAAGTTTTTTGTACTCAATTTTAGTCAGAATGTCATTCTGACCGGTTTTGAGTATGAAAAACATTCAAAATTCTGACTAGAATAAAATCAGTATAATGATCGTATTCTGACTCAAATTGGGTCAGAATGGCTGCTATGTGAATTGACCATAAATTGGCCAGAATAGTATATATTTTCCGGACTCATTTACGGTCAGAATGGCAGGCGTGTGGAAAATCCAAACGAAACCCACTCTCGGCTCTTGGTAAGTGTAAAACAACATTTGTGTGAAAAGATAGTCTCTATTTTTATCCTTTTCCCTCAACACCCCTAGTATTTATACTTTTTTCTTTTTCTTTTTTGACAGATAAGAAAGAAACACACGCATGGATATTTTTTATCCTCGGTGAGACTCGAATCTGAAACCTCCAGGTTAATGACGGCAGCACTTACCGTTGTGCCGATGCCATATTAGCTATAGTATTTATAGTTATTTCAATAAAATCTCATCGCTTATATATATGTGAAAAACTAGAAATACACACTGCTATATGAGGAGGAATTGCCGCTAAATCTTTTAATCGGAGCTGGATCGTGATTTTACGGTATCGTTCTAGATATATATCCATATATCTATACTAGTAGGAAACCCGTACAATGCACGGGATAATGTAAAATGTGAAAATGATTATTAAAAATTTATTTAAAAAGGGGAATAAATGATTGATCCAGTATACTTGTCCATAAAAATACCACAAAGTTTCGTAATGTCTGTACTACCCCTTTTTTTTTTTTTTTTTTTTTTTTTTTTTCTGCATGGTTTTCCTTGCATAGTCATGAACTGAATATAATAGTGACATACAATTACAATCATTATTATACGGACTAAAAAATGACAAAAATGGGTCCATACAACATGAGGTGCAGATGTAGACCCTAACATAGCGGATAGAAATCTGGTAATTAATTAACATAGCCGAACATAACATAGCCGAACCTTAGTGGCCTTCAAAAGTATTGCAACCTGCATTTATACATGTAAAATTAGTATATAAAAGAACAAAAGCATGTTCAGGAAAAAAAACCACATGGTTGACAAATGTCCTTAGACTTGGTAAATGTCATTAGGAAATGAGTGTGGAAAAAAAATTATGCTAGTATAAAACTTATGCACAGTAACTTCCTTGTATTTCTGTGAGCACCCTCACCACAGTAAAAATGTTCTTAAAACATTGTCACCTAAAAGCACATAGGATCAACAATTATTAAAGCACATGAATATTTTTTGGCCTGAAAGTAAATGGGATGGTGGAAAATCCCGTATCTCCAATTCCATTATAAATTACCATGTCACCTAAAAGCTAAAACAGTGAAACAAAGGCTTAATTTACATGTCAATGCATTGTAACATTAAACATTAGCTTCAGCTTCTACCTTATGAACAGATTTTGGCAGGACAGACAGCTTACTACTCAGAACTGCTGCAAGAAATGAAACAAAAATATGATAATCAAATTTGAGATACGCATGACATCTGCAAAAAACCATGAAGCTGATAGTAAATTGCATAATATAAACTAATACCCTAAAAAATTAAGTCCAAGCATGTGTATGGATGCACCATGTTCCATCCAGAACTTAAAGCCTCAAAATTAGCTGAAAGGCATATATAGGCAACCTACTTTTCTTATGCCAAACGCCTATTGAACATATAAAAGAATAATAAAAGAAAACCTGCGTAAATCCAAGTTTTGACAACTTGAGGATCATGTTGATGAGTTGAGAACTTGTATTGCATTTCCCTTTTGTTCCTGACCCTGGTTATAGTTTCGAACAACTCCATTACCAAAATCATCGGCTTTTTTGCTTGCGATGTCAATTGATGTACACGATCTGCAAAAATGGAAAAATACCAATTCGAGAAGAACCTAAAAAAAATCAGCAAAATGAAATACGGGATTTATGAAGTAAATGAACCTATTTTCTTGTAAGAACGAAGTAAACTGGAAAAAAGATCTAGACTTTCAATCTAAACGAAAGACCAGGTTACCGAAAATTCAAAGCTAGTCTTCAACAATCCAATCCCACAAATCTTCTCACATATGACCATACCTGCAAATTAACCTAAGAACAAAAATCAAGCTTAAAAAGCAAAAAATGCATATCAAAGTAAACCGAATCATGTCTAAGAAAATTTAGTTCAAATTGGACCAAATGGAATGGACTCAGAAGTTGCAATCACTTCGGATTTCCTCCATAACTGAAAAGGAGAAAGAAAAAGAAAGAGCGCAATGGATTATTCTGTTTAGTATATTAAAACGACAAAATGGAAACAATATATATGATGAGCTACTTAAACAAATAAAGATTCATAATGTGAAGTAATAAAATTGGGCCGAAAACTTAACATAAAGGAAGTTTTACAAATTTTGATAGAAGAAGTCAAATCTAAAACCCTAAATGAAACACACAACACTAAACTCACTTTCTGCTGGATTAATTACAGATAATAATTTTTCCTTATTCAAGCATTGTGTGCTCTCTCTTCTGACTCAACTAACACACCTTATTTATCACTAAGACCCACTTCTTGAGCTATGAGAAGACTTTAATTTGCTGGGTACTGAAGCATTTCATTGCAAGTTTGCAATTTGCATTCTTACCCGTGGCTAACAATTTTCATGAATGCATGCATGTCAGCCAATAGAAAAGGAAACAAAAAGATTGATGTACACAAACATGTTTCAGTTTTGCAACTGTGATGATATCACAGCAGAAATTATTGTATATGTGTACATCCAACCACTACTCAAATTTATCAAAAATTCAAATATTGATTAATCTGAAAATAACATGCACCCGCCACCAACGGTAAACCATAAATCAAACTGGAAAATTAATATAAGCAACTACTTCTTCATAAGCATCCAAATTAAACTCGACTTCCTCCAAATAAAGAGAAATTCAACCAAAAAAAAAAGAGTTGAAACTCTTACCAGAAAATGGTTAGACATTCATGGTTCCGATGAATGGGATGGTCTTCTTGATCGGATGAATAGTAATGTCTGTAATCGGGATATGAAAAAACACAACTAATAAGCCAAAAAAGAAACATGAAATTAGAAATTAAGCAGAATACACCTAGGTAAATTCTCCGAACAATTGCGAGAAATTCATGGGGTGATGAATTTGACAGCCTTGTTGATCCGCTGAATGGAACTGTCTATAATCATGAAATAAAAGAAGAACCGATAATTAAGCACAAAGAGAAACGGGTAATTTACCTTGAATAGCAAGCAAGGCAGCAAATTTTCTTTGGATAAAGTCATGAATATCGTCTTCGGTATCTATGAAGAGGGATGAAGTCGACCCAAACCGCACATTTCATAGATATAATGCTTAAAACCCCATGATAGACCAACAAATATTCCCACCTACAAAAGTGTACTACTAAAAGAACATAAAAACGGGGAAAAAGTTTGAACACAATTACTGCAATGACCAAAAAATGGAAATAAAGCCTGAAGCATAAAATGTACTTTTGATCTCACATATCATACATACATCCTCGTCTCCCAATGCCAATTAGTGTTTGAAGCTGTTAGTCCAGCATGAACTCTCGAGAAAGCATCTTCTAGGTATTTCCTCATCATCAACATTGCTCCCTAATAAAAAGTACTACGTTTAAAAAGTATAAAAGCTCTCTACACATCGCATGTTTCACAAAACTTAAACAAACAATCAGACAAAGCCGGATTTTATTCTCCAAATGTCCTTTACAAATACAGAGAAACACAAAAGAATAAGCAACAGAACAACAAAGTAGTACCCTTACTTTGTGAACACTTTTTAACTCTTTTAGGTATCAAAGTTATGGATCTGTTTTAAATTAGAATCCACTATAGGAGGATTTTGTCCATAGTTCCATAGCAGAACAAAACGCTTCTAATTCATCTTATCTCTACCGTGCTTTTTTTTCCCGGCAGAACCTTAATCCAAAATGAAATACCATTTCACAACTTCGACGGGACAATCATTCCGTGGACGCTTCACACGGTTATTATTAACAAATAATAACACAAACACAAAGTCAAAACACATAAAAAGATAGAAAATAATTTGTCCTAAAAATCAAAGCAGGGAAAAAACAAAGAAAAAAAACACATAACATATTTACGCGATTGAACTCACAAAGCATGAAAAATAAACCAAGAAAATATTGCAACAAAAAGAAAATGGTATACAGACGACAGGTTGAAAGCTCCAGAACTCTCCTAGTATTATCAGCATATCTTTCTTCCAGATTGCCCAAAAAAATGGGACCATTTCCCCGAAAACAACAAACAACATTCACTGAATAGAGGAAAAGAAAATTTATAAAAAAAATACAACATCTGAAAAGAAGAAAAACCATTTTAAAAAAAACAGACATTAAACATACCGCTACAAAGGAAGAGACAGCCTGGCTGAGAGGAGTAAATTGCAGAGATTTTCCGCTTCCGCCTTAATGATGAATTCCATTTACTTAAAAAAACAGACATTAAACATACCGTTAGAAGGGAAGAAACAGCCCGGCTGAGAGGAGTATATGCATTCCATTTTCGGCCTTAATGATGAATTCCATTTACTGCATATCAAATTTCACACTCATGGACCGAAAAAATCAAACAAAGGCAAAAAAATATACCAACTGAATTACCTGGATGAAACTGGCAAAGCGAATTTTGTGGTGGAGGCTGTGCTCATAATTTCGTGGAAAATGGGTTAGGTTGGGGTTAATTAGTCGGATCGTGTGGGAGTTATTTGGAAGAATCGGAGGTTTTGAGGAGACGGTTAATGCAGTAGAAGTTTGGAAGAGTGATGGGAGATGGAATGAGAGTGGGCAGTTCGCCGGTTCGTAAGGTTTTTTTTGTTTTTTATTTACTTCTTGATTTTCATTAAACTGACGGTTTTTTTTCTTTTTTCCCGGGTCTGGACCGGGTCAATTGACAGTTATTCCCTTGAAAATATAATATAAGATTATTATTTTTTTTTCCTTGATTTTTGGATGATATATAAATGAATATCTCATCACAACACTGTAAAGTTACAACATAAGAAAATTGAGTTCCTCATGTAACCCGTGAGCAAAATGTTGTCCGGCCTAACTAGAAGGTGAGTTTGAGATTCTTTTTTGTAGAGTTTGAGCGAGCTTTGTTTGTAGTACTCAACACACGTTAGAGTGTTAGACGGTAAATAATATACGGTACATATAAATTTAATACACACTACATATAAATTTGGAGTGAATTTTGTTTGCATTACTTAACACACACGTTATTGTAAATGTTACATAATATGTTGACGATGCTGGATTTAGTCATGTATAATTTCGGGTCAATTTAATCTAGGGATGATCGAATCAAGGATGATTTTGGGGGTGATTTTAGACTGAGCCGAGAGTCTCTCGGGTTTTATGTATATCTGTTGTGTTTGGGAATCAAGTCACACGTAGTTCGAAAGTGTATATTTATAGGAGTTCACTACCCTAACCCTAAACCATGTTGGTTTGGGTAAAATCTGATATTAGCCCTTTGGGCTTTTACGGCTTATATGCTTTACTTTACGCAAGAATGCGCATGGATAATGGGCTGCGTGTTCAGAGTGGACTTTGTCCGCATCCCGAACTTTCCGACTTCCGGTATCGAGATGGGCCCATATCGTCTCGGTTCTACGATCACGTCGGTCGCCGATGCCTCAAATCATAATTCAACCATTGGGCTATCACTTATTCTTGCTTTTTGGATATGACTATCTCGCGACGTGGCGTGGATATGCGATATTCGGTATCGTCATATGTGAATACCATAATATACTACATATAAAGTTAGAGTTTTTTTGTTGCACAAGATGCATAGGTCTAGTGATGGGCTAGATTATAATTTAACGTGGAGATCAATATTCGTACCCTGTTAGTGGCAAAAATAGTGTGGTGTTGAGTAACCATTAGGTTTCAAGATAAAAATAGTGTGGCATTGTAATTTACTCACAATTTGAAGCATCAACACCAATTTTGTCTGGTATGTATCAGCTAATGGAGATATTTATTACTAGTTGATTATGACCCACCATATGATAAATAACTGTTTACTAAGAAATAGTGAAACTTCAATAATTCCTTATAGCTTATAGCCCATGTGTTTTAAAGTGATATGAACGTGGAAAAATTAAAGTTTTTACTGTAAAGACCAAGTACCATGAATCTGTAAACATCCTACCTTGCCTAACGTTAAAAAAATAACTAGCTAGTTGATGATATGCTTTGCTTTTAGACTACTTTGCTAAATTAAAAAATGTGATTAATCTGTTAATTGTGTTTATATTAGAGATAAGTTGTCTTATTGTGACTGCGCATAATGAATAATTTTATCTTGCTTACGTCACTAAAAAAAATTCCAGAAGCTTTATCTATACATGTTATCATATAGTATTAGGAAATTAATTTGGGACAAATATTATTATATCATAACAATGCATTACAAGCATCAACAAGGAGGCGAAAAGAGTTATGATACATCGATTATTTATGAAGAGATCTATTAAATTTACATGTGCTCCACAACAACGTTTAACAATATCCATGTACAGTGATTTTCTTAAGGGCAATGATGTTGCTATTTGAATCATAATTGATTTAATAATTACTTATGTCCATTGATCGTTCTTGATTTAACCAAAATTACTCATTTGACCTAGGATGATTAACCAAATTTATCAAATCTATTCCACATCCTTGCCAAGACCATATCAGAAGATTTTTTTACACACGCGCGATATATTTACATCTCATTTGACAACCAAGCAAAAGCATAGGATTAATAACCACAACACTCAACGCTGGGCTATATCAGAGGATTTTGATACCATATGTAACGTTTCATAACTCGGGCTTAAAAACTCTACTTGAGTCATAATTGATTCCATAACTATTTTATTACCGACATCGATTGAACCAAGTTGTCAAATCCATAACATCATAAATATATATATCTCATTGTTACATCAATATAATGCTTAGTTCATTACAAATCAATTAATGTGCTCTATACCATGATTAATAGTAATATAAAAATACGTTGTGTCACATATCGTAACCGTAACACCGTGTAATATTATGACATCAACAACTGTTGTGTCCCTTTGACCCACGTGTGGTTTTATGACTTTTTTTTTTCTTTCCTTAGTGCTTCATTCGCATAAAAATTAAACAAATGATGCACAAAGCAAATCCATCCTCCTTGGAACAAAATCAAGCACTACAATGATTCCTATATAATCCATTATATATTTCTTCCAATATGTCTGCATCCTAGCTTTATCCTCAAATTTTTTTAATTGCAAAATCTAGCCTCTCCCCTTGCCCCTTGGTATATATTAACAAGATCTTACAATATTCAGACATTCAACATAAACTTGACCACAATCTTGAAAGTCTTTATCACAACATTCAAATTCTAAATGGATTCCAATATTGTTATCTCCTCATTTGAATCATTTGAATCTGTTTATTCTTTATGGGAAAATAGCAAAGATAATACTTTTAATAATTGGCTTCCTTTTGATGAAAATGACTCAGAAGAGATGCTACTCTTTGATATGCTTGCTGCTGCTCAAGAAACATCTGAATCCAGTTTCTTGGATCAAGTCAAGGAAGATGAAGTGATTAGCCCGAAAAAAGAAGAAAAACCCGCGATTAAAAAGGCGTACAGAGGCGTTAGAAGACGGCCATGGGGGAAATTCGCAGCAGAAATAAGGGATTCAACAAGGAATGGGATTAGGGTTTGGTTAGGAACATTTGATAGTGCAGAAGAAGCTGCATTAGCTTATGATCAAGCTGCTTTTGCAATGAGAGGTTCATCAGCTACTCTTAACTTTCCGGTGGAAAAAGTTCGAAAATCGCTCGTCGAGTTGAGGGGTGAGGTTTTGGTTGAAGTTGGATGCTCACCTTTGGTTGCATTGAAGAGGAAACACTCTATGAGAAGGAGAAATGTGAGCAGGAGAGTGTGTTAAACAAAAGAGAAAAAATTGGAAAACTTGGTGGTGTTTGAGGATTTTGGCAATGAGTACTTAGAAGCACTTTTGAGCACTTGTTAATTAGAGTAATGATGGTACTGTTACAACCACTATGATACGACGAATATCATTAAAACATCTTATAATGTGGCAAAGAGATTTTGTTAAATAATGTCAAATCATCAAGGCCACGTTAGATCGTAACAATTTGTTATGTCAGTGGCAGTTTAGTAATTAGATCAACTACGTACTATAGAACTTATAAAATTGGTAAAACTGGCTTTGAATATTTGTGTGTGTCTTGCTTATTGTTTGGTTGATTATCACTTGTGTCATAATTGTACTAAGGCATGAAGAAGTGTATCTTGTTAATGTGCTAAATGCTAATTATTGTAGGATGGCTTTAAAACTTACAAAACATTTAACTTGTCCAAAATGACAGAAAGGACGTTTATTTCTTTGATTATAGTAACTTAATATCAATTATTTAATCATATATCTCGATCAATGATATGAAAATGTGTTGTATTACACGTTGTGACATAATTGTTGTGTGTATCACTCAATTTTTTTGAATGGTGATATATCACCTACACATAGTGTGTAGTTGATATATATACACTATATAAATCTTATCTACACATTTTGAATTAATACACTTTAATATATATGTGGATAAAATGTCTGTAGAGTATGTTCACTACACACCATGTGTAGTGGATATATCATTTTCAATTTTTTTAGTAGGTTATTATATTGACAAACTTTAGAAATCTACCTTTTTCATTTTTAACCAAAGACTCAATTTAATGATACCACCGCAAACATCATTAATAGATTAACATCAAATTCCCATAATTATCCACGTAAACAAAAGGTAGACCGTTGATTAGAGCATAATTTTACATAATTAACCCTCACACATCTTCAGGGCCACCCTGGTAACAAAACGAGGTTCGACCTATGAAATTCAGATTGATGCATGTGAATTATTATAATTTGAGCCTCTCAACTCAAGTAAATTATTTTTAGGGGGATTGAGGGAAAAGGACAAAAACCATTACAAAATGAATAAATAGGACACACTTTTTTTTTTAGTTGCAAAAAGGACAAAAAAAATTCAGACGGACAAAAATACCTCTTTTTAATCAAGCAGCGCGCACATATTCACTTGTTTCCGCCTTTCGCTTCAGCATATATGATACATGTTTGATTTTTTTTTTTTTTCAAACAAACGTAACTTTTGTTTTATAACTCCGATCATCGAAATGTTTTCACCAAAATTCATGTTTTTTTTTGCTCTTCAATTTGAGCCCAAACACGATATCCTTCCGGGTATATTTTGAAAGATTTAAAAACATTTATGTTAAGCGGAGCGCTTTTTTTTATTATAAGCATCGTAACTTTTGTTTTATAACTCCGATCATCAAATGTTTTCACCAAAATTCATGTTTTTTTTTGCTCTTCAATTTGAGCCCAAACACGATATCCTTCCGAGGTATATTTTGAAAGACGAAAAAACATTTATGTTAACCGGAGCGTTTTTTCTTATAAACGACCGTAACTTTTGTTTTATAACTCCGATCATCGAAATGTTTTCACCAAAATTCATGTTTTTTTTTGCTCTTCAATTTGAGCCCAAACACGATATCCTTCCGAGGTATATTTTGAAAGACGAAAAAACATTTATGTTAACCGGAGCGTTTTTTCTTATAAACGACCGTAACTTTTGATTTAGAACACCGATCATCAAAATTGTTTCACCAATATTCATAATTTTTTTTTTCTCTTCAATTTGAGACCACGTTTGATACATTTTCGACGTAGCATTTGAAAGCCGAATTTTATCACGCTTTTTAAGAATACAAGAATAATAGAATATGAGAATGAAGAATGAATGACATGATGATGCGCGAAGAATAAATGACGGCGCTTTTATCAACATCCAAAATATCATCATTAACATTGCATAATACAACAATCTATCAAAAAAATGCTTCATATCCTAAGGAAACAATCTATGAAAGCATTATGGAGATGCTAACTCCGGGGGAATCAAGAGAATAAAAACCTAATACTATTGGATGTAATCAAAAAGCATATTAATGAAACTAAAACATTCTTCAAGTTCTTGAAGACAAAAGCAGTCTGTTTTACCATATATGGACCTTCATCCTTCAAACCCGCACCACATCAAACTCCATGAAAGATAGCAGAAAATACATCAAATAGCATCGGCTCGGCTTCATCAATCGAAAATCTAGGCTCCTCCAATTTTCTAAAGACAAAAAAACACAAACATAACCATTTGAATCAACAAAGTAACACACCAACAAAGTAACACACCAGTCTATTTTTATTCTCAACAAAGTAACACACCAACAAAGTAACACACTAGTCTATTTTTGTTCTCAACAAAGTAACACACCAACAAAATAACACATTAGTCTATTTTTGTTCTCAACAAAGTAA
This sequence comes from Gentiana macrophylla, assembly GCA_026214975.1. Taxonomy (NCBI): domain Eukaryota; kingdom Viridiplantae; phylum Streptophyta; class Magnoliopsida; order Gentianales; family Gentianaceae; genus Gentiana; species Gentiana macrophylla. Next base: position 2,118,322 of record CM047810.1, on the reverse strand, counting down.
CACACTAGTTTATCTTTGTTCTCAACAAAGTAACACGCTATTCTATTTTTGTTCTCAACAAAGTAACACGCTAACAAAGTAACACACCAACAAAGTAACACACTAGTCTATTTTTGTTCTCAACAAAGTAACACACCAAAAAAGTAACATTAGTCTATTAGAAAGCTTAATGATATGAACCAAGTAAAAAACACAATCAATCTTCTTTAAAACATCATAGATGCATACTTAAACGAAACCTTAAACTGTGGGATCACCAATATGATCAACCACAACAGATCTATCATTATTTGTGTTCTCAACAGAACTATTAATCCTCTATAAAAAAAAACTATTAATTTCAACTTCAGAATTTATAACACTTGAAATGTCCAAAACAGAAACATTAGAAGTGTTATAACACATTACTGCACACCATGTCTTTGAAAATCAATACTAGACTTTGTGAAAGTCCATTTTCAACGTGGTATCTGGTAGATGTGGTGTCACGGTAAGTGAAGTGAGGGGCATTTAAAAGGTCTCGTATATATAATGTATAACCAGAGGCAACATTAGAAAGAGAGCCAAAAATGAAGGTCCAGCTTGACTAAACTAATTGAGGTAAAGAAAAGTTACCCTATCAGAAGCAAGAATCACAAACTTATCTTTATTAGTTATCTGATGATAATAAAATATCCGGGATAGAGATTAATCCGAAATCCTTGAGACATGTATCACAGTAACACAATAATTAAATTACACTAGTAGCCATTACTTCAAAGAATTAGACAATGTTGGGATGTCTAACAGCATGTATCATTAATAATGGCTTCTTTTTTGACAAGAATTTTTTTCTTTCTCAAAATGATCCTTTTTTTTGACTGACCACAATGATAAATAAACAAAATATACCTCAATCGTCTGTGCCAGTAGTCAAAAGAATGGAAGAAATTAAAAACAACTTTAAAAAAAAGGATTACCTGAAATAAATCTCATGAAATAAGTTACATAACCGGCCGGTAAGTGGAAATAATGACGACTAGTGATGAGAATACCGATCAAAATTAAAGCAGTAAACATTACAAAAGCAAGTTCAATTTATATGACTAAAACAAAATACAAGTGGATTAACATAAAGTGTGGGATAAAAAACAAAAGTGGATGTCTTTTGCTGTAGAAGAAAAGGAAAAGCGAAAACAAATTGAGCCATGAATTTCATGAAGCTACAACCACCCATTATTGCCTCACCACTTTAAGAAAAACATCACCTATTTTATAAAAAACTTGAATCAAGATTTATTGCAGCCTAAAAGAATGTGTAAGTGTGTAACTAAGTATCAATCAAACAGATAAATGAAAGCCCAGAGAGTATAAAAAAAGGAAATTACTACTGCAGATGAGATTTCACTAAAAATTCCAGCTGCTAAAGAAACAGGGGATTCCAATGGAGTTGATGTCCCATCTTCTCCGGAGATAAGCAGGTTGAGTCCACCACCGTACCAATCACCGCAACCTGGTTTCCGGCGCCGCCAGTCATCCAGGCGACTGGGTTTCAAGCTCGGTTGATTTGGATGAATATTTTTCTGTAAGCTAATATAAAAGAATCATCGAGAACAGATCTCTTTTTAAGCTAATATATTAAAAATGGTAAAATAGTCCGAAAGAAAATATTTTGTCCTTAAATCAAAAAAAAAAATATAAATTGGATTAAAATTTATATACAGGACAGAAAATAGACTAAAACCTAATATTCTCTTATTTTTAACACATTATATTAGTAAAACTATAATTTAAGTTTTTATCAATTTAATCTAAAAAAATTAAAAAATCATTTTAGCTCGATAAAGATAGGATCTCCACGATTTTTTTTCTTCCGAAACATATAATGTCGTGGCTTGCTGAAGGTTAGACCTTCGCGACACTTTGGGCCGGCCTTGCACATATCCAACACTACTAACAGCGTTTATTGCGTAGCGCCCAAGTATTTTATTTTATTTTATTTATTTGAGTAGGATCCCATTCTTATTATATTAGTCATTTATACTTTATTAAAAAAATGTATCATTTGAGTCGGCGAGTCGCTGCTATATATAGGTTCATTAAGTCAATAAAATACGACTCTAAATCCCCCAAAAAAATCATGGCTACCGCCTCTCCTCTCCTTGGTCCACCATCGCTCCGCGATTCTGCAGCAACCGGCGGCGGCGCCGTCACCATCCTCCAAGAAAGCACCCTTGTTGGACCTACTGCTGACGCATCGCAGAACGATCCTGTCTCAGCGATCGCCGACAAAACCAAAACCGGCTTCAATCTCCTAGACGAAAAGCCAATCAGGGGATTCACTGAGAATATGTCAGCCACTTTCCTAACCACCGGAAATCCTTGTTTGGATTTATTTTTCAAGGTCAGTGACACGTATTTTCTTACTCAATTTTTGTACTCTTCGTTTGATCAAGTCTGTAAGAGATCTAAATTGATTTCACTTGTATAAATATGTATGGGGTGAATTTAACTCATGTTTTTGCTTGATCCACTGAATGCAAAGCCAAATAATGTTAGATGTTTCACTCTAATGCTGCTGTGAGCTGTGTATGTTTGATGAATTGACTGATCCATTTTTTGTCATATGTGATCATCTATTAGCATACTTTTGCTTGATTATGTAATGCAGTTTTGACCTTTGTATCTTTGATGAATTGACTTATCCATTTCTGGTCATGTGTGATCAATCGATGCCACTTGATTGGCATACTTTTTCTTGATTATGTAATGCTACTTTGACTTATGTATGTTTGATGAATTGACTCGACTCATCCAGTTTTGGTCATATGTGATCAGTTGATGCTACTCGATTATCATACTTTAGCTTGATCAGTTGATGTGATCAGTTGATGCTACTCGATTATCATACTTTTTCTTGACTATGTTATATACTACATGTATGGTGTCTTCACTTTTTTCTTTTCATTTGATTCGCCCCTAGACAGCATTAGCAATTATTAAAGTTTTTGTTGTAACTCTTGTTATGTATGTATGTGTTTGATGATTTGCTAAAATAACTTTTTCCAGGTAGTGCCTGATACTCCACCAGAAAGTGTGATTGGATTGCTGGAGATAGCCTGGGCTTTCAACCCTCTGATGACATTGAAGCTGATATGCAATCTGAGGGGTGTTAGAGGCACTGGGAAATCTGATAAGGAAGGCTTTTACACAGCAGCTTTATGGCTGCACCACATGCACCCCAAGACTCTTGCTGGTAATGTTAAGGCTATTGCTGAATTTGGGTATTTTAAGGATTTTCTGGAAATCCTTTATAGGATCCTCGAAGGTCCCACCGTGAGGGAAATTCAGAAAGAGGAAAGGCAGTCGAATCGCCGAAGAAGGGGATACAAGAGATCAAGGCGGCATTATCATGGAATTGTGAATCAAATAGATTATGAGGATCAACAACTCGGTGACTATGAGTATCAAAATGAACATGAGAATGAGGAGAGCTTGTTGGGCGTGAATGAGGAGAGTGATGAGGTTAGAAATGAAAATGAGTTTCAGGACGAGGAGAACAATGCGGCTGGAAATGAGAACAAGGAAAAGACGGAGAGGAAGCAGAAAAAAGAGAGAACTGTGAAGACTCCTCAGGATATAAAGAGGGAGAAAGAGGAGGCAAGGGCTTTGAGAAAGGAGAAAGAAAGAAACAAAGCGAAAAAAGCTCTGGAGATGTACAATGGCGATGAGGATTACAGGCTCTTGCACGATTCTGTTGCCGGTTTCTTTGAGGAACTTTTGAAGGCTGATCTTGAGAAACTGAAATCAGGGAAACTCAATGAGATCAGTTTGGCTGCTAAATGGTGCCCAGCTATTGATTCTTCCTATGATAAGGCCACATTGATCTGTGAAAGCATTGCAAGGAAAACGTTTCCTAGGGAGAAGAACCCGGAATACGAGGGACTTGAGGAGCGCCATTATGTTTATAGGGTAAGGGATAGGTTAAGGAAAGATGTTCTTGTTCCATTGCACAAGGCATTGGAGTTGCCTGAGGTGTATATGAGTGCCAATAAGTGGAACACGCTGCCCTATAATCGAGTTCCCTCTGTGGCAATGAAGAAATACCAAAAGCTATTTTCTGCACACGATAAAGAAAGGTTTGCAGAGTACCTTGAGAACGTAAAAAGTGGAAAAGCAAAAATTGCAGCAGGGGCATTGCTTCCTCACGAGATTATTGGAGCTGTGCAGAATGAGGATGAGCATGAAGTAGCTGAGTTGCAATGGAAGAGACTAGTGGATGATATGACACAGAAAGGAATGCTGAGTAACTGTATTGCTGTATGTGATGTTTCGGGAAGCATGAGCGGAATACCGATGGAAGTTTCTGTTGCACTGGGGATTTTAGTTTCTGAATTGAGCGAGGAACCATGGAAAGGGAAACTGATAACTTTTAGTGACAATCCAGAGATCCAAGAGGTTCAAGGGGATACCCTTTTGGAAAAATCTGAGTTTGTGAGAGACATGGAATGGGGTATGAGCACGAATTTCCAAGGCGTGTTTGATAGGATTTTGGAGCTTGCAGTTGAAGGGAAACTAAAGGAAGAACAATTGGTGAAACGAGTTTTCGTCTTTAGCGATATGGAGTTCAATGAAGCATCAAGTAATCCGTGGGAGACAGATTACCAAGCAATACAGAGGAAGTATTCTGAACACGGTTATAACAGTGTGCCTGAAATCGTGTTCTGGAATCTAAGGGATTCAAGGTCCATTCCGGTTGCTGGTAAGCAGAGTGGCGTTGCATTGGTGAGCGGCTTTTCGAAGAATCTGTTGAACATATTCTTGGATGGCGGTGGAATTGTGAACCCTGTGGAAGTCATGGAGCTTGCCATCGCCGGGGAAGAGTACAAGAAGCTAGCAGTTTTTGACTGATTAGATTTGTATAGGAATCGGTCGTACATTTTCCTATAATCTGCATCCCCTTCCCCATCCCCTTGTATGAGCTGTTACTGCGCTTTGTTTTGTGGAATGAATGAGAGTTACTTTTCAGTTAAATAAAGGGATGGTGTAATTTAACCAAGTGCCATGGCAGTTGTGTTTATAATTATGTAGCTTTATCCTCAAATATTTTTAATTGCAAAATCTAGCCTCTCCCCTTGGTATAAATTAACAAGATCTTACAATATTCAGACATTCAACATAATCTTGACCACCATCTTGAAACTCTTTGTTACAACATTTAAATTCTAAATGGATACCAATATTGTTATCTATTCTGAATCATTTGAATCTGTTTGTTCTTTATGGGAGAATAGCCAAGGTAATACTACTTGTCATAATTCGCTTCCTTTTGATGAAAATGACTTAGAAGAGATGCTACTCTTTGGTATGCTTGCTGCTGCTCAAGAAACATGTAAATCCAGTTTCTTGGATCAAATCAAGGAAGATGAAGCGATTAGCAAAAAAAAAAAAAAAAAAAAAAAAAAAAACCCGCGATTAAAAAGGCGTATAGAGGCGTTAGAAGACGGCCAGCAGAAATAAGGGACTCAAAAAGGAATGGGATTAGGATTTGGTTAGGAACATTTGATAGTGCAGAAGAAGCTGCATTAGCTTATGATCAAGCTGTTTTTGCAATGACAGTTTCATCAGCTAGTCGTGCTAGTCACGTTTTTCCTTTCCATCAGGCCGTGGAGGCCGTGCCTTCTCCTCCCCCCAATCAATTGATAGATACGTTATAATCTACGATGAGGACTTCGGAGTTTCTTCTTCCTCGCCCGGAAGTCCTCTGGTTCCGGATTCACCGGTTGAGGGGGGATGCAGGGGGTGGATGAGACAGTTGAGACAATTGAGATAGCACCTTCACCACCACACCAACAACCAGATGAAGGTGTGGAAGAATTGGGCAGAGGTAAACGACATAAAATTCCAAATTCGCGGTTTCAGGATTTTGTGACACATACTCTGGTTGACAAGAAAAATCCTACTCCACGCAGTTGCATCCTCAGGTACTCTGTATCCTCTTATGCATTTTGTGAATTATGATTTGTTTTCTAATAAGCACCGAAAGTATCTCGCAGCTATCACTGTTGGAAATCCTCCAAAAATATTTTAAGGAGTCAGTTAAACATGAGGGTTGGTGTAAGGTCATGGCTGAAGAAGTTCGGGCTTTAGGTGACCAGGGTACATGGGTATTGCAGCCACTCCCTCCCGGGAAAAAAACATTGGATAGCAAGTGGGTGTATACCGAGAAATATGACGAACATGGGACCTTGTAACGGTTGAAAGCCTGGTTAGTGGCTTTCGGGCATCATTTGGAAGAAAGAATTGATTATACTGAGACATTCACTCTTGTGGCAAATATGATTATTGTACGGACTTTCCTCAGTGTCGCTGCAGTGAAACGATGTGATATTCATCAAATGAATGTGCGTAATGCTTTTCTACATGGTGATTTGTAGGAGGAAATTTACATGAAAATTCCTCCCAGTTTTGAGAAGAATGGCTCGAACTTGGTTTGCAAGATGCGCAAATGTAACGCCCCGTTCCCGGACACCGAGTCCTTATCCGGAAAAGGAACGTTCGGCACGTATAAAATAAAATAAATTTCACTTTATACGTAAGCCTCTACCACGTCGTATCTAGTTAAGCAAAACGGAAGCAAAAGACTCGGGTAAATTTTTTTTAATAACCAATAATAGAAACTCAATATCTAAAAGAAGAAATGTACCATTATTACATTGGAAAACCAAACGAAACCAAAACGTACGAAAACCTCCAAAGGAAAACTAAAAGGAAATTACAAAGTTTCCCAAAAATCTAACATATAAATAAAACAAGATATTTAAACTCTTCAACTTCGGCATCCTTAAACGTCGTCATCAAAGTCCTCCTCGAACTCCGGGTTTACCTGTTCGTCTTCTCTCCCCCAAACACATAAATAAACATGCATTTCAGGTAAGTACATTGTACATAGTAAGAAGTAGAAGCTACAAATTAACTAAGGCTCTTTAACAAGTTTTATTATAATAGTTATCTTTATGAGACTGACTCGATCTAAGGTTCATTCCATGCCCATCGACACGCCATGACTATACGTTTCTAACTTAGCTTATCTTGGTTACGTCATCACTCAAGGGCACTATGCATGATGAATATCCATCACGAGATATACTTGCCAACTACGGTGATTAGCACCGATAGTCCCGGGATCTCCCCGGTATGCATATAAGTTCGATGAATTTCCTCCACTACCCTTCAGCCTTTTGAGCCAGTTGCGTTGTTCACCTTTTTTGAACGTATCACATCGCCGATATGGATTGGTGCCTAACCGAGAATAAGTGACGTTTTATCTTTTACTACACTTACGTAATTATTATTGTGTATTAACTAGCCACCTAAGTGTTTTCAAAACAAATTTCATCTTATCAACTCTACTCGCTCACTTAGACAACTAGATTTCACATCCTATCAAGTACACAGACATTGATGAGCTCTGGTTCATCAAAGCACAAGCCCTTTCATGCCCTTCCGATGGATCCGAACTTCAACTCCCTTTAAGAATACATCCGGTGCCGAAACTAAACGAATCGGAAGCTCAATCGAGGCTTGTTCAAGCTCAATTAATGTTAAAAGATCAAAGAATTAACATTTAAAACTCATTACATGTCTTAAAACAACATTCTCCTCAAAACATGGGGCCAGTGCGCCTACACTGGGTTTAGTGCGCACGCACTGAGCCTCTGAATGTAAAAACTCAAATTCTGCTCGTCCAGTGCGCTTGCACCAGGTCTGGTGCGCCAGCACTAACTCTCTGAATGTAAGGCTTGGTGCGCCCGCACCAAGAGCGGCAACTTCCCAAAAACTCAATTTTTGAACCCTACTCGATCTCTAATCGTCCTCAAACTTGTTCAACATCAATATACTCAGAAAACAGCAGAAAAACTTGACCTTTACAGGACCATAACACCCTATGATTCTTAAACAACTCGTAGCATCAATTCTAACATCCAAAACATCAACAAAATCACAACTTAAACCCTATAAGCCGTAATTAACGTGTAGGAAGACCCTTTTACCTTTTAGCAAGCTAATCCAATTCCAAATCCTCAGAAAATCTGCAGAAACTCACACCTTTGCAGAAAAACCTATATGATCAAATCCAAATTTGCATTAGAATCGATCACAAGCTTCTAACACATCGAGACTACGAGAGGCATGAGTTTTGATTCATTAAACTCATCCAAAACAGCAGCTAGGTCAAAAATTCATACCTTAACAAAGCCCTGAACTTTGAGTATTGAAACGACGCTCCTTTCATGACAATTCCAACGCTCTACTCGAATATGAAAACGGTTGAGATTCGACTTAGAAAACAGAAGAAATCTCTCAACCTTTTTCTCAATGTCTCACACGCAGGAAGAGGGGATTAGGAGGAGAAAAATCTGATTTCCAATATGTTTTTACGTATAATGGGAATTATATTTCCTTAAATAAGATTTTTCCCAAAATAACCTATTTCCTTAATTACCCTTAAAATCAGATATTCTTTTCCATTAAAATATATATATATCGACATATATATATATATATATATATATATATATATATATATATATATATATATATATATATATATATATATATATATATATATGTATATAATCCCAAAAATACTTAACTCCAATTAAAGAAGTCGGAATAATAATATTTCTTTTTCGCAAAATGACACGTCTGCCATTTCCCGAAAATCGGAATATTACATTCCTCCCCCCTTTCGAAACTAGAACATACCTGGTAAATCCAAAAACTCCGGAAACTCGCTGATCATGTCGTCCTCAACTTCCCAGGTGGCTTCATCCGGTGAATGATTGCTCCATTGCACCAAAACCAAAGGGATCAACCGTCTCTTAATCATCTTTTTTTTTCCGGTCTAAAATTCTGATCGGTTTCTCATCATATGCAATATTACCTTGAAAAACTTGCGGATCAACCGTGGTTTCAACGTCACTCTTTGCCAAACACTTCTTCAACATCGATACATGAAACACATTGTGAACTCTCGACATCGATTCCGGTAACTTAAGCTTACATGCCAAAGGTCCAACTCTTTCCAGAATCTCAAAAGGTCCAACATACCTTGGACTTAACTTTCCCTTTTGTCCAAAATGTTTCACTCCCTTCATTGGTGAAGCTCGTAGATAAACTCTTTCACCAACTTCAAACTCGAGAGGCCTTCTTCTAACATCCGCACAACTCTTCTGTCTATCTTGAGCTGCCTTCAAATTCTTTTTAACCAACAGAACCCTTTCCTTAGCTTGTTCAACCAATTCCGGCCCGGTGACTTGTCTTTTCCCGACTTCATCCCAAAACATCGGCGTTCTACATCTTCTTCCATACAAAGCTTCAAACGGTGGCATGCCTACACTTGCGTGGTAACTTTTGTTGTAGGCAAACTCCGCTACATGTAGGTAATCATCCAATGATCCGCCTACTTCCAAGACACAAGCTCTTAGCATATCTTCAAGTGTTTGGATGGTTCTCTCAGATTGTCCATCTGTCTAAGGGTGAAAGGGAATACTCAAGTCCAACTTGGTGCCAAAGGCCCTTTGCAAACTCTTCCAAAACCGACTGACGAACCTCGGATCACAATCCGAAACTATCGAGATAGGTACTCCGGGCAACTTCACTATATTATCCAAGTATAGTGTCGTCATCTTCTTCAAAGACATATCAACCATGGTTGGTAGGAAGTGGGCTGATTTGGTCAACCTATCCACAATCACCCAAATCGCATCATGTCCGCCTCTTGTCTTAGGAAAACCGGTGATAAAATCCATTGTGATCTTATCCCATTTCCATTCAGGGATATCCAATGGCTTAAGCATTCCTCATGGCCTTCTATGCTCTGCTTTAACTTTCTGACAGGTATCACATTCTGCTACAAACTTAGCTATTTCCACTTTCATCGAAGGCCACCAAAACTTTTCCTTCAAGTCTCTGTACATTTTAGTAGCTCCTGGATGAACTGCAAACGCAATCCTATGTGCCGCTTCCATAACTCTTTGTCTTAGATCACCGATATTAGGCACACACAAACGATCTTGATACCAAATGCACTACAACAAAACAGGCTTTTGACGACACTTTACTACCGGCATTTTCATGAACGTCATAAATTTACCGGCGCAAAATATTAGGTGTCGTGAAAGTACGACATTTTTACGACAAATTATTATCGGTCGGGAATCGACGACAATTAGCCGACGAACATCTTTTATGTCACAAATTTGTGGCGTTCTTTATGGCACTTTTATTTTATGTCATAAAAAACACGTAACTTTTTCGACACATCATGAAGGTGTCTTAAATGTTATGACACTTCTGCATTTTTTATACGTATATGACACAAAATACTCGACATTTGTTAAAGTGTCACTTTTTATGCCACGAGAAAACGACAATCTCTGTGGCTTATTTTTTTTTTGAAAGAACGCTGTGGCTTATTTCTATTATATACAAGTGCCCACGTTTAGTAGTTTTTCTTCCCATTATCTTTACTATTTTTTTCCTAAAAACTACTCCGTTATATTTATTTAATTTTTTTAAAGGAACTATGTTATATTTATCTCAATTGATGTAAACTGTATCCAACATTATCTTTTCTCTCTCTCTCTTCTCAGCCCGAATTTTTTTATTTTTTATTTTGGCACTTGGGGAGTTGAGCGATGATTTTTCTACCCGACTTTCTTTTTAGTTTGAGGTTTATAATATCATTTCACTAACCAATGTTTGTGATATATATATATATATATATATATATATATATATATATTTGTTTGATTCGTGATTATGCACTTGAAGTATTCATTAAAAAATAATCATACTAAATTATTAGCTTCACCCATATCACATTATGCGTGAAATTTTTTGTTTTCACACCCAATTCCCACGAATAAATTCCCGCCAATCATACGCATCTACTAAAAAAAAACCTTATTCAACCAGCAGGAAATTCCCGCCAATCACTACATGAATATTTGCAAATTGTAATCGTACATTTATTATATGTATTATAAATATGGGCCAATTATTTAAAATGACTAATTTTCAACTTATTAGGAGTAATAGGATACTCCGAAATCTTATTTAGTTATAAGGACATTCTAATTTCAAGTGGATAAAAAGAAAGAAGGAAAAAAAAAAAAAAGGGAAAAATAAAAAACGCTGAAAAAAAAAAAAAATTTTTTTTTTTTTTTTTAATTCACCATATTCTAAATGTCATATATTTTATCTAAAACTCGGATCATCATAATTTTTTCACTAAAATTCATATTTTTTCGTCTTCTTTATTCTAAAATCAAATTTGATATTTTCTGAATAAATTTCATAAAATCAATTTTTTTTCTTCATAAAAATCGACGTGACATATTGATCACCATCATGCATTGACCACCTACCCGGATGCATTGGCCACCGGGATCCATTAACCACCTCGATGCATTCACCGCCGCGATTCATTGGCTACCATGATGTATTGACCGCCGCGATCCATTGGCAACCTTGATCAGTGACATCTCATTGTAACGATTTATGCAATGACGTCTCATTGTAGTGATTTATGCAGTGACTTCTTATTGTAGCGATCTATGCAGTGATGTCTTATTGTATCGAATTATACAATGACGTGTTATTGTAACAATTTATGCATACCTTTGGTTGTAAAAATATGCATTTAAACCAAAAAAAAAAACAAAAGAAATACAGTTATTTTACAAAGTTATCGAAAATTTAAACCAACACTAATCAAATAAAGCAACATCAATCAAATATTTAAAGATAACAAAGAAATAAAGTTACTTTACAAAGTTATCAAACGTGTGTATCAAGTTGTATATGCGGTGACATCAATATCATTGCATCAGTTATCTAATTATAAATACAGTCATCAATGTCACTGCTTCAGACATCAATGTCACTGCATAAGTCATCAATGTCACTGCTCCAGACATCAATGTCACTGCATAAGTCATCAATGTCACTGCTTCAGACATCAATGTCACTGTCACTGCATAAGTCATCAATGTCACTGCTTCAGACATCAATGTCACTGCAAAAGTCGTCAATGTCCCTGCATCAGACATCAATGTCACTGCATAAGTCATCAATGTCACGCATAATAAGTCGCCAATGTCACTACATAAAACCTAACAATCGCATCGATCACTCTGCTCTTGTTTTGCATTTCTCCAAATGTGGAGTTTTTAATATGGATAGAAGTACAAGTTTGGTGAAACTACAAAGACTCTTCAGTATGACTCTTGTAATGGCCACACGTTGTTTGTGCCCTCCTGATAATTGGATTCATTATGGAATCCCTCAATTATTTAACACGATGTTGAATGTTTAGCTTAATGTCCCTGCATCATTCATCAATGTCACTGCATCGGACATCAATGTCACTGCATAAGTCATTAATGTCACTGCTTCAGAAATCAATGTCACAGCTTCAGACATCAATGTCACTGCATCTTAAAAATAAAAAATAAAAATCAATGTCACCAGCGTTTTTTTTTTCCAGCGCTTTTTTTTTCAGCGCTTTTTTTTTTCTCCGGCGCTTCATCTTTTTTTTTTCTTCCTTCCTTTTTCTTCTTTATCCACTTGAAATTAGAATGTCCTTATAACTAAATAAGTTTCCTTCTTAAAATTAGAATGTCCTTATAACTAAATAAGATTTCGGAGTGTCCTAAATGATCATTAATTCTCTAACGACGGCCTTATAACTAATTTGCACACACACACACACACACACACACACACACACACACACACACATATATATATATATATATATATATATATATATATATATATATATATATATATATATATATATATATATATATATATATATATATTTTTTTGATTAAACATATATTTTTCTTATATTGGGGTAAATTAGAACGAAGATTTTTATTATATTAGGGGCCGAATGGAAACAATACCACTCGATCAATACTAATATAACATAACAAAATACACCCCTCATTTGCCCTCTTTATCCATATTAACCACTCTTTATAAAATACTCACATTATAGTTGTTGCTTATATCATTTAAATACTATTGCAATGTAACGATAAATTATTTATCCCCTACCACCTTTGACCCTCGATCAACCATAAACACAACAATTGGGTTTGTTGAACTTTAAATTGAACATTGATTAAGACCGATCAACCAAAAAAGCTATAATGGGGTTGAGCAAACTTCATTTTGACTGATGATCAAGTCTGATCAACCCTAAACACTGTAACTTGGTTAAGTGAACATTAAATTGAGAGTTGATTAATCCCTATCAACCCTAAACACTGTAATTGGGTTAACTGAACCTCAGATTGACGAACGATCAAACATAATCAACCCAAAGACTATAATCAGGTTAACTGAACCTTGAATTGATGGTTGATGAAGCCTGATCAATCCCAAACATTCTAATTGGGTTAGCCTTAACATCAAATTGATGGTGTATCAAGCATGTTCAACCAAAAAATTGTAATTCGTTTACTTGAACCTTAAATGTATAGTCGATCAATAATGAGGAACCTTAATCACTATAATCGGGTTAGAGTTGAACTTCAATTTCAACTTTTGTTAATCCTCTTCAACCAGAAACACTTATCGGGTTAAGGGAACCTAAAATTGACGATCGATCAAGCTTGGTCGACAATGACTGTAATGTGGTTGACAGAACAATAAATCGACAATCGGACAAGCTTGATCAGCCTTAATCATTTTAATTAGGGTTGTTGAACTTCAATTTCAACTTAGATTAAGCTCGATCAACCAAAGACACTTTAATTGGGTTAGCTGAACATCAAATTATCGGTGATCAAGCTTGATCAACAACAAACACCATAATTGGGTCATTTTGGACATCAAGTTGACGATCGATCAAAGCCCGATCAACCATAAAACCTTAATTGGGTTAATTGAACCTCATAATAACGGTCTATCAAAGCTCGTTAAACCCTCACACTGTAATGCGGTTAACCGAACATGAAATTGTCGGTTTATCAAGCCCAACCAACCTCAACGATGAAATTAAGGTAACTGAACCTAAATTGACGATCGATAAAACCCGAGCAACTAGAAACACTATAATCAGGTTTAGAAAACCTTAAATTGACGATAGATATAGCATGATCAACCCTAAACACGGTAATTGGGTTAAATGAACATCAAATTGACAGTCGATCATGCCCAATCAACCCTTAACATTGTAATTAGATTAATTGAAGCTCAAACTGATGGTCGATCAAACTCATTCAACCGAAACATTGTAATCAGGTTAACTGAACCATGAATTGACGCTCGATCAAGCCTAATCAACTCCAAACATCTATTTGTAATTAACCTCGATCAAGCCTAGTTGTCCATAAAGACATAAATTGGGTTAATTGAACCTCAAATTGACTATGAATCAAGCCCGATCAACCTTAATCATCGTAATCTGGTTAACTGAACTTCAATTTGAATTTTGATTAAGACCGATCAATCACAGACACTTTAATCAGGTCAACCGAACCTCACTGATAGTCGATCAAGCTTGATCCACCACAAACATTGTATTGGGTTAACGAGCTGAATTCGTTCTTTTCATTACGGCTCTAACCGAGCACAACCGATTTTTTTAATCAAGTCAAGCTTAAAACACATACGATTGTATTAACTCAACTCGATTACATCGATAGCTATATATAGGTTTTGGTGACAACCACCTTTATAATGAAATCCTTAATATAATATACATGTACCCCGTACTCACTTATAAGGGTATAAGCGTCTTTCAATAAATTTTTTAGTTTTGTATTTAATTATTTGAGGGGATTTTTTTTAATAAAAGAAAGATAGAAGCAAATTCTTTTAATACTTGGTCAAAGAGATTAATAACAATTAAAGAGAAATTATTTTTATATATAACTCCCTTTATCTCTATTTAAAAAAAAATAGAAAAATATTCCTTTTATCTCCTAACCGCGCAGTCAGCAAACAACGCAACTTCTTCCCTCAATCTCTCGCCTGTCGCACAAATCTTTCTTTTTTATCAGTAAAAAGTTGTCAATTTCTTCAATAGAAGAAGGAGAAAGCTTAAAAATTCATACTAATTCATCTATAGATCCAAAATTCTAAAGAAATCCATCAACACGATCAGCGTTTCAAGGAGGTTGTTTATTATTTTATTTCTCACGACAAACAAAGAGGTAAATATTTTACAATTTCGCATTCCAATAAAGAAATTAGGGTTCTTGTAATCTAATCATAATCGAATATTGTAATTTGAGATGTTTTTCTAAACCAAGATCATGTTTTCATTGTAGGAATTTCGTAGAATGATTAAATCTCTACCCGGAGTAGAAGGTACGCATGCCTTGATGCCTGATATATTACTTTTAGGAAAAATAAACAAGAGGAGACTAAGAAAATATATGTATATAGTGTTTTGTAAATTGATGTGGTTCTGGTAGTGGATGGGTTAATCCCTGAAAACTCCATGAGGATTGAAGAGTGAAAAATATATTATATATATTTTGTGAATTTACCACTCAAAAAAAAAAAAAAAAAAAAAAAAACACATGTCGGCTACCAAAGACATGTGTTTTGCACATACATATGAATACTCAATTTGTAAATATGAATATTAACATAAGTTGCGCATGGAAATTTTAGCATCATGGGAAATTTGAATCGAAGATACAAAATGAAACAGTGAGAATGTGGAAAATATATATATACACACATCATTTCATTCAGAATCACGATTAAATAACAATTATATGTGTTCTTTTATAAACGCTCTCATGTTACGCTTCGTTTCAAGGAAGTAAGTTTTCCATGGCCTTTTACCTCTTACAAATGGTAACTGCATACTCGTGAATTTTGAAACATGTTTAACCATTTCAGTTGCAGTACTTTTTTGCTTTTTTGTACTCATCCTCAGTTCAGCTCTTACCTGATGCTTTGCTGCCGACAGCCTTAACTTCAAGGTTGCCACTTTTTTCTAAGATTTTTTTACTATTATATTGATGGTCATTGGAATCTTTGTGGGTTGTGAACGAAGGGTCGGTTTTTGGGGTAGAAGCTTGGTTATAGATTTAATGAAGAATTTTTTCATGGATGATTTTTGAATTGATATTCATGTCAATGAAGCTGAAGCTTTAGATCTTGGTCATGTGCACGTACTTTTATCGTTTTCTCCTTTGGTGGATTTTTTTGTTCGCCTTTTTATTCAATAACATTGTGATAAATCATGCTTATATACCTACTAATGCTTTTGTGGTTGACTGTTGGAAAATGCTTCTTACTTTTTTTTTAATGCTTCTTGTTTAATTGTACGTGTATCTGGTTGTTAAATATGAAATGGATAATCACTTGCAACTTTTATCGGTATTCCCATATTTATTTGTAGAATTATGATGTGGGGAGGTGACATTTATCATGAGCTTCAGAGACATGATGCTAAAAGTTTCGAATATCCATAAAATGAAGGGATAGTGGTTGTGGTTTAGGGATAGCGATGCAGCTGAATGCAGATGGATACAAAGCAGTGGTTATGGTGGTGACATTCTTTATTCCTCAGGTAGTAATTATTTTTGTTCATTGTGTCGTTTCATTTCTTTATTTGTAGGAATGGTTGATGGTAGTTCCTGATTATATTGAAAAATTGATAGCTTTAATTTCTCTGTTATGTTTTTTCACTCTCTATTATGTTAGGCTTCATGAGAAAGAATAAAAAAAGGTCATCCTATGTCGGTTGATAGCTTCCCGGTACAACATGTTGGACACCAATTTTTAGGTTGAAATAGATGAACAAATTTTGGAAAAGGAAATTTTGATTGTGTACCGGTTCTCCTTAAGTTGAGGATTTTTTGATTGTGTACCAGTTCCCTTTTAAATATCAACTTCAAAGATTATATTCAAGTTGAGGAGTGCATACTTCCTAATTAATGTCCATTTTTGAACTAGGGAATGGCCATGCTTGATCATTACGGACAAGTGTCATGGCTCTTTAAGGATATTGATGTTACATGTTGGTTTTACATGGTAGTTGAATTTCTATATAAGAAACTAGAATTTATTATTAAAGTTTGTACGAATTATGTCACTACACTCACCCCATAGGCTTTATGAATCGATTTTATCTTTTGGAATAAAAGAAAAGAGACTTAAAATAATTACGTTCTTTTTCGAAGTGGGTTCATCTTATCATTTCTCATTTTTCCTCCATGCTACTATTTATGCTTCTATCTTTTGCTTTCCTTAGATACATATTGGATATGGATGACTTATGTAACTCTGTTGTGGTTATTTATGGCACAGACTTTAGTATAGCGAAATAGAACATGCATAGGTTTAATAAATGTAAGTGGGCCGAAGACTTGTATATCATGTTTTATTTGTGATGAGAGATTTATAACTATCTTTGCTTCTTTGTAGCATTGTTGGAATGAAGAAGGCATGATGATCGTTCGCCACCAGAATTTGATGATGCGTTCAACGTGGTTTACATGATTGGCATAATCTAAAGTTACATTGGCCTTTGGAGTGGCGTAGCTTATTTATGTACATTAAGAATTTACACCAACATCCAAATATATTGTGCTACGTAATAATTGGATGTGAGTGTTGAAATATCAACTGTTCTTTGGTTTTAATTTTCATTTCATTTAACTTTAAACAATATGTTAAATATATTGAATAAAATCATTTCTTTCCGCGTCTTTGTTCATATATTTGGATTACCAATATGAAAATCATTTTACATTACCATATATTTTTCAATTGTGACGAAAATTTTGAACACAATTTAGATAATAAAAATAAGTGTCGTTAAATTGTCACTTTGAAAACTACGGCAAATGAAACAAATGTTGGTAAAGTGCCACAAAAATGTGTATTTCCAAATGAAAAGGTGTCGGCAAATTTGTCACAAGCAAAGTGCGTCAATAGAAATATTTGTCGTTAAATTGCCACAAAGCCATTTCCGTCAAATAACTCAAGTGTCAGAAAACCGTCATATAAGATATATGGCACTTTGTGTAAGTGTCAGAAAAAGTTCCACAAATGAAAATGCAACACTTTTATTAAGTGTTGTATAATCGCCATAAAATCTTTCCGGCGGAACAAACAAGTGCCGCAAAACATTGCCGACACCAGTATAGACGGCACTTAAATCACCGCCGTGTTATGTGTCGGGAATGTTTTTACGGCGTTTATTTTCTATTGTTCCGACATTTAATTTGTGCCGGGAAAAGCCAAAAATGTTGTAGTGATGTTTTCATTCTTATCTAACACATAACCCACTGCAGGCTTTTCTCTTGCAACACGCTTCAAGTCAACCAAAGTTGGATCTTCATCTTGCTTTTCCCGAATATCATCCATCAGCTCTGATTTTGCTAACAACGGTGCCGCAAACTGACGGTCTTCAATCTGATTAAAACTCCAGATTTTCAGCCTATCTAACTGTTCTGCCACATCTTCAACGCTTGAAACTGCAAACACTGGTTTCCTACTCAACGCATCTGCAACCACATTTGCTTTACCCGGATGGTACTGAATATCCAAATCATAATCCTTTACGAACTCTAACCATCTCCTTTGTCTCAAATTTAGATTTTCCTGAGTAAAGAAATACTTTAAGCTCTTGTGGTCTGTGAAGATCCTAGCCTTAACTCCATACAAGTAGTGCCTTCAAATCTTTAGGGCAAACACTACCGCTGCCAATTCTAGATCATGTGTTGGGTAATTCTTTTCATGCACTTTCAACTGTCTAGATGCATAGGCAATGACATTTCCTCCTTGCATCAACACACAACCTAAACCTTGTCCGGAAGCATCAGTATAAACGTCGTAGTTATCAAAGATTTCTGGAACTGCCAAAACTGGGGCTGTAGTCAACTTCTTCTTCAACGTTTGGAAAGCATCTTCACACTCACTGGTCCACTCAAACTTCACATTCTTTTGAGTGAGCCGGGTAAGTGGTCTAGCTATCTTTGAGAAGTCTTGTACAAACTTCCTATAATAGTCAGCCAAACCGAGAAAACTTCTAACCTCTGAAACTTTAGTTGGTCTGGAACACTTCTCAACTGCTTCAATCTTCGCTGAATCAACTTTAATGCCATCTCCAGAAATGACATGACCCAAGAAACTAACTTGATCCAATCAAAAGTCACACTTTGAGAACTTAGCATACAACTGGTTCTTCTTCAAAGTATCCAATACTACCCTCGGGTGTTCTTCATGTTCTTTCTCATCGTTAGAGTATACCAGGATATCATCTATGAACACTATCACAAACTTGACCAAGTATGGCATGAAAACAAGCTGCATTAAATCCGTAAATGCAGATGGAGCATTAATGAGTCCAAACGGCATGACCAAGAACTCATAATGTCCATACATCGTACTGAAAGCCGTCTTTGGTATATCTTCTACCTTGATCTTCAATTGGTGATAACCGGATGTTCTCGGTCAAATTATACGATTTTTAACGATATATTTTATATCAATTTCCCCCATATTCTTATGTTTTTCATAGAAATCGAGATTTATATTTAAATATTGAGCAAATGATATTTTTAATGAGTTAATTTCAAAATGTATCAAATTTAGTGCTTAAATGATGATTTATTATTATTTTGGAATTATATTACATTTTGGTATTATTCATTGATTAATTAGGAGCCTACAAGTGTTCAAGATTGGAATGGACAAGTGTCAAGGATAAGATCTTGGAGGACAAGTCATGAATCATCTAGAATATCCAAGAGATAAGGTTTGTTACAAAGGATAAGGATGGTTTGTTGGAGATAATGACAAGGATCAAATGCGGATAAGCTCAGCACAGGTGGAACTAGAGTTCAAAAGCCAGAACTGGCGTTTTGAAGATGGAATCAAGGCCCCATATCGGCTGGCGTTCAGAAGTCCAAAGCGATCGAGAGCTCAGAAAAAGCATGGAACTGGCGTTTGAACAATAGAACCAGCGTTCCAGAGCTTGAACCAGCGTTCCACATCTCAAACTGGAGTTCAGAATGTCTGCAACTGATTTCCTATATATACCAGCTGCTCCCAAACATTCAGAAAATCATCCATTCATTCAGAAATTCATAACTTCTCTCAAAACACAGAGCAGCCTCTCCTTCTTGGCTTCCAAGGCCGATCACCCAAGCCTTGTGCTTGGGTGATCCGGGTTAGATTAGGTTTTATTTCTTTTGTTTTCCTTTCTTGTTCGATCACCATGATGATCTCTCGAAGCTTTGAACTTGGACCCGTCATGTAATACTTTTCAGCAGCTTCTATTTCTTGTCCATGGATGATCTTGTGAGTTTAATTTTAAAGTTGTTTTCTTTCCTTTGATTATGTGTTATGCAATCGATAACGAAAGTTGTATTGCTTTTGATGTTTACCGTATGACGAAAATCGGTGTAAACCTTAGATCACCATAGGAAAGATGAGATTTTTAACCTTGACATAACGAAAGTTGATAGGTTGAATCTCTAGGTTGTTAGATTGAGAGATCTTGCACCTCGTTTTATGTTGTGTTAATCTTTAAAATCGAGAGATAGAAGATTACTTAAGAGAGGTGAACCACAACTTGATTTAAATCATCATAAGACAATCTAGGAAGAAATTAAGGGTTGCGGGACGGTAGATCATCGTTTGTTCTATGTTTTATTGCTTTAGTCGTTATCATGGGTTCGTTAGTTTTACTGTTCTTTCGTAGTTGTAGTTTTATTTATTTTGGTTCGCGATTATTGTTTCCTGGCTTTGGATTAATAATCCTCTGTCCAGTTCACTTTTCCGCTTTAGTTCAGGTTTAGTAATAACTAGTAGTAACAATTGGAAAGATTAATGAAATTAGATTCAACATCCTAATTCCCTGTGGATCGACCCCTTACTTATCTCGCTATACTATCAACTACCCGGTGTTTGGCCGGTTAGGAGTTAGTTTTGCATCTAAGTTAGGGTTTATAAATTTTCTTTTGTTTTAAATGATGAAAAATCCTCTCAACAAAAGTGGCGCCGTTGCCGGGGAATCGGTGTTTTGTTGAATCTAGTTGAGTTAATTTCTCGATTTTGTTACGTTTCGTAGCGTTAACTAAATTGAGAGTTTTTATTTTTGCCGTGTTTCGATGACCGTTTGGTTAAGAATGTGCAAAAGTTTTTACTCAATTTGTTCAACGTGAATTATGTGTTTAGGTGATTTCTAATCGACCCTGTGCTAAAAATTTATCTCGTGGTATTTGTTGTATGCTGCTAGATGTGTGTTGAGTTTATGATTAGTTTTGGGTTGCTGTTATTTTTCCTGCCTATCTGTGCATTTTTGGAAATGGACGAGCGTTCAAGGCATCCGAATGCCCGTCCAAGTTTATAATATGCAGGGGAACGCCCAGTTGAGTGATGAAACGCCCGTTCAGTGCTAAATTTTCAGATGAACGCTCGTCAAATTTGCATGAACGTCCGTTTGAGTGCGAGAAATGTTGTCCAGTGTTCGAATTTTCCTTGATCGATTTTTTTAATGCTTTTGTTTGACATGGATACTTTATACTAAACCACGTGTTTTTTTTTATTTTTACGTAGATGTCCTGAACTTGCATGTTTATCTCCCCATCTACGAATCCATGTTAGATAATTGATCTTATCTCATATACTTGATTCATCTATGCAAGTTATAGTGACTATCGGTTCTCGTAAGCTATAACTGGTCTTTTTGTTTGTTAGTAGCTAATGTCGGTTTCCGTATGCTACACACCGCTGTGATGAATCTTTTAAGCTTTGAGACTTATGTGCTTTCTTGTTGTTTTTATAACTCATATGGGTAGCTACTGTCGGTTTCCGTATGCTACGTCCTTTTCCATATAAGTTATATATGTTTAGTATAGCTGACTGTTGGTTTTCCATAATGCTATCACCTTTGATGAGTCTTAAGGCGCGTCTGCATTACATGTAATGAATAGTACTGTCGTTTATCGTAAGCTATCATTACTTGGTAGACGTTTATTTTATACATGTCATGTTGCAAATTAAGGGGCTAGTTTTCTTCCTTTTATTTTCTTTTATTTGTGCATCTCATTTAGTTGCATGTCATCTAGTTGCATTGTTTTCTTTTCTTTAAGGGCCGTAGTCTTTGTAGGGTTGTCTTCACAACCCTTTTGCTGAGCTGAGCTTTTGCGTTTTCTTTTATTAGGATTACATATCATGTAGTTTGCATTGTAATGTAGTTGCACCTAGCCTACTATTTTGCAATGTCCATGTATATTTTCCATCCTTATCTCGAGCTTAATCAAACATCTCTATGATTTATTCTCCTTGTGTTTTCAATGTATAATTCTTTTTCCCCGTAGACTCTTTTGCAATTGATCAAGTATGCGGGACACTTTTGATAGTTTGTTATGCGCTTTCACGTCAATGTCGGTATTCTGTGATGCTCCACAAGTCTACTTGATCTATTCAAGCTTACATGGATCTGTGATGCTCCACATTTCCAAGGATAGTCAAGCAATTTTGGTTCTTGGGGTTCTTTCCAGATTGCCGACTTGGAAATACAATCGCCTAAGTTCCTAAACTTTTATTTTCATACAACTTGAGGACAAGTTGCAATCTAAAGTGGGGAAGGGATTAGTATCTACACTCTTTTGCCATATTAGTCATATTTCTATGAAAATGCTAAATTTTTCAAATTTTTGTTTTGTCCCAAGTGAACAAATGCATATCTTTATTTGAGTTTGTATATCATTGGTGCATTATTTTGCATATTTAGTAACTTTAGATGTTTCACCCAACACTATTTCACATGCCATAGTAGATGATGAGCTATAATTTAAAGCTATGCCCATTTGATTGGAGATTTTTGATGATTATCGCATGATTCTTTGCTTTCATATGAATTTTGAAAATTTTAATAGTTTGTATTTAGAATTAGAAGTATGTCATACTGTGAATATCTTGAAGTTTGAATGTGATAAGTGACACGTAACTATTGTTTTTTTTTTTTGAAAAGTTGAGTTAATGAATGAATTAGTTGAGTATGTCGAAAGCTGGTCGATGATTGGAGTGAGATAGGGTATTATCTCGAAATGTCCTATACCACTATGATGACCAAAAGCTCACGACAGTCAGGAAAAGCTGCCTTATGATTTGAGTAGGTAGGGGATTATCTCGAAATGTCCTATTCTACTATGAGGGCAATAGCTCATTCGATGTGTGTTTAAATGAGAAATAATTAAATCAACTTAGATGAGAAGTGATATGAATTGAATATAAGACATAGTTATCGTGATATCTTATCCCAAAGTATAAACTGAAAGATATGTTGTAGGGATTATCCTCTAAGTATGTCGGAAATATTTTAAATACTCCCTATTATTGTTTTTCGAATTTGTATGTTTTGTGAGTGCATGTTATAATCGTTTTATATTTCTAATTTAAATGGGATGTTAGCTAGTTTTGCTTGAATCAATTTCAAGTGTGGTTTTAGTGGAAATTTATTATGGCTATGCACACACACACACTGGTGAACCTCTAAACGACTTGAATATGTTTTATATTTGCATAAATGTTTATCGTCTCGAGTCTTGATTTTGTTTTGTTTTTGCTCGGGACGAGCAAAAAGCTAAGTGTGGGGAGTTGTTCTCGGTCAAATTATACGATTTTTAACGATATATTTTATATCAATTTCCCCCATATTCTTATGTTTTTCATAGAAATCGAGATTTATATTTAAATATTGAGCAAATGATATTTTTAATGAGTTAATTTCAAAATGTATCAAATTTAGTGCTTAAATGATGATTTATTATTATTTTGGAATTATATTACATTTTGGTATTATTCATTGATTAATTAGGAGCCTACAAGTGTTCAAGATTGGAATGGACAAGTGTCAAGGATAAGATCTTGGAGGACAAGTCATGAATCATCTAGAATATCCAAGAGATAAGGTTTGTTACAAAGGATAAGGATGGTTTGTTGGAGATAATGACAAGGATCAAATGCGGATAAGCTCAAAGAGGTGGAATCGAGTTCAAAAGCCGTAATCGGCGTTTTGAAGATGGAGGCTGGCGTCCCATATCGAATCGGCGTTCAGAAGTCCAAAGCAAGATCGAGAGCTCGAAAAAGCATGGGGGCGGCGTTTGAACAATAGAACCAGCGTTCCAGAGCTTGAACCAGCGTTCCACATCTCAAACTGGAGTTCAGAATGTCTGCAACTGATTTCCTATATATACCAGCTGCTCCCAAACATTCAGAAAATCATCCATTCATTCAGAAATTCATAACTTCTCTCAAAACACAGAGCAGCCTCTCCTTCTTGGCTTCCAAGGCCGATCACCCAAGCCTTGTGCTTGGGTGATCCGGGTTAGATTAGGTTTTATTTCTTTTGTTTTCCTTTCTTGTTCGATCACCATGATGATCTCTCGAAGCTTTGAACTTGGAGCAGTCATGTAATACTTTTCAGCAGCTTCTATTTCTTGTCCATGGATGATCTTGTGAGTTTAATTTTAAAGTTGTTTTCTTTCCTTTGATTATGTGTTATGCAATCGATAACGAAAGTTGTATTGCTTTTGATGTTTACCGTATGACGAAAATCGGTGTAAACCTTAGATCACCATAGGAAATATGAGATTTTTAACCTTGACATAACGAAAGTTGATAGGTTGAATCTCTAGGTTGTTAGATTGAGAGATCTTGCACCTCGTTTTATGTTGTGTTAATCTTTAAAATCGAGAGATAGAAGATTACTTAAGAGAGGTGAACCACAACTTGATTTAAATCATCATAAGACAATCTAGGGAAGAAATTAAGGGTTGCGGGACGGTAGATCATCGTTTGTTCTATGTTTTATTGCTTTAGTCGTTATCATGGGTTCGTTAGTTTTACTGTTCTTTCGTAGTTGTAGTTTTATTTATTTTGGTTCGCGATTATTGTTTCCTGGCTTTGGATTAATAATCCTCTGTCCAGTTCACTTTTCCGCTTTAGTTCAGGTTTAGTAATAACTAGTAGTAACAATTGGAAAGATTAATGAAATTAGATTCAACATCCCAATTCCCTGTGGATCGACCCCTTACTTATCTCGCTATACTATCAACTACCCGGTGTTTGGCCGGTTAGGAGTTAGTTTTGCATCTAAGTTAGGGTTTATAAATTTTCTTTTGTTTAAATGATGCAAATTACTCTCAACACCGGACCTAAGATCAATCTTAAAAAACACTCTCTTGCCTTGCAACTGATTAAACAAATAATCAATCCTTGGCAAATGGTACTTATTCTTGATGGTAAGATTATTCAAAGCTCGGTAGTCTATGCACATCCTCATACTGTTGGGATAGTGTATCGTGCGTGGAGTAATTTACGGAACAGATCCGTAATTTACGGATTAAATTACGGAAAATTAATCTGGAAAATAAATAATGTGAATAGTACGATTCATATTATTTAGCAGATCTAACAGAATAAATATCATCATGCATATCTGATTCAAACAATAGACAATAAATGTAGTATGCACAAAATAAAGGACTAAGACAAACCGAGGCGAGTAGTTACTCTTTCCTTAAGACAAATTGCTCCGGTATGGTGCCCACGGTAGTAGCAAATGTCTCCCAAGATACAACGGCTTTACGTCTCGGATTTAGAGGCACTTCAAAAATCCGAGCTCCGGCGAACTTACATAGTGCTCCGACTTCTCTTCGACTTTATATCTAGATCTATATGACTGACTCTTTGTGGTGGAAGGACACAAGAGAAAATTGTATGAATAACCTTCATCCATGGGGTTCTTTATATAGTGGAGAGGAGGAGCCAATGCATGAATTTGATTGGCCGAAACACATCATCAAACTTTTCCCCTTGGAAAAGTAACGACCGACTTTTCCCTCAAGGAAAAGTCATTAAGGCATCCAAATTAATTCCTCACGCCATGTGGGATTAAATCCCGCAATCTGATTGGTCGGATGACGCATCCTTGGATTCTAATTGGTCGAATGACTCAACGAATTCTGATTGGTCGAATGACACAATCACATCCCAAAATTAATTTATGGTAAATTAATAGTAACACCCGAACCGAACTGAGCCGAGCCCGAGCCCGAGCCGAGCCGGCCGGACGGCGGCGGCGGCGCGCGTGCGCGTGTGGAATAATCTAAGTCCTCCCTCCTGCACAAAAGTGCCTTGCCCCTTGGGGCACATCTATAAGAGCACACACTAGCTCTTATTACTTGAGCTCCAAGCCTCAAGTTACCTTTGTGGGGAGAATGGGGTGAGGTCCTCCTTCAACACCCATCTCCTACATATTTTCTACCAACTTTAGCCATTAATTTCTCATTCACCCGACATCCGAATCGAGTGATTCAAAAGCCCATCATCAACTACTCCGTATGGAGTATCTAATGATATCATTAACTCTCGATGACATACATCGGAGCCTATCCGTAATTATCGCTAAAGTTGACTATTCAACCCTTCAAAAAGGGCTTTTTCTCCAACAATCCCTCACATGAATGAAAATTAATGTAAATGCAAATGCAGACTCTGAAGAGAAGTCAGACGGAAAAATATTGCATCGGAGAGGTAGCTTAGCGGCCTTGAACTCCGCCTTAGTGATGTACTATCGGATTTACTTGGCTAATCAGTGAACTAGGTCTTGAACTCGTTTCACCTTTAGTGTAAACCAAGACAATAGCACTCACACAATATTTCTGTGGCAATATTCAAGATCTTTGATAAATCTGCTTGAGGTTCAAAGCAGGTAATTGAAACTCTTGAACTCATGTGCCGATTTTCTCATGTACACTTTATTTATTTATAAAGAGACATATTAATTGTAGTACATACAAACAATTAATATGTCAAACTCTAGTCATAGACATAGCTTTTACTCGAGTTCACTTTATGTCATAGACATTTATTATGTAAGAGACTAAAAGCATCTAGCCTCGTTTATAACTTTTACTTTTTCTATGAAAGGTCACTATCTTGTCTAGGACCTTTCAAACTCCTCAATTGTATCTACATATACTCCACATTATCAATGAATAAAAGATAAGTTGAAGTTTACTCTTGTGTTAACACATTCTCAAACTCTCTTCATGGTATCGGAGCCATTTGTGTTCTAACTTTTCCATTTACCAAAACTCATATTTAGAAGAATGTCTTCCACATCCGACATTACATTACTTCAACCTCGTGAGACTCTCGACCTCGGTGGCCGGGAGAATCTTGACAACTCCTCTTCTTATACAAACCATAGACTTGATGGTAACAACTATCTGTTATGGTCAAGGTCTATGAAAATGTACATTTTCGGACAAAGTAAGATGGGATACTTGTGCGGAACAAAACTCACACTCTTAAATCGACCCCGATTTTGAAGCATGGGACACGACAAATAATCAACTCATGACCATCCTCACGAGGTCAATGACAAAAGAGATAAGTGAAAACTTTATGATGTATGATCTCGCCAAAGAAATCAGGATAATGCCGAGATCTTTACTCCAAGAAGGATAATACATCCGAGGTATATGAACTAGAAGCTCAGATTCAAACTTGCGTGCAAGGGGATATGTCAGTAACTCAATATTTCAATCAACTATCTAAGGCTTGGCAACACTTAGATATGTTAGAAACTCACTCTTGGAATGATGTCAAGGATCTTTGCTCTTTATAAAGACATCATAGAAAAGAAGAGAGTATTCAGGTTCCTCACTGGACTGAATCCTACTCTTGATGATGTTAGAGGAAGAATTCTTGCCACCAAACCTCTTCCAAATCTCAAATCCATGTTTGTTGAGGTCAAACATGAAGAAAGTAGGAGAAAAGTCATGCTTTTGAAATCCCCTACTGACAACCCTATCAAGGTCTTTGCCCTCACGACCGCCGGAAGGCTGCTTTGAGGTTCTTTGAAACATACAAGAAGCCTCTTGAGAAAACTAGAAAGCTGCTCGCGTGATCACTTGCAAACGCACAAATCACACCAAGGACAAGCGCTTTGGAAGCTCCATGGCAAGCCTAACTCCTCAAAACCTCAAAACCTATCAGGGAAAGTCAAGGCAGACACATCAGTGAGGAGGAGAATGACAACCAGATGAATGCTCAGTTTGCTGCATTCAAAGCCTTCCTGAATCAACAAAAGGAAGGTAGTCACTCTACTGATGTTGCTACTCATACTCATACAGTAAATTCTACTCTTCCCTTAGCAATGAAACATGGATTGTTGATTAGGGCATCCTCCCATATATTTGGTAATAAAACCTTATAACCAACTATATGCCTTGTCACCAAATCCATAACATTAAAGCTGGCGATGGATCTATCTCTCGTGCAAAAGGTGTTGGAAATGTTAAACTCACTAATAAGATATGCCTACAGGATGTCCTATTTGTTCCAAACTTAGATCGCAATCTTATATCTGTTAGTAGACTCACTAAAGATTTGAATTGGATTTGTTGTTTTTAAGGAAAATCGGTGCACATTCCAGGATCCTACTTCACAGAAGTGATTGGGAAGGCTAAACCTCATACTGGATTGTTTTCGGTCAACCTGCTTTGAAGATGTAAGATCAAGATCGACCGCCTCAGCTCTTCGCCGCTGACTTTAGACAATATCATGTTATGGCATTATAGATTAGGACATCCAAGTTTTGGTTACTTAAAATCTTTAACTCTGAATTGTTTAAAGGATGTAATCTGAATGACCTTCAATGTGATATTTGTCAATTTGCTAAACTTACAAAATCTGTGTATGCTAAGTTACCTCATTTGCATTCCTCACCCTTCACCTTAATACACAGTGATGTGTGGGGACCTCTAGGGTGAAAAGTATAACAGGAAAAGGTGGTTTGTCACCTTTATTGATGATCATACCAGAACACTTGGGTTTTTTTAATGAAAGACAAATCTGAAGTTGGCCCTATCTTTCAAGAATTTTATCATATGGTCTCCACTCAATTTGATACTAAGGTCAAGATCTTAAAAGGCGATAATGCTCTAGAATACTATGAGTCTAATCTCGTGACCTTCTTGTGAGATAGAGGAATTGTTCATATCAAGAGTTGTGTGGAAACACCTCACAGAATGGGGTTCTTTGAGAGGAAGAACAGCACTACTTTGGAAATGGCCAGATCAATCATGTTCACCACACATGTTCCTAAATATATGTGGGGTGAAGCTATCTGATCGCAACTTATTTACTCAACAGACTTCCCAAACAGAGTGTTAGGTTTCAAAACTCCACTCCAAACCCTACTAACCACACACTCCTCGCCATCATCTTGTTTCCCGCTTGCCTCCAAAGATCTTTGGTTGTTATTGTGTTTGTGTATATCCATGCTCAACATGTAGTAAACTTGATCCTAAAGCTCACAAGTGCATCTTCCTAGGTTATGCCAAGGGCGAGAAAAGGTTACAAATGTTATTCCCTCATCAAAAGAAATTTTACAATTCTATGGATGTAAAATTCTTTGAAAGGACCCCTTATTACAAACAAACCTCATTGAGCCACTCACCGATGAAAACTCGATTGAAATTGACCTAAACCCCTTCCCTCGGCAAACTCTTAACCTCAAAGAACCTACTCATCCTCCGCAGATCGAACTTCCAGACCTACCGACTCTCTACACCTAATACTCTCAAAGAACCTCCCGAACAAGAGTCATCGACCCAGAGCCTGCCGATCCCGAGCCCATCGACACTCAAAGAATCACTGATCCAAAGAGCTCTGCGACATTGATGATAGGCCTATTGCTCTTAGGAAGGGAAAGAGATCATGCACCGATCACTCTATTCATTCTTATGTATCTTATGATAAGTTATCTCCTCGCCTTTGCTATGTTTTCACAGGACTGGACTCTCACTCTATTCCTAAAAATATTCGTGAGGCCCTTCAAAATGATAAATGGAAAAGGTCTTTGTTAAAAGCAGAGATGACAAAGACTACGGATAATCATACTTGGGATTTGACACCTCTCCCACAGGCAAGAAGACGATCGATTCTGAGATGGTTATTCACTATAAAATACAATGTCGATGGCACTATTGACAAGTACAAAGCCAGATTGGTAGCTGGGGATTCACTCAAACTTATGGCATTGACTATAAGGAAACTTTTGCACCAGTGGCAAAACTCAACACCGCTCAGGGTTTCGATCTCTCTAATTTGTCCAACTTGACTGGCCTCTTCACCAATTGGACATCAAAAATGCTTTTCTAAATGGGGACCTCACCGAGGAGGTTTATATGAATGTACCTCTGGTTTTATCAATCCTCATACTCAAGGCAAGGTGTGCAAACCGAGGAAATCTCTATATGGCACTGAAGCAATCACCAAGGGCATGGTTTGGAAAATTAACAAATGTGGTCAAAGCTGCTTTGGATATCACCAATGCAATTCAGATCACACTATGTTCATCAAGACAACCAACCGTAAGAGGTCTATTATTATTGTCTATGTGGATGATATCATCCTCATTTGGAGATGACTCTCCGAGATCCAACATTTGAAGACTCTGCTTTGGCAAAGGTGTTTGAGGTGAAAGACTTGGTTTTCTCAAATATTTTCTTGGCATGGAAGTAGCAAGAAACAAACAAAGGCATTCTGTCTCCCAAAGGAAATATGTCTGGATCTCTTTGAAGGAAAGCGGCATCTTTGGGGTGCAAAACTGCTATATCCCCTGTAGACCCAGGTCATACCGCTACATGGTGACATTCTTTGTCAGGAAAGAACAATATCAAAGGCTTGTAGGAAACTCATCTACCTCTCCCATACAAGACCGATATTGCATATGGTGTCGATCTGGT
Source organism: Gentiana macrophylla (assembly GCA_026214975.1). NCBI lineage: Eukaryota > Viridiplantae > Streptophyta > Magnoliopsida > Gentianales > Gentianaceae > Gentiana > Gentiana macrophylla. Next base: position 2,087,516 of record CM047810.1, on the reverse strand, counting down.
TAGTCGGTTCATGCATTGCCCTCTTGAGCAACATTGGGATGCGATAACTAGAATATCGAGGTATTTAAAGTCCACTCTGGCCAAGGGTTACACTTCACCAAGTCTGGCGATAGATCCATCAAGGTCTACATTGATGCTTTGATTGGGTGGATGCCACATAGATAGAAGGTCGACCACAAAGCTCATGTTCTATGTATGGGGCAATCTTGTTACTTGGAGGAGCAAGAAACAACCTCATCGTGTCAGAAGCGAAGTCTTGAAGTCGAACTCAGGGCACTTGTCTTAGGCATTTGTGAAGCTCTTTGGCTCATAAGAGTACTTATCGAACTTCAAGACCTCTTCAAAGAACCTATCACACTCACGTGATAATCACTCAAAGACTATGCATGGCAGAGGATCCAGTCCATCATGACAAAACAAAATATGTGGACATTGACAGACACTTCCTAAAGGAAGATTGATGCCAAGATTATCCGGGCTCAGTATGTTCCCCTCGTGAGACCAAAATGCTGAGATATTCTCACCAAAGCTATTCCACCTCTCATGTTCGTGAGACTAAGTAGCAAACTTGTTTGCATCAACATATCTGACCAGGCTTTGAGGGGGTGTGGCAATATTCAAAGATCTTGATAAGTCTCTTGAGGTTCAAAGAGGTAATCGAACTCTTTGAACTCATGTGCCGAATTTTTCGTGGTACACTTTATTTATTTATAAAGAGACATATTAATTGTAGTACATACAAACAATTAATATGTCAAACTCTAGTCATAGACATAGCTTTTACTCGAGTTCACTTTATGTCATAGACATTTATTATGTAAGAGACTAAAAAGCATCTAGCATCGTTTATAGCTTTTACTTTTTCTATGAAAGGTCACTATCTTGTCTAGGACCTTTCAAACTCCTCAATTGTATCTACATATACTCCACATTATCAATGAATAAAAGATAAGTTGAAGTTTACTCTTGTGTTAACACATTCTCAAACTCTCTTCATTTCCCCTAGCACCTTTCGGTTCTCATGGTTGTGTCCGTCTCGGCCCTGGACAACACTTGGTTTCAGAAAGTGCTTTAGAGAATTCAAGCCTCAAAATTCTCATAGAAGCGGCCCCACTTCGCACTTACATAGGTGACCTCCTATCAAGGGTATTCTTCCCTACCCCACTTGAATATCAAGATATAGGAATCATTAAAAGCTAAGCTTAACCTCACACCATCTGCAGATAGCACTTTTATTCTCTCAGAATGGGTAAGTGCTGGACTGTTCCTTATAGCTTAGTTGTCCCTTTGAACCATGATCTTGGGATCTCCAGTCAACATGGTTGGGTTGCCACTACAAGGAAACATGCGTAATAGGCTTCAGTCCCATTCCGGTTGTCAAGATTGACACCTGATCTCTAGCTAAACCTTTGTAAACGGATCCGCAAGATTCTCCTTCGACCTTATATAATCGATGGAAATCACATCATTAGAGATCAATTATTTAATGGTATTGTGTCTACGGCGTATGTGTCGAGACTTACCATTATACACACTACTATGTGCCCTTCCTATAGTCAACTTACTATCGCAGTGTATGCTGATAGCAGCCACTAGTATGGAATATCCTCAAGGAAATTCCTAAGCCATTCAACGTTTACTCCAACCTTATACAAGGCTATAAACTCAGCTTCCATTGTGGAATGATCTATGCACGTTGGTCTTGTAGACTTCCAGGACACAGCACCACCACCAATCGTGAATAGGCATCCACTGGTGGACTTCGAATCTTTCGTATCGGATCTTTCATGTAATATCCCGATTTTTGAAAAAGGGCAATTCGGTCTTTTAGCAAAAATCAGAATATTATGTTATTTTTAATTAAAGGATTTTCGAAAAAAGAAAAGGAAAAGGATAAACAAGGATTTTCTTTTTAAGGAAAATAATTAAATAATTAGGTAATTGGGATTATAAAAGGAATACTAATCCTAATTTTAACCTAGTTGTTTTTGACAAAAAAAGAGGGAGGGACGCAGAAAGAGAGGCGCAGGAGAGAAAAAAAAGAGGGAGAAGAGGCTTTCGATTTTCAAGGCTAATCCGTTGCTCTTTTCAACAGACGTCTCAAGAGAGAAAGGATCACCGTGAGACGAGGATCGTTTTGATACCAACAATCCCTAGATCCGTTGACGTTGGAGGTTAAAGGTTTAACCTTTTTTTCAAAGCTTTGGTAGTTTGGATCGTTGTACCACGCAAATTAAGGTAACGTGGTTTTCTTATCGTATGATTAAGGTTTCGTAAAGTGGTAGAGCAATTTGTATTATTGTTTTTCATGGTTTTAATTCGTTTAAGTCGAGTTTGGGTTGAATTTGAGTAGAAAACACAGAGTGCATAAAACTGTCCTCTGTGGTGCAAGAAAAACGTGTATATGTGCAAGAGAGAGGCTCGGTCGACCGAGCCTATCCATTCGGTCGACCGAGTGTTGGTTCATCCGTACGGATGAGTTGTGTATCCGCATGACTATTTCTCGATGATCGGACGAGAAAGTTTATCCGTCCGGACAGGGATCGCTTTCAAGATCTTGTTTTCCTTTGTTATGTGTTTAAAGCTCCATAATAGCGTATTTACTGCATAACCTTACGTGACAAAGCCCTGAATTAGCTTTTGATGCGTTTAGTTCCGGCACCACATGGATTCCCTAAAAAGATGAAGTGTGGGACCATCGAAAGCTTTGGATTTGCCTTGTGCTTCGATAAGCTAGAGTTTATCGATGTCTGTGTAATTCCTAGGGCTTGTCCGTGTCTAGTGGTCTAAGTACGAGAGTAGGAGATGTGAGGGAGCTTACTTGAAAACACTTAGGTGGCTAGTTAAACATCTAATCAAACGTATGTGCTAGATTAATAATCTTAAACATCATGCAATGCTTGGTAAGGCATAGTACAATATCGCGATGTGTTCTCTGACCAGACAAAGTAGATGCACTCCACGCCGGTCAATCGATTGGCTAGATAAAGCGTCTGGTGCATTCTCGCGGTTATCACACTATCGAGACTCAGATATTCCCGGGGCTACTAGAGCGTGTCTCTAAGTAGGTTGCACCCAGTTGTCCTAGTACATCCTATTACTAGGCGCATTGCCCTTGTTATTCATGATGTAACAAACTTGAGCTAAGTTAGATACCTTTTGGAACCTCATGTTATGCTATGAACATAATATGATAGTTAGCTAGGGTTAACAACGGAAATGAATTAATAAAAGACGGCGTTGCTTTTATTTCTTTATGAGATCATAGTTATACGATCTTCTACGCGTTACTAAGTACTTATGTACTTACCCCGTTACTTTTTGTTTGTCTTTCTCTTTCCCCAAAGAAGATGAACAGTTGCTACGGGTTGACGTGAGTTCTTTGATGATGAAGTTTGAGATGAAGCTTTTGAAGACTTAGTTCTTTTAGTTGTTTCTTTCTTAAAACAGTTGTTTCACGTTTGAACAATGTTGTCCTTCTTTTTGGTTTAGCTTCTTTTGAGATCTTTTGGGGTTTGGATGTTGGATGATTAGTTCTCTTTATTGGATTTAGTTTTTTCCACAGCATTGATTACCGTGTGTTCGATCTTTTGGTTTCCCCGAGTTGTTGAGTTGTTATATCTTCCGCGTCGTTTGGTTCTGATGTATGACGTAAGGCTTACATATATTATTAAATTTATTTGATAATATTTGTGCCGAGCGCTCTTTCCGGATAAGGACTCGGTGTCCGGGAAAGGGGCGTTACATTTCATATCGAATCTTTCGTATCGAAGGCATCACACTATCCTTCTAATACTGCCGGATATCTCATATATCGTAATCCCAGACTCATAGCGTACTTTATGTACCTAAACAACCTATTTAAGGCTTTCCAATGGTTGTGATCTGGATTACTCGTGAACCTACTCATTTTATTCACTGCACATGCTAAGTCTGGTCGTGTACAAATGGTTATGTACATCAGACTTCCGATCACTTGAGAATATCTCAGTTGATCCACAGGTTCACCTCTATTCTTACTTAGGTCAAGTGGAGTGCTCACTGGACTTTTATCAAAGACATTACATCTTTCCAAACAGACTCAATATAATGAGTTTGTCACCACAAGTCCATCAAATAGTCTAGAGATCTTACTCCCTAGTATCAAATCTGCAACTCCCAGGTCTTTCGCATCGAAGTTCCTTGTCAATATATTTATCGTATTCATGATACTCTCATGAGTACTCCCATTATTAGCATGTCATAGACATACTATCACAAAGGTTTGTTCTTAACGACAACATAATATTTCAAAACTCGATTTTCCATTGCTCTGGCTAACATTCGAGCCTACAGAGAGACTTAACAAGTCCACACACCTTACACTCTTGTCCTGGAACTATGAACCCATCGGGTTGTTCCAAGTACATCTCTTCTCCAACTCACCACAAACATCCAATTGATGGATTTCTAGGTTATAGTCTCCAGCTATACCGATGAGTACCCTTATATAAGTAATTCTCATAACTGGTGAGTAAGAAGTCAAGGCTTACTTTCTATCGATACCCTCAGGCTACCAACAACGCCTTACAATAAATCCATCAATCTTTAACTTCTTCTTGAAGATCCACTTGGAACCAATCAACTTCCAAGTGTGGTTTTGCATGACGGATTTTATTTCACTACATATAGCTTCTTTCCAGAAAGGAGCTTATGGACTTGACATTGCCTCAGCATATGTCTTGGGTTCATTTTCTACCACATAGGTCAGAAAATCAGGAGCAAAGGACTTTGGAGTCCTAGCCTTTACACTACAACGAAGCTCCTCAAGTTCTTGAGGATGACACTCTTCTTCAGACTCACATGTCCGCTTACTCAAGCTTGATTCTTCTTTTCCTTATATTGAAAGAGATCTTAAAGGAACACACATTCTTAGACTCGATGATGACATGTTCATGTACATCATTGATATCTGATTTATGCACCAAAATCAATAGGCACTAATGATTTTAGGTCATATTTCTACTTGCTTTGGTTTAGGTACTTCTACCTTAGCCAAACACCCCCACATTTCCAAGATTTTGTGGCTAGACCTTGGCCTTTCCACAACTCTTATAGGGTCTCATCCTTCTTCTTTGAAAGGATCATGTTCAGAATGAATTCTGGTAGAGGAAAACTTCCCCCACAAGTTCTGAGGTAAACCCGAACTTAACAACATAGCATTCATCAACTCTTTAAGAGTTAGGTTCTTGCGTTTAGCAATACCACTTGACTGAGGTGTGTATGATGTAGTTGTTTGATGAATGATGCCGGGCCCTTAGCAAGACTCATGAAACAATACATCATATCCACCATCACAATCCCTACGGATTCATCTCATCCGTTTGCTACGTTTATCAGCTTCATTCTGACAACCCTCGAGGCATCACAAGCCTTCTCATCGCTTTCCAGCATTTAAATATCATAATATTTTGGTGCTATACTCAATAAAAGTAATTATACTTTTATAACCTCTAGTTTGCATGAATCTAGAGGTTCTGTGTTCCTTTCTACCGGTCTACCGGTGAATTAGCCGACATGGCTTCAACACATATTGTACACTTGTGATTAGGATCAAATTTCAAATTTGGTAACAACACCATGTTATTACAACAAATAAATTGTAAATAAATGATAGGGTAGTACCACAGTACTAACAGCACGGAAGATTGACGAAATATGTATCGAAATCTTGAGACCAAATCCAAGATAAACATTTACCTTAGTGCAAACACTAAAGTGTCTTTATTCTCTATGTTGTATCATACAAGCAAATACAGCAACAAAACAGACGCTTACATATATTTATTAATCGTTTTAAAATACATGCGTCTCAATTTGTCAATTCTGCCGAAAATCCTTTTCACGACTTCAAGTATAGTCTACTACGCACATAGATGTTTTAACCATAATAAAATTCTCCCTTCCTTTCCTTTTCTCTTTCGAACTAATTTGTCGGGAAAAATATATTGCATGCCCAATCAACTACTATTAATAGATCAATGATTGCAATCGTATCATAAAATAGGGTTATTCTGATGCAGGGAGGCTTCAATAGAGAGCTGCATACGTGGCAACATCTGGACCACACAGTTTCATGCCACGTATGCAATTCCCTATTGAGGATGAAACTGTGTGGTCCAGATGTTGCCACGTATGCAGCTCTCTATTAGCCTCCCTGTATCAGAATAACCCCATAAAATAAGTCAATCAATCTAATAATTACTCAAAATTGATTCTAGCAAGCAACGGATACGTACGTACGGCTCCTCAAAGATTTATTTTTTATTTATTCTTTTCCCTTTTTCCAGCAAGGGTTGTAATCTTCCAATTACCAATACACGTACCATATGCACACAAGATCGTAATGCGTATACAGTGCCCAACAAAAGCAATTAGGAATAATAATTATTTTCATTGGAAATTAAATCAACTCTGTACCACCAAGTTGAGGCAAGTATACCTGCTAATCCACACTGCAACCGTGTTATATAATTTAATGCATAATAAAGCTATCTAACAATTCCATAGATGAAACTGTCTGCACACACGCGGGCTTACCCCAACATTAAATTCGTTAATAAAAAATCATGTACAGGAACTTAATATGTTGTATCAACCAATAGAACCAACTCCATACCCATGCGAAGTATGAGAATGAATGGATGGAATCTTGCAGCAAACAGTAAACATGTTGTACTGTATTATACCAATATCAGCTACCAATTTCAGAGGGTTTTTTTTTTCACGCAAAGTCAATTTTGGCATCTACAACATGATAGTCCTCAAACACCTATTCGAAACTTGGCATGATTGGTAGTACCAATTTTGAAACAACACACATTTAATAAACAGAAGATTGAAATTACGATATACATAGATTGGTACCAACACCAATCACCACTCAAATCATGGATCTGCAACAATCGATTAGTAACACGAGGATAATCGTAACAACAATTCGACCAGATCTGTAACGTAACAAATCAATCCTATAACACACGAATACAAAATTTGTCTTAAGCTTGTTGGGATACTGTATCGTGCGTGGAGTAATTTACGGATTAAATTACGGAAAATTAATCTAGAAAATAAATAATGTGAATAGTACGATTCATATTATTTAGCAGATCTAACAGAATAAATATCATCATGCATATCTGATTCAAACAATAGACAATAAATGTAGTATGCACAAAATAAAGGACTAAGACAAACCGAGGCGAGTAGTTACTCTTTCCTTAAGACAAATTGCTCCGGTATGGTGCCCACGGTAGTAGCAAATGTCTCCCAAGATACAACGGCTTTACGTCTCGGATTTAGAGGCACTTCAAAAATCCGAGCTCCGGTGAACTTACATAGTGCTCCGACTTCTCTTCGACTTTATAGCTAGATCTATATGACTGACTCTTTGTGGTGGAAGGACACAAGAGAAAATTGTATGAATAACCTTCATCCATGGGGTTCTTTATATAGTGGAGAGGAGGAGCCAATGCATGAATTTGATTGGCCGAAACACATCATCAAACTTTTCCCCTTGGAAAAGTAACGACCGACTTTCTCCTCAAGGAAAAGTCATTAAGGCGTCCAAATTAATTCCCCACGCCATGTGGGGTGGGATTAAATCCCGCAATCTGATTGGTCGGATGATGCATCTTTGGATTCTAATTGGTCGAATGACTCAACGAATTCTGATTGGTCGAATGACACAATCACATCCCAAAATTAATTTATGGTAAATTTCATAAAGAAATTTTGTCCAAAAAATTAATAGTAACACCCGAACCGAGCCGAGCCGAGCCCGAGCCGGGCCGGACGGCGGCGGCGGCGCGCGCGCGTGTGGAATAATCTAAGTCCTCCCTCCTGCACAAAAGTGCCTTGCCCCTTGGGGTACATCTATAAGAGCACACACTAGCTCTTATTACTTGAGCTCACAAGCCTCAAATTACCTATGTGGGAGAATGGGGTGAGGTCCTCCCTTCAACACCCATCTCCTATATATTTTCTACCAACTTTAGCCATTAATTTCTCATTCACTCGAAATCCGAATCGAGTGATTCAAAAGCCCATCATCAACTACTCCGTATGGAGTATCTAATGATATCATTAACTCTCGATGACATACATCGGAGCCTATCCGTAATTATCGCTAAAGTTGACTATTCAACCCATCAAAAATGGCTTTTTCTCCAACACATACTACCATCTTTCTTCTTAACAAACAGAACTTGGGCTCCCCAAGGTGTAGTACTAGGCTGAATTATAGTTATCTCAAGCATATCCTTAAGTTGAGATTTCAACTCTTTCAATTCAGCCGGTGCCAAGGGTGCTTTAGCAACTGGTGCCGTTCCGGGTACTAGCTTGATCTCAAACTCTATCTCTCTATCCGGCATGTTTCCTGGTAACTCTTCTGGAAACACTTCAGCGTATTCTTTTACTACAAGGGTCTCCTCTAACTTGGGCTTCACTTGTTCCACATCCACTGTGTATAACAAGTAGCCTTCACAACCCTTTTGACAAGCTCTTATTGCCTTAACCGCTGAAATGATCGGATGACGCTTCTTACTAGGCTTGTATACATTACCTTGATAAGTCTTAGCTGATTTCCCGGGTACTTTAAAAGTCACTCTCTTTTCCCTACAATCCAAATGAACATAATTCTCGGATAGCCAATCTATTCCAAGAATTACGTCGAAATCCAAAAAATCCAAAACTGTAAAGTCACTTTTATACATCGATATGCTCCTACTCGCATATCCACTTGAGGCATCAACTTGGCTACCTTAGTTACCTTTCCTAAAGGTTTTGTTATCTCCAAGGTGTTTCTTAAAGTCTCCATTGGTAAGTTAAGTTTCTTAGCTATCTTAGTTGACACAAAGGTGTTAGACGCTCCCGTATCAAACATTGCCGTAACTGCTAAGTTGTCTAATATTATTGTACTTATGATGTAAATTCATTTATTTAAATACAAATACAACATGATTTAAATTATGCTATAAAAGTACTCTAATAAATCAAAATAAACAATAAAGATACCTTGAATAACATTATCATCTAGTTCAGCCATATCAGCATCCACTGCAAACACTCGAACTGGGCGACTTGGGCCGCCTTTTCCAATTCCCTGTTTCTGATTACCCGAACTCCCTTTTGTTGGACACACTTTCGCAAAATGTCCTAGATCTCCGCAGTAGTAGCAGCCACTTGTAGTAGCCTTACACTCACCTGAGTGATTCCTATTGCACTTAGGGCAAAGCGGTGCATGTTGGAAGTTGCGTCCGAAAGATAATTTATGTAATTGTTTTTATAATTAATAAATGACAGATTTATTCTTATCTTATTATTTGCTTTGTGCTTATATTTAATACACTGCTGAAAACCCCAAGTCGTATCATATGTAGCCATATAACTTAGTGTGTGTCACACATGAGGATTAAGTTTATGGTGATACATTTGAAATGTTAGTCCGTGGTGAACTTAATCAAAGTATAGGGTCTATTGATTAAACCACCATTAATGCGCCCAGAACACTTTATGGTGCGACCGTCTTATCCGGACCGTCGACATTGGTTGTCTAAGTGGGGCATTTATATATGATGAGAGTCATATAGGACCGGACCGATTTAATCTGAGTTTCTCATATAATTCCATAATTGAGAAATCTTATTAAATCACAAGATGATCATATATGGATTAACCTTAATCCTGAAGTGATTATAGACTCCTACTTGTTTCAGGATAGGGTTTGATTTGTTCGTTAAGGGTCGCTAAGAGGCGCGGTCCGAATCACTTTCACGTTGGCACTATTTTGGAATGAGTGAGAAGTGTGTGTCTCACAGATATGGAATCCATTCCTTCCTGCGGGAAGTAGAAAGACAATCCCCTTATTTGTTGATCCTAGAAACTGATCAATCCCGGGAATTCGTATTGGTTATGAACTAATTGATCACTAGTGGGTTAATGGTAAATAAGGATAAGATGCATTGAAGAAGGTTTACGGAAATAATCCTACTTCAGTACGGATAGTCTATGGAGGGTTAGTTTATATGAAATGATTATATCAATGGACACTTATCGACTCGACTCGACGTTTTGAGAATAAGTTATATCTATAATCGATAGAGTTCAGTTTCGGATTTATGGTGGCGTAATTCCGGAATTAATGAGTTAAGTAGAAATATTCTATTCGATGAATATTTTATTTAATTTATTGTAGCTACTGGTTATAGGTCAATGGTCCCTGGGTTGGCTCCTATCACGTGAGTGTTTTCTCGTTTTATGGAACCTCGAGATTAAATTAAATAGTTGGTATATTTAATGAATATGCAATATTATTTATTTGGTAAATAATATGTAAAATAGAAAAGACATTTTCTATTAAAATTAATGACATTATTGGCGCCACATTTGAGGATAAATTAGGAGAAGAAATTTTCCTAGATTATCTCATATGTGTAATTAATTAATTATCTATTTGTTGAATAATTAATGGAAAAAAAATAAAGAGATTGATTTTTTTGGGAATTATCTCTTGTTTTGTAGCAAAAATATCTTTTCCTTATGGGAATAGGTTTTTGTGGTGTGAAAAGGATAACTCTCTTGACTAGTTATTTTCCTATATAAAGAGAGTTCCTCCTAACACAATTCACACATCACAATCTGCCCCTCACTTGAAATAAAGAAGAGAAAAATTAGTTTCTCGTTCTAGTCATTAAGAGAAGAAAAACCTACGGTTTTTCTTGTGCATATTCGAGGAGGTTCTACGGCGAGGATCGACGTCCACCAGTCGTCGATTGGAGATACAATCCGGAAGATCACGGCTTCTCCTTCTATGTCGATTTACTATTTCTCTTAAAAGGTAAATCTTCAACCTTCTCGTATTTAGTTATGTCTCATAACGTAAATCGCATAAGCTTCCGTTGTGCAAAAATCGAGTGTCTCGATCGGTGCTATTACTTCTAGCAGTGCACCGGTTAGAGGTTTACCTGCCGCAGGGGCTGTCGTCTTCTTAGTATTCTGCTGCGGTGCTCCTCGGTGATAGCCTTGACTCGCTCCAAAACTTCTCTTATTCCCAATAATGACGGTGGCCTTTTTCTTGAAGGTCTCAACCTCCAAGGCTTTGTTTAAAAGCTCGGCCATGTTCCTTGCTGTGAAACCCAACATACCAGATTGCATCTCGTGGGATAAACCTTCTTTGTAGAGTGTCATCTTCCTCTCTTCAACCTTCATAAGATCAGGGTAAAACCTTCCCAACTCGTTGAACTTGTTGGTATACTTAGATATTGTCATATAAATACCATGCTTAAGTTTTAAGAACTGACTCGCCTTGTCTGCTTGTACTGTTGCTGGGAAATACTCATTGTAAAACATAGCCTTAAAGCCTTCCCAATCTGTCACTTTCCCGTTGCTACTCTCTATAGAATCAATCCAAGCTTCAGCTGCACCCAAAAGAAAACCAACAGCCAACTGGGCCATCTCAGATTCAGGGACATTTATGTTCCCGCAAGCCTTCTCAAAACTTCTTAACCACTCTTCAGCTTTTGAGTGTTCCACATTCCTAAAGAAGTCTTGAACTCGGTTCCTTCTTAGCTTTGTGTACCAATCCACCGGTGGTGCTTGCTCAATAACCGGTCTAACTGGTGGGACTGGTAGGTACACTGGAGGGTATCTGATGGGTATAAATAATTCCACCACCTCAACAAAGGGGAGACAACCCATCGCGCCATCCTCCGGCATGATGAAGAGATCGCAAAGAGGCGGCCCTTGTGTCTCACCTCGCCGTGACCAAAGCATTTGCGGCCCCAGGCAAGTGCAACAGATCTGTGGATCTCATCAGAGCAAGTCAGAAAGGGCGCCAAGGGGACAAGGCAGAAAAGGCTTGCTTCTTGCGACCTCGAGAGAGATGGCCGGTCGATCAGATCTTTTCCCCACTTGTATCTTAGATATTTCGTCTTACTTAATATCTAAGTTAAACCTAGCTGTTAGTGGAATGTCTAATAGATTACTTATTCCCTAAGTTACCCACCTCTATAAAAGGGGTGGTCATTGTAAACTAGAGGATGATGAAATATACACTACACTTGCAAGCCAAAGCTCTGTCCATTTTTATTCCTCCACACCGCCACGCCGGAGTATCACACCACCTTAATCTGACCAGATATCCACCGTCTATACACGCAGCAAGGACACAGTGTGACGATTTATACATCATCAGTTGGCTCCGTTACCGGGAAACGAAAGCTTCATCAGCTCATAACTCCACACAAAATCAAAAAACGGCAGTTCACCTGACCGGCTCCATCATATAGAAATCACATATCAGATTGCCAGGAAGTCCGACTCAAGGCGAGTCCTAATCACAAGTATAGTCATAACCTATGACTGGAAGCAAAGGGCAACTGAACCCCCAAACTCCTGTGAGAGGCGTTGTACAAACACATATACAAGTTGATGTCGCGGTAGAGACATAAGAGATTACGCAAGCGGGTGGGGAAGGATCACAAAGGGGAGTTCTGGCCCCTAGCGATGCCCGAAATTTGATAAATCAGAAGGCTAAGTCAAGAGAGGTCGTAGCAGCATTGGATGGGAAAATCAGAGGATCATCCCGATCGCAGCAAAGCCAGAGATCAACCCCTAGGGCAGAGCCAGATCTCCAAGAAGATCCGGAGATTGCGGAAATAAGGGAATACGCGAGGTATGCGGAAACTATGTACCTAGCCAATTCCCGTCTGGTAGCAAAGGGCCAAGCTCCAATGTCGATCGACCCCAAATCCCCAGAGATGATGAAATCGCTCCCGCGGCGGTGAATAAGGGTCGGCAGAGCCAGATTCACGGGATCGAGATAGAAGAAAGTGTGCGCTCATCAGGCCGCAAAGGACCCAGGAAAAACGTTGTGCAGACTTCGGTTCTCCCAGATCGCGATCATCAGGAGGAAAAATCACACGAAAAAGGTTCGGCTTTCAAAAGGTTGGGTGAGAAGGACAAGGCCTCGGCCCCAAGTCGTCTCAGCCTTCCCGAGGGAGGATTTCTTCCCCGACGAGACAGGGACGCACCGGACGCCCGCATAATTATCCGTGAAAAAAGAGCTCGTCGGGAGGAGTCGGAAGACTGCGGGAGTCGAGCTTGAGCGAGAGGGCTAATACAGCGCTGCATTGCGACCAGGCCACGACCTGTTTGGCGCGTACAGATGGAGATAATGAAAAATGAGCTCGCCGATTTGAAAAAGTCAAGGCCAGCCGAGAGAGCCGCCCAATCTCAGGAATCGACGTGCTCGCCAAGAGAATTACAGAAACATTGCCTACCGGTCACGAAAAGGTTAGCTATCCGGCTATAATTACTACAATGGAAATTCTTGCCCAAACGACGGCTCACCGCTTTCAAGGTCGCATCACCGCCTGGTGCATCGCCTTAGTCGGAAGCATGCTGCGAGGATAGGGCCGCCTCTTGATACGTGGACTTCCCGTGGCTCGATAAAAAAGCGGGAGGATCTCTCCGGGAAATTCGTCGAGAGAGTTTGAATGCATGAGTAGACCAAAGAAAACTATAGAGGACCTATACGAAGTTCGCATGGGAGGACATGAGTCCGGAAAAGAATATTATGAACGTTTCATCAGAATATACGATCAGACAAGAAACATTCCGGATGATGCAGTTGTCACATGTTTCCTCACAGGGATCGCCAAGGGTCCAATGAAAACTGAGTTCAACTCGCGGCCCCTAAAGCGGGTCTCGTGGAAATGTTGGAAGGGCTCGAATGATGGGAGTCGTGCCAAGCGCCGTCCTCGGGGAGGCGAAGCCAAAGCGAACGACCTTCACGAGAAGAGGATCGCGCGAGAGAGCGTAAGAAGGAAAAAGGGCGAGATGCTAACCACGACCGCGAGACAAAAAAGCCTTATAAATTCAGCGAGGACAATTTTACCCCGCTCAACACTAAAGCATCTCAAATATTGTTCGAAATCCACGAACATTTTGACAAGCCCAAACCTATGAGGGGTGATCCCGATAGTCGCGACAAATCCAAATACTGCGACTATCACAAGGACCACGGTCACATCACAGACGAATGTTTCACGTTAAGGCGAGAGATAGAAAGGTTAATCCGCGAAGGACCAGCGACCAAGTATAAGCGAGACGGGAACACTGGTACCGGACAAGGTCGCCACCCCCGCGTCTATCAGAAGGAGGTCCAGGTTATCCATGGGGATATCCCCAGCAACAATCAACTGAAATCTCAGATGCACCAGATTAATACGCGCGGCTTTGAAAAGCAGGTAGTATTGGGGGAGAACGAGAAGGGAATCATGTTCACTAAAAGTGAATTGGCCACAAGCGAGGGCCCCATGGAAGTGCCTCTTATTCTCAAAGTCGGAATAAACGACAAGCATGGTGTCAACAGAGTAATGATCGACACAGGGGCTGGTCGCGACGTCATCTATTTCGACTGTTTAAAACAGATCGGATTTGGAGAGGCTAAGTTGAAACCCTACCTCGGGGTGCTCGAGGGTTTTACCAACGACACTGTGCGGGTTAAAGGAACGGTCGACCTCAGCATCACTTTGGGTGACTACGAGCCATGCAGAACCGAGATGATCACCTTTCTAGTCATTGATCTCCCCTCATACTACAACATTATCTTGGGGATCCCAGCCATGAAAAAATTTCAAATGGTGGCGTCCGTTCCCCATCAAAGGGTCAAATTTCACATAGGGGAGGAGATTGGGGTCGCCATCACCGACCGGATCTTTCCTCGATTATATGACAAAGAATGTGGTCGACTCCAAGCGACCCAGAGTGGATGGTTTTTGCCTGGTTCGGGATCAGGTCGCCACTTTGAATGAAATGCCGGAAAGAGCAGTGGAGGTTGAAACATTGCAAGTTCGAGACGAGCCCGACTTCACTGCTGAGGACGAGTTGGTCGAGGTCATAATAAACGACAAATATCCCGATCAAAGGATAAAAATAGGATCGCGGACCACCGAGGGAGAAAGGGAAGAATTGATCGGGCTTCGAAAGCCCACATGAGCGCCCGGCGTGGGAAGTATGATATGAGGCGTAGAGTCGAGGTCGCTTTGCACTATCTAAGTGCCGACCCCAACTTCAGCCGATATAGCAAAAGCGCGACGATTCTCTATGGAAAAAGAGATCGCAATAAAAGCGAGATAAAAAACTTCTCGCGCGAGCATAATCAAAGAGCTTGAGATCCCACCTGGTTGGCAAACGTAGTAATGGTAAAGAAACATAATGGCAAGTGGCGGATGTGTGTCGACTTCACCGACTTGAACAAAGCTTGCCCCAAAGAGACCTTACGCGCCTCGAATTGACAAAATGGTCGACGGGATCGCCGGATTCGAAACGCTGAGTTTTCTGGATGCATATTCCGGTTATCACCAAGTCAAAATGGCAGATGAAGACAAAGAGATGACAGCCTTTAGGGCAGCAGGTGGACTCTATTACTACGAGATGATGCCTTTCGGCCTGAAGAACGCAGGTTCGACCTATCAGAGAATGGTGAACAGAGTTTTTAGCACACAAATAGGCAGGAACATGGAGGCCTACATTGATGATATGGTCGTAAAATCAAGTCGCCAGGATCACCTGGTGGACCTTCGTGAAACCTTCGCCAATATAAGAGACCACTCAATGAAACTAAACCTGCGAAATGTATTTTTGGAGTCCAGCAGAAAATTTCAGGCTTCATGGTGAGTCGAGGGGATCGAGGCAAATCCCGAAAAAATCAAGCCCTAATCAACATGAGCGAGCCCACCAAAGGTGTCAAGGAAATATGCAATGCTAAACGGCAGAATCACAGCCTTGGGTAGGTTTGTCTCAAAATCTGCAGAAAGAAGTCTGCCTTTCTTCAAAATTTTGAAAGGGGCGGGTACCTTCTCTTGGACAGCGGAATGCTCTCAGGCTTTTAAAGACCTTAAAGAATACTTGTCAAGCCCGCCGTTGTTAACCAGCCCAAAACTAGGGGATATTTTGTTTTTGTATTTGGCAGCCTCAGATAGGGCCGTAGCCGCAGTACTTGTAAAAGAAGAGGAGGGCTCGCAGGCCGCTTTTTTATGTTTCAAGGCTCTAAGCCCGTAGAAAGTCGTTATTTTAATATTGAAAAGTTAGCTTATTGTGTTGTTATAGCTGCCCGCAAATTAAGGGCTTACTTCTCATCGCACACCATCGTAGTCCTATCGAATGCATCGCTAAGACAGGTTCTTCATAAACCAGACTTGTCCGGTCGATCGCTCCGGTGGGCTATCGAACTTCTGAGTCGACATCCGTTATGAGCCTCGGAAGGCTATAAAGCCAGTGCTCTCCAGATTTCATAGTAGAAACAAGCTTCAACGAAGAAACAACGGAGCAGTTTGCCCCAAATGCAACCAGGATAAGGTAGCCACGAGAGGGACGAGCCTTTTAGGCCAAGTCACTGTTGGCAACTCTACGTCGATGGGGCCGCCAGTCACAAAGGGTGCGGCGCAGGGATAATCCTGTTAGAGCCGGGCACATCAGAGGAAATCGAGCAGGCTCTGAGATTCGATTTCACCGCCTCTAATAACCAGGCAGAGTATGAGGCCGTCATCGCTGGTTTAAAGCTCGCCAAAGCCATGAAAGTCAAAAATATACAGGTATTTTGCGACTCACAGTTGGTTGTGAATCAAATCAATGGCTCTTTCGCCATTCATTGCGTAAATATTACAAAGGTATATCAACCTCGTCAAAAAAACTCAAAGCGACTTAGATATTGCCGGTTCAAAAACATCCCCGAGAGGATAATCATAAATGAGACTATTTATCCAAATTGACCAATGAAGATGCGTCGTGCGATCCTAGCATCATGGTCGAGCATCTCTTTGAGCCCGCCATTTCTCAAGTCGAGGTCATGGACTTCCAACCCAAGAATACTTGTTGGGTCGACGTCATGAAATCTTACATTGAGCTAGGAGCTTCCCGGTGATCCGTCGCGAAGCTAAGGCCTTGGTAAAAGTGGTCGCAAGATATATGATTATGGACGATGTGCTTTACCGTCATTCATTCTCAAAACCCTTCTCGCGATGCGTGCGACCTGAGGAGGTAACGGGCATTCTAATGTAATCATGCGACGAGGAATGTCGCGCGCCATCCCGCCAATCGAACGCTAGCCGCGAAAGTACTCTAGCCGGATACTATTGGCGAAATTAGCGTAAGACGCCAAAGCATATACCAGGCATGTGATGTTTGCCGAGGTTCGCCAAGATCCCCAGGCTACCCTCGGTCGAACAAAGCATAGTGGTAGCGGCCTGGCCCTTCGACATGTGGGCAATTGACCTCATCGGACCTTTGAGGAAGGTCGCCGGGATGCGAATATGTGGTCGTCGCAGTGGATTATTTTACTAAATGGGTCGAGGCTAAGGCCTTGGTAAAAACCAACACCAGGGGATATAACATACTTTTGCTCGATCAAATATGGACAAGATTCGGAGTTCCGAGAGTTGTGGTTTTCGATCACGGACCTCAATTCGTAGACGAATTCAACAAATTTTGTGAAGAAAACAATGTTAAACATTGGCAATCATCCGTGTGTTACCCACAAGGAAATGGGCAAGCTGAAAATGCCAACAAACAGGTCCTAAGTGTACTAAAGAAGAGCCTGGGTGAGAAAGCGAGTCACTGGCCGGATCACCTTCCGGCGGCTCTATGGGCACTCGGGACGTCGCGAAAAATCACAACGAGGAAACTCCTTTGCCTTAACTTATGGATCTCGAGGCTATGGCGCCAGTGGAAATGGCCTTACCAAGCCCTAGGGCCGTTTTTTATAACGAGGTCAATAATACCGCGGCACGTAAACTCGAGCTTGATCTAGTAGAGGAGCGGCGCATCCAGGCATACAGCCGTTTAGTCAATTATAAACAGGCGGCGAAGCGTCATCACGACAAACGTATTCGTGGGCATCACTTCGCCGTGGGAGATTATGTTTTGCGAAAGAGACAAGCCACCGGCCACGAGGCCAAGAAGGGAAAACTATCGGAAAACTGGGAAGGCCCAGAGAGGATCGCTCGGATAGTCAAAAAAGGAACTTACGTACTAAGTGACAACCAAGGTCGTGAGTACAACCGACCCTGGCATGCGGACAATCTGAAAAAATATTATATGTAAAGCGTATGTATGCCCGCGTACGAACAGGGCATATGGAAAGGGAAATCGAAATAAAAGAGCCATCTTCGTTTATTAAGAAATACAATTGTTTCCAGCAAATCTGCGGCCTACCATGCTTTGCGATCTCAAAAAAATGTGGGTTACACTCTATCTAATGAGTGTACCTATAACGATCCGATGAATGCTTGGCACCTCGCTAAGTCGCATAGCATAACCCGGCACCTCGCTTAAGTCGCATAGCCGTTATTAATGAAGCAAAGGGGCGGCGACGATGTCATCCATAGAAACCGCAAAATTAACCGCTTCCCGATGAATCAAGATCCCCCAATCAATATCAACGCGATGATCGCGAATAGCGTGCAAAAGCAAAGCTTCGGCTTCACTAACAGCCTCGTTATCCGTGGACAAGAGGGCGCGCGAGTTGATGAACCTTTTCCACTCACGACGATTTGCGAGAAAGATCAGACGCAGGTCCCAGTACACGAGGTCGCTCATAATCAGGAAAGAGCTCGCGAAGGGCTCGTCGCAAGCAAGATTGTCTACTTGACTCATCGGCAAGGTTCCAAGCGAGCTCATAATGGGATAAGGGGTCGATAGCGGGTATACCCAGGGCACCATTGATGGATTCCGGAGTAAAAATGACCGCGACGCCACGAAGGGTAATGCTGTTGGCGGTCCCTCGAAGCAACCGGACAAGATGGAATAGAACTCCCTCACTATTGAAAGATTGGGAAGTATTGACGAAGGTGGTGCAACAAAATCTGCCCACCCAGAAAAACGTACGCGCAGAAGAGAACCGTCACCCTCGACCTTGCTCTGATTTAAACCCCTCTCCTTTGCAGGCTCAACCCACTCAAAATAGCGCCAGAAATGATCTTTAGCAACGTCAGAGGCAGTAAAGAAGAAAGGGGATACATCACGAATAGGACGAGCTTTCCATATCCGAACCCGGCTGCTTTCCCCTGGGTGAGACATAGCGTAAAGTAAAGGGGGGATAAAACAATAAAGAGGATAATGAACAAATTGCAGAAGAAAGAAAGCAAATTCAGTATAAGGCAAGAGAGGCGAATGAGTTCCAAGGTACTCCCCTTTTATACTAAAAGGAGGATATAACCAAGGCGGCGAGAACGCTGCGGACCATAAAGAGACCGAAATTTATGGCTACAGATTACACACGACACCTATTTATTGGGGTCATAACTCTGCGTTAATGACACGGTCAAAGGTCGCTCGAGAGGCTAAAATCGACGACAAAACACCGCTTTCATAGGGCCGCGGAAATCTGATAATCGACACCGCATAGCGACCATGGTTAGGACAAGACGACGACGTTTCGTGACCGCTGCAGACTCCAACAAATTATGTAAAAGACCTCGCACAAATCAAGAGGACCGCATACAGAGGATAAAGTAATGCCTATCGTAGCCTCGCTAAAGACCGCTAGATAGTCGACACAAATCAGGGACGGGAAAAAATCAAATCTTATAAATAGAAAATACAGAGAGTAAATTGTCAAGATATTACAACTCAAAATTCAGGCAAATCACAAAGATAAATAGTCAAGGTTACAAGTCAAATTTTTAAAGGGCTCGCAGGAAAATCCAAAAATCTAGAGATCATGAGGGGTAGGTGGGGTGCTGATGAACTCATCGCCTTGCCCAGAGGACGGCGGCTTCTTCAACGCCTCAAAGTTCACTGGATTAACAGGAGCAGGATCCCAAACAGGCTCGCCACGACTAAGCTGTTCAGTCTGTATCGAGGTAATAAGCTCATTGGCATAGGGAATCTCCGGGTGAAAAACCACTAAATCAGGATGACCTTGGTGCATATTCACCCACCGCAGCATATCTTCCAGAGTAATGTGCTCTCTGCCTCGGTCAGCCCAGATGCAGCGAGCTAAGTGACTAAAACCCTGATCAAAGCTATGCTCCATGAGGTCAAGGAAGTCATCCGAATTCTTGTAGGCGGCGACGGCCCTGACTTGGCCTCCTCAACGGCCTCGGCGATTTTCTTCACAAGCTTCCTCTGCAGGCTCTCTTCAGCGGCTTCTTGGCAAGCTTTCTCAAGCCTTTTTAGCAATCAGATCCGCCTCGCCGAGCTTACCCCTCAACTTAGCGATCTCCTCCTGCGCGCCCGGCAAAATCCTTGGTCAAAGTGGAAACTTTCTCATTGATTTCAAAGATCTAGTTTAGAGTGCTCGCTCCAAGATTGATCTCATCTTTTCCACTCGCCACCCAGCGTGCCTAGCTTTCTTTTCGGCAAGAACTCTTGCCAGTGGTCACGCCCTATTTGCACCGTCACCTTTATCATCTCGCCTCGCGCTCTCGGCCGGCCTCGAGCACCCTATTCAAACGAGCGCCGAGCTGGGGAAAGCAAGGGGGAGTTGGCCAAAAAACAAAAAATAAATATAAAAAAAAAGAAAAAGAAAAAGGAAGAAGAGAAGAAAGAGATGGTCTTACCATAGAAGCAGCAATCCCAAACTGGCCGCTCAAATCTCTGATTTCGGCGATCTCATCTTGAGGCGGAGTATTATCTTGAGCCGCAAAGCTGGCTAGTATGCCCCGACCAATCTCTACTTGAACATGATCAGGATAGTCAAAAGGAATCGACCCAAGAGGAATCACATCAGCAATTGCTTCACCAACCCGGCGAGCTTTGGATAGGTCAAGATCCTGGGTAAAGCTCGGATCCAACCAAAGGGCCTCTTTCCCAGAGTAACCTCGAGGCAAGGTTTTTTGTGGCAGTGTCTCAGTGGGCGCGCTCTTCTCCACCGGAGCTTCAACCTCTCCAAGATGCACCGGGCTGTGAGCGGGCCGTTTGGGTGGGCGATTATCCTTCGCCTTCTCTGGTTGAGGTCGCTTTACGCCGTGCGACTCTTTAGCAGGGGGATGAGTCTTTTTTGAGGCACCAGCCTGACCTGGGCTCGCAACAAGGGCAGAGGAAGTCGCAACAAGGGCAGAAGAGGTCGCAGCTTCCGGGTTATATGTCTCGGCGACAACCGAGGCATCCACAGTTCGGGGCACTTTCCCTAGAGCTTTCTTCAGAGCCTCCTGTCGAGCATTGGTTGCCTTGGCTGCCTCCGCATTAAGCTTGTTTCTTTGAGCCCTACGAGCATTTGGATCCATACCTACAAAAGGAAAAAAGCGGTTTAGAACCCAACAAAACAAAATGAACATATACAAATAAATACAAGTGGACAAAGAAAGTTACAAAGCGGCCTAAGTAAAGGATCGCCCCCACATTCTGGACACTCGGAGGGAAAACATTTGTTGATATGGCAATCCCCAATCCAGTCCGGATCGCAACTCTCAGGACCCATTCGTACTCAAGGGCACGGCATTCCCTACCTACTAGGCCCGCCATACATACAAAAGGCTCGGCCAGTCAAGAAGTTCAACCAGGCAACATTTCTCCGAGATGGCGCCGCCCATCCGCCCGAATTAACGTCATCGCCCGCTTTACATAGCGCCGCTCACTCACGGGGTCAAGGATTAAAAGCGTGGATTTGCCTCCGCGGACTCTCGCCCGGGAAAAGGCCAACCTACCTTCGACTCGACTTTCGGTACCGCGCCGCCCCATTTGTGAAACTTATTGGGAAGCGGGAATAGTAAGCGGGAGTTTTCGATCCTCGAGGAGATTTGTCCAGAACGATCGTCCCACGAAGAGATAAAATTGCCCCATAAAGTTAACGCCGGCTCAATCTTCGAGAATCCGCACATAATCGTGAAAGCCATCAAGCGGATAATAGCCCCGACGGCAAAGTCGAAGAAGCGCTGCATCTCCTCGCAGATCTTCACAAAGAAAGGATCGAAAGGCGGTCTCAGACCCGCATGCAAATGATGGAAGTGGAGGATAAGGGTGTCCTCGGAGCGGCGCGCACATACGTAATCCTTGTGATCCCCGGGCTTAAATTTGTCGGCCTCCTTCTCATAATCGAAAAAAGAAAACCGATACACACTGGTGTCGATTCCAAATATACGATTTATGGTCCTATTGAGATCGCTGCCCTTACACAGTCGGGACCATTTCTTCTCAACATCCTTCTCATACGCCGTCATGATCCCAAACTCCCGCATAGCTTCAGGATTGTTAGGTCGAGAGTTCTTCGGCTGGGTGGCGGCCGCGGCGGCTTCACCGACTGTCATGGTTTGGCTCGCAATTTTCTTCTTCTTCTGCCTTTTTGCGGGCACCCAGATATCCTTCCGAGGCAATTCAGCATTTTCATCCTCACTGGACCCCATTAACTCATGAACTGCGGCGTCCTGAACATAAGCTTCGTCGTGGTCGGGAGCGCCGCTAGTACTTGGGACGCAGATTTGTCCTTCACCGGGACGCGATTTTTTCGGCCCGTGAGCAGTTGGAGATTTTGAGCCCGCGCTTTCTCCTTAAGGCTCTCTACGGCGGATTTCGGCGAGAGATAAAGGCCTCCAACTCAAAAGGGTCGGCATCCATAGTAGCGACCTCGCCAGATAATCTCGCCAACACTGCGCGAGTACTTTCCACTTCCACCTCGCCCGGTAGATCGCCGATCGAGGCCGCAGATAATATGGGGTCATCCTCAAAGATAATCATAAATCTCCCTTTCCATGAGAATCATCGCTAGAATAATCATTCCCCGACATCCTGCAAAAACAAGGGAGGAAAAAGGTGGAGCTTTCAGACCTGGTATAATAATAAATTAGCCCAGGAAGGTGATCGCACCCATTTCAATGCCGCCTCCGTTTTTGCAAGAGAGATCGCAAATAAAATTACAGAGGAAAGCAGGGGAGCGGGTGAAACCCCAATTTTCCCAGGAAAGCTATAATCTCTCCCCGGGAAAAACCCCATTATTAATCGAAACAAATCGAGTTTGCATCCCCGTTGCAGAAAGAAAGATGAAAATGATGCCTATGGAAAAATAACGCAGGGATGGATGAATAAAAGAGTTAAAAGAGAGGAATTCTTACCCAATTTCTTTGAGGAAAAGAGGAAATCCGCGTGAAGACCGGGAAATGCTCAAGAAAGTGGCGGAATCTTCAAAAGAACCACCTTGAAATCCTAAAACCACCAAAGCTCACAAGCAAAAACCTTATGAATTCCGATCGATAAACGGCGAAGGAAATAAGGAATGCTAAAAGTGTGAGGAGGTTGAGGGTGAAAGCCTTATATAGGCAAAGGGCCACGATCGAACGGTTGGGAACCCTTCATCCGACGGTTCAGATTAGGCGGCGATTATCGATTTCGAAATTGAAGGCGTCCCATCAATGCTCACGTGCAATCGCCAGCGATTGCAAAGCGCGCCACATTACTCGGCGAATGGTACTGGAGGATCGAGCGTCGCCACGATTGACGATCTCGCCCCACCAAATCGACCTGGAGTTACTTCAAGGCGCGATGCTTTGAAAGCCACGATTAGACGATCTCGCCACAAGGTCGCAAAGCGACCCGAGTTTGCCGAAGGCGCAATTGAAAGGCGCATGCTTTGAAAGCACGGCCCTTAGTGAACAAGTCGCATCGAGGCGACAAGGTCGCAAAAGCAGACTCCAGAGTTGCTTGAAGGCGCGATGCTTTGAAAGCACGGCCCTTAGTGAACAAGTCACATCAGGCGACAAGGTCACAAAAGCAGACTCCAGAGTTGCTTCAAGGCGCGATGCTTTGAAAGCACGGCCCTTAGTGAACAAGTCGCATCGCAGGCGACAAGGTCGCAAAACAGCCTAGAGTTGCTTCAAGGCGCGATGCTTTGAAAGCACGGCCCTTAGTGAACAAGTCGCATCAGACGACAAGGTCGCAAAAACTGACCCAAAGTTATTTTGAGGTCGCTTGCTTTAAAAGCACGGCCCTAAGTGTACAAGTCGCATCCGACGACGAGGTCATAAAAGGTGTTGATAATTACTCCATCCTTCATATCCTCAGGGAATATCATTAAAGCACGGAGTAGGGGGCCATTGATGGGTATAAATAATTCCACCACCTCAACAGTGGGAGACAACCCACTGCGGCCATCCTCCGGCATGACTGAAGAGATCGCAAAGAGAGGCGGCCATCTGTGTCTCACCACCGCGCGACCAAAGCATTTGCGCCCTAGGCAAGTGCAACAGATCCCGTGGATCTCATCCAGCAAGTCAAGAAGGGCGCCAAGGGACAAAGCGCAGAAAAGGCTTGCTCCTTGCGACCTCGCAGAGATGGCCACCGGTCGATCCAGATCTTTTCCCCACTTGTATCTTAGATATTTCGTCTTACTTAATATCTAAGTTAAACCTAGCTGTTAGTGGAATGTCTAATAGTTTACTTATTCCCTAAGTTACCCACCTCTATAAAAGGGGTGGTCATTGTAAACTAGAGGATGATGAAATATACACTACACTTGCAAGCCAAAGCTCTGTCCATTTTTATTCCTCCACACCGCCACCCGCCGGAGTATCACACCACCTTAATACAGCCAGATATCCACCGTCTATACACCGCAAGGACACCTGTGACGATTTATACATCATCAGTATCCAAAAGGTATTTGCTGATGGTTAGGCTGTTGTTGGTATGGTGGTGGTTGGTAGAAACCGTATGGTGGATAACCCATGCCTTGATGATGATCAAAACGTGGTGAAGGAGGTATAGTAGGTCGAGGAGTGTGACCTACTGGTGGAGGGTAAAAGGTCTGGTGCTGCTGATGGTGGAAAACCGGTGGAGATGGGTGGCTTACCGGTGGAGGATAAACACTGATAGGTGGAGGGTATATGCTTACTGGAGGAGGAACACTGACTGGTGGAATGTCTCTTACTACCGTGACACGGATGAGGGCTTCCCTGGGTTCACTATAGATGTAGGGTCGTGGCGTAGGATTCTAACGTGGCCGTGGTGAAGGGCTCCACTGAGATAGGGGTGTGAGGGTTGCAGTGTGTGGGGGTGGAGTGGGGCTAGGGTGAGGTGAAGGATTCTGCCTCACAAAACCGCCTCCTACAATAGGCGTCAGACTCTCATGCCGTACTCCTGAAGCTTCTGCACCCGCTCCGGTTCTAGTTAACACCATCAGTTGAACCTAGAAATATGCAATGAGGACAGTGGAATTTTTTTCGGGTAAAAAGAACATGTCATTATTCCACTGTGATAGTGAAACATTAGATTTGAGGCCAGTTCTATTGCAGAAAACAGTGGATTTGGGGTTATGAACAGTGGATTTGTCGGGACAGTGGTTTAAAAGGACAAAAAAAATGGGAAAATAGAAATCAGGATAGTGGAAATATAAAATGGGTGATAAGGACAAATCCACTTTTCATAACCCCAAAATCACTGTTTGCTGCAGTGGAACTGACCTCAAATCTAATGTTTCACTATCACAGTGTAATAAGGATATGTACTTTTTACCCAGAAAAATATTTCACTGTCCCCTTTGCATATTTCTATGTTTAAATTGTCATTTTTGACAATAAACAACTTAAATAAAAGAGATTGAAGAAGAAAACAGATCAAACGCAAGAGCTGCATCTGATTTGGTGATTGAATTGAAATGTTGTTTCATAAAATTGAAGATTTGAAAGAAGAAAAAAGTGAAAAAAATTGCGAAGAAGAAGGAAAATGAACAGACAAAGGAACACCCAGGGGATATGTTCGGCGTTTTTTCCCCTTCTTTCTTTTGATTTTATGTACAATGCTTGTTATAAGGGTAATTTTGTCCCAGTATTATTATTTGTCTTTATAACCAAATAAGATTTAAGTATGCATTAAGTGCCTAATTAAGTCTCAAAACATGTTCTTATAAATAAATACTCATTTATAAATCTACCTTTTCATTTTTAATCAAAGACTTAATTTATAAATTTAATGATACCACGGCAAACATCATTAAGAGATTAACAACAAATTATCTCAAAATAAAAAACAAAAAAAACCATCAAATTCCCATAATTATCCACGTAAACGTTGATTATTAGAGCAAAATATTACATAATTAACCTTAACCCTCACACATATCCAACACTTAAAAAAAATAAAAAAATAAATATATATCCGGTCTACTACCGGCGTTTATTGCGTAGCGCCCAAGTATTTTTGTTTTGTTTTATTTTTTATTTTTTTATTTTATCGTTTATTGCGTTGCGCCCAAGTATTTTCGTTTTGTTTTGTTTTATTTTTTTATTTTATTTGAATAAGATCCCATTATTTTACAGCTAAGTATCATCGGAGTCGGCGAGTCGCTGCTATATATACCTTCATTTATTTTCTGTACTCCTGTGGTAGCCCTAATCAAAGTCGATAAAATACGACTCTAAAGTCTAAACCCCCCAAAAAAAAAAGTCTAAACCCCCAAAAAAATCATGGCTACCGCCTCTCCTCTCCTTGGTCCACCATCACTCCGTGATGCTGCAGCGACCGGCAGCGGCGGCGCCGCCTCTGTCACCATCCCCCAAGAGAGCACACCTGTTGGACCTACTGCTGACGCATCGCAGAACGATCCTGTTTCAGCGATCGCGGACAAAACCAAGACCGGCTTCAATCTCGTCGACGAAACTCCAATCAGGGGATTCACTGAGAATATGTCAGCCACTTTCCTAACCACCGGAAATCCTTGTTTGGATTTCTTTTTCAAGGTCACTGACTCCTCTTTTTTATTTTTATTGATTGATTAATAATTGATTCCCTCGATTTTTTTACGTCGTTTTATCAAGTCCGTATGAAATCTAAATTGGTTTAAGTTATAATTCCATAGTAGGTGAACTCAGCTAATATTTTTGCTTGATCCACCAAATGCAAAGCTAAGTAATGTTAAAAGTTTCACTCTCATGCTACTTTGACTTGTGTATGTTTGATGAATTGACTCATCCATTTTTGGTCATATATATATGTGATCAGTTGATGGCTTGATGCCACTCGATTATCATACTTTTGCTTGATTATGTTATATAATACATGTATACTGGCTTCACTATTTTCTTTTCATTTGATTCGCCCCTAGAAAGCATTGACAATGTTTAAGATTTTCTTGTAACTCTTGTTATGTACGTATGGGTTTGATGATTTGCTAAAATAACTATTTCCAGGTAGTGCCTGATACTCCACCAGATAGTCTGATTGGACTGCTGGAGATAGCATGGGCTTTCAACCCCCTGACGACATTGAAGCTGATCTGCAATCTGAGAGGTGTTAGAGGCACGGGGAAATCTGATAAAGAAGGGTTTTACGCAGCAGCGTTATGGCTTCAACACATGCACCCCAAGACGCTTGCCGGTAATGTTAAGGCCATTGCTGAGTTTGGGTATTTTAAGGATTTTCTTGAAATCCTTTATAGGATCCTTGAAGGTCCCACCGTAAGGGAAACTCAGAAAGCGGAAAGGCTGTCTAATCGCCGAAGAAGGAGATACAAGAGATCAAGGTGGAATTATCAGGGGATTGGGAATCAAATAGATGATGAAAGTGTGGATGAATATGAGGATCCATATTGGGGGGGGATTGAGGAGAATGAGGATCAACAACTGGGTGACTATGAGGAGACG
Source organism: Gentiana macrophylla (assembly GCA_026214975.1). Taxonomy (NCBI): domain Eukaryota; kingdom Viridiplantae; phylum Streptophyta; class Magnoliopsida; order Gentianales; family Gentianaceae; genus Gentiana; species Gentiana macrophylla. Next base: position 2,059,905 of record CM047810.1, on the reverse strand, counting down.
GATGAGGTTAGAAATGAAAATGAGTATCAGGGTGAGGAGAACAATGAGGCTGAAAATGACAACAAGGAAAAGACGGAGAGGAAGCAGAAAAAAGAGAGAACTGTGAAGATTCCTGAGGATATAAAGAGGGAGAAAGAGGAGGCAAGGGCTTTGAGAAAGGAGAAAGAAAGAAACAAAGCGAAAAAAGCTCTGGAGATGTACAATGGCGATGAGGATTACAGGCTCTTGCACGATTCTGTTGCGGCTTTCTTTGAGGAACTTTTGAAGGCTGATCTTGAGAAACTGAAATCAGGGAAACTTAATGAGATCAGTTTGGCTGCTAAATGGTGCCCAGCTATTGATTCTTCCTATGATAAGGCCACATTGATCTGTGAAAGCATTGCAAGGAAAACGTTTCCTAGGGAGAAGCACCCGGAATACGAGGGACTTGAGGAGCGCCATTACGTTTATAGGGTAAGGGATAGGTTAAGGAAAGACGTTCTTGTTCCATTGCACAAGGCATTGGAGTTGCCTGAGGTGTATATGAGTGCCAATAAGTGGAACACACTGCCCTATAATCGTGTTCCCTCAGTGGCAATGAAGAAATACCAGAAGCTATTTTCTGCACACGATAAAGAAAGGTTTGCGGAGTACCTTGAGAACGTAAAAAGTGGAAAAGCAAAAATTGCAGCAGGGGCATTGCTTCCTCACGAGATTATTGGAGCTGTGAAGAATGAGGATGAGCGCGAAGTAGCTGAGTTGCAATGGAAGAGACTAGTGGATGATATGACACAGAAAGGAAAGCTGAGCAACTGTATTGCTGTATGTGATGTTTCGGGAAGCATGAGCGGAATACCAATGGAAGTGTCGGTTGCACTTGGGATTTTAGTTTCTGAATTAAGCGAAGAACCTTGGAAGGGAAAACTGATTACTTTCAGTGAACATCCACAGATTCAAGAGGTTCGAGGGGATACCCTTTTGGAAAAAACCGAGTTTGTGAGAAATATGGCATGGGGTGGGAGCACGAATTTCCAAGGTGTATTTGATAGGATTTTGAAGGTCGCTGTTAAAGAGAAGCTAAAGGACGAACAATTGGTGAAACGGGTATTTGTGTTTAGTGATATGGAGTTCAACCAAGCATCAAGGAATCCATGGGAGACAGATTACCAAGCAATACAGAGGAAGTATTCTAAACGCGGTTATAAAAGCGTGCCTGAAATCGTGTTCTGGAACCTAAGGGATTCAAGGTCCATTCCGGTTGCTGGTAAGCAGAGTGGCGTTGCATTGGTGAGCGGCTTTTCGAAGAATCTGTTGAACATATTCTTGGAAGGCGGTGGAATTGTGAACCCTGTGGAAGTCATGGAGCTCGCAATCGCTGGGGAAGAGTACAAGAAACTAGCAGTTTTTGACTGAATATTTTATCAGATTTGTATGGGAGCGATATTAATGTTTACCTATAATCTGCAGCATCCCCATCCCCGTCCCCGTCCCCGTCCCCGTCCCTTACATGAGCCGTTAGCCTGTTACCGCACTTTGTTTTGTGGAATGAGAGTTGCTTTTTAGCTAAACAATAAAGGGGTTTGTGTATTGCTACTTATTGTTATTATTATTATAAGGATTTCTGCTTATTACGAAAAAAAAAAAACAAAAACATGGAATAGTGAAATTATATGGCATACAGCACTTTATTCTATTATAAAAATAAAAATAAAAATACATAACACACAGTATTTTATTGATACAACACATATTAAAGTAAACACATTTTATGGTTCACGCTTGACACGTGGAATTTCGTTGCATGGTGTATGCCTTTTTTTTTCTTCCCTAACTGCACCAAAAGCTCTCCGTCTAACGACTAGAAGAAGGTGGTGGCGGAGACGTCGGTGGCTTTATAGGTGGTGGTCTGAATATGATTGGTGCCAATTTTGGTGTTGGTGGAGGTGGCGGGGGTTTCAGAGGTGACCTAATTATCGGTCCAATTATGATTGGTGCCAATTTTGGTGTTGGTGGAGGCGGCGGGGGTTTTAGAAAAGGTGGTATGCCTTTGCCTGGTATACCTATGATTGGAGGCAATACTGGTGCTGGTGGAGACGGCGATGATTTGTCTTCTGCCTGATAATCAGCAAGAGCTGGAGTGGTAGTTAGAGCCACCACCGCAAGAAGCAGAGCAACCATGTTCGCCGCCGGAGACATATTTTGAGTTGTGAAGAAAGTGGTTTTTACATTGTAGCTTTGATTTGGGGAGACATTTATAGATGTTTTTGTATAATGGGAAAACAAAAACTACAAATCCAAATTGAATTTGTAATGTTACATGAAAACAAGCTTATTAGAGAACGTGGATGGTCTCTTTAACACAGTAACACTAAAACTTTTCGGATACATAATATAATAATGCAAAATGATATTACCACGACAATTTACCAAAATAATTGACACAAGAGATTCTACATCATTTATGTGACTAAATAATTGATATGAAATTAACCATCACAGCTAAAAATGTAAAGTATGTGATGTCAATAGTTATAGCACAAATGTATATTGATCAAGTGCCCATATATTCTATCGACTATTGAGTCATCATGTACGTTTACCATCTTACTAATTAGTTGGTAAACATAATTTTTTTATTTAAACAAAATTACCACATATAATGAACTTATATAAGCCTCGGTGTTGCTTGTGGACTTGAATTCAAGGCCACTTCGTCCTCTAACCTCAAACAACCGTTAGGGTAGGCCTCGTTGGACGTGAAGATATATAAGGTTCATTTGTCCCATTTTAAGCCTCTAAATTTTACATTATTTGTAGATACAAAATACATATTTTTTTATTTAAATTATATGGCATAGAGATTCAAATGTATTACCATCTGAAAAAAATTGATCTATAATAAAGAAAAATGGTGTTTCAATCATTAATGTAGTGGAAAAATCTTAAGAAGAAATATACGATCACAACCGTTATATCACAACAAATGACACAATAGTCTTCTGTTCCGTTGATTATTATGCGTTCATACCATTATCACTATATGTTCACCATGATCAACACTGCAGATGAAGGTTGTGTTTTTAATTGTGACGGAACGGTTGATGTGTATATCATTTAGTAATTACTCTATCTTAAATCAAACTATATTTCACTTTATAAGCTAAATGTTATGACATTCAGTCATAAATAATTTACTAACTATTTACTTATAAGTTATTTGTGATATCTTACATTGGATGTGAGAGAAACGCATTAACTCAAATGTAAGACAATGTCTTGTTAACTCAGGTAACATTTTTAGACCAAACAAAAACGGCGGTCTAAACCGTTTACCAAAATATTCTTTATGACTTATTTAGCGTTACCAGACTCGAGTTTGGGGTTTTACATTATTCTAGTTGTATAGCCACTTAATATATTTTGGTCCCAAGAGGTAAGGAGTATATATATATATATATATATATATATATATATATATATTGGTCCCGTGAACTAATTGCAAACCACTATTCAACATGTTGGAAAAAAGTGGCATCCAACGACTTTGGAGTATACAAGTTTGAATTTTATTGATATTTTTTTTTTTTTGAAAGGATTTTATTGATATTATTACATGTGAATAATCCGCAGCCAATTAAAGATTTGTAAGCGTACAAAATGATAATGCACAATACATTTTCCCCTCAAAAAATAAAAATAAAAAATGATAATGAACTCTAAGGAGTAATTAAGGATTATGCACAATACATTTTCATTTTGTTTTGAGAGACATTAAGTTCACACAAATGTCAAACTATTGAAAATCTTTCTAATGATATAATATGGATGTTAATTAATTCAAACGCTAATTCGTTCGATTAAATCAGATATACTCAGAGAATATGAACTATCAATGCTTTTGCGAATAAATATTCTTGGTTGCAGTTTAAAGCGTTTTAGAGGCAAAATATGTCATGCATGTCCGAAATAATGCAAGTCTTCACGAAATGATGTAAAAACAACAGTCGATCTCTGTATTGTCACGACAACATTAATATAGTTAACAAATAGGTACCAAAGTTGAAGTAGAATACGTTACCTGATTTTTCTATGTTAGATTCCGATGGTTGGGGGATTGATCCCTCATGTACACATGGTGGTCCTGTTGTGTTCACGAGAAGAGTTATCGTGCAACAGTTATTGGAGAGTAATATTCAGTGTGGTTGTGATACATCCACCTCACACACGTACACATCTATCGTGTCAAAGTGGATGAGTTGGATACATCTCATTATCCGCTTGGTATACCCCGTCAAATCACCGATGTACCATAATTTTTCTCTGTGTTCACACCTTTGTCTTATTTACAAAGTTTTCCTTTTTTTTTTTTGGGTGTGTGTGTGGGGCTTCTATTGCTCAAGATCCCCAAGTGCACGGGAGGTGGTGTTGGGTGCAGAGGAGAGGGTAAATGGTGGTGGTGATGATGTAATGGTAAGGGTGGATAGTTAAGCATCGGTGTGGGTGTAAAAAGAGAAGGTGGTTGTGGGTAAGTTGGTTAAGAATAAATACGGGCGAGTACGAGATTGGTTATCTTGATATCTCATCCATCATAATTAATATTTATCCGTACCATATACCGATATATCTAGAGGACCGTGAATATCAATGAATATCTAAATTCATTTAAGTTGTAAACCCAAATGACATAGATAACCTCAAATCTACATGGTCGTCTTTATATGACATACGAGGCAGCGGCAGGTTCAGAGTCAAAGTTCAGTGGAGTCGCCCGCCACAAAAATATAGTAACCCTAAAATATTTTCGGGTTAGACGGGTAACTAGGTCAAATTTCCGGGTTGGACGGGTAATTAGGTTAAAAATTAATTTTTTTTAATCAAAACTTCGTGTTTTTTTAAATTTTTATTTTTTTATTATTTTATTTTATTTTTGAAATTTGAGTGGTGACCCCAGGTCCCAGGTGCGGCTACACATATACACAAATGGGTCACCCGACCCGCTAAAAAAAATATTACGGTGGAATTTTTTTAAGGTACACATTTTATATGTGTACCGACCCTCTTATTTTTATATATTGGTTCCTACTGACCCGTATTGAATTGTAATATATAAAATTAAGCATAATAATTGTAAAATATGACAAATTTCCGATCCGTATCATTAAATTTCTAAAGCCGCCCCTGCCCGGGTCACGTGGATCAGCCTTTGATACCAGGTACATTTAATCGATAAGATAACTCGAAAGTTGTCATCTCCATACCAGCCGTCCCGTTTGAGGAACCGTATTATGATATATTCTATACGATATTATGTTTATTTTAGGTCATTTTTCTTAATTACGTCGTATTTTATATTATAATGCTTAATTTCCTTCTCCCTATTCAATTTTCAGTTAACAAGGTTCAATTTCTGCACTTATTTCAAAAAAGAAGGAACAAGCAGGGACTTGAAAACACCAACAAAAAAAAGAACCAAAAATAAATATATAAATAAAAATACATGGATTATTTTGAGAACTGAATACATGGATTATTGACGGGTGAAAATACATGGCATGCTGCACTTTATTCTATTATAAAAATAAAGAAAGATAAAAAAAAAAAACCACACACATACAAACACTTTCTAATTAAACCAGAAGAAGCTTTACTGATCCAGCACATTTTAGTTGCATGGTGGTGACATGCATGCCCTTTACCGTACCAATAGTCCTCCTCCTAACGACTATAGGGTGGTGGTGGTGGTGGAGTCGGTGGCTTAAATGGTGGTCGCCTGAAAATTCTTGGTGGTAAAATTGGTTGCGTCCGTGGTGGAGGTGGTTTTATAGGTGGTCTGACTATGATCGGAGGCAATTTTGGAGTTGGTGGAGGCGGCGAGGGCTTTAGAGGTGGTTTGAATATGATTGGAGCCAATTTTGGTGGTGGTGGAGGAGAGGGTATAGGGTGTCTGAATATGATTGGTGGTGGAGGCGAGTATATAGGGTCTATGAATATAGGTGGCGGAGGTGAGGATATGATTGGAGGCGATGTTGGTGTTGGTGGCGGAGGCGTGGGTGGTTTAGGATGTATGAATATGAATGGAGGCGGCGGGGGTCTTAGAGGCCGTTTGCCTATGATTGGAGGGGGCGGCGATGATTTGTAATGGCCGTCTTCAGTTGGATAATCAGCATTTGTCGGAGTGGTAATCAGTGCCACCGCCGCAAGAAGCAGAGCAACCAAGTATGCCGGAGACATATTTGTGTTGTCAAAAATGTCAATTTTTATTTTGTAGCTTTGATTTTGGGGACATTTATAGTGGTTTTTGTATGATGTGAAAACACAAAAGTCACATGAGAATTTAATTTTGTACTGTTACATGAAAACAAATTGTAAGAGAACGTGGATGTCCTCTTTAATTTCATTTCAAAATAGTTAGGTATCAAGTATTGACAAAGATATCATCAAAAAAAAAAAAAAGTATTGACAAAGATGGAGTAGTATACTAGAACGGAAATTTTATGCTGGTCCTGGACCAAGTATGACTTGGTGATCCAGGACCAATAGAAATTCAGAAAATACACACATGACCCACCGTGTAAAATATAAATACTATGTTCTTACAAGTTTGCCCCTCTTTTAAGAAATTTTATTGGAGGACAAGTATGACATGGTGGTCATGGACCAACATAAAACTACTGATACTAGAAAATCACTTTTGGGCAGGGTGTGGATCTACATGTGTAAGGCGGGGTTATGTGACGACACTGAATTCCAGAAAAAAAAGAATATTAAAACGATATAGTTTTGTTGTTGAAAATGTAATTTTATTATTAAAAATTATAGTTTTAAACTTCGGTTACCGCATAGAAAAACATTTATATATGAAAAATATAATTTTAGACTTCGATGACACTACTGAAATAAATTTCTGAATCCTCTAAGACTATATTATTATATAATTATTGAGTGACAACTATTGAGTCATCTTATCGTGTTTTACCATCTTACCTAGGCGAAGAAGCACTCACATTATTAAAATTTGACTTATTATGGTTGAATCAAAAGAATCGATAGTAAGATTTGAACATGATACAACAAAAAACTAGGAAAATATTATAATTTTAAACTTTTTATAAGACGAGATGTCCAGTCATGTTGATGATAGAGACTTACATTTGGACTAACTTAAGACATAGATCAAAGGGATCATATTGCAATCAAGCCCGCCTCAACTAGTCGAGGTTACGTATTAAGATGGATTCTTCAGATTGCAAAGATGGTTTTTCTCGGTTATGGGGCCAAGTGAATGCCATCCCGAGTTATTTGATGAGTGGGTTGGCCAGCATAATGATGAAGATAATAAGTTTAGATCGATATTATGATGTCACGTGGATGTGTGAGGTTTTCCCTCGTCAGTGTATCAGTCATTAATGTTTGTACAATATTCTACACTCCGCGAAACATGTTTTATCGAATTTAGTCGTTTAATCATCTCGAATGTCCGTACGTTAAAACACTTGCATTAGTAGTGTAAATTAATACTCCCTCCGTTTCTAAATATCTGAAGCAGTTACCAAAACACGAGTCTTCTTTTTAAATATGTAAAATCTCTCACCTCTTTGTAAGGGTATTTTAGTTTTTTTGAAATTTGTTTTCCTTTTTCCTTTTATTTTTAGGTTTTCTTTTCCCTCAAGGTTTTGAAAACCGACTCATGGTGATAAAAGGCTATAAATAGGACCCTAGATAGCCCTAGACATCATAAAATCGCATTGTTTGAAGTTCTGTGATCAGTCGGCACGCTGAACCGAGAACACTCCTCGGTAAAGCGACCCAGTGGTGCCCGTAGCGTGTCCGGGGCGGCCCAGGGCGTGTCCCGGACACCAGGACGTGTCTGCAGCGTGTCTCAGATCAGCAGGCCCGAACCGAGCACTCTCCTCGGTTAAGCGACCCAGTTTTGGACTTCAGGCTCAATTTTGATCGTTCTAGTACGTGTTTGCAGATCAGAGTGCTAGTTTCGAAGAGATTTCAAGTCCAGGAGCAGTTTCGAATATTGTTTCATCTCAAGAAGGTATTAATCATGAAACCTTAGTTTTATTCGTAGTTTTACTCTTGGATTTGTTAGAATTCGTAGTTTTAATGGTAGGGTTTATTCGGGTTTCGTAGATTCGCAAGGGTTTGAAGTTTGACCATAGTTTGATCGTTGTTTGGCTTGTTTTCGTTACGTTTATGAGGTAAGGAGTTTTTCTTATCAAACCCGAATAAACCCTACCATTAAAACTACGAATTCTAACAAATCCAAGAGTAAAACTACGAATACCTGTTTGGCTTTAAAGATTATGTTTTTAATATGTTTAAATACTGTATTTTGTAAATTGGTACAGCTGGACATGTTATGTGTTTTAGGACAAGATGCCGGACTAGTCTTAGAAGCGAGAAAGTGAATCAGGATTTCGGCTCATTGAACCGAGGGCATCTCTCGGTTAAGCATCCCAGGAAAGTCTCAGATTGGCTTTCTGGTTGTTCTGTGAGGTCAGCAGCGCTTTCAGAATGTTATCTAGGTTTCTGGATGATTTTCTAGGCTCTGTTTTCATATATAGTGGAGATAGGTTGGTAGTATGGTGTGGTTATGGACTTTTCATGTTTCCCATAGGCTAGACATGGATTTTTCTTTGTATAGACTTATGTGATTTACATGCTTCTATTTGATTTACATGTTATCGAATCTACTTACCAAGGTATTCGTTAATAAGCACGAATAGACGGGGCACCTTGGGCACAGTTAAGACCCATGTCGGAGAGTGTGACTAGCTATATTAGCCAAGCCGTTCTTAAGGCGGTGTGCTTATAAGTGTACCTTGGGCATCAACAAGTCCCATGTTGGAGGTGTAGTTAGTTGTGCTAGTCGAGCTGTATCCTGCGCCTTAAAGCTAGTAGACAAGAGTCACGGATAGGAACAGACAAGGACATGAATATGTTAAGAAAGTGAGTAAATATAATTGAACATGTATGTGCAAGATAAACGGATATAGTAAAATAGGCATGTTTTCTTATGCATTATGTACTACAAAGTGGTTTTTCCCTTATGTTAAAAGCATGGTTCTAAATTGTTTGTGAAAGCGGGTAAAGTAGATTCATGTCGTGTCTTCCGGCTTATGACAACCATGAATCTCACTTTTGATCTTCTTTCTCCTTACTAAGCTTATGCATGAGCTTACTCCTCTTTTGGAATAAGAAGATATGCAGGTTGGTGATGTTTCTGAGGAAGAGTTCGAAGATCAGGCTTAGGATTGGAGCTTATGGAGTTTATGATCTAGTTTATTGTTTTAATACCTATTGAATAAGGCATTGTTGCCAGTTGTTACGGTCGTTCCTTTCTTTTTAGACATGGATGTTCATTTGGGATGCTACCATTTATTTCAGTTATTTATGATATAGTTTGACAGCAGTTACTTTCTAGTTGGGTTGTTTATGCAAGACCCAGAGGGTCTTAATCCCAAGTCTTTGGTTGTTGTTACTTCTGCATTTATTGTTAATTACTCTGATATGATGTAAGGCTTACGTGAGGTTTAGGGTTTTCTCTAAATGTCACGTGCCGAACGTCCCATTTTCCGGATAAGGACTCGGTGTCCGGGACGGGGCGTTACAAAATAAGAGTAGAGTAGGAAAATGAGCAAATATATGCTGTTTTGGAAAATGTTCTGTATCAGATAAAACAGAACAAATCTTTTTGACAACTGCATCAGTTATTTTAGATCGGAGGGAGCATGAATCACTCAAATAAAGATTCAAATCCATAAAATACTGTATGCAGTACGTAGAATTTTGCATTTCTTTTATGCTCACAGTATATGTTATATAAAGATAATGCATTTCACTATATATAAAGATGGTGTAAATATACTACTCCGTCCCACAAAAAATATCCATTTTTTGAAAATTAATTGTCTCATAAAAAATGTTTATTTAGAAAATCAATTCATTTTTTCCAAACATACCCTATCATGCATTTAATAGTTTATACTATTTTCATATACCAAAACAAGTATTTATTATGAAATCGGGGTATATATTTCCATTAGTATTTTAAAATACAACACATTAATTATTTTCTTAATCTGTATGCACCACAAAAAATGAACACTTTTTGTGAGACGGAGATACTAGAAAAAGATGTTTCAATTACTCCCTCCGTTCCTTATTATATGTCGCATTTGTGAAAAACACACAAATTAAGAAAATGAGTAATTGCATTGACTTTCATTATAAAATAAAAAAAATCTTGAAAAGTGTAGAGGGTGTATTGAATATGAAAGATTGATTGATTGAATGAGCCTAGTGATTGAGGATAACCCGAATGTCTCCACGTGGCACATATCCCGTGGATGAATTAGTAAATCAGATCAAGGATATATTTAAGCCGAGGAAGTTATCGACCGAGGCGGAGTCCTCTTGGTCAAACGACCTGGGCAGGTCCCCGTTACTTAGAGGACTTGATCAAGACGACCAGGGCAGGCCCCTATTGGTCAGACGATCAGGGTAAGCCCCTAATCAGGTAAAGAACATACCAAAAATATGTGCAAAGAACAGTTATGTGTAGACGTGAGACGTGGGTAGATTGTATAACTGCCCACTAACTCCACCTCAATGCATAACTGCTTGAACTACGGTTGGGCTTGATTCCAAATATATATTTGGATACGTAGGCAGCTTATTCCTTAAGTTTAGTCCATAACAAAAACTACTCTATATTCAATCCTAGATCAAAAGAGGCCTTAAAGCTTTTATACATTTCAGTTTGAGTTCGATCATTGGCACTAGAAGGAGGGCCTACTTTTTGTATCTAGCGGCAGATCAACGGAGTAGTTGACATGAAATCTAAAAAAAATCAACAAGGGAAAGATCCGGCAGGTTCCTCACACGATCCAGATAATATGAATCATGATCAAGAACGTAATCTTGAAAAACAACCAGACGATCAGCCAAATACTCAAGACTTGGCGAAACAACTCTTGGTAGATGCTTTAAAGACAATGGGGGACGCTGATTTCCAGATTCTGTTTGAAAGTGTAAGAAAGGGAAAGAAGAAAGTAGGAAATCTTAGAGAAGAAGAACGACCATCATCAGAAGAAAAGGATGGCCACAAGGAAGTTGCGGAATCCAATTGTCGGATTATTAAAAGCAGAACTCGTCAAGCGAATGATGCAGCCAGAGCTGAATTAGATGCCATGTTGGAGGATGAGGAAGACGAGTTCAATTTAGCTTCACCATTTGCAGAGCACATTGATGCCTATCCTTGTCCCAGAGGATTTAAGATACCAAAGATTAGTCCCTATGATGGAACAAAAGACCCTTATAATCATATGCATCAATATATAGCACATATGCATTTGTACAATGCTCCAGAAGAAATGAAGTGCAAGGCCTTCCCAGCACTTTTATCTGGAAGGGCTAGAGACTGGTTTAACAAGTTACCACCCAGATCTATCACTAGTTTTACAGTTTTAACTAAGAAGTTTATGAGCATGTGATGACGGTCAAATTATACCCGTAAATGTCATCAACGTTGTCCTTAAATCGAGCTTAATAATATGTATTTTATATTAAATCACATGTTTATATTGATTATTTAATGTTATGTGATTTATAAGATATAATTTGGTATTTATCTGTTTATATTATTTAAATATGATTTACTGTGCAATAAATATTGATTTTATAGATTGTGATGAATCGGAAGATATCTATTATCAGAGGAAGTAAATCTTAAGAGAAATCAAGGCAGAGTCGGATTGCATTAAAGATAAATACCGGAGCAGCACGAAAAGTGGAGTAAGGAACAAGAAAAGCCAGCGAGCCAATCAGAAAGCAGTGAGCTCGCTGGGAGCGAGGTCGGCAAATCTGGGAGATCGGCTGGGAGTTATCTCTACGCGTTTTAGGGTTTTCAAATATATCTTTATGTCGGTCTAAGTCTCTATATAAAGGAGCAGCCACGAATTTTATTAGACACGACTCTAGAAACACAATACTACAATACTTTTAGTTTATCAATATAGTTTTTCTTATTTTATATTATGTTTCTTCATCACGGAGGCGATGGATTCATCGATTAGAGATTGCATTGAAGGATCGGAGGACCCTCCGTCTACGAGGGTAATGCCTATCCAAATATTTCGTTTTTATTCGTAGATTTATTTTATTTCGTTATGGAGTAGTCGTTTGTGCATTGATTTCGTGATGTAGTTAATTAACTAACCCATATTCATGTAAATCTAAGCCGTACGAAGGCGTTTTACGAGAAAATTCTAGAGTCACCGGTCTAGATCTACCATGGTCTATATGGTTAGATCTAGCCATCAAGATTCTAGTAATTTTCGTGAGCGATTTCGCCACGTCGTGCTTTTGTTTTTCATATACACATGTAATAGATCTGGCCAATTCGTTGCATCGTTCTCGTAAATTAATATGATATATTGTGAAAATTGCCATGTTAAATACGACATAAGTTAGCCGATCGTTTAGGAGGTGTGCCAACCCGTCCACGGTGGTTTCCTAGACGAGGTGATGATTTTAGATCGGCATCCCTAGTTTGGTATAGCATGCTTGTTATATGATGTTCTATCCTGTCCAAGGAAGGATTCGTAATTAAGCATAAAGATCTTCTATCCGTTCACGATTTAGATCCAGTTTAAGGGGTGACTCCCGTAGCCAGAATATAATCAATCTTAATGTCTTTTCTATCTCGGTTTAGATATACATATATGGGGGAGTAATTACTACTAGCGTAATCAGTACCGTTTGTTAGAGTCTTATTAAAACCATAAAAATAAGTGTTTAGTGTCTTGTGTCGTATTGTTAGTCTTTGTGTTTTCTATCGTGTCAACCTTCATCTCTACGTTATAGTTGGTCGTAGACCGCCCTTTAATCTATTTTTAGTTTAATAACGTTGTACTTGATTAAGACGAGTCTCTGTGGGATCGACCTCGACTATATCTAGCTATACTACGATTGAACCTAATTCTCTTGCTAGTTGGTTATTTAGGTATCGAGTTATTTTTATAACTTGACCGTTACCAAGTTTTGGCGCCGTTGCCGGGGACTCGTGTCATTAAATTAATTATAGCTTATTTTATTAAAAGTAGATTCATAAATAGTGTAAATAGTGTCTGTTTAATTAGTTTTTATAACATAGAATTAACCTGTAAGAGTCGTAAAACAAATCAAGTGATTCCCGAGAATCAAGCAGGCTCATTGGCAAATGCGAGCGATTCATTGAGAGAGCGACCTTTTTTTAGGCGATTTTGTTCTGTTTTGTTTTACACATTTTGTGCTTTGTGTTTTTGTATTTTTCGTATTTTTAGAGTCTGTTTTAGTTTAGTTTTTATTTATTGAGTCTAGTTAAAGGATTAGCCTTTAAAGTTTCTAATTGTTTATTGTTTTTGTTATTTTTATTTTTGTCTATTTTAGAGTCCCGCCAAATGCAGTAGCCTTGGCGTATTTTAATTGTTTATTGTTGTTTTTGTCTTGCAAAAAAAAAAAAAAAAAAACAAGCTACCCGGATTTCTAAGGATCCAAACGAAGAGCAAGGTGAGGAAAAATCTGAAGGAGCACATCAATCTGACTCAGACATGGAAGCATTACTGAATAACGCCAGCCGGGTAAATGGAAATAATTTTAATAATGCAAATTTTGTTAACCAAGCTGTGGCTGCATGGGAAAGACGTACTTTGCAAAGCTATGCAACGCCTACCATTGAACAATTCATTCCTGCTATCGTAGTGCCTGAAAATGCTGCTGAAGTTTATCACCCGAAACCTAATGTCATTCAAATGGTGGCAAACTATTCCACTTTTCATGGTATCCTGAATGAAGATCCTGGCATTCACGTGATGAATTTCTTAGAGATCGTTAGTACCGTGAAGCCAGAACTAGTTCCTGAGGATAACATTAAGCTGAAACTTTTCCCTTTCACTTTGAAAGATAAAGCTAAGCAATGGCTTTTCTCTTTAGAGGCTAGATCAATCACGACCTGGGAAAAACTGCTACAAAAGTTCATGAATAAGTACTTCCCTATAGGAAAGACCTTTAAGTTATGCCAGGATATCTTGGGGTTCAAGCAGCAACCTGGGGAGAATTTTGATCAAGCTTGGGAACGTTTTAAGGAGTCCATGAGGAAGTGCCCTCATCATGATATCCCTCTATGGATTTTAATGCAAACCTTTTACCATGGATTGAGAGATACGGAGAAGATAAGAGTAGGTTCCTCCAGCAATGGAGCGTTTGTTCTTTTATCTCCTGAGGAGGCACAAGGAAAGATGGAGCAAATAGAAATGAATAGCCAATGGGGAGGTGGTGAAATAGCAACTGTGAAGATGGTCGATAATTTATTTGAGGAGGATGTATCGCATAAGATCCTTGATGGGAACCAACTTTACTGTACATTTATGTACGGTTTAACCCACGGTTATCACATTTCTAGCATATTTTTGGGTGGTTTAGGCCTTTTTGTAGAGCTTTATCGTGAGAATAATGTACGGGGAGTGAAAATGACAAATAGTCGGAAGGCCCCTCTTTTTATCGATATTTGGCCCTACTCCGGACACTTTTACCCCCGGGATATCGTCTGGTATGTTCTTTGCACAATATTTCAGGGTTTAGGTGATCCGGGGACCAGGAAGGTGATATTTGGTGATGAGAATGATCAAGGGGAGGAGAAAAGTGAAGAAAAGAGAAACTGGAGTTCGGGACTCAACCCCTCAATCCCCTTCAGATGCAGATTCAACCAGTATGGAGGCATTTTCAGGATCTGACTTCTTCATTAAAGTTGTAGATAATTTCAATATATTTCCAATGCAATTTGAATCACCTCAATCGGAGCTTGGACGAAGAAGTTATGAAGGTTTTACTGCAGAGCTGTCGGAAACGGAGCGAGCTGAAGGCAGAAGTTGGAAAATGAATACAGAGAATTATCCGTACGGACCATGGCCCATCCGTACGGAAAAGAACCTGAACTGTCCGTACGGACACATTCCCAATCCGTACGGATAGCCTAAATTCACCCTAAAGTATAAATAGCAGCTCAAACGATTTCATACGGGAGTTTTTTGACGATTTGGAACACCTTAGGCCGTTTTGGGGCGATCTCCCTCATACGGAAGCATACGATTAAGTGCCATATACCGTTTCGATCGTCTTTCAATTTCTTACAACACTATCTACACCACAACATTAGATTTTTACAGTTTTATTGTCAGAAATTGATTCTTTGGCTACGGTTTTGTTTGGATCATTAATTCTTCAATAAGTTCGGTATGAATTCTTATTTCTTTATCGTTCTTGTAATGATTTCTCTTATTGTTCCTCGCTTTAATCATATTATGAGTAGCTAAGTTCCTTGTATGGCCGAATTATGTGAAGGCGGGTAAACGCTCTCAGGGGGATGAACTCGGGGGGTAGTTTAGCGCGTAGTTAAACGTTTTAACGGGTAATTTGCATCACGAAACTTGCTTAAACAAAAAAAAATGAATTATCTTGACAACCTAGTTCGTTATCTCACACACCAAAGCTTATAAATGTATGTTGCGTCTAGGTGTGGGAACCGGGGTTTCGGGACCGTAGAAGTTAAGGCTTAAAAGGTAGTTTGACACCTACCTGTGTTCTAGGTTGACACCCTAGGCGTTGAGTTCTTTTCTGATACGGGGTTTTCAACCTTAGGCTTTACTCGTTGGACATTTAAGATAGGAAACTCCCCCGAGATAGTCGTTTTGAGAGTAAATTAGCTCCCTGGATCATAGTTTGACCATACCTCCGTTAAACGTAAAAGAAACCGATTAGTATAATCATTAATTTACTCATTAGTGTAAACTTTTCACCAACTTGGTTGACCTGAACTGAGTTCTAAGTCAATAGTGGTATTCAAAACCAATCCTCGTGGGTTCGACCTCGGACTCCTAAGCACTACCTACGATCGACCCGGTTCACTGCCAGTTAGAAAGTAGATTTTGCCACGGTTTTGAGTTTTTACTTGCATAACCGAGTTGCAAAAATTCTCTTATCAAGTTGGCGCCGTTGCCGGGGATTGGCAATATTTTGATATCACAATAGTTGACCGAAAGCTTGGGCTTAGGTCGTTTTTACGTTTTCTTGTTGTTTCATTGTTGTTTTGCAGTGTATGAACACAAGAAGGTCTCGACAACAACCTCTTGAGCCATACCAACCAGAGATAGAATCGTTCGCCAGACAGAGGAACGGTTTAAGAAGAAGACTACAATTTGATCCTACTCCGGAAATTGTGGACGGACACGAAACGTCAGACTTCTCTTCAGAGGAAGAAGAAATGACAACCAACGGTAGGGATCAGTTGAATGGTGATGGGACGTCTCAAATGGGGGGTTTGGGTACTCTAAATAACCCACCTCCACGCGAGAGGAATCCCCTGGACCCTCCTATGGTTGCAGGGCGAGATGGAAGGAATTTATTTGACCCCGCTCTAGAAAGGGAGATGGAAGAAAGCAGACAGGACCAACAAAATGATGTGTTAAATGGTCGATTAAAGAATGACCACTGGTCGAGGACAATTTGCAATTGCAAATGTATCGATTGATTCAACAACATGCGGCGCATTCAAACTTTCGCAGCGAATCGAACAACCAGATCAAGAATGCAGAACAACCCACAGGCAAATCAGGGGTTTGTATCAGCAAGGGATTACGTGGTTACCCCGTATCAAGGGACCGGACATAATCCGATCAGAATCCCAGCCGTCCATGCCAACAACATGGAACCGAAGCATAATGTCATCAACCTGATCAGCGAGAATGCAGTTTTCTACGGGCAGCGGAATGAGGACCCGAATGAATTCCTAGACAACTATCTGCAGATAATCTCGACATTGAAGTACAAAGGAGTGAGCGAGGAGGCGCTCAAGTTGATGATGTTCCAGTTTGCATTAAGGGGAGCCGCAAGAACATGGTTCAACACCTTCCCTAACGCCTCATTATCTACATGGGCCGAAGTGGCCGATGTGTTTCTGGAGAAATATTTTCCACCAGCAAAGATTGAGGATTTAAAGCGGGAAATACACAATTTTAGTGGGCGAAAGGGGGAAACCATGAAAGAAACAATTGAAAGGTTTAGGGCATTGCTAAAGAAGTGCCCTCCACACAATTTGAGCACAGTCGAGCAGGTGGTAAAGATTTATAGAGCCTTGAATAAGTCAGACAGGAATCTCTTAGATGCAACTAGTGGAAACGGTTTGACGAGGATTGATCCCGAGCTAGCAATGCAGCATATTAATGATGCTATCGAGAGGGATGATGAATGGGTTTCCAGTACTGGGACAGAGAACCTGATAGAGCCACAACAAACTGTTAAGGCTCTTGAGGAGCAGTTGGATAAAGAGACGGCCGCACATAATGAGTTGTTGGCACTTCAGACAGAAATGAAGAAACTGAAAGAGGCACAACAAGTGTGTCAGTTGTGTGGCGGTAATCACTCGGCTCAGTTCTGTACGAGCCCGAGCAGAACGGTTTATCCTCAGCAAGTACCACAACAGATACCACAGCCGACCCAACAACAACCTGTAGCAAATGTATCTCAGCAGCAACCAGTGGCAGTTATGGAAGATCTCGTTGCAGCGCTCAACAGATTGGGGACAGGGAGTTCAAATAGCGGTAATCAGCAGGTTTTCGGGAGGAACCCGCAATTTGGTAAGCAACAAAATTCTGGGGTACAATGGAACCATAATAATCCATGGGTAACAACCCAAATTGGCAAGCTCCACCGAACTACCAAGATTACGAGCCAACGATGGGTTGTGGCATGGAAGAAGATTTCCAACAGAACAATGTGAACTATGTCGGAAATAATTCTGGGGGAAATTGGAATCAAGGCAATAACAGTCAGGGAAGCTAGAACAACAACAATTCTGGGAACAATCTGAGGAACCAGAATTCGGGGAATAATTGGAACAATAACCAGCAAGGCCAGAACTGGAACCAAGGAAACCAGCAAGGAAATCAGAGTGACCAGGGAAATTGGGACCGAGGCAACAACCAGAACAATCAGTGGTCCCGGCAAAATTCCAACAATCAGGGCCAAGGCAACCGCGGTTGGAATCAGAATCGCGATCAAGGGAATTCTCAAAATTCCCAAGGAAATTTGAGAGAGAATAACCAAGGTAGTTGGAATCGACAAAATCAAAATTCCAACAACCAAGGTTACGAAAATTAGAATCAAGGTTCAGGGAACCAAAGTTGGGGCCAGAATCGACAAGGCCAGTGGGGTAACAATCAGAACCGGGGTTTCGGGACCGTAGACGTTTTGGCTTAAAGGTAGTTTGACACCTACCTGTGCATTAGATTGACACTCCAGTCATTAAGTCCATTCCAATACAAGGTTTTTATCGCTTAGACAAGGAAGGTAGAGCACACTCCCAGGGTAGTTTGTTTGAGGGTAGAGTAATCCGCTGGATCGTAGTTCGGCTGTACCTCTTTTAATCGTTAAGAAATCCGTTAGTATAATCTTTCTTTTATACAATAGTATAACACCCTATTTTCCTGGTTGACCTGAACTGAGTGATAAGTCAGCTGTGGTACTCAAAGCCAATCTCTGTGGGTTGACCTCGGACTCCTCAATCACTACCTACAATCGACCCGGTCCACTGCCGGTTAGAAAGTAGATTTTGCTAAGGTTTCGAGTTTTTACTTGATTAACCGGATTGCAAAAATCCTCTTATCAATCCTACATACTCTATTGATTATAATTGATAAGGTGGATGGTATGCATGAAAGGATTGTACGAGTGGAGACTGAAAAGGGACGAAAACGATTAATCAACTAGAGAATGCTGGTACTAAAGATGCCAATTACATTGGGAGACATGGTAATCAATATGACAGTTACAAACCAAATCATGACCAACCTGAATTCTAATGGAGTGATCCAAATGAAGGGGTAAAACCACACAACACTTATGTACCCCAGCAAGCTCAAACTTACGGTTGGGAAGTTGCACTTGAAAAGATGAGTAACACAATGTCTGACACTGTGAATCAATTACCAAATTCCATTACTGACTTGGCTACAAACTTTCACCAATACTGTCAAAGTAATGATGCCAAAGTCACCAACCAAGAAGCCTTAGTCCAGAATATCTCTCATCAAATAGGACAATTAGCTGAACAACTGTCAACTAGACCTCCTGGGGGATTCCCCAGCAACACTGATAGGAACCCTAGGGATGTGAATGCGATAATGACTAGAATTGGAAAGGAGCTTACTCCACCAATCCCAAAGAACATGGAAAATGTAGAGGATGTTAGGGATGAGGAGAGAGAGCCCGATGAGGCATTTACACCCTCTGGAACTGAACAAACCTGCTTAGAAAAGCCCCCCGATGAGCAATTATCCTCCATCTCTACCATTTTAAGGAATAGTGATTGCGCCGAAATTTCTTCACGAAGTGAGGTTGTTAAGGCTGAGAAGCAACAACCATGGTTTAAATATTATGTGAATTATTTATCCGGGAGATATTTGCCACCAGACTTGAACCAACAGCAAAAGAAGAAGTTCTTTGTGAACCTTAAACACTATTATTATGATGAACCCTATCTTTTTAAGCGTTGCTCAGACAATATCTTTAGAAGATGTGTTCCTGAGAGTGAATTCCCCGATATAATTAAACATTGCCATACTTGTGAAGCAGGAGGACACTATGGAGGGGACAAGACTGCTGCTAAAGTTCTCCAATGTGGTTTCTACTGGCCAAATCTTTACAAAACTGCACACGAATATGCTAGATCCTATCATTCATGCCAAATGACGGGCAATATCTCGAAGAGAAATGAAATGCCACTGAGGAGTATCCTAGAACCAGAAATCTTTGATGTATGGGGTATTGATTTTGTGGGACCTTTCACTTCGTCTGTTTCAAACCGTTATATTTTGGTGGCAGTCGACTATGTGTCCAAATGGGTCGAGGCAATTGCTTCGCCTACTAATGATTCAAAGGTTGTACTGCGGTGCTTAAAGAAAAATATCTTCACCCGGTTTGGAATCCCTCGTGCCATAATTAGTGACAACGGAAGCCATTTCTGTAATAAGTTGTTTGAGAAGTTAATGGTCAAGTACGGGGTGAGACATAAGTTAGCTACCGCTTATCATCCCCAAACAAGTGGTCAAGTTGAGGTCACTAATCGAGAAATTAAGCGCATTCTAGAGAAAACTGTGAACCCGACACGGAAAGATTGGTCATTGAAGTTAGATAACGCTTTATGGGCTTATCGGACTGCGTATAAGACTGCCTTTGGTATGTCCCCGTACCAGATTTTTTATGGGAAAGCGTGTCATCTACCTGTTGAACTTGAGCACCGTGCCTTATGGGCTACTCGTATGTTGAATTTTGATGAAAGTTTAGCCGGAGAAAAGAGATTGTTGGAAATGACTCGCCTATAAGAGTTTCGCATTGAAGCTTACGAGAATGCTCGGATCTATAAAGAGCGCACTAAGAGATTTCATGATAAAAAGATCCTTGACCGCACCTTTAAGGTGGGTGATATGGTTCTTGTTTACAATTCGCGCTTGAAACTTTTCCCGGGAAAGCTAAAATCAAGATGGTTTGGTCCTTATAAAGTGAGTAAAGTATTTCCTTCCGGAGCTGTAGAGGTAAGTCACTTGGATGATCGAAAGCCTTTTGTGGTGAATGGCCACCGATTAAAGCATTACCTCGGGAATCAATTTGATAGGGAGGAAGAAGTATTTACTCTCGGCAATCCTAGTTACAACTAGATCATCGTGGAACTGAGTCGAGCTGACGACTATAACCTCAGAACTATTTCTTAAAAAACTATATTTTAGGTAATTTTAGTTTGTTTTTGTTTTTGCTTTTAATAAAGTAGCATGAGCCTATGAAGGTTTTTTTTATCTCGCCATGTTCCGATTCTAAGTTCGGAATAAACGAGGTTTTTTCCTTGATATCCGCCATGTGAGTTTTGTAGTTTTAACTCTTTTGTTTTCCTTGTCATTGGTTGTATGAAATAAAGTGGCTTAATTTGTTTTTGGATATTCTATATCTAATTACTACCACGTTATTTTATAACTTTCATTGACATGTTATTAACGGTTTCGTGGAGTTTCTGTTTGGTTTGCTTAAACGGGTTTTCGTTTGCTTCTCCACGACGTGCTTGAACTACTACTATATTCTGCATCTACCCTGAGAGCCGTTTCCAGAGCTAAGTATTTTTCTTAAATTCTCCTTTTTCTTTGTCATTGGGGACAATGCCAAGTTTAAGTGGGGGGTAGGAGACTTAGCTATGATGTGTTATAATTGAAAATTGAATGAAACGGTGAAAAATGAAAAAATTGAACAAATGCCAAATTAAGTATCTCGTACCCTTAGAATTGTGAGTTCTTAAACATGGAATTAGTAGGGAAGGAACCAAGTTGCATGAGCACATGATCATTTCATACTTATGTGAATGTAAATTTAAGGATATTCATGCCGACTGTTGCAAGTAGTTGTTTATTATTCGATTACTCAAATTGTGGATCGATGTTTACCGCACGAATTATAATAACTAGAAGAATTATGTGTACATTGCGTAGATGATTGGTTATGTAGACTTAGTGTCGATATTTATCTGCTGATGTATTCCTATCTTCTGGCCATCAAAGCGGAGTAATAAGCTTGAGAATTATCTGTGTTTTGACAATGCGTTAAACACTGGGGTTGTAGTAACATTACCAAAGTTAGCCCCGCGCTTGTGGTAATATTCAATACAATTGACTAATCTGTGTGAGGAGGATTCTTTCAATGCATACTTTACCTTTAAAGAAATTTTCTTTCTTGAGAGGTGTTAATGCTTGAAATTATGAAAATGCGAGAAATTCAACTTTTTAAGAGGCTTTGAGTATTTCTCGGTCTCCGAGTCCAAAAACCTTCTGGATAACGCTCTTGCTTATTGCACCATGTCTTTAGCCATTGCGAGGCTTAAGAAGTGGGAATGCTGATGTTGGTGGGTTAATACTGCGAAGTTAGCATAAACTTTAATCTTGCCACGAATATATAAAACTGAATGCACATGCACACATCACTTCGATTCATAGCGAGTAGTGAATAATGGATACCTTATGAGCATGAATGGTATGAGTTGACTCGAGTTTCTTGCGTAAGTATGATTTGACCATGGAAAATGTTGTCTTGGGAATGACTTATTGATGCTTTGTTCGGGACGATCAAAGTCTAAGTGGGGGGTAGTTGATGACGGTCAGATTATACTCGTAAATGTCATCAACGTTGTCCTTAAATCGAGCTTAATAATATGTATTTTATATTAAATCACATGTTTATATTGATTATTTAATGTTATGTGATTTATAAGATATAATTTGGTATTTATCTGTTTATATTATTTAAATATGATTTACTGTGCGATAAATATTGATTTTATAGATTGTGATGAATCGGAAGATATCTATTATCAGAGGAAGTAAATCTCAAGAGAAATCAAGGCAGAGTCGGATTGCATTAAAGATAAATACCGGAGCAGCACGAAAAGTGGAGTAAGGAACAAGAAAAGCCAGCGAGCCAATCAAAAAGCAGTGAGCTCGCTGGCAGCTGATGGCAGTTAAAATATACCTATTTATGTCATCAATTATAACCTTAAATCGGAGTTAATTATATATATTTCATATTTAATCACGTGTTTATATTTATTATTTAATGATAAGTGATTATTAATATGATAATTGGTATTTAGCTGTTTTTATTATAAAAGAGCAATTAATTGTGTGATAAATGCTGATTTTGCAGATCATGATAAATCGGGAAGATAATTATCATACAATCGGGAGATCTCAAGATAAAAGAGAAGAAAATCGGAGCATTAAAGAAAAGATAAATCAGATCAATTCAAAAGCATGGAGTGGGGAACAAGTCAGACGAAGCAAAATTGAAAACGCGTAAAGAAGGAGGCTCGGTCGACCGAGCCATGCCATTCGGTCGACCGAGCGTGTACGTTCGGTCATCCGAGCCTGATGTGATAAATGCATGTCAATCTTCTGGATTCTCCCTATGTCGGCTACAACTCCTATTTAAACAGCAGCTACGGAATTGAGAAAACACACCACTACAACACAAAACAATTCATACAATTTTAGCTTTTAAGTTCTAGTTTTATTTTTTCTTTATGTTCGTACATTGTGGATTCATCGGATTCTCCGATTAGGGAGCGCATTAAAGAGTGGGAGTCACTCTCGTCTTCGAGGGTATGACTATTCAATTATGCAATCTTTATTCGTAGATCTGTTATATTTTATTATGGAGTAATTTTATCTGTATTGATTGCGTGATGTAGATTAATTTACGAACCCATGTGTTTAGGTTAGAAACGTTAAGAAGTAATCATGATTTGTTCCGACACAGAACTGTGTTCGGTCGACCTAGACGTGTCACTCGGTCGCCCGAGTGCTGTCGTTCGGTCGACCGAGTGTGGTAAGGTGTAGGGCAATATTATGATCGGCTTCGACTACGTCAGATTCTTTGATTTGGAATTAAAACGAGTAATTAAACCTGATCAACTTAATTATTTGTCATCATAATTTAACATGAAACCCAAAAAGTGATTGTTACTTAGGATATAGATTGAATCGGCATCTAAGAAGTACGCCTTACCCTAGGAATGTTGCTTAGATGAGGTTACGGTTTATACCGGCATCCCTAGTCTCGTAATTGTGTCAGAAGTTATATGAGATGGAGGCATTAAAAAGCGAAGTCACGTAATGGAGGCACGATGATTTAGAGGGCCTAATTGGAGCTAAATCTACCTTAGGGGATGACTCCCGTAGTCATAATAATAAATCTTTAACGTTTGTTTTGTCTCGTTATTATCCTAATCCACATGGGGGAGTTATAATCTACTAGCGTAATCAATACTATTTGTTTAGATAATATCAACCGTATTATCCGTGTTTCAGTAGTCTTTAGTTTGTCTTTGTGGTCTTTTGTGGCTTGTGGTTGTCACTATTTTATTTACTGCATTTAGTTGGTCGTAGACCGCCCTTTCAATTTAGTTCTAAAAGGATAAAGTTGTGTTTTATTTGTGCCGAGTCTCTGTGGGATCGACCTCGACTCTATCTGACTATACTACAATTGAACCTAGTTCTCTTGCTAGTGTGTTAGTAGGCATCGAGTTAATAATTTAACTTGACCTCCATCAAGTTTTTGGCGCCGTTGCCGGGGACTCGAGTCATTAAATTGAGATATAGCTTATTTTGTTAGAACTGGATTCGTGAATATTCTGTGAATAAGAGTCTGTATATTAAACAGTGTCATAAAAAAATTAATAAAAAAAAAAGTGTTCGGTCGACCGAACACTATCCCTCGGTCGACCGAGAATTAGTTTTCTTTTCTGTTTCTGATTCTGTCTTAGTTTTAAAACATTCTGCTTCTGTTTTATTTACGTTTTCTTTTCTCAAATTTATTTCGAGTCTGTTTTATTTAGTTAGTTAAAGGCCTAGCCTTTACTAGTGATTAATTGTTTTATTGTTGTTTATTATTTTATAGTACGCTACTCGGAAATCGAAGGAACCGCTTGAGCCTTATAATCTTGAGATAGAGAAATTTGCAAGAAGGAATAGGAAGTTAGCTAGGGAACTGGCTAAGCAAGGAGAAGAGGATCCAAATCTTGAGGAAAGCGAGCAAGGAGTGGAAAAAGGACATACAACCGATCATTCTGAGCATTCTGAATCTGAAACGGAAATGGAAGGAAATCCGGTCAATCCAAACCAGGTACCTAATCCTGTTATCAATAATGCCAATAATGTGAATGCAAATGCTAATAATGAGAACCAAACCCTAGTTCAAGGAGCGAGGCGTACTTTGCAAAGTTATGCAACGCCCACTATTGAACAATTCATTCCCGCTATCGTAGCACCGCAAGATTTCATGAAGTCTATCACCCTAGGCCTAATGTAATTCAAATGGTGACCAATTATTCTACTTTTCATGGAGTCCAAAACGAGGATCCTGGTGTTCACGTGACAAATTTCTTGGAAATCGTCAAGACAAAGTGAAACTGTAATTAATCCCGGAGGAACATTAAATCTTAAGCTCTTTCCTTTCACTTTGAAAGATAAAGCTAAGCAATGGCTTCTCTCTTTAGAATTTGGATCTATCACAACTTGGGAACAATTGTTGCAAAAATTCATGAATAAGTATTTTCCTTAGGAAAAACTTTTAAGTTACGCCAAGACATCCTAGGATTTGAGCAACAACACTGGGAGAGTTTTGATCAAGCTTGGGAGCGTTTTAAGGAAGCTATGAGGAAGTGTCCTCATCATGACATCTCTCTTTGGATTTTAATGCAAACTTTTACCATGGGTGAGAGAGACTGAGAAAATTAGAGTAGACGCCCAAAGCAATGGAGCGTTTGTTCTTTATCTCCGAGGAGGCACAAGAGGAAGATGGAGCAAATAGCGATGAATAGCCAATGGGGAGGCAATGACATAGCTTGTGAAGATGGCGATATATTTGATGATAGTGCATCTACCAAAATCTTAGAACAACTTTTCATTATCAATGATAAGGTAGATGGGATGCAAGAGAGGATGACAAGAGTAGAGAAAGGGTGGAATCGAGGTAGCACCTCAAAGTGAGAATGTTGGTCTTGAAGAAGCCAATTATGTCGGGGAGGGTGCTGGACCTAATCATAACCATCCTGGATTCCGATATAGTGACATAAATGCAGGAGAAAGGCCTAAACCGCCTACCCCTTATGTACCACAGCAGACTAAAACTTTTGGTTGGGAAGCTGCGATAGAAAAACTGAGTAATGTCGTCACTGACAATATGGGACAACTTTCAAAATCTATGGCTGAATTAGCCACTAACTTTAGCCAATATTGTCAGAAGACAGATGCCAAGGTAACCAATCAGGAAGCTCTAGTCCAAAATCTCACGCACCAAGTAGGACAACTAGCTGAGCAAGTCTCAACTAGACCTCCTGGAGGGTTGCCAAGCAACACTGAGAAGAACCCTAAGGATTTGAATGCGATCATGACAAGAAGTGGAAAGGAGGTAACTCCACCATCCTTGCAAGAGAAAGAAAAAGTCACAAAGAATAAGGATGGTGAGCCAAGCAATGAGACTAATACTTCCGAGACTTTGCCTGAGCAAAGAACGTATAAAGAACCTGCTGGCCCTAGAGTTGAACTTTACAACAATAAGTATCCAATTTTCACTGATGTCGATCCTTCAACTCTACCTTATCCTCCATCAAAGCCGAAGCCTAAGTTTGATAATAAGAGGTATAATAAGTTCGTGGATATGTTTAGTAAGTTACAAATCAATATACCCCTAGTTGAAGCACTAGCTGAAATGCCTGAGTACACCAAGTTTTTAAAAGACGCCGTCTCAACTAAAAGGAAACTTCTAGATTTAGAGACCATATGCCTTAATGAGGAGTGCTCAGCCATTCTTCAACATAAGTTACCCCCAAAATGCAAAGATCCGGGGAGCTTTCTCATTCCCTGCACCATAGGTAACGTATGTCTGAACAAAGCTTTGTGTGATCTAGGAGCAAGCGTGAACCTGATGCCACTATCTATTTTTCGGAAGCTAGGCATGAAAGATCTTAAGAAGACCTCAATCACGTTGCAATTAGCTGACCGTTCTGTCAAGGAACCGTGTGGAGTGGTTGAGGATGTGCTAGTAAGAGTTGAAAAGTTTGTATTTCCTGTCGACTTTGTGGTATTAGATATGGAAGCTAACTACGAGGTACCATTGATATTAGGAAGACCTTTCATGGCTACTAGTAGAACGCTAATTGATGTTTACAAAGGCGAGTTAGTGTTAAGAGTGAACGAAGAGAGAGTTGCATTCAATGTCTTCGACACTATGAAGCAACCTGATGATGGAGAGGATGCATGTTTCATGTTGGATTCCATTGATAGGATCGTTCAAGAATTTCAACAACATGAAAATATCAAGGATTTTTTAGATGCTGTCTTAGAAGAAGAAGATGAAGTCAAGTACGTGAGTAGTGAGGAGGAGAAGATGATATGGCCAGGATGTAGTAGAGGACCCCAAGACACTGTAGAGGAAGTAAGTCTTTGCGGAGATTGAAAGATTCTATCATAGACCAACGTGGCATAAGTACTTGAACTCAAACTCACAGTCAAAAGTTGAAGACATCTTTGGAAGAACCTCCGCAAATTTGACTTTAAAACCTCTTCCCGCGAATTTGAAGTATGTATTTCTTCAAGATGAGACCTTGCCATCGATCATATCTTCTTCCTTGACGGACCTACAAGAGGAGAAACTCATGAGAGTTTTGCGAGAGTATCATGGAGCATTTGGATGGACCATAGGCGACGTTAAGGGCATTAGTCCTAGCGTATGTATGCACAAAATCTCCGTGGACCCTGAAAAGAAAGCGGTTGCACAACCTCAGAGGCGTTTAACCCCAAAATTAAAGGGCGTGGTTAGGGATGAAGTTATAAAAATGCTAGAAATGGGAATTATATTTCCAATTGCTGATAGCGAATGGGTAAGCCCTATCCATGTAGTTCCCAAAAAGGGAGGATTGACGGTGCAAGCCAATGAGTTGAATGAGTTAATTCCTGTGAGGCTAATCACCGGTCATCGAGTATGCATAGACTTTAGGAAACTGAATGATGCGACTCGTAAGGACCATTTTCCTCTTCCCTTCATCGATCAAATGCTCGAGAGACTGAGCGGGCATGCTTTCTATTGTTTTCTTGACGGGTATTCGGGATACTATCAAATCCACATCTCGCCCGAAGATCGTGAGAAAACAACGTTTACATGCCCATATGGGACATTTGCGTATAATCGAATGCCATTTGGATTGTGTAACGCCCCCGCGACGTTTCAACGGTGTATGATGTCATTATTTGCGGATATGGTGGAAGATTTCTTGGAAATATTTATGGATGATTTCTCCGTGTTTGGAGACGATTTCGATTCATGTCTCACACATCTAGCACGAGTGTTGAAGAGATGTGAAGAGACGAATCTTGTGCTTAACTGGGAGAAATGTCATTTGATGGTTACGGAAGGTATAGTACTAGGCCACCGCATATCAAAAAACGGTATAGAGGTGGATAGAGCCAAAGTTGAGGTGATCGAGAAATTACCTCCACCTACTAATCTTAAAACTTTGCGAGGTTTTTTAGGCCACGCCGGATTTTATCGTAGGTTTATCAAGGACTTTTCCTTAATCTCTAGACCTCTTACCGAATTATTGGCCAAGGACGTACCATTCGTGTTTTCTAATGAGTGCATAAAAGCTTTCAACGAAATAAAAAGTAGATCGATTCTGCACCCGCTCGCCAGCACCGGATTGGGATCTTCCGTTTGAATTGATGTGTGATGCAAGTGATGCTGCTGTTGGCGCCGCTTTGGGTCAAAGAAAAGATAAGATCTTCAGACCTATTTATTATGCAAGCCGGACTTTGAATGCTGCCCAAAGAAATTACGCCACAACGGAGAAGGAACTTTTGGCCGTTATCTTTGCTTTTGACAAATTTAGATCTTACTTAGTGGGATCTAAAGTCACTGTGTGGACTGACCATGCGGCTCTTAAGTATCTCCTAGCAAAGCAAGATTCAAAGCCGAGACTATTGAGATGGATTCTCTCTTTGCAAGAATTTGACGTAGAAATCCGAGATAAGAAAGGAAGTGAGAACGTGGTGGCCGATCATTTATCGCGCTTACAATTAGAGGATGGTGAGGAATTACCTGAGATAGGAGAATCTTTTCCTGATGAACAACTTTTCTCCATCACCACCATCAGGGGACATGAAGATTGTGCTGCAGTTTCTTCGCGAATTGAGGTTGTGAAGGAGAAGAAGCAACCATGGTTTAGTTTGTTTGTCAATTATCTATCCGCAAAGTACCTGCCACCAAATCTCACTGTCCAAGAAAGGAGAAAGTTCTTTAAAGATCTTAGACACTACTATTGGGATGAGCCTTATTTGTTTAAGCTAGGATCTGATAATGTTTTTCGAAGGTGTGTGCCCGAAGAAGAGTATAATGATATCCTGAAGCATTGTCATTCCTATGAAGTTGGAGGACACTACGGGGGAGATAAAACTGTGGCCAAAGTCCTCCAATGCGGTTTTTATTGGCCGACATTGTTTAAGGATGCACACCAATATGCAAAGGCATGTCATGCTTGTCAAATGACAGGTAATATTTCAAGGAGGAATGAGATGCCACTCAAGAGCATCTTAGAAGTAGAACTTTTTGATGTTTGGGGAATAGATTTCGTTGGACCCTTCACGTCATCACTATCTAACCGATATATCTTAGTTGCTGTTGATTATGTATCCAAATGGGTTGAGGCCATTGATTCACCTACTAACGATGCTAGGGTTGTGGTTAGATTCTTGAAGAAGAACATTTTTACAAGGTTTGGGACGCCGAGGGCGATTATAAGCGACAATGGTAGTCACTTTTGTAATAAACCTTTTGAACGGCTGATGATTAAGTATGGGGTTCGACAAAAGCTAGCAACCACATATCACCCCCAGACTAGTGGCCAGGTAGAAGTCACCAATCGAGAGATAAAGCGTATCCTGGAGAAAACTGTTAATACAACTAGGAAGGATTGGTCGTTACGTTTAGACGACGCTTTATGGGCTTATAGGACTGCATATAAAACCTCGATTGGAATGTCACCATATAGGATTGTTTTTGGAAAGGCATGTCATCTACCTGTGGAACTGGAGCACCGGGCCATGTGGGCAACAAGGATGCTAAATTTTGATGAGACGTTGGCCGGTGAGAAAAGGATGTTAGAATTAACTCGCCTGGAGGAGTTTCGTTTAGAGGCATATGAGAATGCCAAAATTTTCAAGGAGCGCACGAAGAAGTTTCATGACAAAAAGATTCTGGGGAGGACCTTTCAAGAAGGTGATCTGGTTCTATTATACAATTCGCGCTTAAGACTCTTCCCGGGTAAGTTGAAATCAAGATGGTATGGCCATTTCAAGTACAACGAGTCTTTCCTTCTGGAGCGGTGGAGCTATTCAATTTCAAAGACGAGTCCAGATTTGTGGTCAATGGACATCGTCTTAAGCATTATCACGGGCTTCCGCCTGCTGCTGAGGAGGAGGTTTTGTACCTCGATGACCCTGTCTATGAATAAACCATCTTGAGCTGAGTCGAGCTAACGACTATAAACTTAGAACTACTACTTATAACTATCTTTTTCGTTTTAATAAAGTAGCATGCGCCTATCACGGTTTTTTTCATCTCGCCATGTTCCGAGTCTAAGTTCGGAATAAACGAGGTTTTTTCCTTGGTGGCCGTCATGTGAGTTTTCTATTTAGGTTTAAATCCCTTTTGGTCTTGTCCATGGCAGTATAAAATAAAGTGGCTTAAACTATTTTTAGATATCTATATCTAATTACTGCCACGATATTTTATAACTTCCATAGACATGGTATTTGACGATTTCGTGGAGCTTGTTTGTTTATACAGGATGTGACTGTCTCTCCACGCTGTGCCGATGATTACTCCGATAATGTTCCTTTACTTGGGAGCCGTTTCCAGAGCTAAGTCTTTCATCTTGAACTCTGATTTATTTTTGTCATTGAGGACAATGCCATGTTTAAGTGGGGGGCAGGGGACTTAGCTATATATTGTGCTATATGTTGAAAAAGTCAAGGGGAACGGAATACTGAGCCAAATTTAAAAATTTTTATGGATAAATGCCAAGTTGTTTAACTCGTACCCTTAAACTTGTGAAGTTCTTATACTTAGAATTGATAAGAAATGAACCAAGTTGCGTGAGTACGTGGTCATATTATACTTTTGCGATAAATTGTTAGTAAACTTAAGGATATTCATGCCAACAATTGCAAGTAGTTAGGTATTGTTCAAATTACTCAAATTGTGAATCGTTTGGTAACGCATGAGTTATAATAGTTGAAAGAAGTATGTGTACATTGCGTAGATAATTGGTTATGAGGACCTAGTGTCGACATTTGTCGACTGATGTATTCTGATCTTCTAGCCAACAAAAGCGGAGTAATAAGCTTGGGACGTACCTGTGTTTTGACAATGCATTAAAACACTGGGCTTGTAGTAACATTACCAAAGTAGCCCCGCGCTTGTGGTAATATTCGATGCTATGCTTAATCTAAGATAGGGGGATACTCTATAAGGTTTTCTTCCTTGAGATTAGTAGTATTCGACAAATATGCAAAATTGAAAAAATTTCGAATTTTTAGAGGCTTTGAGTAGTACTCGGTCTCCAAGTCCAAAAACCCTATAGATACGCTCTTGCTTATTGTTCTAGTGCTTTAACCATTGCGAGGCATAAGAAGTATGAATGCTGATGTTGGTGAATTTAGATATGAAGTCTGCATAAGCTCTAATCTTGCTACATTTATATAAAACCAATGCACATGCACACAATCACTTCGATTCATAACGAGTAGTGAATAATGCTTATCTTATGAGCATGACTGGTATGAGTTGACTCGGGTTTCTTGTGTAAGTATGAGTTGACCACAGAAAATGTTGTCTTGGGGAATAACTTGTTGATGCTTTGTTCGGGACGAAGCAAAGTTTAAGTGGGGGGCATTTTGATGGCAGTTAAAATATACCTATTTATGTCATCAATTATAACCTTAAATCGGAGTTAATTATATATATTTCATATTTAATCACGTGTTTATATTCAATTATTACCTTAAATCGAATGTTGCTTAGATGAGGTTACGGTTTATACCGGCATACCTAGTCTCGTAATTGTGTCAGAAGTTATATGAGATGGAGGCATTAAAAAGCGAAGTCACGTAATGGAGGCACGATGATTTAGAGGGCCTAATTGGAGCTAAATCTACCTTAGGGGATGACTCCCGTAGTCATAATAATAAATCTTTAACGTTTGTTTTGTCTCGTTATTATCCTAATCCACATGGGGGAGTTATAATCTACTAGATTAATCAATACTATTTGTTTAGATAATATCAACCGTATTATCCGTGTTTCAGTAGTCTTTAGTTTGTCTTTGTGGTCTTTTGTGTCTTGTGGTTGTCACTATTTTATTTACTGCATTTAGTTGGTCGTAGACCGCCCTTTCAATTTAGTTCTAAAAGGATAAAGTTGTGTTTTATTTGTGCCGAGTCTCTGTGGGATCGACCTCGACTCTATCTGACTATACTACAATTGAACCTAGTTCTCTTGCTAGTGTGTTAGTAGGCATCGAGTTAATAATTTAACTTGACCTCCATCAGCAGCGAGTCATCAGCTCGCTGTGGGCGAGGTCGGAAAATCTGGGAGATCGGATGGGAGTTATCTCTACGCTTTTTAGGGTTTTCAAATATATCTTTAAGTCGGTCTAAGTCTCTATATAAAGGAGCAACCACGAATTTTATTAGGCACGACTCTAGAAACACAATACTACAGTACTTTTAGTTTATCAATATAGTTCTTCTTATTTTATATTATGTTTCTTCATCACGGAGGCGATGGATTCATCGATTAGAGATTGCATTGAAGGATCGGAGGACCTTCCGTCTACGAGGGTAATGCCTATCCAAATATGTCATTTTTATTCGTAGATCTATTTTATTTCGTTATGGAGTAGTCGTTTGTGTATTGATTTCGTGATGTAGTTAATTAACAAACCCATATTCATGTAGATCTAAGCCGTACGAAGGCGTTTTACGAGCAAATTCTAAAGTCACCGGTCTAGATCTACCATGGTCTATATGGTTTGATCTAGCCATCAAGATTCTAGTAATTTTCTGTGAAAGACTTCGGCTACGTCCTGCTTTCTGTTTTTCATATACACATGTAATAGATCTGGCCAATTTGTTGCATCGTT
Organism: Gentiana macrophylla; assembly: GCA_026214975.1. NCBI lineage: Eukaryota > Viridiplantae > Streptophyta > Magnoliopsida > Gentianales > Gentianaceae > Gentiana > Gentiana macrophylla. The sequence goes on along the minus strand of CM047810.1, from coordinate 2,027,093 downwards.
CTCGTAAATTAATATGATATATTGTGAAAATTGCCATGTTAAATAGGACATAAGTTAGCCGATCGTTTAGGAGGTGTGCCAACCCGTCCACGGTGGTTGCCTAGACGAGGTGACGATTTTAGATCGGCATCCCTAGTTTGGTATAGCATGCTTGTTATATGATGTTCTATCTTGTCCAAGGAAGGATTCGTAATTAAGCATAAAGATCTTCTATCCGTTCACGAATTAGATCCAGTTTAGGGGGTGACTCCCGTAGCCAGAATATAATCAATCTTAATGTCTTTTCTGTCTCGGTTTAGATATACATATATGGGGGAGTAATTACTACTAGCGTAATCAATACCGTTTGTTAGAGTCTTATAAAACCATAAAAATAAGTGTTTAGTGTCTTGTGTCGTATTGTTAGTCTTTGCGTTTTCTATCGTGTCAACCTTCATCTCTACGTTATAGTTGGTCGTAGACCGCCCTTTAATCTATTTTTAGTTTAATAACGTTGTTGATGAGAGTCAAATTGGCTATCATTTTCTATGTAATTATACCCCGTTTATACCTCGTTTTATATGTTTTCTGAGACATTTGGTTGTATTTTGATGTATTTACACCTTGGTTATTATTTCGGGACCTAGGACATAAAGTCCGGGATTCTCGGTCTTTTTCGGTGTAAATTACTATACTCTCGGTCACCCTAGTATCCTGTAGGGATTATGTGTGGTATTTGTTGTGATTTTGTACAGGAATTAGGTGTTTGAGATGTCCGGAAGGCGAGATACGAGGATTGGAACGTGCGCCCGAAGCTTAAACGTTCAAACGGATCAAAACGCGGTGGTACTACAACTATACCTTCCATTGATCTGAATTTTGATCCACCTTAGAGGAATTTTCTGGGCTGGATATCTTCATGAAAGTTGTAGACAATTTCATTAGCTTTCCAACGGATCTTGAATCACTCAATTTGGAGGTCTACACACAAAGTTATGGCTGTTTTTCTGAAGGTGAGTCACCATAGGCGGCCGCCTGTCACCATAGGCGCTCGCCTAAGATGCGGTTTTTGGCTTAGAAACTTGTTGAACCGCTTTCATGGAATTTTTTTTGTGACGGCGCTGTCAATACTAGCGCCCGCCTAGCAGCCCAGATCTGAAAAAACACCATAAATACACCCCCATTTGATCTAGATCGGTGGACACTTTTTTTTAGTATCTTCTTCAGCCATTTCTCTGCACTTTTCCATTTCTTTTAGTTTAGATTAGGTCTTATGTAAATATTTAGATTAAATTAGTTAAACTAGCTGTAATCCGAAGATCGTTTCTACCCGGTTGTTTGAATTTCAACTTGGATTTCGTTTCCGTCCTCGGTGTTCTTCATCTTCACTTTTCCGGTAATCACATTTACAGCTTTTGAATCGTGAATCTTGTGGTTTATATTGATGATTTCTTGATCTTTTCTTACTTTAATGAGTAGTTAATTTACCGATAGTCGAGTTATGTGATAATCATCGAAATCGAATCCTTAGCTCGTTGATTGAAGTGTTTTGATGTGTTGATTGTTAGATTCTCGATGTTGTTTTTGTTCTAGAACTTATGCCTAATGACGTTTGTTGAACTCGCGACTTGATAATCGTATCACACGTGGCTTCTCTATATATGTATTTTGCGAGAGGGCACGGGAAAAGGGGTTCTAGAATCACCGTGTAAAACCGACTGAGTTGTTCAGATTCGGTTTCGCGTGTGAGGTTTATATCGTTCTTAACGAGCGTCTCATAGAGCGTAGACCGTGTCGGGTCAGTTAAATCCGGTCAGCAGACTGTTGAATTCGACATAGGAAACTAGGTTGTTGAAATTGGCGCTTAGTTTCGGAAATAGGAGATGACACCCTTCAACGATGCCGAGAACATTAGAGTTTGTCGAAACACTTCTGGAAACGAGTTAGGGTTAGAGAGTAGTTGATTGGATCATAGCTCGGCTATCTCTTTTATATAGTTTAAAATCTTTGTTTTGTGTATATTTTAGTTTGTAGAACCCGGTGATCGACAAATCACCACGTTCAATATATGTGTTGACTGAACTAGGGGCCAGAGACCGACTTTGGTACTCGACTGATTCCTGTGGGATACGACCTTGACTCACCAATTTTAGGCTACAGTTGACCCGGTACACTGCCGGTGAGATTGGACACTTAGAAAAGGCCGATCAAGTTTTCTGGCGCCGTTGCCGGGGAATCGGGTTGATATCTTGTAATTTAGTTAAGTTCTTAGGATTAGGTCGTTTTTCATATTTGTTTTTTTATGTATAGTTTGTTTTTTTTGAAGTGTCACACCATTTACTTCGGTAGTGGTAGTGACTAGATACCGTGATTGTGTTCGTGTTATTTCCCTTTTTGCAGATAATGAATCCATCCTACAATTACGGATTCTATCCTTATCCATTCGGATATTACAATTACGGTGCTATGGGTTACCAAACACAACCATTTTATCAGTTCAACCCATACGCCACATCATACGGGAATGCGTGGGATAATGCCCCAAGTTACTATAATCAACAACCGCCAACTTTGGATCAATTATTGAGGATGGTTTATGACAATGCTAAGGAGATGAGAGACAATAATAGAGAGATTCGGAATTCAATGACTTCAATGCAAGCCTCGATACGGAACTTGGAACATCAAGTTGGACAGATGGCCGAGAATCAGAAATCGATTCCGACGGGTGGCCTGCCAAGTAATACGGTTAGAAATCCGAGAGGTGTGAATGCAGTATCTATTGAGGAGTCGACGGTTGGTGATAATGATGATGATCTAGGTCTCGGATGGGATCTTAGGCCAGCTAATACGGTCAATGCTATCTTCACTCGAAGCAGTATCACCCCGGAGGAACACTACGAGGATGGTATGACTCTTGTATCTATTGAGTCACCTGTTCCGTCTTCATTTAGCCCTATTGTTATATCTTCGGTGGTGCACCCTATTGAGTTTGTTGTTGATGTTGAGCCTATTTGTTACTAATTGGAGCTAGAGTCGTTATTGGTTGGAATATGTTTTAGTTCGGGGAAAGTGAGTTTGTTGTTCTGTGCAATGGACTCATCCAACAAATCGTGGTGGTGGGGATTGAGCCTTATATTTTTATTGTTTTATTTTCAAGGGGTGCTCAATTCCTATGATTTTTGTAGGGAGACGCAACGGTTTGCTCTCCTTTGGTATAACTATCCTTGATATAGTTCGGGGTAGAGAGTCTAACTGAGGACTATAAACTCATAATGTATTTTTATCGCTTTTCTTCCCCTAGTGTGTCATTGTGTTTCTTTAGTGTGTATTCGGGTAAATTTTGTTGTGATATAACCCGATGTAGTGTGTATTTTGAAACTTCGGGTAAATTTTGTTGTGATATAACCCGGTGTAGTGTGTATTATGGGGGTTAGTTTGGTGTTTTTGGTTTTTGATGAATCGTGGTTGTCCGTCTAGTTTCATTTCGTTATCTCCATACCTGTGTATCTAGTGTAGTTGTTGTTTCTGTTGATATTAGCACAGGTACCCTGGGAGGACTTTCTATGGATGGCACGTGATCGTACTCGCACCATTTTCCGGTTGTAAGCTAACTTTTCTACCCTTATCCTTCGTGTTTCGTTTTAAAGTAGGGGTGGTTAGTTTAGCTTAAATGTCTCGTATTCATGTCGAACGAGTTATACTTAGCGATTGTTATGCCTTTAGTTTAAACGAGTCAGATTCTGAGAATTTTGATGGCTTTGACATTGGTTTTGACACATCGAGCCTTCGGTATTGTTTTGGTAAACATCTAGTTATTGTATAGATGCATTTCATTCGAGTTGAGATCTTGTATTGAGAATCGAATAGTTCTATCACGTTATCTTCGACGTCATTTATCACCATGATTAGTGAACGATTATAGTTGTCGTATGACCCGGTTACCTAGAATTAGTAACTTCGAGGCGAAATAGAAAGGTCTTCGTTGTTAGGTACGGGATGACGGTTTTGGCATTTCTTTTGACCCGATCAGAGACAAATGCCATCCTTAATGTTAATCCACAGTTACCCCTCTCAGCCTTTTGTAGGGTGGTTTAGACCGCCGCCTTGAGCCCGACCATTTAGTTACTAACCCGTATAATCGATGTCCCTAGCCTTATTTCGGTCTACGTATCCATGACTACCTTGCAATTGAGCTTTTATTTCCGCACATTTATACGATGTTGCGAGGTGTTGTGGTATGGGAGTGATGTTGTGACATTGTATTATTCGAGTTATCCGGTATGAGAGTGTGACAGTGTGTTGGCTCCGTTTTTGTTCGGATATTTTGATACATATATGTTTGTGTATAAATAAGTAAATGAAAATGAAAATGAAAAAAAAAAAGAAAAAAAAAGTCCATATTTCGGATTTGCTTGTTATTGTGATGTTGGTGATTGGGAATTCTTCTAATCTAGTACGGAGAAGGGGATGTTGTTATGTTCTGTAGCGGTTTGTTCCTGGTTGACGAGCTTAGGTAAGGACTAGACCTGGATGTGACGTATGTCTCCGGCTTGTGGAATGATGTGGAGAAGTGGAAGGTTTGATGAATTATAGGTTGAGACTCGGTTGACGGTTTTTACTATTCCGCCGAGACTCCTTATGAGGAGTTGGATTTTCCGTGCTACGAAGGGAAGAGCTTTGGTTTTAGTGTATGATGTTTGGTAAAGCTCACTTGCACTTTCTACTTTCTATTTTATTGTAAATATCCTTTCGTAGCCCTAACCTAATCCTAAACGATATAACCGTGCAAGTCCTGCCTGACCGTACTAGACGACGATAGACCTCGATTAGTGGAGATGTTTACGACGTATAAGCCTATGGTGTAATCCTGGTATGTACACGCCTATAATCAAAACTGGTCATTGGTGATTAATGTCAAAGAAGCTATATACACACACACACACACATTCTTTTCTCGATACAAGGTAGAGCTCGAGTTTTATGCATTTACATCAATTACTTGTGTTTTATCATTTCAATACTAAAGACTAGATGTGTAATGACAATGTTGACTCCATCTTTATTTTTGAATCGCTCATTTTTGCTCGAGGGCGAGCAAACACTAAGTAGGGGGTAGTTGATGAGAGTCAAATTGGCTATCATTTTCTATATAATTATACCCCGTTTATACCTCGTTTTATATGTTTTTTGAGACATTTGATTGTATTTTGATGTATTTACACCTTGGTTATCATTTCGGGACCTAGGACGTAAAGTCCGGGATTCTCGGTCTTTTTCGGTGTAAATTACTATACTCTCGGTCACCCTAGTATCCTGTAGGGATTATGTGTGGTATTTGTGATTTTGTACAGGACTTAGGTGTTTGAGATGTCCAGAAGGCGAGATACGAGGATTGGAACGTGTGCCCGAAGCTTAAACGTTCAAACGGATCAAAACGCGGTGGTACTACAACTATACCTTCCATTTATCTGCATTTTGATCCACCTTAGAGGCATTTTATGGGCTGGACATCTTCATGAAAGTTGTAGACAATTTCATTATCTTTCCAACGGATTTTGAATCACTCAATTTGGAGGTCTACACACAAAGTTATTGCTGTTTTTCTGAAGGTGAGTTACCATAGGCGGCCGCCTGTCACCATAGGCGCTCGCCTAAGATGCGGTTTTTGGCTTAGAAACTTGCTGAACCGTTTTCTTCATGGAATTTTTTGACAGGCGGGTGCCTGTCAATACAAGCGCCCGCCTAGCAGCCCAAATCTGAAAAAACACCATAAATACACCCCCATTTGATCTAGATCGGTGGACACTTTTTTTAGCATCTTCTTCAGCCATTTCTCTGCACTTTTCCATTTCTATTAGTTTAGATTAGGTCTTATGAAAATATTTAGATTAAATTAGTTAAACTAGTTGTAATCCGAAGATCGTTGCTACCCGGTTGTTTGAATTTCAACTTGGATTTCGTTTCCGTTCTAGGTGTTCTTCATCTTCACTTTTCCGGTAATCACATTTACAGCTTTCGAATCTTGAATCTTGTGGTTTATATTGATGATTTCTTGATCTTTTCTTACTTTAATGAGTAGTTAATTTACCGATAGTCGAGTTATGTGATAATCATCAAAATCGAATCCTTAGCTCGTTGATTGAAGTGTTTTGATGTGTTGATTGTTAGATTCTCGATGTTGTTTTTGTTCTAGAACTTATGCCTAATGACGTTTGTTGAACTCGCGACTTGATAATCGTATCACACGTGGCTTCTTTATATATGTATTTTGCGAGAGGGCACGGGAAAAGGGGTTCTAGAATCACCGTGTAAAACCGACTGAGTTGTTCAGATTCGGTTTCGCGTGTGAGGTTTATATCGTTGTTAACGAGCGTCTCATAGAGCGTAGACCGTGTCGGGTCAGTTAAATCCGGTCAGCAGACTGTTGAATTCGACATAGGAAACTAGGTTGTTGAAATTGGCGCTTAGTTTCGGAAATAGGAGATGACACCCTTCAACGATGCCGAGAACATTAGAGTTTGTCGAAACACTTCTGGAAACGAGTTAGGGTTAGAGAGTAGTTGATTGGATCATAGCTTGGCTATCTCTTTTATATAGTTTAAAATCTTTGTTTTGTGTATATTTTAGTTTGTAGAACCGGTGATCTGACAAATCACCACGTTCAATATATGTGTTGACCTGAACTAGGGACGAGACCGACTTTGGTACTCGACCAGATTCCCTGTGGGATACGACCTTGACTCACCAATTTTAGGCTACAGTTGACCCGGTACACTGCCGGTGAGATTGGACACTTAGAAAAGGCCGATCAAGTTTTCTGGCGCCGTTGCCGGGGAATCGGGTTGATATCTTGTAATTTAGTTAAGTTCTTAGGATTAGGTCGTTTTTCATATTTGTTTTTTATGTATAGTTTGTTTTTTTTGAAGTGTCACACCATTTACTTTGGTAGTGGTAGTGACTAGATACCGTGATTGTGTTCGTGTTATTTCCCTGTTTGCAGATAATGAATCCATCCTACAATTACGGATTCTATCCTTATCCATTCGGATATTACAATTACGGTGCTATGGGTTACCAAACACAACCATTTTATCAGTTCAACCCATACGCCACATCATACGGGAATGCGTGGGATAATGCCCCAAGTTACTATAATCAACAACCGCCAACTTTGGATCAATTATTGAGGATGGTTTATGACAATACTAAGGAGATGAGAGACAATAATAGAGAGATTCGGAATTCAATGACTTCAATGCAAGCCTCGATACGGAACTTGGAACATCAAGTTGGACAGATGGCCGAGAATCAGAAATCGATTCCGACGGGTGGCCTGCCAAGTAATACGGTTAGAAATCCGAGAGGTGTGAATGCAGTATCTATTGAGGAGTCGACGGTTGGTGATAATGATGATGATCTAGGTCTCGGAAGGGATCTTAGGCCAGCTAATACGGTCAATGCTATCTTCACTCGAAGCGGTATCACCCCGGAGGAACACTACGAGGATGGTATGACTCTTGTATCTATTGAGTCACCGTCCGTCTTCATTTAGTCCTATTGTTATATCTTGGTGGTGCACCCTATTGAGTTTGTTGTTGATGTTGAGCCTATTTGTTACTAATTGGAGCTAGAGTCGTTATTGGTTGGAATATGTTTTAGTTCGGGGAAAGTGAGTTTGTTGTTCTGTGCAATGGACTCATCCAACAAATCGTGGTGGTGGGGATTGAGCCTTATATTTTTATTGTTTTATTTTCAAGGGTGCTCAATTCCTATGATTTTTGTAGGGAGACGCAACGGTTTGCTCTCTTTGGTATAACTATCCTTGATATAGTTCGGGGTAGAGAGTCTGGCGAGGACTATAAACTCATAATGTATTTTTATCGCTTTTCTTCCCCTAGTGTGTCATTGTGTTTCTTTAGTGTGTATTCGGGTAAATTTTGTTGTGATATAACCCGATGTAGTGTGTATTTTGAAACTTCGGTTAAATTTTGTTGTGATATAACCCGGTGTAGTGTGTATTATGGGGGTTAGTTTGGTGTTTTTGGTTTTTGATGAATCGTGGTTGTCCGTCTAGTTTCATTTCGTTATCTCCATACCTGTGTATCTCGTGTAGTTGTTGTTTCTGTTGATATTAGCACAGGTACCCTGGGAGGAATTTTTATGGATGGCACGTGATCGTACTCGCACCATTTTCCGGTTGTAAGCTAACTTTTCTACCCTTATCCTTCGTGTTTCGTTTTAAAGTAGGGGGTGGTTAGTTTAGCTTAAATGTCTCGTATTCATGTCGAACGAGTTATACTTAGCGATTGTTATCCCTTTAGTTTAAACGAGTCAGATTCTGAGAATTTTGATGGCTTTGACATTGGTTTTGACACATCGAGCCTTCGGTATTGTTTTGGTAAACATCTAGTTATTGTATAGATGCATTTCATTCGAGTTGAGATCTTGTTTTGAGAATCGAATAGTTCTATCACGTTATCTTCGACGTCATTTATCACCATGATTAGTGAACGATTATAGTTGTCGTATGACCCGGTTACCTAGAATTAGTAACTTAGAGGCGAAATAGAAAGGTCTTCGTTGTTAGGTACGGGATGACGGTTTTGGCATTTCTTTTGACCCGATCAGAGCCAAATGCCATCCTTAATGTTAATCCACAGTTACCCCTCTCAGCCTTTTGTAGGGTGGTTAGACCGCCGCCCGAACTGACCATTTTGTTACTAACCCGTATAATCGATGTCCCTAGCCTTATTTCGGTCTACGTATCCATGACTACCTTGCAATTGAGCTTTTATTTCCGCACATTTATACGATGTTGCGAGGTGTTGTGGTATGGGAGTGATGTTGTGACATTGTATTATTCGAGTTATCCGGTATGAGAGTGTGACAGTGTGTTGGCTCCGTTTTTGTTCGGATATTTTGATACATATATGTTTGTGTATAAATAAGTAAATGAAAATGAAAATGAAAAAAAAAAGAAAAAAAATGTCCATATTTCGGATTTGCTTGTTATTGTGATGTTGGTGATTGGGAATTCTTCTAATCTAGTACGGAGAAGGGGATGTTGTTATGTTCTGTAGCGGTTTGTTCCTGGTTGACGAGCTTAGGTAAGGACTAGACGTGGATGTGACGTATGTCTCCGGCTTGTGGAATGATGTGGAGAAGTGGAAGGTTTGATGAATTATAGGTTGAGACTCGGTTGACGGTTTTTACTATTCCGCCGAGACTCCTTATGAGGAGTTGGATTTTCTGTGCTACGAAGGGAAGAGCTTTGGTTTTAGTGTATGATGTTTGGTAAAGCTCACTTGCACTTTCTACTTTCTATTTTATTGTAAATATCCTTTCGTAGCCCTAACCTAATCCTAAACGATATAACCGTGCAAGTCCTGCCTGACCGTACTAGACGACGATAGACCTCGATTAGTGGAGATGTTTACGACGTATAAGCCTATGGTGTAATCTTGGTATGTACACGTCTATAATCAAAACTGGTCATTGGTGATTAATGTCAAAGAAGCTATATACACACACACACATTCTTTTCTCGATACAAGGTAGAGCTCGAGTTTTATGCATTTACATCAATTACTTGTGTTTTATCATTTCAATACTAAAGACTAGATGTGTAATGACAATGTTGACTCCATCTTTATTTTTGAATCGCTCATTTTTGCTCGAGGGCGAGCAAACACTAAGTAGGGGGTAGTTGATGAGAGTCAAATTGGCTATCATTTTCTATATAATTATACCCCGTTTATACCTCGTTTTATATGTTTTTTGAGACATTTGATTGTATTTTGATGTATTTACACCTTGGTTATCATTTCGGGACCTAGGACGTAAAGTCCGGGATTCTCGGTCTTTTTCGGTGTAAATTACTATACTCTCGGTCACCCTAGTATCCTGTAGGGATTATGTGTGGTATTTGTGATTTTGTACAGGACTTAGGTGTTTGAGATGTCCAGAAGGCGAGATACGAGGATTGGAACGTGTGCCCGAAGCTTAAACGTTCAAACGGATCAAAACGCGGTGGTACTACAACTATACCTTCCATTTATCTGCATTTTGATCCACCTTAGAGGCATTTTCTGGGCTGGACATCTTTACGAAAGTTGTAGACAATTTCATTAGCTTTCCAACGGATTTTGAATCACTCAATTTGGAGGTCTACACACAAAGTTATTGCTGTTTTTCTGAAGGTGAGTCACCATAGGCGGCCGCCTGTCACCATAGGCGCTCGCCTAAGATGCTGTTTTTGGCTTAGAAACTTGCTGAACCGTTTTCTTCATGGAATTTTTTGACAGGCGGGCGCCTGTCAATACAAGCGCCCGCCTAGCAGCCCAGATCTGAAAAAACACCATAAATACACCCCCATTTGATCTAGATCGGTGGACACTTTTTTTTAGCATCTTCTTCAGCCATTTCTCTGCACTTTTCCATTTCTTTTAGTTTAGATTAGGTCTTATGTAAATATTTAGATTAAATTAGTTAAACTAGTTGTAATCCAAAGATCGTTGCTACCCGGTTGTTTGAATTTCAACTTGGATTTCGTTTCCGTTCTAGGTGTTCTTCATCTTCACTTTTCCGGTAATCACATTTACAGCTTTCGAATCTTGAATCTTGTGGTTTATATTGATGATTTCTTGATCTTTTCTTACTTTAATGAGTAGTTAATTTACCGATAGTCGAGTTATGTGATAATCATCGAAATCGAATCCTTAGCTCATTGATTGAAGTGTTTTGATGTGTTGATTGTTAGATTCTCGATGTTGTTTTTGTTCTAGAACTTATGCCTAATGACGTTTGTTGAACTCGCGACTTGATAATTGTATCACACGTGGCTTCTTTATATATGTATTTTGTGAGAGGGCACGGGAAAAGGGATTCTAGGATCACCGTGTAAAACCGACTGAGTTGTTCCGATTCGGTTTCGCGTGTGAGGTTTACAATTTTTAGATTCGGTTTCGCAAAAGTCCGATGAAACAGTTTTACAATTCATCAAAAGGTTCAATGCTGAGTCAACCCAGGTGGCTGATGTAGATGATCGATTTTTGGTAGCCTCATTCGTAGCAGGACTACGAGAGGATGGATCACGATTTTTGGTAGCACGATTTATATATCCATCCGCTGATATACATGCAAAATTAAATGGAAAAAATCCCAGAACCATGAAGGAATGTTTGGCAATTGCCTTTAAGCACTGTCAAGGTGAAGAAGCTAATCATGCCAAGCATGAGCTGGAGAAGGGAGATCACAGAAAAGGTAAGGCAGAGGAGAAATCTGACAAGAAGCGTAAATCAGTTTGGGATAGGGTTCAGGCACCTATAATAGACAGATTGGGCAAAAGAGGTGCTCTGCAGGACAGAGACCTAATACCGTTGATTAGATCACGGGAACAGGTCTTGGCTATCATGGAACGCAAAGGCATAGCGAGAACCCCATTCCCCATGAAAGGACCCAGGGAAAAGAGAGATTGGACCAAATTTTGCAGATTCCTCCAGGATGTTGGTCATGATACGGAGGCATGCAGAGAATTGATCAGGGATATCGATGCAGCAGTTATAGAAGGAAGACTTGATGAAGTCATTGATAGATCTCGCAACGAAGAGCCCAGAGGGCGCAGAGAATTCAGAAGAGGAAATCATCAGAATGAGAGGAATAGGAATAATGAACAGAGAATGCCCAGAAGTCCATCTCTAGATCGTGATGGTCAGATCGATAACCGACCAGTAAATACTATTAATACGATCATGGGAGGTCCCAGGAGGACAGATCAGGAAAAGAAGGAGATGATAGATCCTGTGAATCAAGATCAGATTTCTGGTAAACGACAGAAAATGTCAGGAGAGGTAAGGTACGGACCAGAGGACCCATTACCACTTGTCATTAACAATGAAGGGTTAGTTATCGAAGCAACCATTAGCAAGCATGTGGTAAAGAGGATCTGCGTGGATACCGGAAGTGCCATTAACATCCTGTATTACAAGGCCTTCCAGGCCATGAAATTAAGAGAATCGGGTTTAACACCCGTATCTACCCTTTTGTTTGGATTTGCAGGTCCACCTGTTCATCCTATGGGCATGGCTACCTTGCCTACCACCTATGGCAACTGGCCAAAGGGCAGGACTCTAATGGTAAATTACATTGTTGTTAAGGCACCGTCTGCTTTTAATGTTATTATGGGAAGACCGGCGATTATCAACCTACGAGCAATCATTTCTCCAGCACATAACAGTATGAAGTTTCCGTATAATTCAGAATCGATTGAACTGAAGGGCGATGTGGAAATTGCCAGGAGTTGCTACACATCAGTAGTCGATGAGAAGAGATTTGTTCAGTAGGTAACGCTGGAAGAATTGTTACCAGAGGAAGACAAGACTTGAGTATCAGCAGACCAGACCGAGGCTGTTAGATTAGCGATGAGTGACCAGATTCAATGGTCAATGTGGGATCCTGGATTCCGGATCAGTATAAGACGGCACTAACAACACTACTCCAAGGTTACAAGGATGTTTTTGCACGGAAGACCGATGACATGCATGTCTTATCACCAGATTTAGCGGTCCACAGCTTAAATATGGATTCGAATAGGCCCTCTGTTCGGCAAAAGAAGAGGCATTTTGCACCAGAGCGAATCTCGGTTATAGAACATGAGGTTGCAAAACTCAAAAAAGCTAGAATTGTCAAAGAGGTGATTTATCCAGAGTGGTCAGCTACCATCTTTTCTAGGTCAGATCGGATTTGATTAGAAGTAGCAACATGAGTCTGGAACTCAGTAGCCTTGATTTTCAGCTCATCATCCTTCGCAACAGTTGATCAGATAAGGCCATTCTCTCAGCTGTAAAAGTATTCAACAAATCTTCATATTTGGCCTTCCATTCATATAAAGAACTGGACAAATTCTCTTCAACTTTTCCCGAATTCTTCAATCTGGACAGGACCTCCGTACCCAGTTTGGCACCCTAAAAAAGGAGTACAGGGAGTAAAGTCAACATATAATACCTAAGAAAGACAGATTAATATATCTGAGAGAAGATTCTTACAAATTTTGACAAGTCTTGATTGGACCACTCTTTCCAATCATATCTTTCCCCTTTGGCTTGCTCAGAAGCCTCAACACCTTCATCGGCCTGATTGTGAGATCTGATGCGTTTTGAAGGTCGTCTAGTCTCAGCAGTGGTCTCCATTGCAGAAGTATGTAGGACCATCTGGTAGTCATGGGTATTTTCAGAATCATCATCAGCAGGATCCGTTTCGACTGAGGGCTCATTTGGACGAGCGTCAACAGAGTTAACAGTCAGATTAGGCACGTTCGGATTGATAATGGGATCAAACGCATCTTGACCCATGGGAGGCGAGGCATCATCAGCTATCTGAATGATATCAGTAAAGCTTGCCACTGCACATACCAACGAACAATCATGTTAAAGCAAGTGTTAAACAGAGTATGCAGGAATTCAAAAGGAAACAACCTACTTATATTATATCTCTCCTCTGATAGCTCAACATAAGGGTCCGGACCAATTTGTCTCAGGTGAGCGAAGATCAATTAAATTAGAGCTATACTTCTTTAAACCCAGATATATGCTATATTTCTTGATATCCTCAAGCAACTTTTTATCTATTTTACTTTCCAACAGGTCACTACCTCTAGTAGATGTGTTCCATTTGCCTAAATTCATGATGGTTCTAGACCTGATGTAAAAGAAATGTTTTTTCCAATCAGAAAAAGATTGGTCAGTCTTCTTGATTAGTGGGATGCCACTCAGTTCGTCGGTTCTTCTACAGAAGGTGTACCAGCCCGGATTATTCTTCACCTGCTTACACTGGTAAAAATTCCTAAATAAGGACAATGTGAAAGGAGTAACGAAACATCTACACCGGATCAAGAACCCAGTTATAGCCCTAACACTATTGGGGACAATCTGACCGTTACCTAAATCGTAGAACCTGAGTACTTCTAAATAACCGGGAGGAAGAGGAAACCTGAGTCCGCACTCGAATTGTTCCTTGTAAAAAGTACAGTACTCCGGAGGGAGAGTGGCGGCACTCTGACCAGGAACAGGTCGAATAGGGGCATAAACATCTTTGTTTATTTCGTACCGATAACAGATTTTGGTGATATCACCATCACTCAGATTGGAATCAATCACGTGGCAAGCCATTAACTATTTTGTCTCGTAAGTTCTTCTCAGAGCTCTAATGGGTGAAGATAACCCAGAAACGTTATACTCAGTCGGAGGCGATTCAATAAAGGCAGGGACAATGGAAGCAATCAAATGAGGAGGGAGAATAGAAAGAAGGGGATTCTCGCCAGGATTAGATATATCAAATTGATTCGGATTCATGAAAAACAAGGAAATAGCACAAGAAGAACAAGAACTTACTTGGTGTTTCAATGCGCAAATTGAGCAAATTTGATATCTTTAGCTATAATTAACGATGATTGTTCGCAGGATTTGGTGAGTTTAATAGCCCCTAGTCAAACGATGGGACGTTTCGACTACGCATCACTGGAAGAGATTATAGCAATTAATTACGGTGGCGTTTGAAATAACCGAGGCGACATTGGGTACGCCACCTATACGGTGCACGTGGAAGATTTATAAGCCTCAGATCTTAATCGACGTACCAGAATAGGGTCACATCCATTATGATCTGGGGGGCTTTGATTGAGGATAACCCGAATGTCTCCACGTGGCACATATCCCGTGGATGAATTAGTAAATCAGATCAAGGATATATTTAAGCCAGAAGTTGTACTGACCAGAGGCAGGTCCCTTTTGGTCAAACGACTTGGGCAGGTCCCCGCTACTTAGAGGACCTGATCAAGACGACCAGGGCAGGCCCCTATTGGTCAGACGATCAGGGTAAGCCCCTAATCAGGTAAAAAACAGACCAAAGATATGTGCAAAGAATAGTTATGTGTAGACGTGAGACGTGGGTAGATTGTATAACTGCCCACTAACTCCACCTCAATGCATAACTGCTTGAACTACGGTTGGGCTTGATTCCAAATATATATTTGGATACGTAGGCAGCTTATTACTTAAATTCAGTCCATAACAAAACTACTCTATATTCAATCCTAGATCAAAAAGGGCCTTAAAGCTTTTATACATTTCAGTTTGAGTTCGATCACCTAGAAAGTTGAAAAGTAATATTGAAAATTGGAAATAGTATTAAAATATGTATTGAAAATGTAACTACGATAGATAAAAATAAAATTTTGATTTTAACAACTACGATAGTTAAATAGGAACATAGGAAGTACTAAGTAGTGGATTTTCTAAATAATTGATGCAAGTTGTCTTAATTGTGTTGGAGAAAGTCCAAGTTTCAATTAAGTGCAAATATTGGGGAAAAAGTGGCATCTTAATTAGGGCTCTGGAGTCTACAATTTATTGATATTCTAGTTGGATAATTGGTAAATGTTATAAATATACTCGTATTATTTGGATGTCCAATAAATATACTATCTATTTCCTCCGTAAAGTATATATTAGCCTGCAGTTAGTTTACTTAATAGCTAAGTCTCGACGCAAGCACGACAAAATGGATAACCATCGATGTACATATACATATGATGTAATCGACGGATGTTTTTACACCATAAAGCCACGTGCAATATGTCGTGTCTTTATTAAAAGACACCGCATACGATAATTATCCGAAATATTTATGCAGCAGCTGTGATCACGTGATTATATACCCTTTGGTAATCCACCAGTGGTCACATGTAGTGATATGGAGGCTTTGCCAAACTCCAATACCTTCCATGTATATGTGTTAAGTAATGAGAATAAACTACCTTTGATAAATATACATACATTCCTCTTCTCTGCTTATTAAGATATACAGTAGGATTCCAAATTATATTTTCCAAGTTCACGTATTAAATATATATAGCAGTTGCAGTTATATTTTACTACTAACATATTGTCAGCACGAGTCTTCATCGATCGAACCGTGGCGTAACATAATTCCGGTTCCGATAAGCTTTAAGTTTTTGCAGTTATTATTTTTCTAGAGAGTTGCTTTTGATTGTGGAATTGAACGAACGAAGGGTTTTGACAAAGGTGTGATCAAAGGCCATTTGAGATTGTTTTGTGTTAAAACAATTAAATACGTATGTTTGGAAATGGCACTTGTACAGAGATAAAGTTGAGGTAAGCAGATACGAGGATGGTTCTTTTGGTGCTGTGATATTATGGTAACATGGCGCATATTTGGTATTCTGGTAAACAACAAAAAAAAATTTGGTATTCTGGCATGTTTGATCTATCGGGCATTCTGCACTTCTATTATTTAATCATCAATCAATGATTATCTCTTACTAACGGTGATCAATTATTTGAGATTTCTATATTGATACTCATCTGGATATTCCATGGATCTATCTTATGCGATATATGGATATCTATTATTGGCCGACGGAGTCGGACTCAGGTAATTTGATACACCTCAAATATTTCATTTCGTCTCATTCACTTCTAGGAATGGATTTATGTCAACCGACACATCTTAAATATATAGATTAATCACGTTCACTTCAGAGAATGAATTTATATAACTTGATGCATTTAGATATATAGTTTGATCACATTCACTTCAGGGAATGTTACTACATCAATTTTCTCATCAATATTGGTATATCGCGATATATAATAAAATATCACCATATGATCATATTGATCATAATAAATGAATTGAATAAAATAAACTTTTACCTTGATATTTTATCACGGATATAGCGTCATATAAGATAGAATGATCACCATCGCAGAAGTGAATGAGACCAAATGAAGTATTAAAGATACATCAAGTTTTACAGGCTCATTCCCGGAAGTGAATGTGGCCTCATATATTTAAGATATATCAAACTACACGAGTCGGTTCCCTGAAGTGAATGTGGTTAAATAATAATTATTAAAGATACATTAAATTATATTGGCTTAATCCCGGAAGCA
Organism: Gentiana macrophylla; assembly: GCA_026214975.1. Taxonomy (NCBI): domain Eukaryota; kingdom Viridiplantae; phylum Streptophyta; class Magnoliopsida; order Gentianales; family Gentianaceae; genus Gentiana; species Gentiana macrophylla. The sequence goes on along the minus strand of CM047810.1, from coordinate 2,010,141 downwards.
AATGTGAGTAAAATATTTATGATGTATCAGATTACGCATGTCAATTCCTAGAAGTGGATGTGACTAAACTCAAAATCTATGATGTGTCCGTTCCTCGAAGTGAACGTGGACGGTACAAAATTCTAGATGTGTTGAGATACACAAGTTTGTTCCTAAAAGTGAACGTGACGGAATCTAGATATGATATACCGATATTTAAAGAAGTATTCACGTCAGTCATTTCCCTAAAGTGAACTTGACATATATGAGACTGTGATTTTAAAATTGTCATACTAAATCTCACTAGAAGTGAGTTGATGACACTATTGTGAAAATGATACATCAGTATAACCCGGTATACTATAAATTCATTTTGTATTTTATTATTATTATTATTATATATATATATATATATATATATATATATATATATATATATATATATATATGTGTGTGTGTGTGTGTGTGTGTTTTTATTTATTTATGTACTTACTTTTGCATCGCTTAGATTGAGTCCGGAAGACTGAGTCTAACATAAAATATCATTTTGTCTTGTAGACAAATTTGATTAGAAGATTTGATCACCTGAAGATGATCATTCATTTAAAGTATATATAGATGGACTGGGAGTTCATCGGAAGCACTTATATGCTTATAAAAGTGAATATGAGATTCACAGAAATAAAAACGGACTCGAAGTCCATATGTAATGGAATGATGTTCCAACGAATGACCTGAAGTCTAAAGATAAGAAAATTTCAGTAAGAACATCGTGACACTTCTTTAATCCTCGTAAAAGAAAGGATTGTATTTATCGTTGCGATAACATGCTCCTGTAGTAGCAATATTGAAAGGAGTGGTTTAAATTCAACAAAATGATTATCATAAAATAATCTAAAACTTGATCCTTTTGGTTCAATCGTTCCCTGAAGTGAATGTCACTAGATTCAGGATACGAAAAGGGATCAAAGACTTTGTGTAATAATAGTAGTATAAATTACTTATGCATTCCTTTTTAAAATAGGATATATATAGCATACGAGAAATGAAGAGAGTTTGAGAATGTGATAAACACAAGAGTAAACTACAACTTAGTTTATTCATTGATATGAGAGGTGTATAAATAGATACAATTGAGAGAGACTAGCAAGCTAGCTTGGGCGGCCACTTGAGTATGTAGATGTGGGCGGCAAGCATGCAAAAGTAAAAGTAAAAGCTATGTCTATGACATAAAGTAAACTAGAGTTTGACATATTAATTGTTTATATGTATCACAATTAATATGTCTATGACATAAAGTAAACTAGAGTTTGACATATTAATTGTTTATATGTATCACAATTAATATGTCTTTTATAATTAAATAAAGTGTACAAAAAATCATGTACGAACTCCTCGAGGTCAGCTGGGCACACTCTTTGAACTTCAATGATCTCAAGTAATCTGTTGTAAATGTTTGTAATATTTCCACACCCCCTCAAATCTGGTTGTATATGTTGATGCAACCAAGTTTGCGACTAAGTCTCTTGAACATAAGAGGTGGAATAGCCTTGGTAAGAATATCGACATTCGATCTGCTTTGAGGAACATAATGGAGTTGAATAATCTTGGCATCAATCTTTTCCTTTAGTAGTAAGTGTCACAATGTCCACATGCTTGGTTTTATCATGATGGGCGGGATCTTGACCATGCATAAGGTGAATTATTATCACAAAGCAGAGTGTGATAGGTTCTTTGAGAGAGGTTCTTTGAAGTTCGCCAAGACTCCTTTTTAGCCATAGAGCTTCACAAATGCCAAGTACAAGTGCCACGAGTTCACCAAGATCGCTTCTTGACACAGATTGGTTGTTTCTTGCTTCTCCAAGTAACCAGGTTCCCCATACATATGAGCAATAGCCTGTGGTAGATCGTCTGTCAATGTGACATCCAGCCCAATCAGCATTAGTGTAGACCTTGATTGATCTATCGGTAGACTTGGTGAAGTGCAGGCCTTGGCCAGGAGTGGACTTTAAATATCTCGATTATCCTATTCACAAAGATCCCAATGTTGCTCAAGAGAGGCGGTGCATGAACCGACCGACCAGACTAACCCCATATGCAATATCCAGGCCTTGTGTGAGAAAGGTAGATGAGTTTACCTACAAGCCTTTGATATTGTTCTTTCTCGACGGCAATGTCACCATGCGATGAGGTGTTACTTGGGGTCTACTGGGATACAACAGTTTGCATCCCAAAGATGCGATTTCCTTCATAGAGTCCAGGACATACTTCCTTTGGGAGACCCGAAATGCCATTGGTGTTTCTAGCTACTTCCATACCAAGAAAGTACTTGAGGTAGCCGGATCTTTAACTTGGAACACCTTTGCCAGTAGAGTCTTCAAGTTACGGATCTCAAGAGAGTCATCTCCAAGAAGGATGATATCATCCACATATACAATTAGAATGGACCTCCTCCGGTTGGTTGTCTTGACAAACATGGTGTGATCAGAGTTGCATTGATGATATCCAGCAGCTTTAACCACGTGAGTGAGTTTTCCAAACCATGCCCTTGGTGATTGCTTGAGCCATATAGAGATTTCCTCGGTTTGCACACCTTGCCTTGAGTATGAGGGTTGATAAAACCAGGGTACAGGTCATATAAACCTCCTCGGTGAGGTCCCCATTTAGAAAGGCATTTTTGATGTCCAATTGGTGAAGAGGCCAGTCAAGTTGGACAGCTAGGGAAATCAGTACCCTGACAGTGTTGAGCTTTGCTATTGGTGCAAAAGTTTCCTTATAGTCAATGCCATAAGTTTGAGTGAATCCCCTTGCTACCAATCTGGCTTTATACTTGTCAATTTTACCATCAGCATTGTATTTGATAGTGAATAACCATCTGCAGCTAACTGTTTTCTTGCCTTTGGGAAGAGTTGTGAGGTCCCAAGTATGATTATCCAGGAGAGCAGTCATCTCTGTTTTAACAGCAGCCTTCCACTTATCATTTTGAAGGGCCTCCTGAATATTTCTAGGGATAGAGTGAGAGTCCAGGTCCTGTGTAAACATGGCAAAGACAGGAGACAACTGATCATAAGATAAATAAGTATGAATAGAATGATCAGTGCATGATCTTTTCCTTTCCTTAGAGCAATAGTCTCGTCATCCACTTGATGAGGATGCGAGAGTCAATAAGTCGAGGTCCAGCAGACTACTGGTTCGAGAGAGGTTGCCGAGGTTCCGGTTCAAAAGAGCTCGGGTCGGCAGACTCAGGTCGCCAGATCGCTAAGGGTCAGTAATGTGAGTATCCGCAGGATGCTGAAGGTTATGAGTCTGCTGAGGGTTAGGACTCTGCTGAGGGTAAATGGTTTGCTGAGGGAACGGACTTAGTTCAATCTCAATCAGGTTTCCATCAGTGACTGGCTCAGTAGGTTTGCTGTAATATGGAGTCCTTTCAAAGAATTTCACATCCATAGAATTGTAAAATTTCTTTTCAGTAGGAGAGTAACACTTGTAACCTTTCCTGTCCTGTGCATATCCAAGGAAAATGCACTTATGAGCTTTAGGATCAAGTTTACTTCTGTGTTGAGCATGGATATAAACAAACACAGTACAACCAAAGATCTTTGGAGGCAATTGGGTAATAAGAGATGAGAGAGGAGTTTTGAAACCTAACACTCTCTTTGGGAAGTGTGATTAAATATGTGGTCACCCCACATGGTTTGGAGAGGAGTTTTGAAAACATTAACACTCTGTTTTAGTGATTTTTATAGAAAATCACTCATGAGCAAATGATGTTTAAAGATAATAAATTGCAAAGCGTAGCGATTTATGTGCTTAAATTGTGATTTTATGTTATTTTGGGATTGTGTTACGCTTTGGTATATTTTCCTATGTTATAGATACATATTTTGGCATGCAAGAGGATTAAATGAAAATCCGAAAACGACTCGTAATACGACGGGCTAGTCAAAAAGGCGTTTTCTGAAGAAGAGTCCTTAATGAAAGTTGTAGAGTTTTCCGAGAGCTTTTTTATGACGTTCGGATCATAATTTTTGGAGGTCTACAACTCAAGATATGAATTTTAGAAGTTTCATTCCTAAATCCATAATATCCAGCCGACCTAATTGGAAAAGGATTGCTTCAGCCGACATACATAATGCAAAACCCTAATTAAATAGGAATTATTTCAGCCGCCTTATATTATCTATATATATGCGCATGCATTATCCCATAATTCATACAAAAATTCATTCAGCCGCAAATCACAGCAGCAGCGGCAGCTCTGAGGGCAATTCAAGGCCGGTCACCCGAGCCTTGTGCTCGGGTGATCCGGGTTAGATTAGGATGTTGTTTTTCTTCCGTTTTCAATTCATGGATTCAGTCATGTACCAAACTACGTGAGTTTATTTATTTAATTTATTCAGTCCTTATTCGTTTTTTATGATCTTTAATTTAGTTTGTATCGTTCTATGATTTTGATGCTATGATGTGAATTAGATCGAGAGATCAGTTTGCTATTGATACGTTTACAACATACGGAAGTTGCGTAAACTAGATCACCATAGAAAGATAGGATTTTTAATCATTAATGATGACAAGTTAATTGGTTAATCATCTAGGTTGCTAGATTCTAAAATACGAGAGTTAACCTGAATCTACACCGAGTTTTGTTTGGTAAATCGATCTCAACATTCGGAAGATGAGAGATTGATAAATTGGACTCACTAAGGAATTAGGAATCCATAGCTTGAGAAATAGATTCACTAAGGAATTAGGGATTTGTATCTCGTGTAAAGGTGAAACCACAATTTGAATTGAAATCATGAGATGAACTAGGATTGAAATCACTTGGTTTTGCAATCGCTTGATCCCATGTATCTTGAGTTTAGTTTAGGTTGTGTTATTTTATTTCGTGAGGTTAGATTTATTTTAATTGCTCTTTCGTTTATTTTATTTGTTCTTTCGTTTATTCGTTTTCCTAAGTAACAATTGAAAGGAATTAGTGAAATTAGATTCAACATCCCATTCCTCGTGGATCGACCCTCACGCCACTACCGAGAAGGAATTCTTGGCAATGCTTTTGCTATTGACAAATTCGAAGTTATCTTTTAGGGTCCAAAGTGGTGGTGTGGACGAGATCACGCAAAGACTACGCTACCTTACGGGCAAAGCAGACGCTAAACCAAGGTTACTCGAGATGGATTACGATACTACAAGAATTTGACCTTGAAATTAAGGACAAGAAGGGTAGTGATAATGTTGTAGCTGACCACTTATCTCGCCTAGTGAATGAGGGTGGCGAAGTCCCTAAGGAGATAGGCATTGACTTTCCGACTGAGCAATTAATGAAGCTAGAGACCGGGAGGCCGTGGTATCGATTACGCCAACTACTTAGCAAGTGGGCATTTAGAAGAGATGACGATCGTGAAAAGAAGAAATTTTTCAATGACTTAAAATATCTCGTATGGGAGGATCCATATCTCGTTTAAAGTTTGCAAGGACGGGTTGCTTAGAAGGTGCGTTCGGAGCATGAACAATTGGATATCTTGGAGCAATGTCATAGTGGTCCCCTTTGGTGGACACTACGGAGCACCCAAGACATCACAAAAATCCTTCAAGCTGGTTTTCTTGGCCTACTTTGTTTAAAGATGAAGCCTTTTGCAAGGGTGTGTGATGATGCCAAAGAGTAGGAGACTCGATAATAGGATGGAGATGCCTTTGCGGCCTATCTTGGAATGTGAAGTCTTTGATGTCCAGGGCATTGATTTTATGGGACCGTTCCCATCATCGCGTGCTCGAACAAATATATTCAGTCCTGTGTAGACTACGTTTCCAAGTGGGTAGAGGCCATAGCCACCCAAACCAATGATCACAAAGTTGTAAAGAAATTCTTGCAAAGAATATCTTTACTAGATTTGGCGTCCTAGAGCCCTTATCGGTGATGAAGGTTCGCATTTTGTAATGCACCACTGGATAAAATTCTTGAGAGATATGGTGTCAAGCATAAAATTGGTACACCATACCACCCCCAAACCAGTGGCCAAGTCGAGGTAAGCAACCGGAGCCTTAAGCGGATCTTGAAGAAAACGGTGAATTCAAATAGATCCAATCGAGAGTGAAGTTGACGACGACTTTGGGCTTATCGCACCGCGTTTAAGACCCCTATGGGTACGTCACCCTTCCAAATGGTTTATGGAAAGGCTTGCCATCTACCAGTCGAGCTGGAGCACAGAGCTTACTGGGCTATTAAATTCTTAAACTTCGATAGCCAACTCTGTGGGGAGAAAAGATTATTGCAACTACACGAGCTCGATGAATTTAGACTCAGGGCCTACGAGAACGCCAAAATCAGCAAGGAAAGAACGAAGGCGCTCCACGATGCTAAGATTAAAGATCGGGAATTCAAAGTGGGAGACATGGCTTTGCTGTATAACACCAGACTCCATCTTTTTGCTGGTAAGCTTAAATCTAGATGGTCTGGCCCCTTTGAGATTCTTGATGTTCATCCTGGTGGAGCCATTACGTTGAAAGGGTACGGCGATCAACCGTTTAAGGTCAATGGTCACAGACTCAAAAAATATTTTGGGCAACCCAAGGAAAAGCCTGAAGTACTATACTTTCAAAAGAGAAATGAAACGGTTGAGTCGTTTATTTGTGAAGAGATTCCATCCGACTTCTTTGGAGTGGATGATGACATTATTACCCCTAACCTTGCAGATACTTCTGTCGATGTTCCTGAGCCTGTTAGCATACCTCAGCCGCATCTGCGAAACAAGAACAAGAAGAAAAGAGTCGATTGTAAATGGAGAGAAAAATTTCATGATCTTATCGACTTGACTTGTTGTTGTTGTGGCGAAAACCATTTCCGTCCTAGTCATTACGATTCGACAGAGAAGTGGTTAGCCTCAAACCCAAGTGGCACGATCCAGGTTGACTTGGTTCACTCTGTCAAGCTAATGACATAAAAGAAAGCTCTACTAGGAGGCAAACCTAGTCTTTTAAGTATTTCTTTTTAGTTAAGTTTTTGATTATTAGGAATAAAACTTTGGTGAGTTGTGTGTTGGTTATCCTTGTCCTATTTGTGGTTGTTTTATGTGTATACATGTTTACTCATATACCCCCTTGTACCCGAGATTATATGTTATGTCGAGTGTTGCGAGATACGTTTGAGCGGTTTCGCCAGATTATCACTTTTAGTGTTATGCATTCGTGATACTGAGCTGCGCAATGTACATTCATGTTACGGTCGACCATCGCCAATCATGGCCGACAACCATCTTTGGAACCGGCTAAGTATTCTTTTCTTTTATTTGCACATTACGAGGACATAATGTGATTTAAGTGTGGGGTGCAATTCATGCTTTATTTTCGATGAAGATGAGTAAATATTTGTGATCTTTGTTAAATGGTGAAATTTTAAAAATTTTCAAAGTACACTTGGATAATTGTAAATCTTGAGCATGTAATTGAAACAAATGGCTTGCTAGTTGTAGTTTCTCGACAATGATTTTATGTGACTTTGAGAGATAATTATAGCATGCTTTTCTTGATTTGAGATAGTATTCATTTCACACTCACGAAAGCCTTTGATATCAAAGCAAAACTTTTGAACTATATCCTTTCATTATTTTAGTGATTCATTTTAGAGATTTGTTCTTAATAGTAAAGTGAAGAAGTAACACCTAAGTTCAGAACATGCACTGTGAATATCTGAAGGTTTGAATGTGATAAGTGAAACGTAACTAATGTTTTTGAAAAAAGTTGAGTTAATAATAAATAAATGGGTGTGTCGAAAGCTGGTTAATGATTGGAGTGCGGTAGGGCATTATCTCGAAATGTCCTACACCACTATGATGACCAAAAGCTCACGACAGTCAGGAAAAGCTACCCTATGATTTGAGTAAGGTAGGGTGTTATCCCGAAACATCCTATTCTACCATGACGGGTAAGAGCTCATTCTGATGTGCGTCAAAAGAAAAAGAAAAAGAAAAAAAAAAAAGAAAAAAAAAAAATTAAAGAATTTGTTATCGTTGAACTTATACCCAGTATAAGCTGAATGATATGCTGTAGGGATTATCCTACTGAGTGCACGGGAAGACTTTGTGTGGAACAATTACTGTCTATACCTAGGATAGTCATTAAATTATTTGAAAGGGTATTGTTTGAGACGATTGTGAAGACTGAAAAGGGCTTGTCACACACACACCGAATCTATCTCTATGTTGGTAGCACTTGCTATAGTTGTTGTATCTTTTGTTACGTGAGTTAGGGATCTATTTGGATTGCATATAAAGTGAGCTAGTTTTGATTGTTTTGCTCGGGACGAGCAAAAGTCTAAGTGTGGGGGAGTTGTTTACGACTAATTTTATGGTTTTTATCGAGTTGTTTCGTAACATTATCTCCCGTGTTTTAGTGATTTTTATAGAAAATCACTCGCCAAAAGGATAAACTGAGCAAATGATGTTTAAAGATAATAAATTGCAAAACGTAGCGATTTATGTGCTTAAATTGTGATTTTATGTTATTTTGGGATTGTGTTACGCTTTGGTATATTTTCCTATGTTATAGATACATATTTTGGCATGCAAGAGGATTAAATGATGAGGTTTTGCATGGAAGAGAAGTGAAATGGAAGGAAGATGGAGATAAAGCTTGGAATGAAGCTTTCAAGCAGCCGAACTTCCGATGCAGTTCTTGATATGATATACACTGATTTGACTCTCGACCTCAAGAGAAGATTTGTAGGGCTTGAAGAGGGGATTCTACAGGATTTTGAATCACTTCATTCCGACTTATGAGGCCCGAGATATGAGCGTTACAAGTTTGGATGCTGTTGCGGCAACTAGTGGAAAATCCCGAAAACGACTCGTAATACGACGGGCTAGTCAAAAAGGCGTTTTCTGAAGAAGAGTCCTTAATGAAAGTTGTAGAGTTTTCCGATAGCTTTTTTATGACGTTCGGATCATAATTTTTGGAGGTCTACAACTCAAGATATGAATTTTAGAAGTTTCATTCCTAAATCCATAATATCCAGCCGACCTAATTGGAAAAGGATTGCTTCAGCCGACATACATAATGCAAAACCCTAATTAAATAGGAATTATTTCAGCCGCCTTATATTATCTATATATATGCGCATTCATTATCCCATAATTCATACAAAAATTCATTCACCAAGCAAATCACAAAGAGGCGGCTCTCCGAGGGCAATTCAAGGCCGGTCACCCGAGCCTTGTGCTCGGGTGATCCGGGTTAGATTAGGATGTTGTTTTTCTTCCGTTTTCAATTCATGGATTCAGTCATGTACCAAACTACGTGAGTTTATTTATTTAATTTATTCAGTCCTTATTCGTTTTTTATGATCTTTAATTTAGTTTGTATCGTTCTATGATTTTGATGCTATGATGTGAATTAGATCGAGAGATCAGTTTGCTATTGATACGTTTACAACATACGGAAGTTGCGTAAACTAGATCACCATAGAAAGATAGGATTTTTAATCATTAATGATGACAAGTTAATTGGTTAATCATCTAGGTTGCTAGATTCTAAAATACGAGAGTTAACCTGAATCTACACCGAGTTTTGTTTGGTAAATCGATCTCAACATTCGGAAGATGAGAGATTGATAAATTGGACTCACTAAGGAATTAGGAATCCATAGCTTGAGAAATAGATTCACTAAGGAATTAGGGATTTGTATCTCGTGTAAAGGTGAAACCACAATTTGAATTGAAATCATGAGATGAACTAGGATTGAAATCACTTGGTTTGTGCACTGTTTGATCCCATGTATCTTGAGTTTAGTTTAGGTTGTGTTATTTTATTTCGTAGGTTAGATTTATTTTAATTGCTCTTTCGTTTATTTTATTTGTTCTTTCGTTTATTCGTTTTTCCTAAGTAACAATTGAAAGGAATTAGTGAAATTAGATTCACATCCCAATTCCTGTGGATCGACCCTTACTCACTTCGCTCTACTATCAATTACCCGGTATTCGGCCGGTTAGGAGTTAGTTTTGCATGGTAGTTAGGGTTTATAAATTTTCTTTTGTTTAATGATGCAAAATCCCTCCAACAGTATTCAGGAACATGTGTAGTGAACATGATTGATCTGGCCATTTCAGCAGAGATGCATGTTCTTTCTTTCAAAGAACCCCATTCTGTTGAGGTGTTTCCACACAACTACCTTGATATGAACAATTCCTCTGTTTGTCAAGAAGTTACTGAGGTTAGACTCATAGTATTCAGAGCATTATCGTCTTTAAGATCTTGATCTTAGTATCAAATTGGGTGGAGACCATGTGATAAAATTCTTGGAAGATAGGTCCAACTTCAGGTTTGTCTTTCATTAAGAACGACCAAGTGTTTTCGGTATGATCATCAATGAGGGTTACAAACCACCTTTTTCTGTTATACTTTTCACTCTTGAGGTCCCCATACATCTTTGTGTATTAGGGTGAAAGGGGAAGAGGGCAAGTGAGGTAACTTAGAATACCTGATTTGGTGAGTTTAGCAAACCGACAAATATCACATTGAAGATCATTAAGATTACATCCTTTAAACAATTCAGAATTAAAGACTTTAAATAACCAAAACTTGGATGTCCTAGTCTATAATGCCATAACATGATATTGTCTAGGTTTTGAGTGCAGTCGCGAGGCGATTCTGTCTTCGATCTTCGTCTTCACAGGTTGATCACAAGCTTGATCCTGGCAGGGTTTAGCTTGCCCAATCACTTCTCGAGAAGAAAGATCCTGGAATGTGCACTCGATTCTTATTAAAAACAACGATCCAATTCAGATCTTTAGTGAGTTTCTTGTGAGATATAAGGTTACTGATCTAACTTTGGAACAAACAGGACATTCTCAGTAAATATATATCGATTAGTAAGTTTAACCTTCCCAACACCTTTTGCATAAGAAACAGAACCATCAGCAGTCTTAATTCTGTGAATTTGGTTGCATGGCATATATTGGGTAATAAGGTTTTTATTACAAGTCATATGGGAAGAAGCCCCAGAATCAACAATCCAAGTCTCATTACTAAGAGGTGAGTAAAATATACTGTTTTAGCATGAGTGGCCATTTCAAGTAGGGGAGCTACCTTCACGATCTTTGAGCAATAAAGGCTTTAAAGGCAAAGAACCGAGCATTGACCATCTTGTCATTCTCCTCTTCACCGACAAGTTTGCCTTGACTTTCCCTGGTTGGTTTTGAGGTTTTAGAGGGGTAGGTTTGCCATGTAGCTTCCAACAATTGTCCTTGGTGTGATTTGTGCGTTTATAAAGTGATCACGAACGACTTTCCGGCTTTTCTCAAGAGGCTTCTGTAAGTCTCATTAACCTTCAAGCAGGCAAGTACCTTGATGAGGGTTGTCGGCAGGGAGTTCAAAGAAACATCACTTTCCTCCTCGCTTTCCTCATGTTTGACCTCAAGCAAACATGGATTTGAGATTTGGAAGAGGTTTAGTAGCAAGGATTCTACCTCGACATCATCAAGAGTAGGATTCGATCCGATAAGGAATTTGAATACTCTCTTTTCTCGATAATGTCTTTAAAGAGTGCGGCATCTTTAACATCATTCCAGGGTGAGTTTCCAACATATCTAGGTGTTGCCATGCCTTAGATAGTTGATTAAAGTATTGAGTTACTGAGACATATCCCCTTGTCTCGCAATTTTGAATCGAGCTTGAGTTCATAGACTTGGATGTATTGTCCTTTTTGAGTAAAGGTCTCTCGGCATTGTCCTGCATTTCCTTAGCAAAGTGTCATACATCATGAAGTTCTCATCGATCTCTTTTGTCATAGACCTCGTGAGGATGGTCATGACTTGGTTATTTTCTGTGTCCCATGCTTGAACTTGGGGTCGCCAAAGAGGGGAGTTTGGAACAGCACAGATATCCCATCTTGCCCTGGCCGGAGATATACATTTTCATAGACCTTGACCATAGCAAGTAATTGTTACCATCAAGTTTATGATTTGTAAAAGAAGAGTGTTCGATTATCCCGATCACTTGAGGCAAATTGTGAGTCTCATGAAGAAGATGAAACTTCGAGATAATGTTGACATTTTTCTCAAAAAGAACCGAGTTTTGCAAATGGATTTTAGAACTCAGTGAAGGCTCCGATACCATGAAGAGAGTTTGAGAATGTGATAAACACAAGAGTAAACTACAACTTAGTTTATTCATTGATATGAGAGGTGTATAAATAGATACAATTGAGAGAGACTAGCAAGCTAGCTTGGCGGCCACTTGAGTATGTAGATGTGGGCGGCAAGCATGCAAAAGTAAAAGTAAAAGCTATGTCTATGACATAAAGTAAACTAGAGTTTGACATATTAATTGTTTATATGTATCACAATTAATATGTCTATGACATAAAGTAAACTAGAGTTTGACATATTAATTGTTTATATGTATCACAATTAATATGTCTTTTATAATTAAATAAAGTGTACAAAAAATCTGCATCACGAACTCCACGAGGTCAGCTTTGGGCACCTCTTTGAACTTCATGATCTCTTTGAAGTAATGTCAGTAAATGCTGTAATATTTCCACAAGAAATATTCTCTTTTTGTTGTTTTATTTACTTTATAGATGTGTCTGCATTCATAGAAAAAACCATGGTTACTATATCCCTGACAGATATCACAAACGTTTGTCACTTTGGAGAGGAAGAATTGTCCACCAGAAGTGGAAGTGTGGAACAAAACAATATTAAATTCTGGATTAATAATGAAAATCGATTTTCACAATGTGGCATTTAAAGGCCACCGGTCGCGTACTTTTCGTACGGTGAATATCTGGTTGAAAACAATGAAGCTTCAAATTATAGTAAAGACAATGTTATGACATAAATACTATATGTTACGGTCATCTTGAAGATGATCCAGATATGATAAACTTTGTGTATCATTTTTTAAAATCTCAAACGCAGTAAGTTGTGCGGGTATTGGCTTGTTTTGAGAAGATATCGGGTTTGAAAATAAACATGGGGAAAAGTTCGTTGGTTGGGATAAAGGTGCCTGAAATAGACATTTTTAACGTGGCTGCTTCTATCAACTGTAAGAGTAGTTGTTTACCTTTTAAATATTTGGGTTTGTGGGTGGGTCAAAATATGAAAAAGAAAAAGGCTTGGAAAGACATTATTCAGAAATGTAAGGCGAAACTCTGTGCTTGGAAGTGGTCTTCTTTGTCGGAAGGTGGTAGATTAGTTCTCATTAAAGCAGTTCTGAGCGCTCTTCCGCTCTTTTTCTTCTCCGTCTACAAGCCTCCAGAATGTGTGTTGAATTTCTATAAAAGTGTGAGGTCTTCTTTTTTTAAGGGAGGGGATGGGTCAAAGATAAAAATCGCTTGGGTTGATTGGAAAAAATTGCAAGCTCCGAAATCTTTGGGAGGCCTTGGGGTGGGTAGTCTAGGGGTGCAGAATCTATCTTTGTACCAAAAATGGTGGTGGAGATTTCTTTCAGAAACTAATGCTTTGTGGAGGAAGGTGGTTGTGTCAATTTATAGTGTGGAGGGAGCTTGGGAGGTGGATGGTTTCCGGTTGAGAGGTGGGGGGTTTGGAAGGGGATAGTTAGTGCTGTTAAATCGGTTAAAAGGGTGGGAATCGGTTTGTGGGGATTGGAACGTTGGGTGGTTGGTGATGGTAGTAAGGTGAGGGTTTGGGAGGATATATGGGTGGGCATTGGGTCGTTGAAATCATTTTTTCCTAGGCTATTTAGGCTTTCTATGGTCAAAGGTGGGACAGTTGAAAGTGTGGTGAAGTGGGTAGATTACAGGCATTCCTTACGTTGGTCACGAAGGAGGAGGTTGAGGGGTTTCGAAGAGGAAGATATATGTGAGTTGGAGAATTTAATTAACTCTGTTGCTGGAAATGCAGGTTTATTGGACAAATTGAGATGGAGTCTCTGCTCGAATGGCATCTTCTTGGTGGCCCATTTGCGGGAAAAGATCGAAATTGAAGTGTTTAAAAATACTTTTTCGGCTAATGAGCAGGTCGCCAGGTGGAATAAACTGCTACCCTCGAAAGTAAATATTTTCATGTGGAAAGCAAGTCTAAGTCGAATTCCTACAAAACTGAATCTTATTCATCGGGAATCGCAATTCAAGACTCTTTGTGCCTGTTATGTTACAAATTCGAAGAAACTGTTGATCATCTTTTGTTCGTTTGTGACGCGTCACTGCTGATTTGGGAACATGTTCAGAGTTGGAGCAAGATCGTTGGCCTAAACGCTTTCTCGTTTAGTGATATCTGTGTTTTACAAGTAAGGAATGATGGAAATGCTTTCTCGAAGTCGGCTTCTTATTTATGGGAAGCTTTAGTTGGTGTTACGGCTTGGGTAATTTGGATTTATAGAAACAAAGTCATCTTTCATGCGCAAGTTATAGACCCGGAGTTGATTTTCATAGAAGTGCAAAGATTATTATATTCTTGGCGTTCAAATTCTAAGCGTCTCAAGAAATTTGGGTAGGAAGAGTAGATGGCGAATCCTTTGAGAGCTGCTTCTTAGGTTCAGGGAGCTTTTGAGTGTAAAGTTCTTTGACGTATGAAGATTATCATTTCTGATTTTTATTGATTGTATGGGTTTGCATCCAGCTGAGACTTGAGGCCTTGTATTGTCTACTATCATGACTAGAGACTTTTGGCTTCACACCAAATCATTGAAGTGCAAAGGATTTCAGACGTTATGGGGAGGCTTTAGGTCATGTTTCTTGGAGGGTTATTTTCTAATGCTTTTCTTTCTTTAAAATTTTAGCTCCGATAATTGACTGCCAAATTGCTGAATTTTTGATCAGTTTGTAATGGGTTTTTAGCATCTTGCTGATAATGAAATAAATGGCTGTTAAAAAAAAAGATGTTTTCCCGAGATTAGGGGGAGGAAAGTAAACTTGAAGTTTATAAATCTCGTGGAAGAACATTATATTAAAGCACATTTTATCATCGGACGCATTTAATTACTCTTGAAGAATGAATAGCTGCAAATGCCCGTTTAGATTAAATGTCACAAAAAGGTTTGACCCAGAAGGATAATATTTGTACCAGAAGGAAAGTCCAAGAAGGACAGAATATGATATGTATCAAATTAATGAAAATAACGATATAAGCGTTAAAGACCAATTGGCTCGATAATTAAAATTCCTCAAAAAAGGTTATGACTATATTATTTATGAGAACTACGGAAGAGTAAGTATGTGCTCGAGCAGAAAAATATATAGTCTAAAGATCTCTAGAAGAGCAATGACGTACTCTAGATGAGTAATAAAATCATAAACCCTTGACGAGGTCAGGGCTATAAATTGTCAACAAGTGTTGATAAATAATATGCGTGAAGCAAATAATATGCGGTTGTCATACATACATAAGGTGGAATAAAACGAACCTGAGGTTCATTCCCTCACGTTATTTTCTTACGACCCCCGAAGAAAATTTATTGATTCCTGAAGAATTTGAAATTGCATACTGTTATATTGTTAGTTATGTTCAACGCTCGGAGCGTGAGAAACATATTATTTCCAACAAATATAAATCTCATAGTCTTAAGATAATAAAATAATGTTATATAGTGCTTGAAGCACATAAGACGCTAGAAGCGTGTCTGAAGCACATAAGACGCTGGAAGCATTAAATGCCCGAAACATACAAAGTGTATGAAATACGTAATATATATTGCATAAAATACCCTATAAGCGGGATAATGGTTTTGATGTGAGAAAATTTGGATCTGTAATTAAACTCCGGTAGAGTTACAAAAGATGATAAAATATGAGTATTTGACTTGTACTATTAAGATCCATCAAATGCACATGCAAGATGTCATTTGGCTCTGAAGACCAATGATTGTACTCTTTTTCCCTTTAACAAGTTTTTCCCACTGTGTTTTCTTAGTTAAATGTTTTTAACGAGACAATCAGTGCACAAGAGCACATATGTCATGAATCTTTCCCCCTTGACTGGTTTTTTCCCACTGGATTTTTCCACGCAAGGTTTTTGGTACATTTCATATATGTTATACAACTCAGATCAAACGGAAAGCAAGTCGAGGACTTGTTGGTTACACAAATGATCGATGTTTATCGAACACCTCTGAAAGCAAGGCCTCAATTTGGTTGTTCATTCACCAGTGGTGGTACATCGATTTCATGGCGCTGGACTTAACAAACTTTGGTCGCTACATCCTCAAGTCATGGCAAAATAATATTTATTCATGAAACAAGTCGAGAATATGTTTCATTCAAATTATTGGCACATTAGATTCAAGAAACTTGAGGTTTATTCATCGAGAAAGAGAAGCGGCTTGATTATACGAAGATAATGCAGCATGTATAGCTCGGTTAAATGGTGGCTACGTAAAAGGCGATCAGATAAAACATATTACAGCAAAATTCTTCGCCACAGACGATCTTCGGAAGAAAGGCATTTTGTTATTCAGCAAATCAGATCAAGTGACAATCCAGAAGTTTTGTTCACTAAAGTATTGACTACCGGTATGTTCGAGAGTTTGATCTAGAAGATCGGGACGCGCCAATTTAAAGATCTGAAGAGATGTTAATATCAGGGGAGGTATAACACAAATGAAGGCCGTACTCTTTTTCCTTCATTATGATTTTTCCCACAGGGTTTTTTCATAATGAAGGTTTTAACTAGGCAGATTCTTTGTGGATGGACATCCAAAGGGGAGTGTTGCAAATATACTCGTATTATATGGATGTCAATTAGATATACTATCTATCTCCTTCGTAAAGTATTAGCCTGCAACTAGTTTACTTAATAGCTAAGTCTCGACATAAGCACGACAAAATGGATAATCATCGACGTACATATATATGATATAATCGACGGATGTTTCTACACACCATAAAGACACGTGTAATATGTCGTGTCTTTATTAAACGGTACAACATACGATAATTATCCGAAATATTTATGCAGCATCTGTGATCACGTGATTACCCTTTGGTAATCCACCACCGATCACATGGAGTGATATGGAGGTTTTGCCAAACTCCAATACTTTGCATGTATATATATGTGTGTTAAGTAATGAGAATAAACTAAGGGAAATTCGTTTTTTTACCCTTTTTTTGAAAATAAAAACGAAATCTACACCTTTCTAAATTCAAAAATCACTCATATCTCCAGGGACGGAACCAGGAATTTTCGGTCGGATGGGCTAATGGAATATATCTGTATGATCGGGTGGGCTGGATTAAAATAATTAACTGTGTAGGATTGGATTATATAAGAGTTTTAATGTACCGAAAATAAAAATCGGGTGGGCTGCGCCCACCCTAGCCAGGGCCTGGGTACGTCATTGCCTATCCCCCACCTAAAAGTGGTTGAAATCGACCAAAAATAGGAGAAACCTCCCATTTATCGCCCATGTTTCGCCCGTGGTGAAGTGGTGAGAGATCCCGCATTTCCCCGCCTTTGACACCTCTCGAATTTCTCCCAAGTTTCGCCCATGGTGGGAGGCCCCGTCCGAGAAGATGGGCTACCCCGCCCAGTTTTAAAAGAAAAAATGAGGGTGCTTTTAAACTGAGCTTTTCATCTCTTTTCATCTCATTTCTTCAATTCTTCATTATCAGATTCTGATCAGGCCCATGAAACTTTGCATCAAACTGCGGGTAATACAAATATCAGATTATGATCAGGCCCATGAAACTTTAGTTAATATATTTTCTTGATATATAGAGATAATTAGAAGCAGGGCTTGGGGTTAGGGGGTGCAGGAGATTAAAGTAGCATTTTTCTTTCACTGGATCTTTGATTTTATTATGTAATTTTCTCTCCGAGCAGAACAGATTATCGACTTCATCAAAAAGTAGAATTGGGAACTGTCATATGAAATTGTAATTAAATGAGATTGTTCGAGCGGTCTGCACATGTTTATGGAATGAAAACGATTCAAGCTTCGGAAACGATTGCATTTGCCAGCGGAAGGATTGAATTATCTAGAAGGTAGGGATTGTTGTCTTGGTTTTGTGGTTCTGATATTAAAGAAATAGATCTTTTCCAAACACACTGAATCTGTGGTGGATGTTCCTGTGGAAAAAGACAAGTTAGGCATGTGTTCAGCTTGTTGAAAGTACATATAATGGACGAAGGGATTCAAAGTTCAGATTTATTCACATCATGATGAAGAACTCGAAAATCTGATAATGAAGAAGAAATGAGATGATTAAAAGCGTCCTCATTTTTTCTTTTAAAACTGGGTGGGGTCGCCCATGCATCTTCTCGGGCGGGGCCTCCCACCATGAGCGAAACTTGGAAGAAATTCGGGAGGTGTCAAAGACGGGGAAAGGCGGGATCTCTCACCATGGGCGAAACATGGACGATAAATGGGAGGTTTCTCTTATTTTTGGGCGATTTCACCCTCTTTTAGGCTGGGGATAGGAGTGGTTTTTGAATTTAGAAAGGTGTAGATTTCGTTTTTATTTTTAAAAAAAGGGTAAAAAACGAATTTCCCCATCAATACCTTTGATTAATATACAATCCTCTTCTC
This sequence comes from Gentiana macrophylla, assembly GCA_026214975.1. NCBI lineage: Eukaryota > Viridiplantae > Streptophyta > Magnoliopsida > Gentianales > Gentianaceae > Gentiana > Gentiana macrophylla. The sequence continues at coordinate 1,991,679 of CM047810.1, read as the reverse complement.
TGCTTTAGATATACAATAGCATTCCAAATTATATTTTCCAAGTTCACATATTAAATATATATAGCAGTTGCAGTTATATTTTAAGGGGAATGAGGGAGAAGAACAGAAATATTTCATCAATTGAGTAGAATGACAGTCTTTTGAAACTTTTGCATAAAGGACAAAACTATTTATTCACTGTCGAAATTCACTTGTGTTCAAATTATTTATTTAAATTCACGCCGAAATTCACTGGTTTAAATTCACTAATTTTCAAAATTCATTATCGAAATTCATTGATTTTGGGATTCTTTGTCGAAATTCAATGATTTGGGATTCATTTGAGGAGATTCACCGATTTTGGGATTCATTGTTTGTTATTCTCATTATAAAATTACGCAGTTGTCTTCTCCTATATAAAAATATGTAATTGTCCCTATTACTTAAAAATATTCCAGATTGTGTCCTTATCACTAATTTCCCATATATTTTATAACAGTATCCAAATTATAGTATTACTATTGCACACGCACAAAAAAAAAAATAGTCCTTGCATTGTGTTTATTTTATAGCGCGTGATTTTTTTTTTTTAAAACCTGAAACGAAATGATTTTATTAAAACAAACAAATTCCGGACTAACGTCAGAAAATGACCGAACTAATTCCGGATCACCGCTAGCCTAAAGCTGGCCTACAACCACAAGCAACGAAAAATAAAAAAGAAAATGAGAAAACTCATATCCACCAAATTATGCCTCATTAGAGTGGACGTAAACATAACACGATAGTCAAACTTGTCCCTAGCATATATATACAGACTTAACAAATCTTAAAACCTAAAAAATCCCGAAAAAGCGGCTATTACCGACCCGATCCGAAAAACAAGCACAAACAGACTGGAACATAACAAAGAATACATGAGAACAACCACAAAGACCAACGTCAGCCTAATAACAAACGCCTGAATCACTAGAATCACAACCCTCTCAGCCAAGAACCACCAACCGCTACCTTCAATCTGCAAAGAAGAATCTAGAAGATGACATTTATGTCCAAACATGAAGCAGCAATCAAGGCTGCCGCTAGCAACAAACTGTTAGGTGTGATGCCCGAAAGACAATTTTGTAATTGTTTTATTTAATAAATGAAATGATATTATTATTCATATTTATTATTCTCATATTCACCGATGTGACAATAGTATTTACAATACAGAAAACCCTAAAGTATATCGTTTATGTAATCACTTAACTCAGTGTATGTGATATACACGGGAGGATTGAGTTAGTGAAGATGTACTTAAAATACAATTAGCATAGTGAAGTTAATCGAGAGTATCGGGTCTCTCCTTTAACGTGCTATTAATGCGCCCATAACACGATAGTGTGATTGTCTTATCCGGACTTTCGGTTAAGAGAACCTAGTGGGGCATTTATATATGATAGATATATCATATAGGGCTGGACCGATTTGATTGGAGTTCACGATATAATTCCGTAATCGAGAAGTCTTATCGAATCAATCGATGATCATATTTATGGATATATCTTAATCGAGGTGATCACGATCAAGCCGCTTGAATCAGTATGAGGTTTGACTTGACGGTTAAGGATTACACTGTGTCTGTGATCTGAATTACCCCATCTTGGCATTGTGCAGGATTGAGTGAGTAGTCTGTGTTATCACAGATACGGAATCCATTCCTTCCATTTATGGAAGTAGATAGACAGTTCTCTTATTTGTTAATCATAGAAACTGATCGATCCATGGAGTTCATATTACACTGATTAGCTACCAGTGAGTTGTATGAATTAATTGATCACTAGGGGGTTAATGATAAATAAGGATAAGAGGTTCTAAAAAGGGTTAACGGTAACTTACCGATTTAGAAATGAGCGATACATAGAGGATTAATCCATATGTAATGATTATATCAATGGACGCTTATTATCATTCTCGTGAGGAGATAAATATAATCTCATAATCGGAGGAGTGCAGTCACGGGATTATGGTGGCATATTCCTGTGATTGATTTATCGAATATAATTATTCTGTTCGTAAGATAATTATTTATTTGATTTATCGGAGCCGCTGATTATTAGTCCATGGTCCCCGACGTGCCTCCAATATATCATAGCTATTCTCGGACGTCGAATCCAAATAATATTAATTTAGTTCATATTAGAATTTAATTAAAACGATATGTGAATTAATTGTTTAGTGGACTATTAAATTAGTTGAGCTAAATAATTAAATATGTGAAAAAGACATCTTTTCATAATCTTGGCCCAGTTATTGTGTTATAGCCGAAAATTAATATTGACTAGGTCAATAAGAAGAATTTCGGACAAAGCATGCTTAATGAACAAGGAATTAGTTTTCTTGTGGATTAATAAGACATGTGCACAAAATATTTATTGGATAAATATTTATGGTAAAAAATAAGGATAAATATTATTCTAGATTTGTTCTAGAATATTATGGGATTATCTTTTATTTATTGGATTTATTTATTTGCAAAATAAAATCCTTGGAGGACAAGGATTACTCTCCTATATAAAGAGAGTTCTCCCAACTCATACACAACACACAAAAATTTCGACTCCCTCTATAATTTAGAGAGAGGAAATATTTCGGCCAAGGGGTAGAATAAGGGAAAATCTTGGAGGTTTTCCGGGTAGCATATCGGGAGGATTCGAGACGAGGATTTCCTTCCACCGGGAGTTGCTCGGATCACACGTACGGAAGATCGTGGTGCTCTTCACACCATCCTTTATTCTTTCGATTGCGGTTCTTCTACTTGGGTTTTGAGATCCAAGAGGTATGTTCTACAACCCCCTTGTATAGTAGATCTAGTTATTTTATTACGTGTAATTTATAGATCTAGATCATTAAATCGCTTCCGTTGCGGATGGTATTACTAACACAAACTTGGTTCAAGAATGGCCAAGATAGCCAACACCGACAGGGAAGCAGACAAACGCTGCCGGACCGCCAAGAGAAGAAGTGGCGGTGTCCACCACGCGCCGCTAAGAACCACCACAAAAACAAAGAAAAATAAAGGAACAGGAGAATCAAAGGAAGAGTGCACAAGAACCGCCAATAGAGGCTCAGATCTGCCGGAAATTATACCACCCCATGCAACCCCAAAGAAATGAGGAAGAAGATGGAGCAGCAGCCGAACCGCCATCAAGCCCCAACAACAAAAAAGAGAAGACAAGAAAAGAGAGGGAACATGAAAAAAAGAAGCCGAAAAGGAAAAAGATCGGACGCCGGCAACGGAAAGCTGCCTACGTCAAGATGGCACCGGAAGAATGAGGCAGAAGTTAAGAGAGGGAGATCGAGTGAGAGGAAATTTCCTTTAGAGAGAGAGGGCTTTCATTGATCTCGCGTGTGATTAAAGTATACTACATTTAGTATAAAAATAATGATCTATTTATTTTAGGAAGAAAAACTTCTTTCTTAAACTTTATTCGCCGTACAAGCTGAAATTACATGATGTAAAAAGAATGATTTGAATTACATGATTAAGCATGATATAAAAATTGTTTATGGATGTGGCAAATATGTACGTATGTACGTATGTGTCTATATATATATATATGCTTTTTTTTGTTTGTAAACACGTATTCAAGTTTACTCGTGAATAATCGAGTCGAAAATTGAATTGCTCATGTATCATTCATTTAATATTCGAGTCGATTTGAGTTTGAGTTCATGTCGATTTATAACAAATCAAGTCAAATTTTGACTGATCACATATCGAGTTATTCACAAATAGTTTGACTCACTCACATCCCAATTTTACACGACTCTAAAATTCGTTTCAAATAACCATTTATGGTCGTCCTTGTATAAAAGTAAGATCGATTCATTAAATTAAACCAATGATTTCAATTAGACGGACAAGATCAAAATATCAGTGGTTTTATGGTGATCCAGGATCACCATTTCACACATCTCCACCAATGAAAATCCTTATAAGAAGGGTAAAAATGTAAATTAATGGCATTTATATTTTACACTGCGGTGGCGCTGTGTGTTTGTTTCTTCTTTCTTTATTGATTGCGGATCACTGAAGTCATACTTGGTCCATGATCATAAAAAAAAAATTCCGTCAAAAGATAAAGATGGTCAGGCTTTAAATAAAAAGACCATGTCATATATCAAATCCAATTAAAATTTGCATAACATTGTTATACCAATTACATGCATGTTCTTGAGATTAATTAAACCAAATCACTACTAATAGTACTAGCCAGCAATTAAGTTAATTAATTGGCTAATGGTGACTGGGCTGGACCTCCGGTGGGTGGCAAATGCTTGCGATGGTGGTGGCCGTGATGGTGGCGATGCTTGTTGTGGCCTTCTTCCTCATCTTCATGCACAGTAGTTGGGGCTGCAGCAGGCGGGTGGTGGTGGTGGTGGTGGCGGCGGTGGCCCTCCTCTTCAGGCGCTCCGGCTGGTGAGTGATGGTGGTGGTGGTGCCCGTGATGGTGGCCTCCGTGATGCTTGTGGTGGCCCTCCTCTTCAGGTGCCATTGACGGGGCTCCGACTGGTGATTTGTGGTGGTGGTGGTGGTGGTGGTGGTGGTGATGATGGCGGCGGTGATGCTTGTGGTGACCTTCTCCCTCCTCGTCATTTTCTCCCGCCGCCATCTCCGGGCCTTCAGAGACCAACTGATCATTCAGTTGGGCCCGGGGAACATTCTCCATTTTCTGCATTTCATCAAATAAATCTTGCATATTATTTTTGGTCACTTTTGGTATGGTTAACCATTCATAATTGAATTCATCATGCTCCTCCTGTGCTGAGTAAACAGAGGAAGGATTTGAGAAAAGGAAAAATGCAAAGAAAATCATCAAAAAGATTTTTGAAGACATGGTGTTATATTTAGCTCTGACAGCTCTAATGGTTTCTTTTATGGTGTTGTGAGTCATGACTAAAGTACATTGTGATATATATAGCGGTCGGGGACGTCGGGGCCATCTATGTTTAATCAGAGGTTTGTCGTCCTAGGGGCGGTTCTGGTTAGAGTTCAAGGGGGTTGAGGGTGGTGGGGCCGGGTAGGTTTAGGCACGGTAAACAAGATGGTCAATGTTGTGATTAGTTTTTTATAACTGCCTCCGTATGAAACTTGAGCATCTTCTTGCTGCATGCCGTGTCGCCACATCCGGCTAAATCGGATGATCTGCACTGATTGACGGTGTTAGATCTATATTATAATATAGATCCCTGACCGATCAAGCCAGTGCAGATCATCCGATAATGGACGGAAGCAGACACACGCAGCTTACTATCATTTCCGATGAAACTTTTGACAATCAAAGAATATAAGCATCCCCCTCAAAAAAAAAAAAAAAAAGAATATAAGCATCGACTCTATCACGTAATATAAGTATTTGTATTTTACTTATAGTCACACATATTATAAGTAATTCTTATGAAATTTGTGACAATCAAATAATATAAGTACCGATTTTATCACGTGATATAATTACTTTTATTTTTCCTCAAAAAAAATATTTATTTTTATTTTACTTGCAGTCACGCGTACATACTAATACTATAAGTAATTTTTATGAACTAATAAAACTTTTGAAGTTTTGTTTTTCTTCCTATTTAATTCTTATTATACCTTAAACCATTTCATTCATATGTTATATAAACTCATTCAATGATTAAAGGTAATTTTATCAAAATATGGTTTAATTATTAGCTTTATTAAACTAAAGTTTATAGTAGTTTAAAGAGCTTACAATTTGGGACAGATGATGTATATTGTAACTATATATTGTTTGTTTTAGTATAGGGATAAAAACACTTTTTTGATTTAATTTGTTTCATGCATGATTTAATTTGTGGTAAAAAATCATTAACTACAGCGTAACAAAAGTCAAATTTACACACTTTTGCTTTGATCATGTTAGTTTGTAAACGACAGCTTTATGGTCATACTTGTTCCACTAAGAAAAATGGTTAAAAGAAGGGTGAATTCTAAGCATATATATTTTATCGGGTAAGGCCTATCTGTTTTTGTGATTTTCTATTAGTTTTGAATCTTCAAATCATATTTGGTTCATAACCATATATGGTAAAATTAGTGAGTGGTAAAAGAAATGACACTACCTCCGTCCTCTCTTTTTTTTTCCCTAAAAGAAATGAAAATCAAATAAATCATTTAATGCATTTGTTCCAAACATATCATTATCTTAATATTTAATGTTTATGTATTCATTTCATATTCTAAAAGAGCATTTATTATTTGATGGGAGTATCATTTATTATCTCATAGTTTTGAAAACCATCTAAACGGTTCGGTTTGCATCGATTCGGTCGGTTTGGTTCGGTTTTGAAAACGTTGAACATCCCTAGTTAGAACTAAAAATGAAAATACTGAACGATACAATACATATTATATTTTTATACTGTTTATTACGAAGGGTACACCATTCTTTAAAACATGGAATAATTGTTTGATGTTCGTGGAGGCATTTGGTGGGTTCTACCCGGATTTTGTTTTCAGTTTGTGAAAAACCTTATATAAATCAATCCAACATAGTTAGTTGTCTTAACCCAACCCAGTCGACCATACAAATATACTTCATTAACACACCCGACCTTCAATTCAATTTACACATACATAATATGTCATTAAATATGTTATTAGTGTTTTTTTTAAACAATATATTATTATAGTTGAATGAATAAGTATTCGGGTTTAATACCAATATGAAATGCGTATTTCAATTATTAGTTTTACTGGAGCTTGATCATTGGTACATTTTGGATGAGGACTATTGGCGCCAGCGGGGTCGAGTGGACTAGCTTACGGCAATGGATCTGAATACCACTTACTTTCATCATAAGGCCTCGTCCCGCATGAAGCGGAATACTATTTCTTTACTGCATGATAGTGAGGGGGCCTCTTTTACCGATCCTGAGGATATGGAGCGGGTGGCGGTTGACTATTTTCAGCACATTTACTCGTCTAACGGGGCTCACATGGATTTGGAGGGGCTACAGTTTGCATCGTTGGATGATGATCAGAGGTAGACTCTATCTCAGGCTTTTACGGTGCATGAGTCCTATCGGCCCTTAAGCAGTTGCCGCCACGGAAGTCGCCTGGCTCGGATGGATGCTGTTGAAATAGTGTCCTAAACCCAATCGGGTTGGACGGATCCGACTGGGTCGGATCATTTCTACTACTTCTTATGATTATACATATATAATAAATGGCTTTTCTGTTGTCATATATTTGTTTATTTAAAGAACCAATTATGAATTGTTATATGATAATGCCCTTAGTATTAAACTGTGATAGAGAAACCATGATAGACGATTATGGTTGATGAGATCTCTAATCACTTTAATAAGTTTGATACTTAAATGTCTCTAGTCGTATGTGCTATCAAACGGGACATTGATTATACAATTAGACTAGCACGTATTAGATGTCTTCTATATTATTGAAAATAGGGATAGATATTGTCTAGCAAAGTGTAGAGACACTTGGACTGTACGTGGACGTGTATTAGAGAATGTGTACGTTAGACTGACCCACTTACTTTATTAAGTGTCACACTATGTGGCGGTTGTGTAATTATCATAAGACCGGAGCCTTCGTGGCATCACGGTGTGGATTGTCATACTTTGACACTATTGAGGTTTCCCCTAGCAATGGGACGATCATGCAGTAGTGATCGGGTGTGATACTGAAGCATGCGGAGTATACATGTTTGGTCGTCCGGAAATCGCGTACCCTATCAGTAAGGGTGAATATCCGAAAGGGTCTTCTTATAAGGAATGTCTTACTCTCGTGAATCTTTGCAAAGTGGAAGTAAACGAGTTACTTCGAGAGAGCATGATATCCAGATTATAAGATACGGTCATTGATGCTTGACACTCGACGTACGACCATATGGATATTATTACAGCGATAAGATTCTATTTACACGGTAACTGTTTCACATGAAAGGTAGTAGTCATTGCATTTGACTCTTCCGATGATTGGGGGTCACGGTGTGTTGCTAGACGTTATTCCGTGATCGTTAGGTATGAAGGGCATTTTCGTAATTTGCTCTTTGTGTCTACGACCAACATATTCGGAAGCCTATCGGGTCACATACATAAGAATATCTAGCCGGATTAAAATGCGGTTATAGTGATAACCAAATAAGGAAAGTTTTATCTCGACTATAAAGTGTTATAGTGATAAATTAATATGGTGGTATTTATTCATTATGAATAAATATAATACAAGATATTAATTATTTTAATTAATTAAATTAATATATATATTTACATATGTATATGGTGCGCATACATGTATATGTGATTTACGTGAATTTGCAAGTTGATTGATCACATTATTATATTATGTATTAATATTTGGATATTAATATATATAGATTTATATGTGATATATATACATATGTGTAAATTGATTTATAGTAATATAATAAAGATATATTCAATATAAGATATTGTCAATATATATCTTGAAAATTATTCAATATAAGATATTAAATATTAATTAGATAAATATTTTTTTTGAATATTAATGAGATAAATCTAGAATATCTATTTACCTTATTTTATTGGAAATTTGTTTGAAGTTTTTCCCAATCAAATTGGCATAGCATATGGCGTCCCGCTACCTATAAAAGGGGATTTGTGCCAACTCTTTTACAACACAATATTCTTGCAATATTTTAGTGAGATAAAAAGAGAGTTTCTTAAGAGAGAGTTTTTGGAGGAAGGAAAAGGCGGCCTAGCAGCTGACTTTTTCTGGTGGCAATCCAATGGTGGATTCCGGCGGGTTGTTCGTGTGCATCACCGGTAGAGGCCGAACACTTGGGCGGCTTCGTGGAGAAACTACAACTTTAGGCAAAGCGTTGATCCAATTGGATCAACCAAAGTATTCTCTTGTCTACTTCTTTTATGCTTGTTGCTTAAACGAAGTCGATCTTAGTTAAAAGGAAATAAATTTTTTGAATTTCGCTGTGTTTCCGCGTATATTTCCTAACAGATGCATGTCTTATTTATGCAGATATATTGGCATCTTCTGGGTGCTGACATCTTGCAGGTCCTCCGAACGTTCTGAATTATGGAGTGGCTTTGGGACGCTGACGGACCTTTTCTAGTGCTATTACAATCCTTACCGGCAGTGTACCGGGTCAAATCATAGTGCTAGTGTGGTGAGTCGGAGTGTCGAATCCTCAGGGAAACGTGGTAATTCTTTTAAGTGTGGTTAAACACCAAAAAATTCATTATTAACTCGATCTAAACCGCAATTTTATAACACATGATTACTACTATTCTACTTAACATAAAGTAAATGTGTAATTTAAAAGTTATTCTAATATAATATATATAGATATATAAATATATATAGATGTACATGGATTGTAAAAAAATATATATATATATATATATATATATATATATATATATATATATATATATATATATATATATATATATATATATATATATATATATACCAATATATAGTTTATAATAATAGACTAGACAGATAATTTTATAGAACTAGCTAAAGTTTATATAATTGATTTATACGATCTTTTTCAGTAAACGGAATGTGCTCGATCTTTCCTTTTATAGTAGGTCCAATTGAGTAAATAAAACGGTGCACTCCTGAGGTTAACAATTCCTCCTCACACGAGCGTATGAAATTGTCATATGTCAAATTGTCATCAGTTTAATCTCCACAACTGCCCCATGCTAATCTCAGTTAGTCTGGACAGGTACCGAGTACAAATCTACCCCGGATAAAAGAGGTTATTCCGTTTGTCAGACGGCCGATGTTATTCAAAAGGCTCCGGTTGTCAAGCGGATCGATTTAACTTTCCGGTGTTAGTTTTAATTAAACCGTTGATTTTAACATTATTACGATCTTGAGCACAAATTTAATAAGATTCATCTTTCCCAAGACAAATCTGCTCCGGGTAGGAAATAGGATTCCGTTGTCACGCTTTCGCACGGCCAATTTTACCCTCCGGTTTTTCTATCTTTTATCTCATATCCTAACTTCTCTGGTCAGTTCATCGTTAGGTTATATGTTGCGATTCATCTTGGTTAATTACGTCAATCCGAATATTATCAATACGTTGCAAAATAGAAAAAGATTCAATTAACTCAATTTTAGTAAAATTTTACTTAGACAACATTCATTTACCAAAAAGATCGAAATAAAACGATTACATAACTTTGGCTAGTTATTAGATTTAGCCTAAAAACATTATAACGACTAAAAAGATAAAAACAAACATAACAAACATAAATACTTTAGAAATTTTACCCGATTACAAATGCTGAATCAGAGGTCGTATTCTTCCGGATATTACAACGACTTCAACAACACCGAACTTCCGATAATTTCCCGATACTACGATAGTATTATTTTTGGCATAAGGCCTATTTACAACTACTAAATAAAAAGAAAATAAGAAGGAGGATATATATATATATATATATATATGCTATATGTATATATATATATTGGTACATTCGTTCTGCTCTGCACTGATGCTCCTTATATAGAAATTTGGATGAAGGCCGGACCGGGCCGGGTCATAGCCGGACTGGGCCGGTGTAATCATTACATTCATCCCCCTTAATTATCCAATTTTCGGATATAAATTATATATTTTGGAATAAAACTTCTAAAATTCATATCTCGAGTTCTGGATCTCCAACCAACATGATTCAAGAGGCATCGGAAAGCTCTCGGAAAAATCTACAACTTTCATGAAGGACTCCTCTTCAGAAAATGTCGTTTTGATGAGCCATTCGTTTGTCGAAGATATTTCTCGATTACCACTAAATCGAATCGATTAGCCACTTGACCACTTCGATTGACCACTTGACCACTTAAGCAATTCGATTGACCACTTAAGCTCGTGACATTCTCTAAATCCTTTCAGAGATATGATTATACTTCAAAATGTCGATTCTCGGGGTCTTGACTTATACATCTGCAATAAAATACCACAAATACCCACGTAAATCTGACACGACATTCCGATTTTTTTCACTATTATTACTAAGTTTTACTACTAACTACTCTAAACTATAAAGATTAACATTTCATACTATTTATATCATAATTTCATATATTTTATATAGAATTCGTTGATAATATAACGTATATTTAATCATATAAAAGTAGTATATCAGACGCATTAATGAAACTTATATCACTCTTATTCCCAAAGATGCCTCCCTTACTATTATGACGGAGTTTCGGCCTATTCCTCTCTGCAGCTCGGTGTATAAGCTTATCTCGTGAGTGATTGTCAATAGACTTAAACAGGTTATTGATGCGGTTATATCTGGGAATCAGAGCTCGTTCATTTCTGGTCACCTCATCACTGATAATGCACTCGTAGCTTTTGAGGCCTTTCACTCGATGCAGTGGGGTGTGGCGGCGTGCCACAACCATGCAGTGCTTAAATTGGATTTGGCTAAGGCCTTTGATCGTGTGGATTAGGCTTACTTGTGGACAGTGATGGCTAGAATGGGGTTTCCACCTACTTTTGTGGATTTGGTTCGTCGTTGTGTGGCTTCAGTATCATATCGGGTTCTGATAATGGTAAGCCAAGCCGTGCCCTTTTGCCGACTCGGGCCATTCGACAGGGTGACCCACTATTTCCTTTTCTATTCATTATTTGTGCAGAGGGCCTGACAGCGTTTATTAATAGTTACTACGTGAGGGGTGCACTGCGGGGTATCTCTTTTGGAGGCAACACGGTTACAGTGTCCCACATTTTGATCGCGGATGACAGCATGCTATTCTTGCTGGTTATACAGAAACCCGAATCAGGATCCGAAACGTAGGAAAAACCGGATCCGGAAAAAAATCCAGTGCTCGCAATTGCCGGCATATTTTTCCTCTTTTCTTCACATCGTCAGATATAATTCACAACACCGATCGAGACAGTCGATCATGCACAGCGGAAGCAACGAATCGAAATTTGTTTACGATTTTACCACGACATGATTTACATATTTAATTAACCTAATCCACAACAAGGTTTGAAGATTTACCCAACCGAAGAGAAGTCATGATCTTCCGAGTTGTATCTCAAAGCGCCGACTAGTGGACGTCGATCCCGCATTCGAACCTCCTCGAATATGCTCCAAGAAAAACTCTGGTTTTTCTTCATCCGATGGCTAAGGGAAGAAAGTGGTTTTTCTCCCTTTTTTTCTCTAATGAGGCGGAGGAGTTGTCTATGTAATTGTGTTGGGAGGAACGCTCTTTATATAGGAAAATAACCGAGCAAGAGAGAGTTATCCCTTTTAACAAGACAATTCTCTTTTTCCTAAAGAAAAATATTTTTTCCATAAATAAGAGATAATCACCATAAATGAGATAATCTTTAGAAAATCAATCTCTTATTTTATTCATTAAATATTTAACAAATTCAGTAATTAATTACACATTTGACATAATTCAGGAAAATTTCTTTTCCTAATTTTCTACACATGTGGTGTCATTATTGTGTCATCGAATAATAGAAAATGTCTTTTCTATTTTACATATTGTTACCAAATAAAGAATATTTTGCATATTTATTAAATAGACTATTTAATTTTTCTCGAGGTTCCAGGAATACGAGAATTCACTCGCGTGTTAGGAGCCATCCCGGGGACAATGGACCTATAATCAGTAGCTACAATAAATTGAATAAAATATTCATCGAACAGAACATTTCTATTCAACTGATTAATTCCGGAATCACGCCACCATAAATCTGAAACTGAACTCTATCGATTATACATACAACTTATTCTCAATGTGTCAAGTCAATAAGCGTCCATTGATATAATAATTACATATATACTAACCCTCCATAGACTATCAATAATGAAGCGGGAAATGTTTCCGTAAACCTTCTTCATTACATCTTATCCTCATTTACCATTAACCCACTAGTGATCAATTAGTTCATAACCAATATGAACTCCGCGGATCGATCAGTTTATAGGATTAACAAATAAGGGGATTGTCTTTCTACTTCCTGCAGGAAGGAATGAATTCCGTATCTATGAGACACACTTATTACTCATTCCCGAACAGTGTTGATGTGAAAGTGATTCAGACCGCGCCTCTTAGCAATCATTAACGAACACATCTGACTCTATCTTGAAACAAGCAGGAGTCTGCAATCACTTATGGATTAAGGTTAATCCATATATGATTATCTTGTGATTTAATAAGATTTCTCAATCACAAAATTATATGAGTAATGTAGATTAAATCGGTCCAATCCTATATGACTACGTACATCATATATAAATGTGGCCTTATTGGCGAAGCAGGCTTGGCGTGTTCTCCTCTATCCGGAATCGTTGGTTGGGCATGTGCTTCGGGCGAAGTATTTTGGTCTGAGTACTTTTTTAGCTAATGCCTGTACATCTAGGCCTTCTTTTTATGGAGGAGTTTACTTGAGGGGTGAGATTTGTTGTTGAGTGGACTTCGTTGGCAAGTTGGCGATGGCTCTTCGGTGTTTGTTTTTCATGATATTTGGGTGGACCTTCCTAGGTCTTTTCGAATACTACATGCAGACCATGATATCCCGACAAACTTTAAGGTAGCGAATTTGCTTATTACAGGGACACAACGATGGAATTCTCCTCTAGTGCGAGCGAATTTTAGGTCTTAGGAGTGTGATGCTATTTTGCGTACCCTGATAGTGCAAGGTAGGCATTTAGACAGGCGTATTTGGCATTATGAGCCTCGGAGAGTCTACACGGTAAAGACGGGCTATCGACTGTCATTATCTCTGTATAGGCCGAGGTCAGTTGGAGAGGCCGCATCTGGATCGAGTGGGGCTGATGGGGTGTAGAGACAGTGTTGGGATGTTACTGTACAACCGAGGATTCAGCATTTCTTATGGAGATGGCTGCACGATTGTTTGCCTGTAGCGCGCAATCTGGCTAGGCGTAATGTGGCAGATGGTCGTTGTCTTGCATGTGGAGGAGAGGACGAGTTTCTGGCACATGTTTTGTTCGAGTGTGAGATGGCGGCTAGGGTGTGGGAGCAATCACCTTTTGGATCTTTAGCACGTCCAAGGAGAGCTGCCGATTTTAGGGGTTATTTTACTTTTCTTTCAGACCGACTATCGCGTCTGGAGCTGGCAGAGTTTGTTTGGGTAATGTGACACATTTGGAGGACGCGTTGTAGTGCGGTCTATGACAATCAGGCGGTGTATGTGTCGCGCGTTTGTTCTTCGGTCCTTAGTGCAGCTTGGGAATATGCTCATGCTGCTCAGATACCACATGATGTGCAACATCAGAAATTGCGAGATCACTGGGAGAAACCGTCGAATGGGATGATTAAGTGTAATGTGGACGCCTCAACAATGCCTCATGCTTCTGGGAGATGTGATATACATTTGAAGGAGATACGTTGTACGAAATTCTCCCAAATTGACTCACCCCTTATAGGAGATGTGATATACATTTGAAGGAGTAAAGATCAAAACTTGTAACAACAAATCCATTGGACTGCGAGAATTAGATACTGATGAAAATTCTTAAAAGACATTATATTCGCAATCTCAATAATCAATAAAGCTCCCTCATTCTCAGGCTCAGGAAATAAAATTTTATGTTAATTCTCTAGCTTTGCTTTTCCTTTTTATAGCCTCTCACAGAACCAATCAACTTAAGAACAACTAACAGAATCAAGAACAATGTATCAATTGAAGATTGAATCCGTCATATGGAAAACGAACATAATTAATATACATTCAGAATAAAAAAATGAAATATCGTAAGAAAAATATTCAATTCAATACACACAATCGTGCCAAAATAAATAAATTCATTATGTGACACATGAGAAACATATCTCTCTCGGCCAAAAAGATTTAAAAAAAACAATATTCTTGCATGAAAGGAAAAAAAAAGATTAAAAGTAATGAATCCCAAATGGAATAATCCCAAAAAAACTCCATATGATATCAAAAAAGAAAATGTTTTAAATGACTTGCAAGCAAAAATAAAATGCGCAAGCTAGACTTATAATTGCCACACGGCCCTTTTCTGTTTTGGTATGCTTATATAGACTGATCAGTGCAAATCATTACATCGTTTGAGTTGTCGTTTCGGATGAATGAGATGATGCCCCCCGATCAATTAGAGCTCATGGTTAAGCCACTACAAATATAGTTTCCTTTGCCGCATATTTTCTGTCTCGGCCTCAAATTCCATTAATCTGCATCAAGCCACCAACTGATCTCATCAAAAGAACAATTGCCCCTAAACATACACTAACATAAAATATAGTCAAGAGTAGCAACTTAACAATAAAAATTATAGTCGAATTGCCAGCAACAGTAAAAAAAAATCATATACCCTAGATTTGTCCATTTTCTCGTGTAAGCTACATGTCTCACAAAAGCATTGCTTACAACAAAAGCTCCAATTTCTTTTACTTTGGATCCTCCTAAAAAAACCCTTCTAAAATCACTCCCTCTCATTCTCATATTAATTGATTAAAATTTTAAAACAATATTATACACGTCTAAGTTACCGGGTATAATTTGCAACTTAGACATTATATCTAGCCATTTTAACAACCTCCATAACATTAACGCCCAAAATTGGTATAAATCTGTTAATAAAAACACAAAACACACACACAAAAAAAAAATATATATATATATATATATATATATATATATATATATATATATATATATATATATATATATATATATATCATAACATGCCCAACACAAAAAAAAGTGAAATTCTATAGAAATTAAGATGCTCTCGAAAGCGGGAGGAATACCCCACTAAATCACTACCTTTCATTCTCGGATTAATTAATAAAAATGATAAAAATAATTATACACATCTAAATTAACAGGTAGAATTTACGACTTAGGCAATATCCCCGGCCATTTTAACAATCTCCATCACTGTAACGCCCAAAATCGGTGAAAATCTGCACATTAAAAACAAAAAAAAAAAAAAAAAAAAAAAAAAGTGTGTATAGATAATGTTACACCTTGTGCGTTCATCATTTATTTTCATTATTACTAATTACTGGTTACTAGTCAAACGTTTAACAACAACAACAACAACAACAAAAAAAAATTCCATTACCGTCATTGTTTAATTGGAAAATTAGGGATAATGACATTAATCAAATATTTTTAAGAATGAGACAAATTTACATATTTTTTATAGGGAGAAGGACAACTGCATAATTTTTATAGCGAGAATGACAAACAGTGAATCCGAAAATCGGTGAATCTCCAGAGTGAATCCGAAATCAATGAATTTTGAATTTCGATTGAGTGAATCCGAAAATTAGTGAATTTCGACGATGAATTTTGAAAATTAGTGAATTTCGACGATGAATTTAGTCAATTGAATTTAAAGCAGTGAATTTGAACACAAGTGAATTTCGACGGTGAATAAATAGTTTTGTCCTTTATGCAAAAGTTTCAAAAAACTGTCCTTCTACTCAATTGATGAAATATTTCTGTCCTTCTCCCTAATTCCCCCTTGTTTAATACTACTTTATTTTAACATATAAAATGTAAATTAAAGTAAAAATCTTATATTATATTTTAGACTAAAAAACCGTCAAATTACCCGTTTTTTTCAATTAACCCGACCCAAACCCGGTTTTCTACACACACAAAAAAACAAAAAAAAAAAACCTACATCATCGGGCCACTTCCCTCCCTCCTCCCCACGATAACTTCCTCAGTTTTCCCCACTCCCCACGTCCTCATGCTTTCCTCATATGCTCCAGTCATGGAAAGTACATGGTCAAATATATATATATATTAATCAATGAATTAATTCACCTCATTCATTTACATTATTCGGCTGAAAATCCTCCGTCCCCTCCGAACTTGAAACGGTTCCATTGAAACCCACTATTGCCTTTACTCCTCCTCAATCCTCGGTCTGCAATCAAATCCTGCGTTTCCTCTATTTTCCCTGATTATCTATTCTTCACATGCCTTCATTCGATTAAGGAAAGAATCAGATATTACCTTTGTCCATTCGATCTACCATGTGCGATAATCACTTATGGAAAGTTCGAAGCTTAAAGCTGCCTGCTTTAATGTCGATTTGATGCAGATTTCGTTTCTGCAACGTGTTGATTAACACGACGGCTTGATTCGGTGCATTCAATTTGCAAGGTGATATCTTTCCGTGTTCGTTCCTTATCATTTATTTTCTGATTTGACATAGATGCTCTCCTGATTTTGTGCCTTATGCGATTTTGTGAAGGATGAGTATGGAAGGTTCAGCCTTTCTCTCGATTCGATCTTCGATTCTAAGAAGTCGGCCAAGATCTTTGTGGATTCACAACTTCTCCTTCGATTGCTTGGCGTTTTATTTTAAGACATAATCAGAATCTGTGCTATATGAAATATTTCATCACTCATATGTAAAGTTCAAGTGAAAAAAGTCGCCGCTTTAATGTCGATTTGATGCATATTTCGTTTCTGCAGCGTGTTGATTAATGACGATGCTAAATAATGCACCACCAGTGAACTGAGGCCACGTGTAATCTAAGGATGAGCTGTAAGAGATCGAGATGGCTAAATATGAACGAAAGATGGTATTTTTGATGTATTATGGCTGAGTCCAAGAATGTATCTTGGATTGCCTACGTATCCTGTGTGAAAGTCCAGGAATCAAGCCTTACGTAGTTCCCGGAGCTATGTATTTATAGGCACATGTCCTTCTTTCCGCCCCTAGAACTAAGGGCGGCTGGAGTTATTGTCATAAATACCCTTAAATGGGCCTTGCCCCCTTTCCCAAGTAACCTGTGGAATGTGGACCCATGAGCACTGGCTAACGTATCCGAGATCGACTCGACGACGGCCGACGTGGGCGCTCGAGTCCAGACACTTGGTGAATCCCACTCGAGCTGTGGTCTTCACTGGTACGTCTAGTATCGACCCGATGTCGATAGCCGGCCCAGACTTATGCAAACGCCAGATGGACCAATCAGATAATTCCACGTGGAGGTGTGTATTCTCGTATCATCATAAGCCCCCCAGATCGGAGTGAAGCTCATCTCGAATGCTGAGATCGGATCTGAAAATTTAAATAACTCTCTCGACACGTGGTCTTCTTTAGGCGGGAACGCAGCTGTCCTATCTACCCGATCTAGGCTGCCGTAGGATGACGTCATACTGTACTAGCATTAATGGGTGCAGGAAACGAAGCGTTTTAGGCGGCCCACTACCCTTGATTCTCGCGTTACGTATTCTATAACTACCCACAATCTCCACCCTTTCAAATCATTTGCAAGATTCACACGCATAAAAGGAGTCCAAGACCTTGACGTTTCTCATTCGTCATTATAATCTTCAGCGAGTTTCAGTTTCTTAGCCGAAAGTTCAAGTAAGCCCTAAATTCACTTAAATTCTCCTTCTTATTTTTATTTCTTGCATCTTCTCCTTAAGCCCATGTCTAGCAGCGATAGTGATTCCCAAAATAGAGAGGAGATTGTTGAAACTGAGGTAGAATCGACGGAAGAGACAATTTCTGAGAATCCAACCGCTTCCGGTGAGAGAGCAGCCGGAGAAGAAGAAGAGGAGGGAGAGCAGGAGACATCTCCTCGACCCGTTGGATCTTCTCGACCTGTTGCCAGGCGCAAAACCAGAATGCAGGGCCAGGGACCGTATGGATGTGTGTCAAATCTAACGCCAGAGAAAGCCAAGGCGATCTGTTTGAGATATGGAATCCCCTACTCGTCTAACCACATTAAAGTGTCACACGATCGATACCGATTCGCATCGACCTCTCCCTTGGGTTACGTGCCATACGAGGCGCAATTGAGAGAGGGATTAAGATTCCCCTTCGACCCGTGTCTAATCGCAGTCCTTCAACACTACAAGATCTGCATCACCCAGCTCGCTCCCAATGGGATCAGGAGCGTAATGGGTTTCGCGCTGGCGTGTCGAATCGCCAAGGTTGAATTCTCGGTTCGACTATTCCGTCAGTACTTTGCCTTGGCGAGTTTGCAGGACGTGGGATGGTATACATTTGAAGCGCCTGCGCATCGGAGTTCGTGAGGAAGGTGATCTCGTCTCATGGCGCATCGGAAACCCAACTTTTTCTTTATTCGACATGGTCTGATTGATATCGACATACATACTTGGTTCCAAAGGCCGCAAAAATGGCATGATCGGCTCAAATCGGATATTCCCAGCGAGTGCGCGACCATCGAAGTGCGCGCTCATCCCGATGTTGCGACTCGGAACCTACATTCTCTATATCCGTTCTTCGACATCGAGACGGCAGTCCAGCGCTTATACGGAACTCGATGAGGACGTTCGAGTTTTGCGTGGCGACTTATCCGTTCGTTGAACTGTTGTACTTGTATTTTCTAGATTTTTAATGCTATTTTAACGTCGACATATCTCTTGTTCGCGATGGAACACTTTGCAAGGCTAGAGCGATTGGAAAGATGCCCGACCCTAAAAGGTAGATCCTCGCACAATCCAGAAATGGTGGCATCAAGTCGAAGAAGCCTTCCTCGGGCACATCCCGGACAAAGGGTACGACTCGTTTTCTACTCCGCTCCGACATCCGAGATCTTAAGGAGTCACCGACGAGGCTAATGTGGTGGAGGCGACCGAAGATGACCGCCTCTCGAAAACGCCATAAAACATCCGAGGTGAGACATGGGGTCGGGAAGGAGACCCGTAACCTTGCTCCACCAAAATCTACCGAGGCGATCCCGAGATGAACGAAGCGAGAGATGGAGGGCATGACTCAGGAGGAGCTACACGACCTTATCATGAAGAGTCAACGAGTGGTGAGTCTTCCTTCATTTCCTTGTATCTTCAAGGTTTTGTCTCGACTTGAAGTTAACAATGTTTCCCTTTTTGCGACGCAGCGTGGCCGCGCGAAAGTGGCGTTAAATAGAATCGAGTCTCCTCGGCGACTTTTAGAGGAGCGAAGGAGACAATTGCTAAGTCGACATCGGATCTCGAGAAGCCGAAAGCTAAAGCCAATAAGTTGGACGATAGACGCCTGGCGAGTCGGATCTACATCTAAGGCACGAGAAGACACATCTCGCTAGAGATGCTTGGTGGCGGCGGTGAAGTCGAGTGGATCAAACCGTAGCCGAGCTGGCCGCTCTACCAAGGCTCGAGGCGATCTTCACTCGAGGTCGATAGCTTCACGACCCGCTTGGAAGCGACTAAGAAGGATTTCGACGTCGACGAGTTTGATAACGACTGGCGCTCTCGATGAGTCGAGGCCATGAAGGGGTTCTCGAACGACCGGACGAAGTCAAGATGGTCGATCCACGACTTCGAGGTCAAGAGCATCGGCAAAGCCTATTTATATGACCCAGAGTCCATTCCCCGATATGGCCGATACATCACCGATTTCAAGGCTGGCGTGTCTCTCTATAACAAGTACGTGGTCCCAGCCCTGGAGGGAGCCGGTGAAGTGAACGCCGAGTTGGATGAACAGGTCGATCCCAATGCTTCGACTTCAAACCAAATTTTCCGCTCGATGCTCTTCCCTTGTCGCCTTTTTATTGAACTTTTCTTATTCGATCTGGTTGTAATAACATTTACGTTTTTATTTGTCTAAACTTGTATTTGGTCATTTCGATCCCATAGACTTGACATTTTAATTTGCATTTTGATCTTTGAATTTGAATCATCACTATGCTTTTCACTGAATATCTTTTGTTTCTTGTTGATCGTTTGTTTAGGGTGTAGTCTTTTGAACTTAATTCCCTTGAAAATGTTGCCTTATGGGGTGTAGTCCTTCGGACTTAATTCCCTCTTGGCCCTCGAAGTGTAGTAGGAGTTCATGACTCTGGTACACTTGAGTATGAGTCGACCTAGCATTGTCTTTGCCTTGTTGGCTTGACTTGGCTTTTGGGTCGGAGCTCGATTCGACTATTCTCGCTTTTGATCGGGCACATCGTGGTGCTTATGATCGAGCCGAGTTAAGGATCCATCGTGGGATCCTCCGACTGCTTAGCATCGTGGCTTACGCGGCATGTCGGAAGTGATATAAGCATTGTCGGTGACTTGGCTTTATTCACTATTTTGTTTTAAATCCGCCGATCGCTTAGCATCGTAAGCACGCGGCATGTCGGGAGTGATATAAGCATTGTCAGTGACTTGGCTTTATTCACTATTTCCTTCAGCTTAATCGTCTCGAGGTGACTTAAGCACTGTCAATGACTTGGCTTTTTTCACCATACAGTGCCGAGTTGTTCGGGTCGGAGAATTGATGTCTCGGTCGATTGTTGCGCTTTTTCATTTGCCCCCTTTTTGCTTTTTCATACGGTCTTGCACATGTAGCGTAATTAAAAAGGAAAAGAAAGCATGCTTTATAAAAGGAATCGCCATACAATGTCATATCGACCTGTTACAACTGATGAAGGCAGAACTGCAAAAGTCATGAAAATAAGAAATAATTTAAAAATAATACTTTCTGAGGTTGGTGGCATGCCAAGTTCGAGGCACTGTGCTTCCATCCGACCTGCCCAACTGATATGACCCCTTAGGATGCACTTTCAAGATTTTATACGGACCCTCCCAATTCAGCTCGAGCTTGCCTATTGGGTCCTGCTTGCTGGCTTCATTTTTTCTCAATACGAGGTCTCCTACTTGGAAGTATTTGTATTTCACCCTTGCGTTGTAATCTCGAGCAATCTTTCTTTATAATCGGCCATCCGATACGCCGCCATTTCCTCTTCTCTTCGACATTGTCTTTTTCTTCTCTTAGATCGGCAAAGATTAGTTTCGACATTATAAGCTAAAACCCGAGGCGATGCTAGTCCGATCTCTGCAGGTATCACGGCTTCACATCCATAGGCCATGGCAAAGGAGTTTCTTGGGTTGCTGAGTTGGGTGCTGTGCGATATGACCATAATATCTTGGGTATCGATTTGCCCAATCTCGGCCTTCATCTTCCAATCGCTTCTTCAATCCAAACTTGATCTGCCTGTTTGTCTGCTCGACCTGTCCATTAGACTGAGGTCGGGCCACTGACGTCGTTCTGTGCTCGATCCTGAATTCTTTCAACCAATTCTGCACTCTATCATCAAGAAACTGAGTCCCGTTGTCCGAGACCAGATACTTCGGAATTCCGAACCTACACAAAATATTCTCCCACGAATTTTTTGATGGTCCAGGCCACGATGTCGCGAAGAGCTTTGGCCTCGACCCATTTAGTAAAATAATCAACCGCAACGACGGCGTATTTGAAATTCCCGAGCTCGAGGTAGAGGTCCGACTATATCGACTCCACATTCATCGAACGGCCATACTGGACTCGATGGCATTCATTTCTCGTGCTTGTCGATGAGTTACCACGTCGTGTACCTGGCGAGCTCGCAACTCATTACCAATCGACTCGCATCTTTTGCATTGACGGCCGAAATATCCGCCGGTTGCACTTCCTTGCCAACATTCGATCTCGCAATGATTACCACAGACCCTCGGTGTATCTCTTCGAGCGAGATAAGCCCCTCTTCTTCCGATGCACATCGCATCCAGGGGTTACAAATGATTTTCGATAAAGCACATAATCGAAAAGCGTGCACTGGAGGCTTGAAGTCGGATTTTCCTGGCCTGAGATTTATCGGTGGGGAGCATTCCATCTTTCAAGAATAGTGCTATAGGGTCCATCCATGTCGATCCTTGAACCACGGGCTGCACGTCGACCTCGTTATAGCTCCGTTCCGCTAGCATCTCAACCAGAACTTTCCTCTTTGATTTGAAATTCGACGCGAGCTTAGACAACGCATCGGCTCGCTTGTTCTCACTCCGAGGTACCTGTTCGACTAGGATTGTCTTGAATTTCGTCATTAACCCCTGAACAACCTTTAGATAGCTTTTCATTGATTCTTCCTTAGCTTCATACTCTCCCCGCACGTGATTTACCACGAGTTGAGAGTCGCTGTATACCAGAAGATTCTCGACTCCCAACTTCGATGCTAGCTTTAAACCTGTGATTAAGGCCTCATATTCGGCTTCGTTGTTCGTAGCCTTGAACTCGAACCGAAGTGCATACGGAAATTCTTCCCTTTCGGACTAACTAGCGAAGAAACGGCTCCAGCTTCTCTTTACTCGAGGCACCATCGGCGTGGAGTGTCCATCGCTCCTCGATGATGTTTTCCTTGCTCTAATCGAATCGACAACCTTACGCTAAGAAGTCACCGAGCTTGACCCTTGATGGTCGTTTCGAGGTAGAAACTCTATGTCGTATTCGCTAGCTCGACAACCCACTTGGTTAATCGACCCGATGTCTCGGGCTTTGCCAAAATTTGTTTTAACGGTTGGTCAGTAACCACAGCAATAGGATGTGCTTGGAAGTATGGCTTCAACTTCCTCGACGCATGAACTAAACTCAGCGCTAACTTCTCCGCAGGAGTATATCTGACCTCTGCACCATGTAGGGCTTTGCTGACAAAATAGGTAGGATTTGTCCTGGTCTCCTTCTCGAACTAAGGCAGCGCTTACGCTTCCTCGCATCGCTAGATAAACCAAGAGCTTCTCTCCATCTCGAGGTGAGGACGGCGTTGGCAAATCGAGATAAATATTCTTTCAAATCGTCAAACGCCTTTCGACACTCCCGCCCCACCGAACGGACTAGCTTTTCAGAATCTTGAAGAAAGGTAGAGCTCTCTCTGCGCCGATATCGACATGTAAAACGGTTTAGAGCCGCCATCCGACTGTCAACCTTTGCACCTCTTTGACATTCCGAGGTGTGGGCATGCTTTGAGAGCATTAATTTTATCTCAGGTTAGCTCGGATCCCATCTCTCGATATCATGTATCCTAGAAATTTCCCGATCGAACTCCGAATGTGCATTTCTTTGGGTTGAGCTTCATTTTTTGCTTGCGCCGCAATACTTGAAAATTTCTCTCACATCGACAAGAAAATGTCCCAAGGACTTGCTCTTGATCAATAAATCATCCACATAAACCTCCATATTCCGACCTATCTGCCTCTTGAAAATTTTGTTGACGGCCCGTTGATAAGTAGCCCCTGCATTCTTAAGCCCAAACGGCATCGTAACAAAGCAAAACGTGCCAAACTCCGTGATAAAAGCGGTTTTTTCCGAGTCCTGTGGGTCCATAAAGATCTGATAATAACCCCTATACACATCGAGGAACCCGAATACCTCGAAGCCCAGTGTCGAGTCGACTAACTGGTCGATCTTCGGTAGCGGGTAAGAATCCTTGGGACATGCCTTGTTAAGATCTGTAAAGTCGACACACATTCGCCAGCTCTGATCTGGCTTCTTAACCAACACTGGGTTGGCCAACCAATCCGGATAAAATACCTCTTTCACGATCCCCGCAGCGAGCAACTTGTCGACTTCCTTCTTCACTGCCTCTTTTCTATCAGGTGCAAGATTTCTCTTCTTTTGCCGTATTGGCTTTTTTAGAATCGACGTTAAGTGGTGCATAGCTATATCCGCCGATAGCCAGGCATGTCATCATCGCCTTCCACGCAAAAACGTCTCGAAACTCAACCAGGAGGTCGACCAAGGCTCTCATGTCGGGGTGTGGCATCCACTTCCCGATCTGGACCCCTTGACCTTCTTCCTCCTTCCAAACTCGAACTTCCTCGGTCGGGTCGGCAGAAACCCAGCTTCGATCTTCCTCTTCCTCAGGTATCAACTCCTCAACTAGCACTTGCCCAACTCCTTTTCCTTTGATCGTAACCAAACTACAATTCCGGGCTACTTCAACGTCTCCCTTGACCTCATGGGTACCGTACCAGGTGGGAAACTTCATGCTGTTGTGGAAAGTCGAGATAATAGCTCTGAGATCATATAAAGCCGGTCGACCTAATATCGCGTTGTACCCTGAAGGGGCCTTAACCACGACATAGGTCATTTCCATCGTCCGTCCCTTTTCTCCGTCTCCGACCGTCGTTAACAAACTGATCGACCCGACAGGGTGGATGGCCTGCCCTGTGAATCCAAAAAGAGGGGTAGATAACGGAACGATATCTTCATCTTTCAACCTCATGGCCCTAAACGCTGAATAATAAAGGATATTAACGGCGCTTCCACTGTCGACACAAACTCTTTTTACTCGACCGCTTATTATTCGCGCTCGATCACTAATCCCTCGCTATGACTGTGGGAACTCGGAACATCGTCCTTGGGTCCGTAACCTACTTCCGTTGTCAACCTGATCTTTTTTGACTCTCTCGTCCTGTCAAACGAGTGCCGACTTGATCGAGGTCGATCCGACTCATGCTCTGCCACGATTGTGTTAACGTCATATCCGGCACGATTATCTCGATGAGGATCTCGGTTCTGAATTTCTTGACGGTCATCTCGGCGATTGTCTCTGGTAGGTTGGGTCGGATGACCTTCCCGCCGATTCCGATTATCTCGGCGTGGAGACCGATCTTTCTTTCCGTTGTAGCTCTTTCTCTTGTACTCCCGGCGCCCTTCGCTCGTCTTTTTCTCGACATCAACGACTTCATCCAATCGACCCTCTTGGATACAAAGCGCCGATATCCTCTTCAAATCAAAGCATTCCTCCGTGTCGTGCCCCACATCTCTATGATAGTCACAATACTTGTGAGTATTTTTCCTTTTCTCCGGATCTTTAGACATCGGTGTCCCGGAATTTATCAATATAAAACAACAAGTAATAAACCGGTTAACCTCAAGTGCAAGGATCGTAGTATGGAGGCTAATGCCGGGTCGATCTTACGGGGAACTAGACTGTTGTGAATCCTAGTTTTTGTTTTTAACTAAACAATTGTCACGAAACTAACCTAAATAGAAAACTAATTTAAACAAATATGCAGAAAAAGTAACTAGACAGAGGATTGCTCCAATGCTAGGCAAGACTGAAAGCGATAAAAACTAAACTAAAGTGCAGGAAAAGTAAAACTAAAGCTAAGCAATTCAAGTTTGAAGGATTAAAATCAATTTATAACGAACGAACAAGCAATCGATCCACCTATCCTATCAACATTCAATTCTAATTCGGATTATTTCGTGATCTCTACTCAAGTCGTGATTCACCTAATCAAAGGCATAGACTCCTACTCTCGTAGACAAGTTCGTTTCCTAATCTTTTATCTTTCGATGTTAAAGATTACGTCTTTCTAACCTAGGCGTGAAATCTTTCAATTTCTAATCTAGAAAATCAATCTAACAACTTTCGTTTTGATTAGATTAAAGGTCTAAACTTTTATCATGGTGATCTAACATTAACATGACTCTCATCAAGTTAAAACAATCATAAAAGCAACGATCTTTCGATGTAATTGCAATACATAATGATAAACAATGATAAAAGAAACAACTTCGAAGTAGAAACTCACGAATTAATCACGAACAAAACTGAATTGTTGAATTGGACGGCTTCACAACGCTTGTTCAAAGAGGGATTAGCCTCTTAGCATCCTTTGAAAGCTTGAATTGTTGAATAAAAAGTGCATGAAACTAACTAATCTAATCTAAGAATTAAAGTGCATAAAAGTAGGTAAAAACTGTAGAAAAACGCAGCCAAGCTGCCCCCTAGGGTTTAGGGTTCGAAATTATATGATTAGGGTGAAAGAAATCCGCTGCTTATATAGAGTTTCAATGTCGGCTGCTACAGTAACCGCTCCGGACGCCCGTTTGAAGATTCCGGACGCTCGTCCACTATTTTCAGCAACAGCATCCAAACTTGTAACGCTCATATCTCGGGCCTCGTAAGTCGGAATGGAGTGATTCAAAATCCTGTAGAATCCTCTCTTCAAGCCCTACAACTCTTATCTTAAGGTCCAGAGTCAAATCGGTTGTTATCATATCAAGAACTGCGTTGGAAGTTCAGCGCTACCCGAATCTCGATTTTCTTCCTCGGGCGCTCGCCCGAGATCTCGACGCGTTCCTTCCTTGACCTTGAACTTGTGCCAGACGTTCGTTCATCCAGCGTCCAAACTCTCTCAGTATCAAAATACTTCCCTGGGCGCCCGTCTGCTTTATCAAACGCCCGTCCACTGGACGGGACCGGACGAACGTCCATATGTCCAGAACTTTCGATTTCTTGATCTTTATCTCCTCCTTCTTCCATCTTTATCCTTCTTTCCTCGTCTCTTTCTTGATTTAGCTCGAATTATATCAACATTTGATCATCAATTCAGCCTCCAACATGTACCTACATGACATCAAAAACACCGCAAAACGTAACACAATCCAAATACTCGTAAAACCATAATTAAAACACATACACAACCTCATTTTCCAAATAAACTAATCAAAATCTTACTTGCTTAATAAATCATTTAAACACTCATTTTCTATGCAAATTATACAAATACGGAGGAAATCATTATCAAATATAACGTTAAAAACCGTATATAAAAATACCCTTAACAACTCCCCACACTTAAACTTTGCTCGTCGAGCAAAACAAAACAAGATAAAGGCTCGGAAGGAATATAGACATCTCAACACATATACCACATGGTCAATAAATTAGAAGTTCGCGTCGTGTGTGTGCATAGCCATAGAAAACTTCCACTAAATCCAAACTTGAGGAACTCAAAGTAAAACTAGTTAATACCCCTCATAGAATAGTAATAAATGACACTCATAAGGTGCACCTACTACAAGCGTGACATATCCCGAAAGAATGATCGAATATATCTAGGGCCTTTCTGAAATACTCAGAGGATAATCCCTACAACATATCTATCAGTTTATACTGGGGATAAGATTAACGAAAACTAAGCCTTATATTCAATTTCGTAACAATATCTTAGTTGATTTAGCCATTTCACTTTAAACACACATTAGAACAAGCTATTGCCCTCATAGCAGAATAGGACATTTCGAGATAACACCCTACCTTACTCCAATCATAAGGCAGCTCTTCCTAACTGTCGTGAGCTTTTGGTCATCATAGTGGAATAGGACATACGTGGTATACCCTACCTCACTCAAATCATCGACTAGCTTCCGACACACACATTGTATTCATTTAAAATTTTCAACTTCCCATTTGACATTAGTTACGTGTTACTTATCACATTCAAACCTCTAGATATTCACAGTATCTCATACTTCGGAACTAAATACAAACTATCATAAGTCTCACGATATATACGTAGCACTAAGCACATGACTTACGAGAAAATCAAAAACCACTAATCCAAAACGGGGTATAACTTTATAAATAGCTCATCGTCACTATGGCTCGTGGAAATTAGTGTCGGGTGAAACAACTACTTTACCAAACATATGATATAAAGCATAGATGACTATCGAAAATAACGAACATCGCATCGAATTGCCTACTCGGGACAAAACAAAAACAAAAGTGTCGAATTTTTTTTGAAAAATTAAGCCTATTTTTGCACAGCACCATCATATATTAAGCAAATGGTAGATACATAGCGATCATTCCCCTCCCCCACACTTAAAAATCAACATGTCCTCATGTTGTGCGAGAATGAAAAAGAAAACTTAGGCGATTGTAGTTCGAATGGGGCAATCTTTGGAGGTGGCGACGTCCAATCCAGAAATGCTTGAGGAATCGATGATCGTGGACCATCCACCGGAAAAGCGGCTTCATCTAAAAGCTCGCAATTGCTATCACAAATATCCGCACACTTGAAAACAAGACAAGATCTCGGGGACAAAGGGGAATATAACATGGCAAAATAGAGATAAAGAGAAGGATAAGGTGAAATTGAATCAACCGACAAGGCAAAATCCACAATTACCCGAATTAGACTTAAACAAAACAAGTAAATCAAAGAAAAGAAATAACATAATAGAGAGTTCTAATATAATAAGGGATATCTAGGATGCCTCCTAGTGGCGCTTTTGGTTATTGTCGTTAGCTCGACACATTTGAAGCTCACTGGATCAAAGCCATTTAACCTTTCTCGCCACCACTACCTCGTAAGCTCGAATCAAGAGTGGTCGCAGAACAAGAAATAACACATGGGGTTAAATCTTTGAAAGCTCTCCATACCTTTTAAGTTTCCCATGGTTGCATTCTTTCTTCTCCGGTTCCTCTCGATGACGTTTAAGTTGTCGCTCCCTTTCAAACTCTTCCATATCATCGACTACCGCTAGAACATCTTCGATTTAACACAACCGTCATCCTCGTAGAAAACAAATCGGGTGAAAACTCGTCAAAGTGGTTGACTTCGGAAGTCCCACACCCGAGGATTTCGAGGAATTTAACAATCAAAGGCTTTTCTTTATGTTCACCTATATAGTGCTTGCACCTTCGACCATTAACTCGAACGGTTGATCACCATAACCTCGTAATTCTAGCACACCTCAGGGAATGATTTGGAGAATCTCGAAAGGACCGGACCAACGTGTCCTCAACTTGCCAGAAACAAATGCAACCTGGAATTGTAGAGTAACACTTGCTCACCGACCTTGAATTCTCTCTTCTTTATCTTGGCATCGTGGAGGAGTTTCATCTTCTCCTTACTAATCTGGCGCTTTCGTAAGCTTGGAGTCCGAATTCATCCACTCATGCAAGCTGCTGCAGCGGTGTTTGCCCCAGATTGGGAATCGAAGTTAAGAAACTTCGAGCCCAAGACATACGTGCTTCAGCTCGACAGCGAGATGACATGGTTTCCGTAGACCATTTGATATGGTGATGTACCCATGGGGTCTTATAGGCGATCCTATATGCCCAAAGTACATCGTCCAACTTCAGACTCCAGTCTTTTCTATGACTATTCACCGTCTTCTCCAGGATTTTCTTAAGACTCTGGTTGCTTCGCTCAACCTGACCACTAGTCATCGGATGATATGGTGTGCCGATTTTATGGTGAACACCATACTTCTCGAGGACTTTCTCCAAGGGTTGATTACAAAAGTGTGTCCCTTCATCACTTATCAAGGCACGTGGACATCCAAACCTCACAAAGATATTCTTCTTAAGGAATTTCATGACCGTTTTATGATCATTGTGAGGAGTGGCTACTGCCTCCACCCATTTCGAAACATAGTCGACGCAAACTAAGATGTATTTGTTGCCACACGATGATGGGAAAGGTCCCATAAAATCGATGCCCCATACATCAAAGACTTCGCACTCTAAGATGGGTTTCAAAGGCATGTCAAAACGCCTTGTCAGAGTTCCGGTTCTTTGACATCTATCGCAAGCTTTACAGAAGGCTTCTGTATCCTTAAAGATCGTAGGCCAATAGAATCCGGACTGGAAAATCTTAGCAACCGTTTTCCAAGGACCAAAGTGACCACCTGTGGGTCCACTATGGCATTGCTCGATTATATCGCGCTGCTCAGACTCAGGAACACACCTCCTCAGCAAACCATCTTTGCAGATCTTGAAGAGGTAAGGTTCATCCCAAACGAAATATTTCATATCAGAGAAGAACTTCTTCTTCTCTTGATAAGACATTTCAGGATCAAGGTATTTGGCATGAAGGTAGTTCACAATGGAGGAGTACCAAGGAACATCAGGAGAACGGCCATCGATCAACATGATGTTTTCTAGAGGAAAGTAAAGATCTATATCATCTGGTTCATTCTTTTCCTCATTTAACATCCTAGACACATGATCCGCTACTACATTCTCACCGCTCTTCTTGTCTTTGATTTGAACGTCAAACTCTTGTAGTGGTCGGTGATCCAACGCAAGATAGCGCGGTTTAGCATCCTTTTAGTCATCGATACCGCAGCGGCGTGATCACCCCACGATCATCACTTGAGCACCTAACAAGTAACTACGGAACTTGTCCATAGAAAACACTACGCCAATAATTCCTTTTCGGTAGTCGTATAGTTAACTTGCGAAGGATTCAACGTGTGGCTGGCGTAATAGATAGGCCGGAACTTTCCTTCGATTCGATGTCCTAAGACTGCACCAACAGCATAGTTGGACGCATCGCACATAAGCTCAAAGGGCAAGTTCCAGTCAGGTGAAATAAGAATTGGAGCAGAGATCAGACGATTTTTGAGCTCCTCAAACGCGTGCTTGCAACTATCATCAAAATCAAAAGTAACGTCTTCTTTTAGTAAGGTAGACAGGGGCTTGGCGATCCTTGAAAAGTCCTGGATGAACCTCCTATAGAAGCCGACATGTCCGAGAAAACCTCGGACTTCCCGAACATTCTTAGGATAACTCATCTTCTCAATAGCTTCTACCTTGGCCCTATCTACTTCTATACCCTTGGCGGACACCTTGTGGCCAAGGACTATACCTTCATCTACCATGAAATGGCATTTTTCCCAATTAAGCACTAAGTCCTTTTCCACACATCTTGACAACACCCGATCAAGATTATCGAGGCAATCATCGAAGGAGTGACCAAAGACCGAGAAGTCATCCATAAAAATCTCCATGCACTTTTCAACTAGCCCGTCAAAGATTGCCATCATACACCTTTGAAAGGTGGTGGGGCATTACAGAGACCAAATGGCATCCGCTGTGGCGAATGTACCATAAAAAGGTGAAAGTGGTCTTCTCTTGGTCAACAGGATCGATGGGTATCTGAAGTATCCACGAATATCCATCCAAGAAGCGATAGAATCGTGCCCCGCCAGACGCTCAAGCATCCGGTCAATGAATGGAAGGGAAAATGATCTTTCGGTGTGACCTCATTGAGACTTTCGATAATCGATACATACTCTGTATCCGAGAACGAGCCTCAATGCTATCTCTTCTCCCTTCTCATTCTTCTCAATAGTAATTCCCCCTTTTTGGGGACTACGAGTCGGGAAACCCATTCACTTTGTCAAAGAATGGCGTAAATGATACCCATATCTAGAAGTTTAATGATCTCCTTCTTGACTACCTCTTGCATGTGAGGTTGAGCCTTCTCTCGAGGTCTGTCTAACTCGTTTGCACCCTCCTCGTCTTGATCTTGTGCATACAGATGTCGGGAGATATCCTCGGATATCTCCCACCGCCATCCAAAGGCTTTTTCATTTTTGCGCAAGACGTTTAACAGCTTTAAGCTCTTCTATACGAGATAGCTTGGCAGAGATGATCAAAGGAAGCTTGTCACCTTCTCTTAAAAACACATACTTAAGATGTTTAGTAACGGCTTCAGCATCAAATCTACGGGAGGATCCTCTAGACTTGATTTAAGATCGCCACTCTTCAACTCAACATCGTTGAGCTTACTTAGTGGTCCTA
The DNA here is from genome assembly GCA_026214975.1 of Gentiana macrophylla. Classification (NCBI taxonomy): domain Eukaryota; kingdom Viridiplantae; phylum Streptophyta; class Magnoliopsida; order Gentianales; family Gentianaceae; genus Gentiana; species Gentiana macrophylla. The sequence goes on along the minus strand of CM047810.1, from coordinate 1,959,554 downwards.
CTTCGCCAAGGCTTCTTCTCTTAGCTCATCCTCAAAATCACCGCTAAGCGGTCTAGATTAACCATACCATGACTATTCAGATTATCGATCAATCGCTCATATTCCGCTTCCACGGCCTTGACTTGCTCGTCCATACAATCATTGAAGTCATTAAATGACTCCTCAATAGAAAAGCCGGTTGGAGAACCAGAGGTACTTGAATGGATTTAGAGACACTATAGCTCACCTCTTGGTCACCAACTCGAATAGTTACTTGCCCACCATCACAATCGATGAGGGCTCTAGTCAGTAGAAAGGAAGGGTCTTCCAAGAATCGGGGAACATTTTCACCTTTCTCCATATCTAAGACGTACTAGTCAAGCGGGAAGGTAAACCTATCAATTTGAACTAATATGTCTTTCAGATCCTCAAGCTTTCTTGGAAGATCTATCGCGAACCGAAGGTTCATGGTGGTGGGTTCTAGAAGATCTTGTAAACCAAGCTGATTGCAAACAGACAACGGCATCAAGCTGATGGATGCACCCAGGTCACATAAGGAATTTGGGAAGACTAGGCCTCCCATCTGCAATGTGAGCACAAATTTGCCTGGGTCACTCCTCTTGATTGGTAAGTCCTGATAATTGACCATTGAGCAGTCCTCACCAATTGCTTGACCCATGTCTGCTAACTTCTTCTTCGAAGAGACAACATCCTTGATGAATTTGGTATACTTAGCCATCTCAACCAAAACTTCTGACAATGGAAGATTAACCTGAGTATTTTTCAGCAGATTAAGCACCTTTCCGTACTTCTTATCTTCATGCAATAGGATGTTGCTCTTTCTCGGTGGAAATAGAAGCTTTTTCAAATCATCCTCCGAAAAGACTTTCTTCGAAGATGCACCGATAGCTTTGTCTTCCAAATCTTTCCACCGAACTGTCTTCTCATTCTTTTGATTAGTCAAGGGATCAGCCACCTGGCTTTCACTTGATTTCTCATTCCTCAGGGGATCAGCCACCCGAGGATTCTCAATTGTTTCACTTCTCAGGGGAACAGCCACCTGAGGACTTCCAACCTTTTCACCTATCAGGGGATCAACCACCTGATTACTTGCTTGCGGCCAAGGGGATGATGGGTGCTCAACTTCCCCTCCTGCCTTATCAATGGCAGGAGGGGCTAGTGGTTTCCCTGGTGAGAGGGACCACTCAGTTGAGTACCGCTTCTAAGATGCATTGCACTGGCCTCTGGTATGCCATACGGAATCGAAGGAACTAGGTCAGTGCTTTGGCCACAATTGAAATCAGTTTGGGCTACTAGGCCACCCTTCGGATTTCTCTCCATAAAACTGGGCAACTGCCCTGATGGTCTAGAAGCTTGCTGGTCAGCCATCTGCTTCTCAAGGTTCTTGATTGTGCTCATCAACAACTGGATATTATTGTTTTGCTCCCTCTGGAAGTTATTGTTCTGCTCCTTCAGTTCCTTCTGATAGGAGTCCAATCTAGCTTCCAAATCATCAACGTGAGATGGACCTTGAGAGTTACGAATGTTTTGAGAGGAAGGTTGGCTGGACCGACTTTGAAATGCAGGATTTGGATTGTTAGGCCCACTTTGATTTAACCCTTGATTTGGATTGGAAGAATTCAAGTTCGGGTTCTGATTAAAACTAGGGTTTCGATTGAAATTCGAGTTTTGATTGAAATTTTGATTGAAATTCGAATTTAGATTTTGATTTTGGTGGAAACCCTGGTTTCGAAAATTGCCTTGGCCAGCTAATTGATTACCAAACCTCTGATTTGGCTGGCCATTGAAGGCATTGATTTGGCTGCTCTGTCAATCATAGGACGTAAACGAGCGATATGCCCCATATCGTCACATATCCGGCATGCGACTTGGTTGTCGCATCCATGATTCGGGACAAAGATTGACTTGATAAGAATTGGGGACATGAATTGACACCGCCAACCATGTGGCGATCGAGAACAATTTCGCGATGATGAACTTGAGAGTTCAGCAAAAATGAAGGAGTCCGATAACTCGGATTTGGAGGCGTGGTAAGCGTAGCCACCGCCGCTTGACATGGCAATCTCGTTCGCATTTTCACCTCCTCGATCCTAGGAGGAGGTGGTGGTGCTGAAACGACTTGAAAGGAGGGGGCATAATTATATTTGGCAATGTCTTGAACAATGCCCACCCTCTCGAGGCGTTCTCCTCAGAAAGCCCCACTGATGAACTATTGACCATGCCCTTGGTGAGCTCGGTCAATCCACTAAAAGGTATTGACTTGCCTCTGCAAGTCTAACCCATGGTGGGGGCATTTACGAAGAAGAGCCTTAAATCTCTTCCATGCCTCAAAGAAAGATTCTGCTTTCGCTTGATAGAAATTATAAATTTCCCTCAAACTTTGGGTCATGTCTTGGCCGGTGGAAAGTATTGGCTTAAAAATTCTTTCTCCAATGCAGCCAGGTGGTAATGGATTCGGAGGGAGAGAGCTATACCACTCTTTAGCTTCTCCTTCAATGAGAACGAACTTGATGTAAGTTTAATCACATCCTCACTCACACCTTGAATGCGTGTCGTACCACATATCTCCAGGAATGTGTATGCGTGTGTGTGAGATTTTCGATAGGAACCCGTGAAACATTGATGCATCTTTGCATCATCGAATGAGACCGGGTTTGAGTTCGAAAGTTTGTGCGGTAATGGGTGGTAAGGCGATAGCCGGGTTGATGATTCATCGCACCAGGCATGGCGTAGTCCGCCAACGTCCGTCTATCTTCGGCCGCCATTATTACAATTTCTTCGATTCCCTTTGAAAAGATAGCTCAAACTCTTGATCTTGGCTTTTCCTTCGTCAAAACGAAGTCTTCGCCTATTGGGTCGGACTATGGTACGCTCGATGTCAGGGGAGCAAAGTGATGGTCCCTTGTGACTACGAGTTTGCATAAACCGATCCCAAAATCAAGTTGAGAAAACCTAAATCTAAGGAAAGGAAACCTAAAACTAATAAATTAAAGACACGATATCTAAAAGATTAAAACCTTAATCTAAGATCAAAACCCTAAAGAAAAGAGAAGAAAAGAGAAAGATTAAGAAAGAAAGGGGGACGGACGGGCGTCCACTTATGTGAACGAGCGTCTGCCCAGAAAATAGACTGAACGAGCGTCCAAACTGGTGAACGTTCGTTCAAGGATCGGAAAACGCCATCTGGAATGAAAATTTACAAAGTGAACGAGCGTTCAAACTAGTGGACCTTCGTCCATGGCAAGATTTTTCGTAGCGTAAACGATATCGTAACAAAGCAGAGGAAGCGAGGGGAAAAAGAGAGCAGAGGAAAGGATAACTAAACCTAGAGGAATCAAAGACTACGAAACTTAACTACGAAAAACCCTAATAACCAAAACTATAAACTACCTAAGAAAATTTAAAACGAGAAAAACAGAAAACACTAAAAAGAGGGAAAAACATGTGTTGAAATCTTCTAACCCCAAAATGGAAGGGAAAACAGTGGATTTTGACCTCGAAAACGGTGTCGGACGGCCTTTGGCCGTCCGCCACGTCGTCGGCGTCGGAACGAGCTTTCCGAATTGGGGTCCTGCGCGCCAATCCGACACTCGAGCCGAAAGTTATGGCCAAAATACTATCAAGTGCTAAAACGGACCCTTTTATCCTAAAATTTGATCGTGAAAGGTGTGGAGTCAGATGATTCAACCTTAGATGTCCCCTAATCAATGTAAGAACGAGAAAAGATAGAAACAGACAGGTAGAAACAAGAAAAGACACTGAAACAAGAAAACAGACGGGCGTCCAATTAATGGACGGGCGTCTGCCTGGGTTTAGGACTGAACGGGCGTCCAAAAATATGGACGTTCGTTCAAGGGGTCAAAAACGATACAGGATTGAAATTTTCACAGTGAACGGGCGTTCATAAGTATGGACGCTCGTCCAGATGCAAAAATTTCAGAAACAGAACAGAAACGATTGCAGAAACAGAGCAGGAAAAGGAGGGGAAGAAACTAATCACAAAAACTTTAAAAACTTCAAACCCTAAAAATCTAAACCAAAAACCTAACTACCTAAAGGTTAAACTAAAAACAGACCTAAAAAACAGAAACAAAAACAAATCTAAAAACAGAAAACGAAAAAGACAAACAAAAACAAAAACTAGGCAACCGTCCGGTTCCCCGGCAACGGCGCCAAAAACTTGTCCCGGAATTTATCAATATAAAACAACAAGTAATAAACCGGTTAACCTCAAGTGCAAGGATCGTAGTATGGAGGCTAATGCCGGGTCGATCTTACGGGGAACTAGACTGTTGTGAATCCTAGTTTTTGTTTTTAACTAAACAATTGTCACGAAACTAACCTAAATAGAAAACTAATTTAAACAAATATGCAGAAAAAGTAACTAGACAGAGGATTGCTCCAATGCTAGGCAAGACTGAAAGCGATAAAAACTAAACTAAAGTGCAGGAAAAGTAAAACTAAAGCTAAGCAATTCAAGTTTGAAGGATTAAAATCAATTTATAACGAACGAACAAGCAATCGATCCACCTATCCTATCAACATTCAATTCTAATTCGGATTATTTCGTGATCTCTACTCAAGTCGTGATTCACCTAATCGAAGGCATAGACTCCTACTCTCGTAGACAAGTTCGTTTCCTAATCTTTTATCTTTCGATGTTAAAGATTACGTCTTTCTAACCTAGGCGTGAAATCTTTCAATTTCTAATCTAGAAAATCAATCTAACAACTTTCGTTTTGATTAGATTAAAGGTATAAACTTTTATCATGGTGATCTAACATTAACATGACTCTCATCAAGTTAAAACAATCATAAAAGCAACGATCTTTCGATGTAATTGCAATACATAATGATAAACAATGATAAAAGAAACAACTTCGAAGTAGAAACTCACGAATTAATCACGAACAAAACTGAATTGTTGAATTGGACGGCTTCACAACGCTTGTTCAAAGAGGGATTAGCCTCTTAGCATCCTTTGAAAGCTTGAATTGTTGAATAAAAAGTGCATGAAACTAACTAATCTAATCTAAGAATTAAAGTGCATAAAAGTAGGTAAAAGCAGAGAAAACGCAGCCAAGCTGCCCCCTAGGGTTTAGGGTTCGAAATTATATGATTAGGGTGAAAGAAATCCGCTGCTTATATAGAGTTTCAATGTCGGCTGCTACAGTAACCGCTCCGGACGCCCGTTTGAAGATTCCGGACGCTCGTCCACTATTTTCAGCAACAGCATCCAAACTTGTAACGCTCATATCTCGGGCCTCGTAAGTCGGAATGGAGTGATTCAAAATCCTGTAGAATCCTCTCTTCAAGCCCTACAACTCTTATCTTAAGGTCCAGAGTCAAATCGGTTGTTATCATATCAAGAACTGCGTTGGAAGTTCAGCGCTACCGGAATCTGATTTTCTTCCTCACGACGCCGCTCGATCTCTGTATCTCGCTCGTTCGTTCCTTGACCTTGAACTTGTGCCAGACGTTCGTTCATCCAGCGTCCAAACTCTCTGTATCAAAATACTTCCCTGGACGCCCGTCGCTTTATCAAACGCCCGTCCCACTGGACGGGACCCGGACGAACGCCCATATGTCTTTGTAACTCGATTTCTTGATCTTTATCTCCTCCTTCTTCCATCTTTATCCTTCTTTCCTCGTCTCTTTCTTGATTTAGCTCGAATTATATCAACATTTGATCATCAATTCAGCCTCCAACATGTACCTACATGACATCAAAAACACCGCAAAACGTAACACAATCCAAATACTCGTAAAACCATAATTAAAACACATACACAACCTCATTTTCCAAATAAACTAATCAAAATCTTACTTGCTTAATAAATCATTTAAACACTCGTTTTCTATGCAAATTATACAAATACGGAGGAAATCATTATCAAATATAACGTTAAAAACCGTATAAAAATACCCTTAACAATCGGCTTAGGTGTCCTAGCGATGTTCTTCTTGATCATGATTGCCAATACCTCTCCCCGAGATCGGTTGAGGGGGATAAAGTCTCGGTCTTTTAAATTTCCTTTCTTTCCCAACCGATCCGATATCGGAGCTGTCAGTCGATCAAAGACGTTGGACTTGCTCTCTTCATTCCGACCCAGGTCGACCGCTTGTTCGGCTTCGGAGTCGCTCGAGCCGAGGCCAAGTGAAATGGTGTGCACGCGACCGCCTCTTCACCTTGGCGAGAATCTATGGACTATGTTCACACATTCATCCATATCATTCGGCATTTTCTTGGATAGCTTATCATACGACTTCATATTCCATGGACCTCCCACAAAGGCATTAACTTGCGGCGCATCACCGGCATTATGCACTTTCATGGCCGAGGTTGAAACGCCTCATGAAGTCGATAGTAGATTCTTTTTCTGCTTGATGTTCATAAGGTGGGTAGCACTAAGATGGAACTTCTTGTTCCCAATGAAAGCGTCTCGAATTTTTGTCCCAATCAGAAAGCTAGAGATCGATCCGGACGTAGCTTGTGAAACCACTCCCGAGCTCGACCGCGTGAGCAACGATCAAAAGCTCGACACTTCATGGCGTCATTGGCGCTTCTCAACCTCATCAAAGATATGTATCGATATAGATGGTCCTCTCGGGTCCGTAGTACCGCCATAGGGCTCCATCTTTGGCGGCTTAAAGGATTCGGGCATCGTATATATTTCGATCTCGGGACTAAATGGCGACTCAAGCCATTCGGTGGGTTGATCTTTCCCACAATGCGGTTGAACTCGTTTGGATGCTATCTCGACCATTGCGGCGAAGCTTTTCTTGCTCGGGACGTTTGCGGGTGTTAGTCACGCCGATTTCAATCGCGCCCTCCTCACACTCCTCTTCGACCCCAACATGCCTCTTTCCTTAGCATTATCAATCTCCTTACGACTGGAGGGTGGCGGTGTTCAACGGGGGATTGCGATTCCTTACCTATAAACGCCGAGGCTACCACCCTCTTCAAGGCGTCCTCATCCAAAGATGCCAAGTGATCTGCCATGTCTTGCAGCTGTGGGGGAAGCTGAGGCCTGGGAGGATCTGCAACTGCGGGTCTAGATCCAGTGGGGACTTCTTGAATCTGTGAGGGAACCCCTGCTGGATCTATATCCGTGTGCTCTTCGATCCGCATGTTCTGCTTTGTTCGTCGGTTTCTTCCTTCTTTGGCGGCACCATTGCAATCTCTTTACCAACTCACCGGTAGAACGCCCTCCTTCTAGCGCCAAATGACGATGCTAAATAATGCACCACCAGTGAATTGAGGCCACGTGTAATCTAAGGATGAGCTGTAAGAGATCGAGATGGCTAAATATGAACGAAAGATGGTATTTTTGATGTATTATGGCTGAGTCCAAGAATGTATCTTGGATTGCCTACGTATCCTGTGTGAAAGTCCAGGAATCAAGCCTTACGTAGTTCCCGGAGCTATGTATTTATAGGCACATGTCCTTCTTCTGCCCTAGAACTAAGGGCGGCTGGAGTTATTGTCATAAATACCCTTAAATGGGCCTTGCCCCCTTTCCCAAGTAACCTGTGGAATGTGGACCCAGGAGCACTGGCTAACGTATCGGAGATCGACTCGACGACGGCCGACGTGGGCGCTCGAGTCCAGACACTTGGTGAATCCCACTCGGAGCCGTGGTCTTCACTGGTACGTCTAGTATCGACCCGATGTCGATAGCCGCCCGCACTTGCAAGCGCGCGGATGGACCAATCAGATAATTCCACGTGGAGGTGTGTATTCTCGTATCATCAATTAACATGAAGGCTTGATTCGGTGCATTCAATTCGCAAGGTGATATCTTTCCGTGTTAATATCGTTCCTTATCATTTATTTTCTGATTTGACATAGATGCTCTCCTGATTTTGTGCCTTATGTGTTTTTGTGAAGGATGAGTATGCCAGGTTCATCCTTTCTCGATTTCATGTCGATTTTAAGTATTCGCCAAGATCTTTGTGGATTCACGACTTCTCCTTCAATTACTTGGCGTTTCATTTTATTTTGGTGCTTTAATGGAAGCAACAAATTCCGCCAGTTTCAAGCTCGCTATGGTAATTTTTATATATTTTTAGCTCTTTATAAAATCAATTTTTAACCTCCCGGAATGCAAAGTCGATATGAAAATGTATGTAGTAATGCAATGTATGTAGTAATGCAAAAATCATGGCTACGTAAATTCAATTCAATCAAATTCGTGTTTTTTTACCTCCGGAAAATTTGTGTTTTTTTTTATAAATCATATTTGACTCACGATATCAGTGGACATCGCCGAAATGTGTTTTCCCTTTATAATGAGATCAAAATGTTACAATGTAATTTTATTTCCAAGTGTGAGAAAAAACGAACAAAGAAAATTGTTTCCCTTTAAAAGAAAGTGAAGTTTTCATTACTTATGCATATTACCAGCTTTTTTTTTGTTAGTTACGCTTTTGGTTTAGCTTTTCACAAGATGGCTTTCAATGAGTTGCAGATATTTGTTAAAAATAAGTAGGAAACAATAGACAAATCAATGCAGAAGACTAATTTACTATCTGGACGTTCCCTTTTTTTTTTTGGGTAAGTTTATGCCCCTGTTTTCGACAGTTCTTTGAACTTTAATGCATATGTCAATGGTTATTATATACGGTTGCTACATGTATCTATAAATATATGTTGCTAGAATGCAAATACAACCATTGATTTATGAAGTTGCTTTTGTCGATGAAGAATTTGTGTCCTTTTTAAGCTCATTTGTTTCACATGCCAATATTAAGTAAACATGTAGTAGCTGCTATTAATAATGAATAAGGTGATCTTTATGAAATACTTTTGAATGTATCTCGGACCTTCAGGGTACTCTGTTTGTCTATTAGATACATATAACTATAAACTTTATGAAAAATTGGCGACTTAGTAGAGGCCAAAGCACGATGAATGTTTTTGTGATTTTGTGTCGTTTTACTTTAATTACTATCTACGTTAATACCTCTTGACAATCCCCATCGTTTCACGAACTTATCTCTTTCAACGACATCATTTTCATGGTGCTTATAATATTTCCAGCCTTTGTTGAGTCTAATTAAATTATTTCCAAGCATCAACAAACAAAGCATCGATCGCTACGCTTCTCGAAACATAACTTTTTCGCTACAATGAGGCAAAATTTTACCTTGGGAAGGGCATCATGAAACAAAGATAAGAACGATATTCTTTGAAGAAGCCGTGATGAAGAGGAGACGTCTTCGCCAATACACCCTATTCCAGGTCTATAATTGGTCCAACTTTGGAGGTTATTCAAAAGAAACCACAGGTGAGAGATCTTTGCTAAAGCTTTGCGGTACGTGTGTTTTTTGTTTTTCTTAATTAGTTTTTGTGTTTTTTTGCTTCTCTATACACCTGGTTGTTATTGATAGATAATAACATTCATTTAGAAAAAGCAATTTTGTTCATGTTATCGTGTTTTATCTTTTCATGCTCTCTTTATTCTTTGAGTTATATTTTGTATTACAATATGTTGATAGGTTGATTCGACGATAAGGAAGAACAAAAGCATTGAGTGCGGATGTAAAATATCACGTATCTAGGTAAATTCAATTTTTACCTCCCGAACAGCTTTTATTTATAAATCATATTTGACTCATGTGTCTTTGATCAAAATGTTACAATGTAATTCTATTTCCAAGTGTGATTTGCTACATGTTGGAGCTTTGGCATATAGTAACAAAATTCATTTGTATGGTTTCATTAGCTTCTATAGACCAGATTCTGCAGTTGTTATGGCTTCATTAAATTTATTCCTCATTGCAAAGTGCTTTTCCAGATTGTTCTCTGATTCAGGTTTGCTGTTCGGCATTTTTCGCTAGGATTCTTTTTGCTTGGTGAGTTTTTTCTTTTCCAGAGTTTTCTATATCCGTGTTTACGTAAATTTTATTCAGGGGCTAAGCTTTATGAGCAACGTGTGTCGCTTTTTTTTTTTTTCCGTGTGTTTATTTGGCGGTATTTCCCTTTTGCCTAATTGACCCATTTTTTTGTGTTTCAGGCTGGTCCTTATTCCATTGGCATTGCGATGTACTGATTGTGGAAGATACGCGCTTTTGTGTGCGTGTGCTTTTATTTCAGTTTTCTTAGCTTTGATGTGGAGAAAATCCATGGAAGTTTTAAATGATTGAGACATGATGTTGCTCATGCACATTTGATGTGAATGTGCAGGTATATATAACTGGAAGAGTTTTTGTGGTGCCCCTCTGTCATATGCATTTGACGGTTCTGTATGAGATTATGTAGATTTTTTTTTTTTTTTTTTTGAAAACATTCATGTTTTTTTTGGGTTAATTTTTTCCACTGCTATGCAAATATGACTATGAGTAACAACCGGGGTTTGTTTTGAACCTTTTTGCTTATGTGGCTAAATTTATACAATGAATTTACAAAGATTTGAGAATGCTAGAGTTTGAAATGAGGTGTATATTCATTTTGTTGGTGCTAAGTAATGATTTGCAGGTGGTGTTATATACTGATTCTGATTAGGAACAATTTTTTTACGACTTTGAGATTCAAGAATTGCCTAGGTGTAGTCTTTCTACACGGCAAATGAAAGTCTATTGCTAAAAACTCACTTCCTTCTGTATTTAAACATGTTAATTTATATGGATGATAGAAAAATACATTAATTGAAGAGAAAGTAGAGACATCCTTACTTTTTGTATAATTGCGAAGTGTACCTTTTCATTCAAATGATATCGAGGATCGAAAATCTTATCAATACAATGTGTCCTTTGCTACCATCGCATTAAACATAATGATTATACATAGGTCCTTCACTAATCGCATTAAATATAATGACTATACATACACACAATATTTATATTACTTGACTGTCAGTTTTAAATTCAAACACATCATATTTCTTTCATTTATGTTGTCATTTTTCTTTGTTACTCATTTTCATACTTTACATTCTCCCGTGCATTGCACGGGTTTCCTACTAGTATAAATAATAATGATAACTACATCAAATATTGCTGTATTGATTCATTTGTTTTGAATACGTAAAGCCTAAATATTTTTCTTGCCAATGTAAACAAATACTTCAAATGCATAATTTATCCAATAGTCTAAATCAACGACAAACCCAGGATTTTGTTTTATTGAGGGCCAAGATCGCAAAATATTTTCTTGTAAAATTCATAAATGTTAATAAGAAAAGGAAAAACATAAATTATAAACACTAACTAAGATTTGGGGGCCGAGATCACAAAACATTTTCTTGTAAAATTCACAAATGTTAATAAGAAAAGGAAAAACATAAATTATAAACACTAACTAAGATTTGAACTAATAACCTTAATGTAAATAGCTAGGCACTTTACCAACTAAACTACAAGGATTGTTTGGTTAACAATGTTCGAAATAATATACATAAACAGTATCAATATTATTAGAGGGGTATACTAATAATTCGCATCGAAATTTGAGTGGGAGTGTAAAGTCCCACATCGGTAAAGTAGTAGAATGATCACCCCCATATAAGTGTAAGACATAAATGTCTTGTCAATTCGGGTTAGCCATTTTAGACCAAGCGAGGACGGCGGTCTAAGCAGTTGACCGGACCATTTATGACTCATTTAGCGCTACCAGGCCAGTGGTCCTGGGGCGTTATCGAATGGTATCAGAGCCGACTATCAGACGGAACTATGCGCTGCACCGTACAAGAAGACGGTGTAAGGATGGCCTCTAGTTACTTCTGGTAGGGACGATCCGAGAACAGTCTTGGCCGTTCTGGCGAGGACGCCAGTCCCTTATAAGGGGGGGGGGGAGAGAATGTAAAGTCTCACATCGGTAAAGTAGTAGAATGCTCACCCCATATATAAGTGTGAAACATAAAGGTCTTGTCAACTCGGGTTAGCCCTTTTAGACCAAACGAGGACGGCGGTCTAAGCAGTTGACCGGACCATTTATGACTCATTTAACGCTACCAGGCCCGGGGTCTGGGGGCGTTACAGGGAGCCAAGGCCCCCACCCGCACCATGATAGGTCTGTCCCTGGTCTAAACTGATTTTATTATGTACCGGATAAAAGTGTAAAACCAAATATTCTTTTAGTTTTCAGATATATAGTGTTATCAAACAATCTAAATCAATTTCAGCATTTAAATAATTTAGTTATTTAATGATTTCAGATTTCAGATTTAACAAACGGCCCCTTAGATCTGTATAGATTTTTTTATGATGATTATTAATTGAGATTTATTATTAAAAAAATATCACACTAGAAAACTAAAATATTTTACACAGCATAGTACATTTGTTATAGAAACCAAATGTCATTCTTAGTAATGGAAAAATTATTATACATTAAGCTTTAATTATGTTATGTAACGGGCTTATTAAAATTTATCAAATTTGTTATTCCCTTATCCAAAATTTCCTTAATTAATAATCAATACATTCTCTTCAAAAATAAAAACAATAATGAATACATTACATACTTTTCTATTATCATTATTTATTCTCAATATTTAATTCTATAACACCTCTTCATCTAGGATCATTCTAGACGGCAAAAATATCGCATCCAATATATTTGACGGTCAAGTGCAAAAACCCCTATAAACCGACGTGGTTTTTAGGTGCTAACTACAAACAAAACCACGTGGTTTTTATGTGTTTTTTTCCATTTGAATCAAGTACATCGGAAGGCAGCAACGTCCCATTCTACACGACGGAGACATATCCCCGAGAGGCATAAAGTGTTTATTCCAAAAAAAAAAAAAAAAAAAAAAATCGATTGGAGGGACAAAATCAAAAGATAAAAGAAGATCAGACTAAGTAAATATAAATAAGACCATGTCATATATCATTCCATAACAATGTCATACCAATTTCATGCAAGGTGGTAAATGCATGTACTAGCTAGAGATTAATTAAACCATATCACTACTAATACTAGCTAGCATCAAGTTAATTAGTTGGCTATTGGTGAGTGAGCCGGAGCTCCGGTGGGTGGCGAATGCTTGGGATGGCGGCGGTGGCAGCGGCAACGATGCTTGTTGGGGCCTTCTTCCTGATTATCTTCAAGCACCATCGTCCGGGCTGGAGCTGGCGGGTGGTGTGGGTGGTGGCGGTGGCAGCGGCAGCGATGCTTGTTGAGGCCTTCTTCTTGATCATCTTCAAGCACCATCGACGGGGCTGGAGCTGGCGGGTGGTGGGGGTGGCGGGGGTGGTGGGGGTGGCAACGATGCTTGTTGGTGCTTTCTTCCTGATTATCTTCAGGCACAATCGGGGCAGAACCTGGCGGGTGGTGGTGGTGGCGGCAGCGATGATGCTTGTTGGTGCCTTCTTCCTGATCATCTTCAGGCACCATCGTCGGGGCTGGAGCTGGCGGGTGGTGGCGGTGGCAACGGCAGCGATGCTTGTTGGGGCCTTCTTCCTGATTATCTTCCGGCACCATCGTCGAGGTTGGAGCTGGTGGGTGGTGGTGGTGACAGCGGCAGTGATGCTTGTGGTGGCCTTCTTCCTCATGGCCGGCCGCCATCTGCTGGCCTTCAGCGGCCAGCTGATCATTCAGCAGGGCCTGGGGAACATTCTCCGTTTTCTGGGATTCAAGAGATGAATCTAGCATGCTATTATGAGTCAATTTAGGAGTGGTTAACCATTGATAATTGAATAAATAATAAAGACTCTTAGGAGGAGTGTCCTCCTTTGCAGAGTAAACAGATGGAGGGTTTGAGAAAAGGAAAAAAGCAAAGAAAACCATCAAAAAGATTTTTGGAGACATGGTTGGGTGTTAATTTGCTATGAATTAAAGGTTACTTTTGATGGTGTTGTGAGTCCAAACTAATGTTTAGTGTGATATATATAGTGGCTGGAATTGATAGGGATTGAGGGGTGGGGTAGGGGTATAGGTTTGGGTCAAAGTCCACATTTATTGTTTTAATTTGTTTATAACCACCTGAGTATGAAATTTTTGACAATCGAAGAAGAATAATGTAAGTATTCTTTTTAGTGTTTCATATTACTATTATAAATCAATATAAATTTTATTCAATGATAAATTGTAATTTTGTCCTAAAATACTACGTACATCAAATAATTCAATAATAAGCTCACTTTTTTTATGAGAATTATAAGCTTTCTAGACAGATGATGTACATTGTATGTAATAGGTAAGGCCAATTATCACCATGTATTCATTGTTTTGGTAGAGGAATAAAGACATTTTGTCACATTTTGTTTAACCTATTTTATACTTCTATTCTTCAAAATATCATTTTGTTTCTTTCACTCTTGATCTATGGATTTTTCTTAACATTTTCAGTTTGAAATATCTCACACACACACACACACACACACACACACATATATATATATATATATATATATATATATATATATATCAAAAATCAAATGTTAAATAAACCATATAATTCAGCCAATAAAAACTTGAAACTACATAATAAAAACTCGTTTGTTTTAGTAAATTAAATTTAGACAATGTACGTTACGTGATAATTTTCTGGTAGTTGTGGTCAAAAATCATATTAAGTATGGTGTAACAAAAGTCAAAATTTTACACATTGGCTTTGATTATGTTAGTTATGAAATTGTTGTAAAACAATTTTTTTTATAAAACCAATGTTACAATTTCCTTTACAAAGATGTATTGTTGTACACCCTCCGTCCCTAAGAATATGTTAATTTTTTTTTATAAATAGTTTGTCCTATAAAAAGTGTCATGTTACAAAAGCATTTAACACTCTTTTTTCAACATATACCCCTAATCGTTCATCATTAGTTACTCATATTCTTTTACTTTTCAAATAAAGTACATATCAAATAAAGGGCAAACGTGTCAATGTAATACCAAGACACAACGTATTTATTGAGTTTATTGTTATGTTTGAACTAAAATAGTGACATTTTTAAGGGACAAAGTGAGTAGTGCATTCAAGCACTAGTGTATTCAATCCCATTCAAATTATTAGGCATTTTAGTCGTGCAGAAAAAAAATTAAAAATGTCATTATGTATTGTATATATTTTGTAGTATTTTAGGACTAAAATATATATCCTTCATCACTAAATATGTTTTATGCATTGGAATACAAAAAACTAACATATTTATGAGTTAATCTAAGATAAATAGTACGTGAAATGGGATAGTGTATTCAGTGTTGCATTGAATTATGAGAATGTGTGACAAAATCAAAGAGTTAAAATCTCTAATACAGCATAATCTCGATAAATAAATATTTGATAAATGATTAATCTCGTCAAATGAATAATTTTCTCTAGTTCCGACTTAATTGGGCAGAAGGGCTTAAAATAATGTTCGATAAACGAATAACCTCGCTAAACGAATATTTTTTTTTCTCTTTGAATGTATTTATTTATCGATGTTATACTGTATTGTGAGATGAAAGAAGTGTACAAATTTAGTGTCTATTCAGCCATCCAACAATTTTGTCTCTCGTGGACCCTTCACCCCACACACCCCCACCCTTGCAAACCCCTGCAAGAAAAATCAGCTCAAATTTTTTATTTTTTAGAAAACGCACTCCACTACACCTCCTCAACATTCCCCAAACACCTATTGTTACATGAGAATATAAAAGGGGGAAGGGGCCACAAGGACAAAAAAAAAAATTAATAAATGAGTCTGGAAGGACAAAAGTAACATTTTTCATGATTATAAAGGACAAAAATCACAATTGTTACTTTAAAATTGTTACTTCACGTGTTAATGTTACTTTGTGTTTCACAATTTTTATTTCATATTTACTCTATTCCACATTTGTTACTTCATATTTGTTACATCATAATTGTTAGTTTTGTCCTTATTAAATTACAGTTTCCTTCTATCCCGAATTTTTGATAATTTTGTCCTTATGGACAAAAATCTATAAAATTTATAACAATAGAAAATGAAAGTATGACATTACGGAATAATCATAATAGTACAAAATACTAATAACTTCATACAACGATAAATGACGGTACAAAACCTTTTATTTAATTTGTTTTTGTCTACCTTTGCTTCTTTTATTTTTTACTTGAGCGTACATCTACGTGATGATCGTGTGTACATTGAAACTAAATGTGAAGTTTCACTCAATGATCGATCCATGAAATTATAATAAGATGGTCATGTTTTTCAAAAGAATAAATAAATTGGATTTATTTCTTCTTAAAAGTAGGGGTACACCATAGTCATTATCATTAGATCATAATAGCAATAGCTAGAGCACCAGATATTATTTTTATTTTGAAAACTAAAGAAAAAGACCAGTATTTTTTATTTTATATTTTGAGTGCAAAAAACCAGTATTTTGACCATTCTAAAATTCGTGTCGTCTACTACATGCAATCTATGAAGTATATGAATTTTCAAGAGATTAATTGTTCACCCGTCGATCGAATTTCATTTTAACTTTAAAGATATATAATTACTGTTGTAAGTAAATCGGGCTATTTGTGAGTTATATAAATATAACCGACTCGATCACATATGTTTTTGACTCAATTCAGTTTGTTTCGAGTTCAAAACTCCATTCAAACTCGATCAGTTCAAAATTTGTGAGTTATATAAATATAATGGACTCGCCTTTATATGGCCTTCTCCCTCATACGCCATTTGTATGCATTTGTGGCTACTATATATAATGTTGTATTCAGTTGTAACATGAGTTACATTACATGATTAATGTGAATTGTGCATGCATGCAAGAATTTACCCTTACAAGTTATAAGTTGATCATAGCACACAAGGCCGGCCCATGCTATAAGTGGCGGAAGCGGTGGCTTAAGGCCTAATTATTTCGGGGGCCCGAAGTTACATGTTCCGCACTTAAAAGTAAAAAAATACCGTATCGATCCAATCCAATCTAACATAATAAAATGTGTTAAAAAAGGCCTAAAAATTTATTTGGCCTAAAAAAATCTTTAATTCTGTTGATCAATTCTCAAAAAATTACAATGCCTAAATTTTAGACATACATCACATATGTATACATTTTTTTTATTGGAATACACATCACATCACATATGTATACATTTTTGTTTATTGGAGTGATTTTATTCTAAATGATCGCAAGAAATGATATTGAATTAGTAATATGTAAGTATGTTTTGTGTATAATGTATGAATTTCGTTTTGTTTTAAATACGCTAGAAAACACATGTTGAATTTTCCCGCTTTGTAGTATGTTTTAAGCGCCATCAATTAATTGAATTGTGTATCTACTTATGTTAAAAACGAAATGTTGAAGTAATATTTTGTAATTATGTTTTTTGGGAAAAAAACTACTTCGAACTAAAAGGCCTACGTTTTCCAGGGCCGGCCCTGATAGCACAGAGAAGGCACTTGCATTGAAACTTATATTAACGACAACTTAATTTGTAAATACCATACAATAATAAACGTACACTGAACTCGTTATTACAGGAAATACATTCAAGTGGTAATTAATTAATGACATTGATCCTGCATATGTAATCAAGCACAATCACAAAGATACAGCTCAATGCATTTTTTTTTATAAAAGTTTTTATTTATAAGATTCTAAACTTCATAATAACAATTGCTGGATTTAATTAATCATGCAGGAAGTCATGCACTTGTAGTCTGTAGGGCTTTCCAATTCCAAGCTCTAGCTTTTCCAACACTAATGCTGGAATTGGGTTGCGGTGGTTGTTCGAAAGTTTTAGGCGGTTCACTTCCTCCTCTGCTGGTGGACACGGGCGGCGCACCGGTTGTTTTGGGCTTGGTGCTGGTGGATGTGGTAGGGTTTGTGTGGGTAGTGGGCTAGGTGCTTTGAGTGGAGGATGTTGAAAGTGTTTTGAAGCTTTGGGTGGCTGTGGGTTGGTCATTATGGGCGATGGGCTTGGCGCTTTGACGGTTGGACATGGGAACGGTTTTGATTCGTTTGGCTAGGTGGTTGAACCGGAGGTTGTGAGGTTATGGGTGAGGGGCTAGGTGTTGTGACCGGTGGATAAGGGAAGTGCTTTGACGCTTTTGCGTTGGGGGATTCAGCGGGTGATTGTGGGATAGGCGCTTGAACCGGTGAATGTTGATGACTCAGTAATGGTTGTGGGCTAGGTGCTTGTACCGGTGAATGTGGATGTCTTGTGAAAGGCTGTGGGCTAGGCGCTTGAACCGGTGAATGTGGATGACTCACAAACGGTTGTGGGCTAGGGCTAGGCGCTTGAACCGGTGGATGTGGTTGAGTCACAAACGGTTGTGGGCTAGGCGCTTTAATCGGTGAATTTGGATAAGTCACAAGCGGTTGTGGACTAGGCGCTTGTATCGGTGAATGTGGATGATTCATTATTGGTTGTGGACTAGGTGCTTGAACCGGTGTATGTGAATGACTCACTAGTGGTAGTGGACTAGGCGCTTGAATCGGTGAAAGTGGATGACCCATGAATGGGTGTGGGCTAGGAGCTTGAACCGGTGAATATGGATGATTCACACCTGGTTGTGGGCTGGGCGCTTGAACCGGCGAATGTGGAAGACGCAAAAATGGTTGTGGGCTAGGTGCTTGATCCGGTGAACGTGGATGACTCACTGATGGTTGTGGGCTAGGTGCCTTGATTGGTGGATATGGTTGAGGATTCAAAGGGCTTGGACTTGGAGTTTGAACCGACGGATGTGAAGGGTGCTTGGGCTTCAGTGTTGGCGTACAAGATGGTGGACGATGCTTCTTGTGATGCTTGTGACAGCTGTGAGATTGATGGTGGCAGTGGTACTGGTCAAGCGGTTCGATCGAATCTTCCAATTCCTCATGATCATCAATGTTGGAAATTTGTAGCCATTGATCTTGTGAGGAGGAAAGATGTACTTCTTCTTCAGCAAATGATATAGAAGAAAGGAATACAAATCCAAAAAGTAATATTATCAAAAACTTTGGTGCAGACATGGCTTAGCTAATGGTGTTGTTTTGTGTCCTAGACAAAAGTATGGATGTAATGCCATCTTTTTATAGCCATGAGAAGGTTCCTTCTTTTGCATATTATCAAAAAGTTTACACCATTTACTTTACCTGAAAAATATGTACTGCACGATAATAATAATAATAATATTATTAATTAATTTTTTTTTTTTTTTTTTTTTTCCTTCTGAAAAGAGAATCTTGGAAGTATAATTATAAAAAACTGTACACCAAGGCTAATCCTCAATCCTCATGCACAATAATGCTAGATGACAAAAATTAATGGTAGGAAAATCTATGTTGTGTTAAAAAAAAGAATTTTATTTATCTAGAACCACGCGCACGCAATAGTTTTCTTGAAGATATATTTCTGATCTGCATCACAACGACTATTAACCACATATTGATCTTAAAGTTTAAAAATGTTCCTTAGTAAAGCCAGATAAAAGATTCTTCCAAATTTCATTGATCCACCCACGGTCTCTAACTGAATGCAGGATCGACTCACAACTAGACCCAAAAAAAGGATATAATGGGGTGGCCCCAGGCATGCGTTGAGCAATAAGCCCCTTTGTCTTGAGGAAGTTACCGCGAGCTTCCCAAAGCGTCACATTCGGCCTTTCCGCTCCTTTAAGCATTCAAATGCGAAGCCACAATCGGGATTGAGAAGTGCCACTAGCAGCTTGCATAACAACACTGGACGATTGAACCGAAGAGATCCCATTCCCCGTGTGCTTCCAATTCAAGAATGGGTAGTGCTAGCCCTTACTGCTCAGGATGCTATGCTAGCCCTTTGTGTTATGAGTTTATTAGTATAAACATGTGACTTGTTTTTTAAGTCACGTTCGGAGAAATTGGTTTAAGGCCTTAGAAAACTCAGGAGACACCTCTGGACTCGAGATAAGAATAACTACTAGCGCTAATAACAAGGACGATGTAGTATGGTGTTTGATAGGAGCTAAGACCACCCGAATTTTTTTTGTGATAAACTAAAAAAAAAAAAAAACCATATATATAACACAGTTTCACTTGTAATATCATCTGGATTCAGCATATGACCTGAAGATTAGCATAGAGTTAATTCATTAGCCCACCCAACATCAATTCGTGGCTCCGTCCTAGACAAGTAAGCTGTTGTCGATCCTTCCATATCCATCAAATAATTCATATATCCAAGAACTAGTTTTAGAGATTTTTACTTGAAGTATCCATAGAACTAGTTATGGAGATTTTTACTTTTTTCTTTTGTTTTTTATCCGCCATGGAGATTTTTACTTGAAGTATATATATATATATATATATAATCCATTGGACCTGTGGTGCATTGTATTCCATGCTTTTAGAAGGACACACTTGACGTGTTTAACAATTAACAACATCCCACATGATTTCCCATCCTTTAAGTACCCGATTCTCTACCTTCCCTGCAATGATGCAATTTCTTTCTTTATAATTAAACACAATCACGTACAGGTATACAATTTCAAGAAGTTTTATTAAAACTTATTAATAGTGGCGATGAACTTCACCAATATTTTTCTGTACGTATATATTGTATGTATTGTATGCGTGTGTATATATATACATCCCCTCAGCCATTAATTAGACCATAAATTGATTTGGTATTTTTTTCACACATGCAATGGTATTTATTCTATAATTTGGTTTACGATCTGAAGCATAAAAGTAGTGGCCGGCCGTGACATTTCAGAGTCGAACATTTGTAGTATTTTATGGAGTACTCTAGTGGTTAAATATAGTATTATTCATTTTATTTTATTTTATGGAAGCTTCTCAACAATTCAACAATTCTTTAACAGAAAGGTTTCAAATGGTGCCTTGTGTATTATAAAAAAAAGCAAAAAAACCCATCAATAATTGAAGATTCGACATTTTGGTGTGTAGTCTTTCAAATATACAGACATACGTACAAGGGCATTAATGTAATCAGCATAACTTGAAGGTTGCTATATTCAAACTCATAACAGATCGATTGCTATGTCCCTGAACTCAAACCACACTTATCGGCTTCATCACGCCAATAGTCATGAAGGATTCTCCACAGCCAAACTGCCCTTTTGAATTCGAATTTATGATTATAAATATTTCAGACCTATATTATTAACAAATCAAGATTTCTCCTGAATGGATTTCTGAGGGATTGTCCTTGATCAACTTTGATTGGCAGGTTGTTTAGTTGAATCAATATTGCCCAATTTGAGGAGATATCTCATGAAAATGATCAAATGGAGGTTGAAATGGAAGATATATTTGAGGAGTCTATATATTGGACATTGACACTTGTGATGTTAAGAATCCACTTGCAGCCACTGAATATTTGGAAGATCTTTATGCATACTACAGAATAGTTGAGTGCTCTAGCTGCATTTCACCGACATATAATCCCGTAGTTGGAACCTACCCTTCCATGCAAAAGCTAAGGCAAGTACTGGTAGATCATGCTGTATGGTATAGTGCCCGAAAGACAGTTATATAATTGTTTTAGGACGGAATTAGAAATTCATCTTATTATATGCATGTATGCTTATAATTAAGACACTACTGAAAACCCTAAGTATCTCGTTTATGTAATCACATAACTTCGGTGTATGGCTATACACAAGAGGATTGAGTTAGTGAGATGTACTTAAAATTAACTTAGTCCGTAGCGTTTATTAATCTGAGTATGGGTCTCATGATTAATTTGCTATTAATGCGCCTGTAACACTTTACGGTGTGACGGTCTTATCCGGACTGTCGGTAATAGGGTACCTAGTGGGGCATTTATATATGATGATAATCATATAGATTCGACCGATTTGATTTGAGTTCTCGATATAATTCCGTGATCGAGAAGTCTTATCGAATCACAAGATGATCATATATGGATTAATCAAATCGAGGTGATCATGCATAACCGCTTAGACTAGGGTAGAGTTTGATGTGTTAGTAAGGATCACTTCTAAAGATATGTGGTCCAACACTTCTCGTTGGCTCTATTCGGAATGAGTGAGTGGTCCGTGTTATCACAGATATGGAATCCATTCCTTCCTCGGGAAGTAGATAGACAGCCTCTTATTTGTTGACCCTAAACCGATCGATGGGCCCGATTCATATTATATTGGTTATGAACTAATTGATCACTAGGGGTTAATGTTAAATAAGGATAATATGTTTCGAGAAGGGTTTACGGAAATATCCCGAATCGAAGTGAAGCGCATGGAGGATTTATCCGTATGTAATGATTATATCGATGGACGATTTCGACTCATAAATTGAGTGTAAGTTATCTATATTCGATAGAGTTCAATTTCGGGTTTATGGTGGTGTAATCCCGAATTAATATGTTGGATATAATTATTCGTCTCGACGAATAATTTTATCTAATTTATTGTAATTTACCGAATATGGGTTCATTGTCCCCGACGTGGCTCTCGAAATAGCATAATTGGATTTCTGTCGTCGTTGCACTCAATTATAATTAAATAGTTGGATTGGACTATTTAATTGATATGGATTAAATTGTTTAGTGGGACTAAATAATTAAATACACGGAAAAGACATTTTAAGTAACGCGACTTACCGAATTGGTGTGTTGACCTTTTTGACCAAATTGGTCAAATATAGTAAAATGCGTATGGACCTTATTTTGGGTTTTGCAAGTGGCGCATCTTTATTGTATTATTTAATTATTGTGAAATTAGTTTTTCTTGATAATTATTCGACATGTGATTTATCTTTTATTTGTTAAATGATAATTCATGGAATATTAGATAATAATATGATTTATCCTAATTTGTTTGGGATAATTATTTTATTTATCTTTTATTTGGAAAAAGGATTAATGTAATAATTATCTCTTAATTATTTAATCCTTGGAGGTTAAGTTTTACTCTCCTATATAAAGAGAGTTCTTCCAAGCCTTTTGACACACAACAATTCATGTTATTTATTGGAGAAAATAGCTTGGAATTTTCGGCTATTTTCTTCGAGTTTGAGTTGGAATAATCTTGGGATTATTCCGGTAGCATATCAAGCGAGGTCCGGGCGGGGAAACACCATCCACTTGGTGTTCTTTGGGAGACACACGTTGGAAGACGGTGGTCGCTCAATCACGTGTTCAAGGAGCCTTTTGTTCTTGGAGTTAAGCACCATAAAAAGGTAGGCTCCTAAACCCCCGTAGATTTTTAGATCTTTAATTTATGTTCTTGGTTTTCGTTTAGATATAGATCCGATGCTTCATTGCGTAATCGGGTCAATCTATGATTGATCCGACGATATTACTTCTAACAAGTGGTATCAGAGCCTTTGATCTAACGATCAAAGAATATGAGTTTTAGATCTGAAGTTGGAAAAGATGTTTTAGGTGTTTTATTTCGCTTTTTTTTGTAAATTCGAAATTATTATGTTGTATGCTTGTGAATGTTGTGGTTGAAGAGATGGATTGGGTTGGTACTTGTTTTCCGTAGATCTATTTTGTAGCTCCTTTGTTTAGTAACAATTGAGCATAGGAATTGTATTTTTTTATGTCAATTTTCAAAAATTATGTAAAAGTAGCATCTTTTATTGTAATTTTATTATTCCGGGCTCGAAAAGATGAAGATCTTGAAGAAAAGATGAAGATCAAGGCGAAACCCAAGGTATGAACGAGGAGAAACGGCTAAAAACCTTGTTTTTTAAAGCTGTCCAGCACCTTTAGCAGCGCTAAAAACGTCACAACAGCTTCTGTTTTTCTTTAAACAGGCTGCAGCAGCACCTGTAGCGGCGCTTTCTGCCGCTGCAAAAAGATTTTTTTAACAAAACCCTAGCTTGCGGCTAGGGTAAAACATGCTGCTAAGTTTTTTTTTCATGCGGCTGCTTTATTATTTTTTTTATAACCTGTATTCCTTTTTTTTTCACAGCCGACATATTTAAAAAAAAAAAAAAAAACTGGAATTTTTGTTTCATCAGCCGCATTAACAAAAAAAAAAAAAAAAGTTTTTTTTTTTTGATAATTATAATAAATTGGTTTTATTTAATTAAAAAGCCTTTCTCCTCTCGGGTGTTCGTGGTTCGTGATCCGGCGATTCGAGTTCAAGATTTGAAGATCAAGACTTGAAGACATAGATTAAGTTTTATTTTTCCTTAGAAAATAGTTAGTCGGGGGTACCAACGGTCCATCTCGGTGTTTACTTTTCGGTATAATTTTGTGTTTGATCAAGATTACGTGCTTAAAACCGGAAAATTGCCATGACTTGCATCTTCATGATTCCACTCCAATGCATACATGTAGCTAGTTTATTTCGAATAAATTAGGCATGTATAACTCGAATAATTAGTATGAATGCTTATTAATTTAATATGTGGTAGTTAATTAATAAGTAGCTAATTATAAAAACCGAGGACCCGGGTTTTTGTCAATCGTTTACGATTTTAGTGATGGATTCTCGGTGAATCCCACTTGGATAAATCGTTGAGCTTTTTTCGGTGATGGCTTCTCGGTGAACCCACTTTAAACAAAAACGAGATTATGCTTTGGGTGACAACTTAGAAATCGGAGAATCTTAGTACATGGGTTCGAAATGGTCTAACCATGGTTGGGCGAGTTCAACCGAAGCTTCGCTCAATCGACTCCCTCCACGTGTGATGTACGTTATGCAGATTCGATAGGACTTAGCATAACCGATAAGCCTTCGGGCTAAACGGGCTTCTCCCGCCGGATTGGCTCGAATCGTCACATATGTTCCAACGAACGAGACGGCGTAGGCTTGCCTACATAACCGACCCTATTCGAGTACTTTGATTTATTGTTTCTTATTGTCAAGGCCAAAACCGTAATTAGTAAACCCACCACTTTTTCAAAATATTGAGTGGGAGCGGGAAGGCGACACACTAACCCCACGGCCTCTACTATAGATGCAAGCACGTGAGAGAATGGTGACACCTCGTGCCGCTTTGATTTCGCCCCCTTCGGATGGTGTTCACCGCTATCAAAATTCAAGACTTGGTCTCCGAAAGGATAGGATATCGGTACTCGCCTGGTCATCGACACGCCCCTCGTAGGCATACTCGGGCGCACTCGAGATCCGATATAGTAGGTCACACTCTTTGTGGATATTTTGAAATATCTAGGCTAGAAAAGGAAGGTAATCAATGATTAAATGTCCGGGATGTCGATTCCCGTGAGATGTTCAATTCTCGAAGCTTAATCATTGAGAGACATTGTCTCGATTTAACCGTCATAAGATCGATATCGACCCTCTCGGACAAGATTATATACGAGGTTAAATCCTTGGAATGGTAGGATAGACTTTATAGTTTATTATTCCTAAAATAAAAATCTAGTAGTGAAAATTTAATTTTGAATTTAACTTTCTCGTCATATTTTTTACAACTTTAATCTCTAGACTCATCGAATCGTTGAAATAGGACTTCATTAAAAATGTGGAAGTAACAAGCACGTTGTAATTATCAATGAATGCGCTTAATTTTTTCGAAAAGTTTTCTTCTATTAAGCCTTTAAAAACTTAAGTGACATAGTATAAGTATGTCACGGGTGTCACTTGTGTTGAACGAGACGACCATACTTAGTTTACAAAAGATGACATAGACTCATCGATAAAATTCATTTAGTGAATTTTAAAAGTGTAATTACACATCAAATTTCTAATTGAAAAATTGGAAAATCATATACATAGGCGTTGCTAGTTAGACGGTATTTGGAACCGATAAACTAGTGGGAGCCTTAGTCTTATGATTTGTTGTTTTTCTGAATAATTAGAAATGTGTAATGCAATGCACAAGAGTTTCTCCATTCATTGGAAAAACAAGAATAAGCGTTACTAGTTAGACAGTATTTGGAACCGATAAACTAGTGAGAGCTTAGTTCGAGATTTTATAATCTTTGAAACATCATGAACACAACATTGCTAGTTAGGCAAGATTTGGAACCGATAAACTAGTGGGAGCTTAGTTCTAGGTGATGTTCTAATCTTTGAAAAATCATAAATACAAAGTGTTTCTAGTTAGACGGTATTTGGAACCGATAAACTAGTGGGAGCTTTGGTCTTATGATTTGTCGATTAGAAAATCGATAGTCCAAGCAAGTAACATCGAACATCCCACGCTTCAAGAATAGAGTCTACTCGAACGAATCGCTAGTTCAAGACTGCTTTCATTTAAGGAAAGTCGAGAATGGGAAAGAATGTTTATACGTGTCGATCATCCAAACTAAGTAGTTTTAAGGCTAAACCGAAAAATTAATGAATTGGAAATTAGAGGATAAGGAAAGTGATTTCGGATCACCGACCAATGCATCCTTAGCAATTTTCCCAAAGCTAAGTTCTTTGAAAGAACTAGGTAGCTTTGCATTAAATGATAAATAAAAATAGACAACGGGCGCTTATTTCGAGATAGACTAGTGGGAGTGATACAAGGAAATAAATCTCGGATTCAATTCTTGAGTATAACGTAAAATTAATTTTTCTATTTTGGATTCGCTGGAACGAACGTATTCATTTTCAATAGGGTAATCTGTTTGTCTTATTGACGATGAATATAACATTCGTAGTACGAATCCAAGACTCGGACTTTTGTTTGATAAAGTCGTAACCACTAAGCATTCTTTGAAAAGGTATTAGTAACGCGATCTTAAAACAATATAAACGCAAATGGTTTCCGTATTTAGATAAACACTTCTTTATATTCTATTAATTAGTGTATGTTCCATAAAGACAAGATCTCAAGGCGGCTTAGGGTGATTCCTATCTCGAGTCAAAGGAACCCCTGTCTCAAAGGAACAATGCCTAAGTCTCCTTTCAATCGGGAAAGGGTAATGATTTCTGTGGTTACATATCTTGTTCATATTGATCAGGGTCATATGAATGATACAAGCTAGTGGGAGTTTTTTTTCAAGTAGTGACATCAAGTCTGACAACTACTCGAAACTCCAATAAGTTTATCCAAAATATTTGGAGGAAATCTCTCGATTTCACTGAGAGATAGAGTATTCCATACTCAGAAATAGGTTGTTGCGTAGTCTTCGGGACTGATGCTCGGCCTGCCTCCCAGTGGAATGTTTTCACTAAGGGATACACCATAAATTTGCCTTATATAGTTATTGATGTGCTACGATACGCTGCTAAACTCATTTAAGATATTGGTTGCAAAATAACGGTTTACGTTGTTATGAAAAACCGAGAAGTCTACCAAAAAGATGCCTAAGAATTTGTGGATAAGGAGTGAATTCGGTTCACCCCACTTCCGTAAATAGAGGCATTTAGCACCGAGTGCTTGAAGGTAGGACTGGCAATTTCGCATACACGTTCAGGTTGTGAAGTATCTTAATGCATTGAGAAAAGGTTGGTTATAAAACTCGTAAAATCAGAGAATGACGGTTATACTGTCAAACTCGGTCTGATAGAGTCTATAAATAACAACCTTGGATCTTGAAGTATTTGTACTCAAGATGTTACTAACTGATTTGTTCAGTCCACATCCAACACTGGCAGTTGGTGATAACACTAATAAAAACTACTAAACTAGATCAGTATATCACTCCACCCCGAACGCAGTGGGAGTATGGTTTGTCCATTACCCATTACCCATTGCAGGACCTTATGGTCTATAGGGTAGATTGATGACCTATAGTCCTTCGTGGATCGTGATAGATCCCGATCATAGAGGTTGGTTTAAAAGCCATAACCCTCGTGAATGGATTTTGATACTCCAGATTATGTTGGAACTCTTGTAGAAACCACCGAGTATATCGGGACCAGGTGGGAGTAATTGGAACTACACGGAGAAGAGTCAATTGAATAGGAAAGTTTAACTTTCACCGCAAAGTCGAGTAATTTAGGGGTGACTCCTAAAAGGTAGAGAGTTAACGGACCGTGATCTCTCTTACCACTCGGTCTTGCTTGATTTCGTCGTAAAGCGGGGGAAATAGGGGTGATTCCCTAAGACTTCCTTGCCGAACAACGGAATCGAATTCATTCGTAACGAATGGTTTTAGCTTAGAACAAATAATGATTCGTTACAAAGCAGAAATTAGGGGTGATTCCCTAAGACCTTTTTGCGAGACTAACGGTATCTTAATTTATTCAGAAAGAACCTTTGGCAGGATGCCTGCCATAGCTTATATCCTTTGGGGATTAAAGCAAACCTCTAGGTCATTTCAAAGTCATATATATTAATATGTGGACTTGACCAGAATGTTGATAAGTCTTTCGTAGACTGGGTATCAATATTAGTAAAGTAGTATGTAGACTAGTGTTTGTGAATGGTAACACTGAAACAGTTGGAAACAACATGGGTGTGTTATCTGAAGTCAGAGTCTAACATGCCATCAGGATTCATTCTAAAGGATTTGATTCGCTCAAATCCACAAGAATCAATCATTGGCAATCCCATCCATTCACCTGGTTAAGATATTCTTGCATTTATGCAGCATTCAATGATGTAGTCTACCCTACCTCTCAGGAATGATTATCTAAACCAACGGATGAATACGAAATGGGATGTTTAGTGAATCCTCAAGTATCTTCGGGAGAATGAGGAATAATATGCTAGTATATTCAGGTGCAAACTAGAATATAAGTGATAACACTGATTCTGGCTTTAGGTCAGATTGAGGATGATCGTTAAGTCGATTTGGTCCTCGGTGTTGAATCAAAGGCATATTGAAATCGTACCACCGGATTAGATTGAAAGGCGACGTTTCGATCCCAAAGATTGACTCAAGCCGATATCCTACCTGATCAGTGTACCAAGTCACATGGTATTCGGATTCTGAGTACACGCCGGGTCACTGACCTACCCTGCGGCGGCACACTCCGGTCGTGCTTGGAAGGATGAATTACTAAGATGCGCTTGGAGGGTACAGATTTGAGGGATACGTCTCACTTGTTTTGAGCAAGTGGGAGAATGTTGTAGATATAGATATAAAGGGTGTGCTCTAAAACAATTAATCCACATGCCTTTCGTGCAAGTGGGAAATTGTAAGGTATAGTGCCCGAAAGACAGTTATATAATTGTTTTAGGACGGAATTAGAAATTCATCTTATTATATGCATGTATGCTTATAATTAAGACACTACTGAAAACCCTAAGTACCTCGTTTATGTAATCACATGACTCAGTGTATGGCTATACACAAGAGGATTGAGTTAGTGAGATGTACTTAAAATTAACTTAGTCCGTAGCGTTTATTAATCCGAGTATGGGTCTCATGATTAATTTGCTATTAATGCGCTGAGAACACTTTACGGTGTGACAGTCTTATCCGGTTTGTCGGTAATAGGAGTACTAGAAGGGCATTTATATATGATGATAATCATATAGAATTTGGACCGATTTGATTTGAGTTCTCGATATAATTCCGTGATCGAGAAGTCTTATCGAATCACAAGATGATCATATATGGATTAATCAATCTCGAGGTGATCATGCACAACCGCTTAGACTAGGGTAGAGTTTGATGTGTTAGTAAGGATCACTTGCAAAGATGTGGTCCAACACTTCTCGTTGGCTCTATTCGGAATGAGTGAGTGGTCCGTGTTATCACGAGATATGGAATCCATTCCTTCCTCGGGAAGTAGATCGACAGATTCCTCTTATTTGTTGACCCTAGAAGCGATCGATGGGCCGATTCATATTATATTGGTTATGAACTAATTGATCACCTGGGGGTTAATGTTAAATAAGGATAATATGTTTTGAGAAGGGTTTACGGAAATATCCCGAATCGAAGTGAACAGTCTATGGAGGATTTATCCGTATGTAATGATTATATCAGTGGACGATTTCGACTCATAAATTGAGTGTAAGTTATCTATATTCGATAGAGTTCAATTTCGGGTTTATGGTGGTGTAATCCCGGAATTAATAGGTTGGATATAATTATTCTGTCTGACGAATAATTTTATCTAATTTATCAGAATATACGAATATGGGGCCCGTGGCCCCGACGCGTTCTCAGAAATAGCATAATTGGATTTCTCGTCGTTGCACCTCAATTATAATTAAATAGTTGGATTGGACTATTTAATTGATATGTGGATTAATTGTTTAGTTGACTAAATAATTAAATACGGAAAAGAGCATTTTAATGACTCTCAGTAGAATTGGTGTGTTGACCTTTTTGACCAAATTGGTCAAATATAGTAAAATGCGTATGGACCTTATTTTGGGTTTTGCAAGTGGCGCATCTTTATTGTATTATTTAATTATTAGGAAATTAGTTTTCTTGGATAATTATTTCGTATGATTTATCTTTTATTTGTTAAATGATAATTCATGGAATATTAGATAATAATATGATTTATCCTAATTTGTTTGGGATAATTATTTTATTTATCTTTTATTTGGAAAAATGATTAATGTAATAATTATCTCTTAATTATTTAATCCTTGGAGGTTAAGTTTTTCTTACATATATAAAGAGAGTTCTTCCAAGCCTTTTGACACACAACAATTCACGCCATTTATTGGAGAAAATAGCTTGGAATTTTCGGCTATTTTCTTCGGATTTCGAGTTGGAATAATCTTGGGATTATTCGGTAGCATATCAAGGAGGTCCGGCGGCGGGAAACACCATCCACTTGGTGTTCTTTGGGAGACACACGTTGGAAGACGGTGGTCGCTCAATCACGTGTTCAAGGAGCCTTTTGTTCTTGGAGTTAAGCACCATAAAAGGTAGGCTCCTAAACCCCTTGTAGATTTAGATCTTTAATTTATGTTCTTTGTTTTCGTTTAGATATAGATCTGATGCTTCCGCTGCGTAATCGGGTCAATCTATGATTGATCCGACGATATTACTTCTAACACATGCTATTTCTAATACCGAAACAAAAATGACGCAAACACTTCGATTTTCATGAAAATAGGCACCTTTGATGATGAATTGAAATCCCATTTGCCTAAAGAGGTTGAGAGTGCAAGATCTGATGTGGAGAATCGAAAAACCATGATTCCGAACGTATCAAGAAATGCAGGTCTTATCCATTGTACAAGTCTGTTAGGGAAGATCTTGGGGCTTGTTTCTTAATGGGTGAAAAAGTTAGATACTTTCTAAAAAATATATATATAGGCACGCCACTACAATCCAGTTTTGTAATTTATATATGAGGATACCGTTGAAAACATATATAACCAATTACATGCATTGGATAATTTTTTATTTATACCCACTCCTCCATGGTCACAAAGCAACAATTAATATTCTAACTTCAAGGCTTATACTAAAAATTTCACATGAGAAAGTAATATTTGAGAAAAACAGTAGCAATCAACAAGTAGCTAGATAAAGTAAAGCTAAAGAAACGAACGATTTTCAACCAAGCCAAAGGGTTATATAATTCTTCAAAATCAGACGATATATATAAATATATAGTATAGGATAGTAATAATAAAACGAGACCTGCAAAAGGTTGTGTAGAAATAGAGAAAGAAGAAGAAAAGAAGATGGGAAACTCTTTCTTATTGATTGAATTGCTTATCGGGTAGATAAGAGAAGGTTACAATATATAGAAAAGTCCCCCTAACGGCTATAAAAATGTAATATTCGATTTTAGGAAATGGCAGGCGATGTCGTTTAAAAGCGAAATATTATTATTTCTTTTCTTTTATTGGAGTTAAGTATTTTATTAATTAATTATACACAATTTTCGAGTATATGTGTATATAATTAAAGGATTATTCTGAATTTTGGTAATTAAGGGTGTTTAAGGAAAAAGGGATTTAATTGGGAATTGGTATTTAAGGAAAATTAACACACTTTAATCCCATAACCTAAACACAAATCAAAATTTCAGTTTTCATCTCCTTCTCTGCGGCTTTGAGAAAAAAAAG
Source organism: Gentiana macrophylla (assembly GCA_026214975.1). Taxonomy (NCBI): domain Eukaryota; kingdom Viridiplantae; phylum Streptophyta; class Magnoliopsida; order Gentianales; family Gentianaceae; genus Gentiana; species Gentiana macrophylla. The sequence continues at coordinate 1,927,819 of CM047810.1, read as the reverse complement.
GGGGCTAGAGGTGTTTTTCAATTAACTGAAGCAAAGCTTGACCGTTTTCAGATCAGAGTAGAGGATTGGAACCGTTGTGAGGAGCACATCGTGTGGATATCAGTTTGTTGGAAGGACTGCAGATTTTCTGAGGCTGTTTGGATCTATTTTGGAGCAGCAATTAGGTAAGAAACTCTTCCTATGATTTCGGTTACGATTCGTAAGGTTTAGATTATGTTTTAAGATGCGTAGATGCTAGAAAGATGTGTTTTTCATTGATCAAGGATCATAGGTATTCTTGGGATGATTAGATATGTTCACTACGTTTTACTGTGCTGAAAACGATGTTAATTAGGTTAGAATTGGTTCAGAAATCGAGTTTGACGATCTTAGCGTTTTGGGAAAAACCCAGGTCGGACGGGCGTCCAGGCTTCTCTGGACGGGCGTCTGCCTTGGTCACATTTTGGACGGGCGTCTGGTTTCTCTGGACGGGCGTCTGAGGTGTTATTTTACATTCGAGTTGTATTTGTCTTAGGATGGACGGCGTGCTGGGAAAAGTGGACGGGCGTCCGTGGAGGTTCCAGACGGGCGTCCATGTCTTTAAAACGGTGTCAGTACATTTTTGCCACGGCCCAGACGGTTTTATCATTCTAGTTTGGTTTAGGTTACATAATCATGTTATAAGCTGTTTTAAACCTTAATTTATGATATGGTAATATTGGATAACATAAGCAAGCCTGAATTGAGCTTCTGATTCGTTCAGTTAAAACACCGAATGTACTCTTAAAGGGAGTTGAAGTTCGGATCCGTCGGAAGAGCATGATAGGCTTGTGCTTTGATGAATTAGCATTCATCAATGTCTGTGTAATTGCTAGGTATTGTTAATGTCTAGTGGTCTAGGGAGAGAGTGGTTAATGTGAGGGAGATTAATTGAAAACACTTAGGTGGCTAGTTAAACATCCTAATAAATACGTACTTGACTAGTAAAAGATTAAACAACATGTCTCTCTTGGGCGAGACACCGAGCCTATATCGCGATGTATGCCTACCTCCGAAGGTGGAAGAACTCAGTAAGTCAAAAAAAACCCTAAGTGCACGGAGGGACTCCATTTGATGATGTGCGTACTATCGAGCCTACCTAGTCCAGCCTCCGTGGATATTGGTATGATCCACTAATATGTTGCAATCGATATTTCCTGGTGGATATACATCAGGCGTAGTGCCCTTGAGTGCGGTTGTAACATAGATAAGTTAAGTAGAAATGTTTAGTCAATTCATATTGATGGACATGAGATGAACCCTAGATTGAGTCGGTCAAACTTAAACAACTAAACTTTTAATTATCTTTACTTTATAAATTATAATTGTTGTCATAGCTTCTATTTCTTATTAAGTACGTTGTACTTACCTCAAATGCATGTTTTCTATGTGTTTGGAGATGAGAAGACGAACAGGTAGATAACGTTTACGAGGAGGAGTTCGATGATGACGTTTGAAGACGCCTCATTGAAGACTTTACTTTTATTATTTTGTCATTTGTTTATTAGACTGTTTAGACTTTTGGTCTTTAAAGACTTGTAGTGCCGTTACATTTCTTTTGGATTTCGTACTTCCTCGAATGTAATAAATTACATTTCCCTCTTTAGATTTCATTTCTATTCTTGGATATTGGAATTATTTTTATACCCGAGTCTTTTGCTTCCGTTTGCTTATTTTTGATACGACGTAGTAGAGGCTTACGTATAAAGTGAGTATATTTTTATTTTATACGTGCCGAACGTTCCTTTTCCGGATAAGGACTCGGTGTCCGGGAACGGGGCGTTACAAAAAGTAAAACCAACGGCTATTTGAACAGTAAAAGCAGTTTACTGTTCATTAGTTTTATCTAGGAGAAAAACATGAAACTAAGGCTAAAAAGAAAGTAATCTAATAAAAAATAACCATAGAAAAAGACTATAAAAGACTAGTAACTACAGAATATAACCATCTTTCAACACTCCCCCTCAAGTTTGGTTGTAGATGTTGATGCAGCCAATCTTGGAGTGAAGATGGGCAATAGTCTTTGTAGATACAACCTTTGTGAGTACATCAGCAACTTGGTCCTGTGTCTTCACATGGATGAGAGTTATGTCCCCATTATCCACCTTTTCCCTTAGAAAATATCATCTACTTCAACATGTTTTGTTTTATCATGATGAGTAGGATTCTCTACAATACTTAGGGCAGAAGTATTGTCACAAAGAATGTTTATAGGATCAGGAACCGTGAACCCTAGTTCATTAAGGACTCTTTTTACCCAGATTCCTTCACAAACCCCAAGAGCAAGGTCTCTGAGCTCAGATTCTGCACTGCTTCTTGATACAACTTGCTGTTTCTTGCTCCTCCAAGTAGCAAGATTTCCCCATACATAAGTGCAGTATCCAGTGGTTGATCTTCCATTCGTCTGATCCCCTGCATAATCTGCATCAGTGTAGATTTGTACTCCCCTTGATATATCCTTTTTGAATAGAAGGCCTTGACCAGGATTCTTCTTTAGGAACCTCAAAATTCTTTCAGCCACTTGCATGTGCCTCTCAGTAGGTTGATGCATTAATTGGCTTACCAAACCTACAGCAAAACAGATATCAGGTCTTGTATGTGAGAGGTATATCAATCTTTCTACCAACCTCTGATATCTCCCTTTGTCTACAAGAGGACTGTCAGGTTCATTCCCCAGTTTTAAACCAGGTTCAACTAGTCTTTCTGCAGGCTTACATCCTAGCATACCAGTTTCTTTTAAAAGATCTAAATTGTATTTTCTTTGGGATATGGAGATGCCTTCAGAGCTTCTGGCAATCTCCATTCGAAGGAAATACTTTAGATTTCCTAAGTTCTTTATTTCAAATTCAGAAGCCAACATATCTTTAATATTTTTTATCTCAATATCATCATTTCCTGTTAGAATGATGACATCAACATAAACTACTAACACAGTAGTTTTTCCTGATCTAAACTTTGTAAACAAAGTATGATCAGAGTGGCATTGATTAAAGCCATTCTTTTTCATAAAGTTTGTAAACCTCCCAAACCAGGCCATTGGGGACTGTTTGAGTCCATAAAGTGACTTTTGCAATTTACAGGGTGTTTTTTTCTCCCCTGGGCTTTCAAATCCAAGAGGGAGATGCATATATACCTCATCTTGTATTGCTCCATATAGAAAGGCATTTTTAACATCCAGTTGGGTGAGGGACCAATCAAGGTTAACCACAATGCTCATTAGGATCCTGATGGTATTTAGCTTGGCTACAGGGGCAAAGGTCTCATGATAGTCAATCCTATAGGATTGAGTGAAACCTTTGGCCACTAGCCTAGCCTTGTACCTATTCATGGATCCATCAGCATTGTATTTAACAGTGAATATCCATTTGCACCCTATTGGATGTTTGCCTTTTGGCAATGGAGTAATGATCCAAGTTTTGTTCTTGGTAAGAGCATCCATTTCTTCCTTAAGTGCAGCTCTCCATTCAGGGACTTGCATAGCATTATAAACATTCTTTGGAAGTTTTTTGATGATATTCCTAAAAAGAGCACTGTTTTCCAGAGATGTAGAAGGAGTAGTATTACTTAGCATGAGTTTCCTCCTACTCTCTTCATGTTTAACTTCAGCAAAAACCTCTTTGACGGAGGGTTTTTTTTTACTTAATATCCTGCCCCTCACATCATCAAGGTTGGAGTTAAGTCCCATTAGGAACTTGAAGATCCGTCTTTGATTTTTCAATGACTTGTAAGTCTTAGCATCATCAGCAGACTGCCAAGAAATGTTTTCCAGGTTGTCAAGCTGTTGCCAGGACCTAGATAGCATATTGTAGAACATTGTTTACGACTAATTTTATGGTTTTTATCGAGTTATTTCGTAACATTATCTCCCGTGTTTTAGTATAGAAAATCACTCGCCAAAAGGATAAACTGAGCAAATGAGTTTTAAAGATAATAAATTGCAAAAGTGACTGATTTATGTGTTTTTATCGTTGGTTTTATGTTTATTTGGATGTTGTTACACTTTGCAATATTTTGGATATCTTGTAGATGCATATCTTCGGTCTAAAAGAGGTGTTTAGAGGGTTAGAAGAAGATGCCACAAGTTTACGAGTTCAACGGAGCAAATTTTCCTAAGTACTTAAATCGTTACATATTTTCGACGGAGATTTGACCCAGCTTAGAGGCATTTTCAGGGAGGACTTCTTCATGAAAATTGTAGATCTTTGAAAGAGCTTTCCAACGCACTTTGAATTACATCAATCGGACTTCTACAACTCAAATGGTGGTCAAGTGGCTAATCAATTTGGGTAAGTGGAAAATCCCGAAATATACTCGTAATCTGACGGGCTAGTCAAAAAGGCGTTTTCGAAGAAGAGTCCTTAATGAAAGTTGTAGAGTTTTCCGAGAGCTTAATTATGACATTCGGATCATAATTTTTGGAGGTCTACAACTCAAGATATGAATTTTAGAAGTTTAGGCGGCGTCCAGGGAGCTAACTCACATACTGAGAGTTCGGACTCTATGCAAGCGTCCGTTCATCACCGACCTTGAGTGTAGCCGCCTTATTTCCTTATAAAAGCAGCGGCAATTGCAACCCTAATCTCACCTCATTATTCACGCATTATTTCCGGCCGCTTTTACGAGAGAGCGGCGCCAATTTTCGAGCCTAATTAGAAGATGATTTCTTCCCATCCAATGATCATGATCAACATCATGGTTGTTGGCTAAGCACATCAGCGGTGGGACAACGGATGAAACCGATCAACATCAACACCAACTAGAGATTTTTGCTACATGTTTAGTGAGTAAAGTTATAGTTTTTCATCAATTAGAATTTGTTATTTATCGTTTACGTTTTATTTGAATCAAGAGATCGATGAAACCATCTTTTATGCTTTGAATTTATATGAAAATATTGTTCAAGTTGTGATCCTTTTAATTGATGCAATTAATTATAATTCGAGAGATCGTTTATAGTTAATTGAGTAAAGTATTAGAAATAATCTCGTGATCTTGTTTTACATGTCGTTTAGTTTTACTTGAAAAAGAAAACGAAACCCTAGAATTCGTTTAGAGAAATTTAATCGAATTCGTGATAGATCATTACTAAAAATCATATCTTTAACTTGCCGTCTAGTTGGGGTTGGGTTGGTTGATCGGTGGATTCCGTTGCCTTGCCGTTGTTTTAATTACTTGATAAATCGAATCATTAGTATAAATCGTTGATTGCTAAGTTAGTTGTTTTAAATTCTAGTTGATTGTTAATTTTACGCAAATTTACTATTCATCGAAGTTCACATTCATCATCGTTTTCTTGTTCATCGTAATTCTTGTTCATTAGCTTTATTTTTAGTATAAACCCTAGTTTAATTAGTTTAAATCTAGTTTTAGTTAATAATTAAGTGACATAATCGATTTAATTATTGCACTTCGATCCGATAAACATTCCACTCCCTTAGGACGACCCGTTAACATCCTATACTACGAACCTTATACTTGGGGTGTTTCGGTTATAAATTGTAAAACTCGTTTTTACCGAACAAACATGGTGACACAGAGATCACCTTGCTTCATATCTTGTACCTTAGCTTCAATCTCATAAGCTTCAGAGATGTTTTCTTGTTTTTAGTAAAACTCAGCAGCTCCATTCCATATCTCCTCAACAGTGTCCATAAGAATGAAGTTTTCGGCAGTATCAGGGGTCATAGACCCTAGAATAACTGCCATGACAAGGCTGTTGTCAACCCTCCACTTCTTGTAGTTGGGTTGACCTTTCTCTGGTGCTCTGCTTTCTCTAGTAAGGAATTTTTCCTTATCCTTCCCAGTGATGAGAAGCCTGATGGATCTAGACCACTGGAGATAGTTATCACCATTGAGTTTGTGAGTGGAAAATGACATTATAGAGGGTTCAGTGGTCCAGGAAGAAGAATTTGGAGCTTCTTCCCTTGAGTTAACCTCTGAAGAATGCTCAGTAGTCATTTTGAAACAGATAAATTACAGAGTTTTTGTAAGAACAGCTCCGATACCATGTAGAAATAGAGAAAGAAGAAGAAAAGAAGATGGGAAACTCTTTAAGAATATTTGACATTATTTTGGGATAGATAATTTCTAAGGGATGTATTTAATGTCTTAATATTTTTTTATTAAATGACATATTTGAGTTTATATATTTATCAAAATGTTATTTAATGTTAGAATATTTTTCATTGATTGGTAAAATTAAATTTATCATTTATTAAATATTATAACCTAATGTGGCATTCAAAAAAAAAACCTAATGTGATATTTCAAATTCAGTGCCATAAATTTAAAAATATTTGATATTAATTAGGATGACTAATTTATAGGGATGAATTTAATATGAGAATATTTTTTATTAAATGACATATTCGGTCTATATTTTTAAATTATTCCATTTTTTTGTTGAACAATTATTGTATCATGTTTGATTGATAAAACTTTTTCATGTTTCTATTAATTATGATGCATTCTGATTTTAATCAACTATTGTATTACACCTTAAAATTTTGTAATTATTGTAAAGTGTAAGTATTAATTTGTTATTGTATATTTAGTAATTAGTGTGAATTGTAAGTAGTTATTTTGAGGTAATAAATGTTTACATTTTTTTGTATTTGTCTAATACTGATGATTGATTCCGATTTTAATCAATTATTATATACTATATTCTGCCCTAATTTAAAAAAAAACAGTAATTGCCTCACTATGCTATTTTCCCTAAAACCCTAAAAAATAACAAAAATATACACAAATAAAATTAAAACGCAAATTCAAAAATTGGTACCTTGCACAGAGCTAGATGCCTACACAAATCAAATACATATAAAGAATGACAAAAGAAAAAAATTAAAAAAATCCTCCATATTTATCAAAAATCCGCCTTTTTTTTGAATATCAGCATAAACCCTTAAAAAATTAGCCTAAACCCTGAAAATATGATTTTTCTAGTTAAACCCTAAAAAAATAACATAAATATATACCAATAAAATTAAAATACAAATCCAAAAATTCAGACATTTCACGGAGCCAAATGACTGCACAAATCAACTACATATAAAGAATGACAAAAGAAAAAATGTTTAAAAAAATCCGCCATTTTTTGTTTGAAAAAATTAACAAAATATGAATATCAGCCTAAACCCTAAAATTATGAATTTCATATAAAACCCTAAAAAGTTTTTTTAAAAATGCACAAAAAAAATTATAACACAAATTCAAAAATTTGTACCTTGCACGGAGGTAGATGTCTACACAAATCAACTACATATAAAGAATGACAAAAGAAAAATTATTTAAAAAAAATCCGCCATATGTATGCACAAAGGATGAATCAATTAAATGCCTTGACTGAAATTTAAAATGTCTGCACATATGGATGAATCAAGTAAACCCTAAAAAAGTAAAAATAAAAAATAAAAAAATATATGTACAAATAAAACTATAACACAAATTCAAAAATTCGTACCTTTCACAGAGGTAGATGTCTGCATAAATCAATATATGGTAGAAAAAGATTAGGAAATATATGCTATTTATTAGGGAAATCAAATTTTAATTAATTTTTCTAATTAGGGTTGCTGAATTTTCTAATTAGGGTAGGTTTGTTTTTTTTCTTCATATTTTCGAAATTTCTAATTAGGGTAGGTTTTTGTTTTTTTCCCTTCATATTTTCGAAATTTCTAATTAGGGTAGTTTTTTTTTTCTTTTTCTTCATATTTTACGGGTTTGGGTCGGGTATGGAGCGGGTCAAAACGGGTAATTGGGTTAAATCTCCTCCTCTATCTCTATCTATATCTATATCTATATATATTTGAAAGGGTAATTTAACCCGATTACCCGGGATTTTGACCCAAACCCAAAAAATGATCCGGCTCATTTGCGTAAATCTTCTTCTTCTTCTTCTTCTTCTTCTTTTTTTTTTTTCCTGTTATGCAAAAATAAACAAAACGAAACATAAATATATCCAATCTACCTAAGAATAGATCCTAACAAAATTTCAAACTAACCCCTCAAAAAAAAAAAATCAAACTAATTAGAAAATAAGACTATTTGAAAAGATAAAAAAACACGTCATTCGTTGGTTTCAAACCTAGCCACCCCACAAACTCCCAATCATTTTGATGTTCATTCCAAATCGTAACCAACCCTGCAAACTTCTCATATAGTTTATCATATTCAAGATGAAAATTAATTTTTTTTAAACCTCTTCATCCATACCATAATCACATTTCCAATTCCAGTTTTCACTTCGATTTCTTTTTCTTGAGATTTTTTTATTGTATCCAAACTTGGTTGTGTGAATAGATGGTGAGCAAGGAAGAGACCTGCAGCGGAGAATGATAGTAAAAAAACATCGTTTTTCATTTGATTCTTTTCGATTTGGGTATTATTTGAGATTTTTTTTTCTTCAGGGGGAGATTTTTTTTCTGATTCAGGTATTCGTTTCATTTAATTCTGATTCAATTCCTGTTTTCACATCTATTTATTTTTCCATTTTCCGAGGATAAAATTCTTTTATCTGATTCTTTCTAATTCAGCTTTGTTCCCTGTTTGATGGAGGACCATCAAGCCATCATCATTTTCTACACATCTTTTAGTGTCCACGATTTCACATTGATGATCGTTAACCGTCTAAGACTTATATCAAGTGATTTGCATGAGATCTGCATTCCATTCAATGTGGAAAACTTATGGAACTTTAATTTATCATTCATTTTGATAATTTTAAGGTTACTCATAAGTATCAAGGGTCGGTTCACTAGCGGATACAAGTTGTCCTTTATTTGGGCCAAGTTCGGCAGGTTTGCATATTCTGGCGGACTTGCACATTTTCATTGATCCACTTGTCATCCTGTTGACTATTATCATTTAAGAGAAGCCCAATGTGATGAAGTACATGTCCAAATGAAGATAATGGTTTCTTACTTTGATTATTTTAACACATTTGGGCCAAAGAGCATGGATCAAGAATTCAAGAGAAACGAAGATGGACTTTTAGCTATTTTCTATTTATTTGGAGTCTTATTAGTAATATTGGTGTCCAATAAAGCCTATCAATGCCATATAGCACGAAATTAGTAGTCTTATGATGATTGATTTCATCAAATCTTCACCTAATTTTGGTAGATAATCAATCAATCTGATTGGGGGATTATTTACTAATGATTGATTTGAAGATTTCTTTTATTTTAGGAATTATTTTTATTTATTTTAACCTAGACATAAAAGGTGACTAGGTTCATTTTTATTTTACATTTTCTTATTTTATTTTTATTTTCTAGAAAATAAAATGCCAACATCCTTAGCCTATAAAAGGAGAGGCACACCATATGTATTTGACACATTGAATTATAATCATATTGAGAGTTTTCTCTTGGAGTTTTACAACTTTCATTAAGTGCATTTTAAGTTTGTGAGCATAGCTTAAAGTGTTTCATTGTAGTATTTGGTTTAAGGATCATTAGAAGGGTCTTGGCTTCTTCATAGCCATTGGTTCTTCTAGTCTCATCCTTGAGTTAAACTACTTTTGCTCAAGTCTTTTCCTTCATCTAATTCTATTTTTCTTTTTATTTCAGGATATTCATTGTATTACTTAGGGTTCTTAACAATTTCATTGTTAGGGGTCCAAGGTATACATCACTGTTAAGGAGCTTGAAACTGCTATGATTATGCCAAACGATGTATTTGAACGATGCATTTGGGTTAGTTGATGCAGATAGCATTGTTCTATGTTATTGTACTTGCTCTGCTTCCTCGGTTTACCGTATATATTTTTCAGGTATCAGTTGTAACATTTTTTTTTCAGGTTATCATGCAGTTGTTGAATGAATATTATATAGCAATTTTTAAGGCGTATATTATACAGCACTTATACAGTAATAAATAAGTGGTCAATTTAGGAACATTAAGTTTGAGCCATCTGGGGGTTCTAATACATCTAGCCAAGGTGAAAACTCCAACATAGTTGGTTAAGAAACGTCTGTAGGCTGTAGCTATGGGATCTTGAATCCGTTATCGAGTCTGAAGGTATGTTAAGTGTGCGAAAGCACATGCTTACTTCCCATTCATGTATAAGCAAGCAATGTCTCTTTATATTATTTTTACTAACTTCAATGCTAATCTTTTTATCATTCACGATAGAGATCAAATTTGCTAGAAAGTTACAACTGCCGTGCTTTTTAATTTGTAGGCCAATGTTTTAAACATTAATAAAGTTATACTTTTAATGAAGTTATACGTTCTATTCCTGAATCAAGTATTTTTTTTTTTTTAATGTGTAAACCAAATGGGTCTTTTGATATTTTTTGATTGACAGGTTTTGGATATAATTCGGATTCCATAGAGCACTTCATAAATGGAGGTAATGAAATTGTCGGTAATGTAGATGAGGTTGATTGATTCATTCTCTAATTCATTCATACTCTATTGACGCTTGATATTTTGTTGATTATTGTTTTGAACAACCGAGCAATGCTTTTACTGTGAAAGGAACTATGTTTTGGGTTCATATTAGTTTTCTTGAATAAGTTTATACTTTGTATTCATGATTCAAGTTATTTTCTCCTTACGCTAAAGCAGGATCCGTGGGATATTGATATAGTATGGAAAGCTAAAAATGTTCTTGCATCTCTTGAAAATAATGAAGTTGGCCTTGATCTTACTTGCGAGGAAAAGTGTATTGTGTGCGCTAAAGGTTTCCTGTGATGTGGTAGTGCTTTTTAGTTTGGGATCTATTTATTGATTTTAATAGCAATAAAACTTTATTTTTGTAACAAGCTGTCTGATTGACTTTTGGTGTAAATTATGAGTATTTACATTTGATTATTTTGTGTATGACTGGAAGCGTATAAACTCTATATATGTATGAATGTTGGGGACACTAAAGGTAGGAAACTAGAGAGTTAATTTGAAGGGATAGATGCAGCCACATGGGCGACTGTACCTTCTAAATGGGTCAGCGGAGTATATTTTGTTAATATATACATGTGAGATTGATTTGCTTATTTTAACATATTAATCCGTATGGGATTTCATTTGCTTTTGAAAATGGTAATTATTATGATTTTGATTTCTCTTCTTTGAAATTATTTCATAGTTTTGTGTTGTTGAGAGAATGATTTTATTTTATTATTGTTATTTTTTTTTTACTTCAAAAAAAGAGAGAATGATGTTGTATGAAGATATTTTGATGAAGAAATTGAAGTTCTAAGCTGATGTTAGCCTGACAGATATTGTTTTCATATTAATCTGTTAGCATAGCTAACTATTAGAGATTTATTTTATGTTGTTTTACGAAACTTAACACCATCTTACACTTCTATTTGACATGTTTTCTCTGCTATTGCTTCTATATTTGCATAAATGCCTCCCTTTGTTTTTTTTTGCTTGCGTCCCTTGCTACTTTTCTGAAATTAATTTTGTTTTTTAGCATGTATGTTTTAGTTTGACTTAAAATAGGAGACAAACTTCTATCTTCTCTTGATATTGTACTTTGTTTCTCAACGGGCCTGTTACAATGTCATTAGGAGTTGGGCTTCAAGAAGTTCATGACTGCACGATGTGTGATTTTCTGCTAGATTGGACTTATATATTTCTTCATCATCTACCAACCCATTAAATTGTTTCCTGATTTGTGTGTGAAACTGAGTTCGGAAGTAATTTGTGCATTTGTTCATATGTAATTATTTTCTTGCAGTAGCATCAGGGGTTATACCTGATTTGTATTCTGAATTTTTGTCTCTTTTTGAAACAACGGAAAGATGCTACTAATTTTTTGAAGCATAGATAGGCACTGGATTCTGATGAAAAGAATCCATGGTGTGATAATCTTTAGCTTGATTTGCGTTCAATAGATTATTATATCTCAAAAGTTAATGATATGATAAAATTTGAGAGAGTTATTTTCTTTCATAATATTGTATCCCGTGCATTGCACGGGTTTTAGACTAGTCTATATATATTTGAAAGCAACATTTAACCCAATTACCCGATTGACCTGCTCCGTACCCAAAAAATTCCTACTTCAACCCGACTAAACAACACACGGACTCTCCCACTTCCTTTTTCCGAAAAACTCTCAAACAAACTCACCTTATCTGCTAACAAATTTCCATATCCAAATATTCTAAATCCAAATATCCAGCTTTATCTTCAAATTCAAATCAAAACAAACTTCTTCAAATTCAAATCTAAACAGACTCTGCTCATATAATGTTTTTTTATCAATTAGGTTTCTTTCAACTCTTTCAAGAGCGAAGAAAATCGTCGTTCATAGCTATGGATTTCAAAACTGAGTATAGTTTACAGTTTACAATTATCATCATGTCATTAAAGGGCTATTTCAACGGTTTCAGATTAATGCGAGAGATCAAATTCTACTCACTTCAAGCTCTCCGCCACCGTGCGTCATGATACCGCACGTGATGTCTTTGGATAAGTGCGGGCGGTGATGGCTAAAGGTAGTACGTAATGGAGTCCGCTAATGCCTGCATTACCGTTAGTTTTAGTGCTTTCTTCTACTTTTGCTAATGGCGGTTGGGGTGTAGCTAGGGTCTTTGGCTTCTTCGGGTAGTCATAGGTACAAATTACAATTGTTCGATAGATTGGTTACTTGCTTATTCTACGACACCATGGTGATCAAAATAAGGCAAAAGGTCAATCCTTTTTTTCTTCAGCAAGTTTGTTTGATTGGTTTTTTTTAATATTTATTTTTATTTATCAATTTATCTGGCTTTCATCATTTCCTTCTTCTTTTTTGGTGTTTTTTTTTTTTTTTTTTTTTATTTTCTTCAAGGAGGTGTCCATTTTCACATGCACGAAAGCTTCTATCCCAAGGCAGAGGCTAATTTTCAGGTAATTTATAATTAACATTATTTTTTTTTTGGGGGATTCAACTGCGGTCTGCGTTAGCCTTATGCTGAGGATAAATTTTTTATGTAGCTTTAATTTGTTTGTTGATATGGTAATTTTGGGGAGGCCAGAGCTTACAAATTTTGTTCCTCATTTCTGAAATTATTATTATTTAGTTGAGTATTTTCAGTGGTTGCTAAAGTGGAGAATTGAGTATTTTCAGTGAGAGCTTACAAATTTTGTTCCACAACTTTTTTTTTCTTTTTGGTTAAGTTTAAGTTCTCAAGTTCCACTTTTAAATTTTGTTCTTTTGGATCTGGCAATCTGCAATTTACTTTTGTGTATATAATTTTTTTTCCCTTCAAATTCTCGCATTTGTATTAATTTTTTGTGCATACGCTTGGACTGCAGGTTTTTGACATTCAGATGCCTAGGAGATGTTGTTAAGTCCCGGCAAGTTAATTCTTAATTATTAAGTGGGAACAATAGTGTAACGTAGTTATCTTTTTACCCATGGGTAAATTTTTATGGTTGTCCGACAACAAAATGGTCCGGATCCAAGCATAATTCCACTATTTTTGTTTGCGTCCACATGTTAATTTGGGAAAAAAATATTTTTTGGTGGAGAACGTGATGACATGATATGACTGGACCATCATAAAATCACGGGTCATGTTTCAAAGATTCTGGCCATTGGTGAAGGGTCTGAACAAAATTTAATCGGTGCAAATAGCTGAATACGACGAATCAAGAAGGTAAAGATGGTTTAAATGGACTATATATACTTTCTAATTAAATGGGATAAATTGACAATGTTTAAATATGTTAAATGGATGTAAACTGAATCCATTACGTACAAATTTACAATTACTTCCACTTGGTGTTTTTTAATGCTTTATTGTGATAAATAATATTGGATACATTTTGGTTGTTCTCTTGGACACAATCTGTTATGAATTTGAAGCGAGTTACTCTTCTATCATGGATATGAAGTGCCATATGCAAGGAAAATAGGATTTTGCTGTACTCCTTCAATGGTTTCTTTTTTGTTTTCAAAAATTTCAAAATTGCTCCCTAAAGTACATGTTTGTTTTTGCTATCTGGACTAATGTAAACTGTTTAATACAGCCTATAGACTTTGTAAATTAAAATTTTATGGAACTTAATGTAATTTTCTTTAATGTAAACGTTTTTCTTTTCTTTATATGTGTCATATTTAAAAAAAAAAAATACATTGTTAAGGACATCACGATCGATCTATCTAACACTATATATATTTGGGGAAAAAAATTTGACTTTGCATAGGTTGAATTTTTTTTCAACCTCTCTAGAAGTGAATTTTATATATAAATTCGACTTTGAGATGATCGAATTACACTATTATTGCTTTTTAAAGGAGATTGATCGCATGGTAATAACAATATTTTTTTTAAAAAATACATTATTTCTTAAGATGTTTATATTCCCCGTGCATAGCACAGGTTTATAGCTAATATATTATATTTAGATAGATATACCAAGTGGACATTAGACGAGATTGAAATTCATGGTTGGAAACACAAAAACAATTTCTGTCTCATCAACAGAATTTTCAATTTTGGCACTGCTTACGAATGCATATGATGACCAAAGCGCGCAGGTGGACCAGAACTGAGCCGTGAAGTAAAATTAATATGAAGCTTTTTGGGAATATCTTGAACATATTCAACAAAATATAATTAATGATTAAAAGAACTTGATTCTTAGTGAAGCAGATTTTATTTTGGAAATATTTTTTCACACCAATTTATATTTTATCAGACAGAAATTTATTTTCAATTTCGTCCTTACTTTTTTTATTTTATGCACGTTCTTTGGTCAGAATGTGACACATTATTCATACTAAAATATAATCAGAATATACGTGTTGAGAGTCCACACTGGTTGATTTTGACCATCTCTTAGGTAGAATGTTTAAAGTTTTCCAAACTCATATATAGTCAGAGCATCATTCTGACCAATATTGAGTCCGGAATACTTTACACATTCGCACTAACAGCTACGTTATAATAACAACAATATATAAAGTATCACTATTGATTTCGATTGAATTTGAGATGAGAATATTAAAAGTTTTTTCCACTCAATTTTAGTCAGAATGTCTTTCTGACCGGTATTGAGTATGAAAAACATTCAAAATTCTGACTAGAATAAAATCAGTATAATGATCGTATTCTGACTCAAATTGGGTCAGAATGGTTGTTGTGTGAATTGACCATAAATTGGCCATAATAGTATATATTTTCCGGACTCATTTACGGTCAGAATGGCAGGCGTGTGGAATATCCAAACGAAGCCCACTCTCGGCTCTTGGTAAGTGTAAAACAACATTGGTGTGAAAAGATAGTCCCTTTATTTTCCTGTCATCACAATCCATCACAATCCAATGAGTAATGATGGGAAATACTTTGTGGTGGAGAGGAGATTTTGAGGAGAAGTGACGGGCGAAAACGATCAGAACCACAAATTAAATACAAAATAAAAACGGTGTCTCCATACGTGTAGAGAGTCTGAAGACACCACACAAGTATTTCTCATGAGTGATTATGGCTGTAAAGTACGCAGGGAACCAAAATCAGTCCTTTCAAATCCATACTTTGTTAGTTATTTTTTCATAGATAAATATTTTGATTATCCTTAGCATACGAGTTGCCGTACGAATTAATGTTATCGCAACGAAACGGGTTCATGAAGGGATGTGCATTTTTGAATCCATGCATCAGTTCATGAAGGGATGTGCATTTTTGAATGTAGATATCTTTTCAGATTTTGAATTTCGAATTGCCCCGAAACCTAAACCAATCCATGCATCAGTTCATGAAGGGAAGTGCATTTTCGAATTCATGCTCCTTTTCAGATTCTGAATTTCGAACTGATGCACATCTGCATGCGAATGGTGATAACTCTTACCCTTTCGTGTAGAAACACCTCAGTTCGAATTGGGGTTCCTTCAGCCTATAAATAGGCATAGTATGCATACGAATTTTACACAAGTCATACAGCATCATCAGAACCAATTTCTAGAGTGTTCTCGGGTTTGATTCAAATAAGTCACTGTTTGAATCAAACACCTCCATTGTATCCTGTGAGAGATTTTCGATTGATCCCTAAGTGACAATTGAATGGGACGAAACATCTCTTCAAATACAACGCTTTGCGTGCCTTGGAGATTTTCTGAGTCTATCAAATTATTAGCATCAATTTTCTAACATACTTGTGCTTTAAAAATAAAAATTACGTTCATTTTCGTGGATCGATGATGAACAGATTAATACTGTAACAGAATATGAAAAACGGGCAATTCCTTCCACATGCTAGAAAAATAATGTTGGGTTTGCTCGAAAGTTGAAGAATTTATATGAATCAGAACAACTAAGGAGGCAAAACAGGCTGATGTCAAGTTTTCAGACAGATGCTAATGCAGGTCCTACGAAAAGAGTATTAATAAAAAGACTCCAAAATGCAACAACAACAACAAAAATGTTTCTTGATATCGATATATTCTACAGTGATATATAACTCCTTGTTGAAAAAAAATTTATAGTGATAACTGATAGTAGTAAGTGCAACTGTGCAAAGCAAAAAGGGTAGCAAGCAAGCACATCTCACCTGAAACCCGCTAACCCGACAAGTAGACTCACTGACGAGGAAGTAGACGCTCATTCCTCATTTTATAGTGGATTGATGAACACATGCAATAAAATGTTTTTCAAAAAAAAAAAAAATATATTTATGCTGTCTTAAAAGCTCAAGTTTAATCTTTCAAAGCATTGTGATTTGGATGTTTTTCTTGATTTTAAATAAGATGGGTTGGTTATTTATACAAATTTGCTTTATGGGTTGCTTTGTTTGTTTCTCATTGACAAATTTTTGGATTATTGATTCAACTGGTCTTTTTTTCCCCTCTGCTATTCTTTTCAGATTTGTTAGACAACCAATCATTTTCAGAGTTGGATAAACAAGTTTTGGCCGTCTCTTGGAGCTCCAAGCCGGCACCACTGTTCATAGCTTCTCTGAGGTCTTCGAACCGGCCAATTCACCGCAATGTTGTATGGGTTTACGGCTAGCCGTAAGTGTATTATAGTCTTAATTTGATGGCAATTTCACATATTCAAAACTGGTAATTGTTTGGTGCTCCTACAGACGGTAGAAAGATTCTTGAAAGAATGCACATGGTTCTCCAAACTTCTTCTTGGTTTCTCTTGGAAAGGGTAAGGGTAAGTATATCATTCACAAGAACACTTTTTATGTAAATTTTCTCCCTTTATTTTGATGTTATTGCAATGGCTCTGTTTTCGAATGTAGAAATTTTGATAATTTCTCAAACATTGTGTGGATGGACTGTAATGAAAGTCTTATTTTAACGGCAATTCCGCCTATTGAGAATTGAAGTTGTATTTTGTAGTGGAAGAGCTACATGGGTATATAGTTGGGGTCTCAAGAAAATTAGGATGTTTACATGAAGTGTATATTCTTGTTTCATATGTTCCGGTTTCTTCTATTGAGTGAGAATGTTCTTTTGCTTATTTTAGTTGTTTTGTGCAAGATATGCTGATTGTTTTTAATTTCTTACATTTTAGAAGCATATAACATGTTGTCAATTTTACGGGGAATGTGTGCTATATTTTTACTTTTTTTTTCTTCTTAATCTTGGAATAGACTTCGTGAAATTCAGCCAAGGCATGGACTATTTTAGCGAAGACAAAAATCAACAAAGGGAAAATCTTACAAAGGTATGTCACTGAAAAAATAAGCTTCATCTCGCTATGGTGGAATCGAAAGGCAAATCATAGGAACTATTTGTAGATATTGCAACAATTTTTGTAATTGTTAGATGATATTTGCAGATACCCAAGGCGCTTTCAATTTGGTGGTCCTGGTACTCATGCAAAGGCTGTAATTAATCTCTGTATTAAAGAGTATAAACATTTGCAAAGATATCTTGGCAAGATAGGTGTGCACGTTCATAAAACCATGGTGATCATAGGATGTTCTAGGCACTGCATTGAGTGACATGTTGTATGTGGCTAACATGTTCTCTGTTATGTCATTTTTATCAGAGCCCACGATTTGCTTCCAAAAAAAAAACACCTAACCCACGCTCTGCTCCCAAAACTCCCCCCCCCCCCCCCACTCCCCCATGATGCCTGAGTTTCCATTCCGTTTCATATTCTTCCTTCTAAATATGGATGCTCGGAATCCTTAACTCGCTTCTGCTGCAAATTACTTCTTTAGTCGATTATGTTTTAGCATCTTCTGAATGATTCACCCATTTGATTTTGTTGCATCCTTTCAAGACACGATATGGAGGACCGACGATGATGAAACAATGAAGGAAATGACTGATTGATCAAAACTTTCTAAGTGTCCAATCTAACCGGCAGTGTACCGGATCAATTGTAGTATAGTAAATGGTCAAGGTCGTATCCACGAGGATTGTGAGGTTGAACACCAAAAAGCTATTATTATCTTGATCTAAGTCGCAAATTAACAAGAAAGCAAATTTATCTAAAATCTACTACTACAAAGGGTGATAAAATGATAAAAAAACCTAGCCAAGACAACGTAATGATCAAGTATATCTCTACTAGTGTCATGGGAATGAACTACCTACCAACCTTCCATTAGTGTTCAAGTGTGTGTTACCGGTGCACTCCTAAGCTAGTAGTTTCCCCTCATACGAGTGAATGAAACCACTCTATGTCTCCTCATTGGTCTAAGAACCCTAGACCTAATGATTCAACATGATTAAGATCTGGAATGCAATGACAATGTCAATAATCCCCGGATAAGAAATCGAATTCCAAGTAAGGTCAATTTTACCTTCTGGTTCTGCTATTCCTTCTCCCACACCTAACATCTCCTTTCGGTCTCAACTAAGTGTGTGTGTGCTAGTGCCAGGTGATCAATCCAACACCAACAAGCAATACGGTGCAAATAGGAAAAGAAAACAACAACACAAAAGGCTATGAAATATATGAATTAACATTCCTGATCAACATAATAGAGATTAATAATTATCACAACAACATCATCTTGGCTAGTTACAAATTTAGCTACTCATTACTACAAATACTAACATAATTAAATTACCATTCATCGTAATCAGAATAACAAAACAAAATAAAACTAGAATGTTACCATTTACAATGATAAGATTGCAACGGCAAGCTTGCTTTCACCTCCGGTGATCATCAATGGAGTTTGCACCAAGATGTTAAGTTGAGCTCCTTCCAATCAATTATCCCAAGAAATCAAACTAGTATTCTAGGATTATATTTGTGATGAAATTAGCTAAATATTGTAACTAATTTTGGCTCTAGGAGTGCCCCCTTGGGGCGTGGGTGTGTGCCTGCAAGAGTTGGAGAAGAAGGGGGGAGAAGATGAAGTTTTTGGGGTTGAAAGAATTGGGGAAAATGCGATCCAGAATGAGTTTTTATGCTGAAAACTGCTTCTGTGGCGTTCCGGCGTGCGCCGGTATAACTTACTCTGACACAGCAGTCTGACAGCTTTCTGTGACGATTCGGCGCGCGCGCCGCAAGAGGTCCGGTCTACGCCGGTTCTTTACAGCAGCTCGGTAAAATGATTATAACTTCAGTTGTAGACCTCCGATTGATGTGATTTAAAATGCGTTGGAAACCTCGTTTCTTGATCTACAACTATAATGAAGAAGTCTTCTCCATAAAATGCCTGTAAGTAGGGTCAAAAGTCGGTTGAAGATAGGCTATGGTAGAAGCACTAAGGACAATTGATCCGTTTGAATCTGATAGCTTCCGGCACACTCTTCTAGCCATTAAAATACATGTTTAGGCTCATCACGTATCGTCACTCGGGTCTTGGTCAGCCTGTAATCCTATAGTAAATTACCAAAATACCAAACGTAAAGCCGACACGACGCTCCGGTTACTAAACCGGTACAAAACCTATTGATCAAGTTGCAAATTAACAAAAAAGTAAATTTATCTAAAATATACTACTACAAAGGGTGATAAAATGATAAAAAGCCTAGCCAAGACAATCTATTGATCAAGTATATCTCTACTAGTGTCATGGGAATTAACTACCTACCAACCTTCCATTAGTGTTCAAGTGTGTGTTACCGGTGCACTCCTAAGCTAGTAGTTTCCCCTCATACGAGTGAATGAAACTACTATATGTCTCCTCCTTTGTCTAAGTGTCCTAGACCTAATGATTCAACATGATTAAGATCTGGAATGCAATGACAATGTCAATAATCCCCGGATAAGAAATCGAATTCCAATTAAGGTCAATTTTACCTTCCGGTTCTCCTATTCCTTCTCCCACACCTAATATCTCTTTTCGGTCTCAACTAAGTGTGTGTGCTAGTGCCAGGTGATCAATCCAACACCAACAAGCAATACGGTGCAAATAGGGAAAGATAACAACAACACAAAAAGCTATGAAATATATGAATTAACATTCCCGATCAACATAATAGAGATTAATAATTATCACAACAACATCATCTTGGCTAGTTACAAATTTAGCTACTCATTACTACAAATACTAACAAAATTTAATTAGCATTCATCGTAATCAGAATAACAAAACAAAATAAAACTAGAATGTTACCAATTACAATGATAAGATTGCAACGGCAAGCTTGCTTTCACCTCCGGTGATCATCAATGGAGTTTGCACCAATATGTTAAGTTGAGCTCCTTCCAATCAATTATCCCAAGAAATCAAACTAGTATTCTAGGATTATATTTGTGATGAAATTAGCTAAATATTGTAACTAAATTTTGGCTCTAGGAGAGCCCCCTTGGGGCGTGGGTGTGTGCCTGCAAGAGTTGGAGAAGAAGGGGGAGAAGAGTTGGAGAAGAAGGGGGAGAAGATGAAGTTTTTGGGGTTGAAAGAATTGCGGATAATGCGATCCAGAATGAGTTTTTATGTTGAAAACTTCTTCTGTGGCGTTCCGGTGTGCGCCGCTAAAGATCCGGCGCGCGCCGGTATAACTAACTCTAACACAGCAGTCTGACAGCTTTCTGTGACGATTCGGCGCGCGCGCCGC
The DNA here is from genome assembly GCA_026214975.1 of Gentiana macrophylla. NCBI lineage: Eukaryota > Viridiplantae > Streptophyta > Magnoliopsida > Gentianales > Gentianaceae > Gentiana > Gentiana macrophylla. The sequence goes on along the minus strand of CM047810.1, from coordinate 1,906,878 downwards.
AAGAGGTTCGGTCTCGCCGGTTCTTTACAGTAACTCGGTAAAATGATCATAACTTTAGTTGTAGACTTCCGATTGATGTGATTCAAAGTGCGTTGAAAAGCTAGTTTCTTGATCTACAACTCTTATGAAGAAGTATTCTCCATAAAATGCCTTTAAGTAAGGTCAAAAGTCTGTTGAAGATAGGCTACGGTAGAAGCACTAAGGACAATTGATCCGTTTGAATCCGATAGCTTCCGGCACACTCTTCTACCCCTCAAAATACGTGTTTAGGCTCAACATGCGTCATCACTCGGGGTCTTGGTCAACCTATAATCCTGCAATAAATCACCAAAATACCAAGCGTAAACCCGACACGACGCTCCGGTTACTAAACCGGTACAAAACCTATCAAAATCTGATATTTTATATAATAATTACTATCTACACATTTGGATGAAACTAAGCAATTAATGACTTGAATTTGTACAATAATGCTCAAAGTGGTATCAGAAATTGGGTAAAATGTCATAAAAATGAGCGATAATCTCATCAGTGATCCCCTTAGGTTATTTTCTTTCAAGCAGATTTTGTAAATTTTCTCCAATAAAACGGACTATATTCCTTCTTCCAAGGTATCATTTTTTTTTCAAACAGATTATTGATTTATCCTGATCTTTGTTAGGAAGCTACAACATGTACAATCGACCGATTGTAGGGTTCCACGGTTTTTTTTCTCTTTATGTTCTACACGTGTTCTTATATGTTCAATCATGTAGGAGCATTGTAGCCGTCGCTGATGAACGATTCGGAATAGATACCGTGCGCAATATCTGGAATGAATTGCAAGATTATGATGTCCCGGTATCAGCATTCTGGCTTCAGGTAGTGTCCATCATTCAGCTACCTAGCAATTAATAGCACTAAACAGACAAAGAACCAAAAGCAAATTATCAACAAAGCCTATATTTCCTTATTATGAGCTCAGGGGGCACACCGTTTTGAGCATAATAGACAATCTAATGATTGATATAATTGCAACAAGCAATATAAGTTGACAATTGAGTTCAGGGACGGAACCAGGAATTGGTGGTCAAGTGGGCTAATAGATTATATTTGTATGGTCGGGTGGGCTAGATTAAGACAACTAACTAAGTTTGAAGTGTTGGAAGTAGCAACCGAAAGACAATTTATGTAATTGTTTTTATAATTAACACTACACCAAAAAAGCCTTTTAAGGGCGTTCCAAAACGCCCTATATACAGGTCTATTAGGGCGTTTCTGAGTTAGGGGCGTTTGCCTTGAACGCCCTTTCTGTCGACGTTGCAATAGGCTTTCAAGACGTTTTAGGATGTCATTATAGTATGCCAGGAAAGCGCCTCATCAGGGCTGTGTTAGGGCGTTCTCAAACGCCCTGAATAGGTGAGAATTCAGTCCTTATTAGGGTGTTACTCAAAGTCCTAATAAGAGATGTATTGATGCAATTTCAAACGCCCTTATCGAGTCCAAATAAGGCGGTTTAAAGTGTCATATCATGTTCGAAATTTAACGGTCAACAGAGCCTATTAGGGCGTTTCATCGAGTCATTATAATATCTAATTTACAGTCCAAAACGCCCCAACAAAGTCCTGATGGGACGTTTTGAAATGCCCTAATATGTACGAAATGTAACATTCCAATTCCAATACAGACCCATTGATATTTTGAATCAAACAATCAAATGGCCAGACACATGTATTTAAGCTAACAATAATCAAACCAAGAAGATTAACTAGACATACATATATATCATAATTGCATCAAAAGATCTTAATTTACATCAAGTAGTCAAAAGATTAGTTAAACCAAGTAACAAAATGCATATAGTTGAAGATCATCAAGAGATCTTACATTACATCAAGTAGTCAAAAGATTAGTTAAACCAAGTAGCAAAAAACATTCATCAAAATATACATTAGAACTTCTTACGGCATATCAACCTACAAAACGAGTAATCTCCTTCGTCCTCAACAAGCATTCATCATTGGTTCTAGTAGATTGTTATCCCACCATTGTCAACAATATCATTCATCCTCAACAATGACCTACAAAATGAGTAACAATAATTATGAAAAGGAAAAAGCTAAATGCATAACACCAATTCATAAAACAAAGAATCGCTTACATACCAAATGACAAGGCCACGCAACCGAGCACCCTATAACATCACGAAGCTCATAAAACATGTCATATGGACGAATCAAGTCTTCGGAATCTTCAACCACGACTTGAACCAACACTTCACACCAATTCTTTCCCAAAGCAGTGCCACCAACAACATCAGATGGGTTTAAGCTTCGTAAATATCCTTTAGCAACAGTTTTTGATGCATCACTCATGCTTTTGATAGCTACAAAAGCACCAGCCTGCAATGTTTAAAAAAGTTAATTTACTAACAAGTCATTATCCTATAAATGAATTTAACTAGTTGTTACAAGCTGATACAATTTCAACTTCTCCTGACAGATCATGAACATTTTACTTGATCTAATCATCCGGAAACATTAAAAAAAGAAGGTGCGTGGTTGGTTCTATGCTAATTTGCTAATTGAAGGTAGTTAACATAATTCAACTCCATAAATGAGAAAGAATCCAATGATCTTCTTGCCCTAAACCATTGAATATGATATCCATGCTTTTAGACAATTATATATATATATATATATATATATATATATATATATATATATATATATATATATATATATATATATATATATATATATATATATATAGCCCTGTAATAGACTTTTTTTTGTAGTTCTACAATTGATTTATACTAATACGTCAACATTCCATATCACTATATCAGATCAACATGCATTTAATTTTGGAAATGATTTGCTCATGAAAATTGAGATACAAATCGCTCTTATGGCACAAGAGCACCAAGGCACACACAAAGTGAACCAACATTTAATAACCAAACATAGAGGAATTTCAATTGCAAAAAAATTCCGAAAGAGTGGACACGGAGGGGATCCAGCAAAAATAATAAGGAAAAAACATTTATCAAGATCAACGATTTGAGGTTGTATCACATCAAAAATGTGCATAGATGATTAGATTTCTTACCCGTAGAGGTCTACGTGTGTATACCGTTGATGGAGGACGGTTGACTTGTTGATCACCTCTATTTTGTTGTGTGATCATTTCTGTTAACTTTGCAATTTGAGCACCTTGTTCTTTAAGTTGTGCAGCCAACTTCTCAACCGTATCTTGTTTCTCCATTGCGAGCCGACACATAGCGCCACGACTTGGAAAATCACCCCATACATCGATGGGGACACACCGGCTCCAAGCATCCTTACTCGACCGTGCCTTTCTTTACCTATAACTTGGCCAAATATGTCGTTATGGCTCACCTCATCAACTTGTCCCGGTTGGAGTTGTGAACTCCTTTCATCCATAGCAGCCTGAAGTACATGGTTGCATAAATGTATGAGTGAATTACAATTGAATCGTGATCAATTGATTAAATCCATCACTGTTTTTTTGGTTGCTTAAATGTATTATATAGATCACCTTCCTATACTTTCATTTGAAAAGAAAAAGGACACTTAAAATATATATTTATATAGTTGTAGTAAATAGTCAACTTACAATGGTACTTTTATCGGACATCGCATTTTGGATTGCCGAGCGATCGGTGTAACATTCCTTGAACATTGTCGCACGCAGTAGAAGGTTGAGAAGAGCACGGCAGGCAAACGCAGAAAGTTTCAAAGAGCGAGGAGGACCACGCCCACTCTGGCGCACACTCGAACCAGACTAACCAATGATTTGAAGATCCGAAATGATGGTTCGGAGATGAAAAAGAATAAACGAAGAGGATAAGGAACTCAGCTGCTACTTATGGATGCACTTTCCGACTCGCTCATAACAAGCCTCCCACGACGCCGAGTCTCCAACATCAACGTGACATGATTATCAAGTGGTAAGTCGACCCATACGAATGGATAGCCTCGTCGAGAGCAAAATGATGCTCGCTACTCACCATAGCGCCTGCCCGTGCGTGGCTTTGTGTGGGTTGGGTCGCAAATTGCCAATCGACGCTAATAACACCGGGAGGATATGCGGACAAAGTTCCTGGCGAGATTCAAGATACGCAGATAGACTCTCGCAAGACCACAACCGACCGTTTGATAAAGCAGACACCCGGGAGTCCGCCCCGTCCGACACGAGAAATTCGCCCAAGTTTACGATCAAACACGGACGAGCCGAACCCACGGTCATGATGGCATTCTTAATGGACTGGTGGCGGCGAACTTAAGACACACTTAACGATGCACGCCCGACCAACTTGAGGGACATGTTGAGCTACTACGTCGAGGTCATCCCGCCGTAAACCGGCCTTCAACCTGATCCCACGCCCCGCCCAATAGTATTCGAGGCCGATCTCAAAGAAAGGAGGAGGCCGTCAATCCGCGAAAGAATGGACGCACCGTGATTTCAAAAGGCGACAAAAGTTTAGCGTAAAGATTACATTCAGCTGAATGCCCGACCGTCGGCGATCTCGAACGAAATTTCGAACACATCCGAAGCCCCGCGACAATCGTGAGCGAAAGACATCGTTCGTAAAGCGGACACAAGCAAATTTCCGTGAGTTTCATAATTATCACGGTCATAACACGGATGATTGTTTTTCCCCGATAAGAGATCCTAGACAAATGGCCCGGAGGAAAGTTAGATCGATTCAAATTGGCGTTGCGGTGCCAACCAGAGACTCGCCGCAGCTCAGTGATGAGCGCCGGAAGCTTAATGTCATCCACTTAAAGCCCGCCTCAACAAATAAAGTGATAAAAAAAATGTATCCTTCGATCAAAGAATTTGGACGCGAGCTGCCTAGAACTCTCGCCGTGATGAAGAGGCCTTGACTTTCACAAAGAGCGAAGCTTAGTTTTGTTACGAGCAATGGAGATGCCCTCATAATCAAAATCGGGATCGGCAAGCGCGGGGTTAACAGAGTCCTGGTGATACAGGTGCCGCCAGAGACATCATCTATCTTGACCGCCTCAAAGGTTTGAATTTCACCGAGGCCAATCAAACCGCACTGGCTCGCCAGAGGGTTTTACCAACCAGGTAAAAGTTAAAGGAATGATTGACCTGGAGGTCCGTGATCGAGACTTCTTCAGGAGCCCTTCCGGATCGAAAAATAGAATTTCGGTGGTCGATCCGCCACCGCTACCACATGATCCTCTGGTATACGGGCGATGCGCAAATTTCTCAGATGGTGTCTTCCATTCCGCATCGTAGGTCAAATTTTATACGAAAATGGCAAGATAGGCCAGGCGATTAGCTTCGACCACAGACTTATCTTGACCACTTGGCAAAATCTAAGGCATGGCCGATTTGAAAGGCACGGAGCCCGAAGTCCAAGGTGTGCTAGGACAAGCTTATGCTACACCTCCCGTCGCGCACCACCAGTGACTAACCCCATCACTTAATTCAATAAATCATTGGGAGAAGCTCTAGTGATAATCGATCACACCGAGATCCAGTACCGCTGGACGACTCAACCCTCGGATAGGTGAGTCCATGGCCGGAAGTTAGAAGCAGAGCGCTAAGAAAAAGAGCGCCTGAAGCCCATATCGAGCGGGGACAAGGCACGAACAGCCCTCCGCGCAAGAAACAAACAAAAGGAAATTGTATGCGCACACATTGCAGATCACGAGATGATCCAAGCATTGAAGGCAGGGGGAGCTCGCCGAGGTAATCATCAATGAGAGATACCCGACCAAAAGATCAAAGTCGGGCGCACCTCAATGAGGCCGATATGCCCGCATCGATCGTCATGGCCGAAAGAGAACCTGGAGGCCTTTGCTTTGGAGGTCATCGACATGGCGAGGCGCCGACTCCCGAGGTCGCGACTCCACCGCCTTAACGTAAATCCCCACTTCAAGCCAATTCAAAGAATGGGGCTCGCCTAATTTTCAACATGAAAAGGAAGAGGTCAGAAAAATTGAGATCGCCAAACTACTTGGCGGCGGATATCATTGAAGAACTACAATATCCTACTTGGCTAGCCAACGTCGTTATGGTTCAAGCACAACGGCAAGTGGCGAATGTGTGAGATTTCACCGACTTGAACAAAGCTCCGCTCTAAGGATCCTATGAGCTACCCGCAGAGGCGTAATGGTGGATCGGATAGCAGTTTTGAAATCTCGCTTTCATCGACGCCTATTCGGATACCATCAGTCCGTATGGCCGAGGGACGAAGGACAACTCATCGCTTTCGAGCCGGAGGCGGCATGTTATTACGAAATGATGCCCTTCGCTCAAGAATGCGGGTTCAACATTCCGCAGGATGATCAACCGGTCTTCCACACTCAAATCGGGCCGCAACATGGAGGCTTACATGATGACACGGTCATCAAATCCACAGATGCGACTTCATAGCAGATCTCGAGGAAACTTTCGCGAACGCATGAAAAAACAACATGAAGCTAAACCCAGTCAAATGCACTTTTGGGGTTAAAGCTGGAAAATTCTTAGGCTTCATGGTCACACAGCGCGGCATCGAAGCAAATCCTGAGAAAATCAGAGCCGTTTTGGACATGGCGCCTCCCACGACTGTGAAAGAGGTTCAGAGGTTGAATGGAAGGATAACCGCTCTGGGGCGTTTCATTTCGAAATCGGCAGACATGTGCCTTCCTTTTTATAAAATTTTGAAAGGCGCAAGGGGTTTGAATGGATCGAGAATGCACGACCGAAGCCTTTGAAGAGCTCAAGCAATACACATCATCACCTCTTTTAGTAGAGTCCTATCATAAGCGACTAGCTTTTATTTATATTTGGCGGCCTCGAGATGGGCATGTCATCTGCGCCAGATTCTTATAAAGGAAGAGGGACTCCTGAGAAGCCCGCTCAAAGCCCATTTACTATGTTTCAAGGCTCTGAGTCCGGAAGGTCGATATTTTAATGCAGAGAAATTGGCTTACTCTCTTGTTATACAGACAAAGCTCCGTGCATATTTTTCATCACATACGATCATTGTACTATCGGATAGTCCCTGCGCCAGTTTACATAAGCCGGACCTCTTGGTCGTCTCCAGAAATGGGCAATTGAGCTCACTAAATTCGACATCAAGTACGAGCCTCGAAGGGCAATCAAGGCACAGCCCTGCCGAGAGTTCATTCTTGAAACAAGCTTCCAAGAGCCTCGACAACACAACCCACTTCCCTTCGACCAACTCGACCGACAAACCGGCTCCTAGCGCCCCATGAGGCCCAAACCATCGCTGGCGTTGTTCGTTGACGGCGCTAGTGGAATTGGAGCTTGCGGGCCGGCATCGTCTTGTTCGAGCCGAACGTCGTCAAGAAATTGAAAGCGCGCCGCTCGATTTCACGCCAAACAACCAAGTCGAATATGAGGGCGCTCATCGCAGCCTTGAGCTCAGCCGCAATGAGTTGTTGAGAACATACACGCCTTTCGGCGACTCACAACGGGTTGTCAATCAAGTGAATGGAGGTTATAAGATTTATTGTTGAAATCGGGCGCAAGTCAGACATCGACCTGGTCCGTAAAATTACGCCGGTTCGGATATTGTGAGCTCTTATATACCACGCACTCGTAATTTGAGAGCGGACTATTTATCCAAGTTATCCGACGCCGACGCGCGCGCGCCTCCCGACATCCCTTGGAATACCTCGAGGAACCTTCTATCAACAGATGTGAGGTCATGGATATTCAACCTCCTCGCCGCTTTATTGAATCGATCGATGAGGTCAAGAGATTATATTGAGCATGGTGTTTGCCTTCAGACAAGATAGAGGCGAACCTTTGCTCGCCGAGCAGCAAGATATGTCCGTGCAAATGGGGATACTTTACAGCGCTTTTCTCCAAACCTCGCTCCGTGTGAGCCGAGCAAGTAGTAGGTATCCTCCATGAGCTTTATCAAGGAGTGTGCGGCGGGCATCCACCGCTGTCGAACCCCTCGACAGAGGCGCGATCACCGCAGATACTACCGCCTACCTGGCCGAGGATGCGGATATATTTGTTAGTGGAATGCGACCACGCCAAAGTAATGCGCAGATATACCCAGGTTACCTCGGTAGAAAGCAGAGCATCACCGCTTCATGGCCTTTCAAATGAGGCATCGACCTCGCTGGTCCAATGCCTAAAAAGCGCGGAGGATGCGAGTACATAAGTAGTAAGCGGCCGATTATTACACCAAATGGATAGAGGCGAAGCCCTCAGAGAGATCGCCACCACAGTCATCTATTTTAATGGATCAAGTGTGGACTGCGTTTCGGTGTACTCGCATCATCATATCTCGACCATGGACCACGCTCGTAACGGAATTGACGAGTTTTGTAAAGAGCATGGCGTCATTCATGCGGCGTCTTCGGTCACTATCCTCAAAGTAATGGTCAGCAGAGAACGCAAACAAACAAGTGCTCAGAGGCTGAAACGCACTCTCATCGCGGAAAGAAAGGAGGTGGGTAGATGAGCTGCTCGCGATCTTATGGTCAGCCCGAACCGCCAAAGTCCACCACAGGGAGAAACCCCATTCTCCTCCGACTTATGGTTCGAGGCAATGACGCCAAAGTGAGATGTCTCTACCTAGCATCGAGTGTCGATTCAACGAGGACACCAACGAACGATCGCGTGAGTTTGAGCTCGACATACTCGAAGAAAAAGATCGCAAGCGGGCGACCGCTTGGCTAACTTCAATATGGCCGCCAAGCGACATCACGATAAAGTGTGCGCCACCATTTTTTCAAGCAAGGTGAGATTTCAGATTAATTAAAAAAAGCTACAAAGCAGTGGGACATATTATCTCAAAGACAGTGAAAATACGAGAATACTTGGCACGCCGACAACCTCAAGAGATATTACATGTAGTCCTCTCGCTTTTTAGAAGTTTTTGTTCCTTGTGTATATATTTTTCTTCCTTTCAAAAAAAAAAAAAAAAAAAAAAAAAAAGAGTAGTAGGATCGTGCCTCCGCCGACGCCCTGACTTCACAAGACAAAGGCTGTGTATTTTGGGTTATAAAAACAAAAACAACTCAAAATACCAAAGCAGAGAACAAGGCTTGGCCATACAAATAAGGAAAATGATCAAAGTTAACAGGTGGCGAGCCCTACATCACCGGAAACATTGTTTTTTCTCCTGAAATAAGACAAAATATTGAGCAAACGCGTTTAAGAAGCGCCTATGCAAAAGTGGTAGTTTTACGTGATTTTATAGATAAATACCGTTATATCCGTGATATTACATTTTTGCACATATTTATCGTGATTGTAGGTACCTAAATATGTCATGAGAATTGATGGGATGAGCTTAAACAATGATGTTTGATTGAAGTGAAATGGAAGGAGATGGAGATAAAGCTTGGAATGAAGCTTTCAGCAGCCGAACTTCCGATGCAGTTCTTGATATGATGTACACTGATTTGACTCTCGACCTCAAGAGAAGATTTGTAGGGCTTGAAGAGAGGATTCTACAGGATTTTGAATCACTCCATTCCGACTTACGAGGCCCGAGATATGAGCGTTACAAGTTTGGATGCTGTTGCTGAAACTCACTGGAAAATCCCGTAAACGACTCACGTAATGCACGGGCTAGTCAAAAAAGCGTTTTCTGAAGAAGAGTCCTGAATGAAAGTTGTAGAGTTTTCCGAGAGCTTAATTATGACATTCGGATCATAATTTTGGAGGTCTACAACTCAAGATATGAATTTTGTAAGTTTCATTCCTAAATTCATACACTGTAGCAGCCGACATTGTTCCCTATAAAAGCAGCAGCACTTTATACCCTAAATATACAATATTCATACACAGCAGCCGCAATTCACACAAGAGAGGGCCGACTTTTTCTTTTTTTTTCCCTTTATATTTTCATCCCAAAAACACAATTAGGGGTGTAAATTTCTCAACAATGAGGAGCTAATTTCCTTCTCAAGCAAACTTGGGGAAGCGTTTTGAACGGATTTCGGTTTTCAATTCTATTTATCTATTGATAAATATCTAAAGGTTAGAACTTTTGTATCAATTTCATATCGTATTTGCATTTCGATCGATAGATTATGTGTATGATTTGATAATCCGTTGATGATAATTAATGGAACCCAGGTCACTATACAAAAGTTTGAATCTTTTAAACCAAATTATAACGAAAGTTGTGGTTTAAACGGTTTAGATTTTGGATATTGATAAATATCCCCACCTAAGAACGCTAAAGGATCAATCTTTGATAAAAGATTGTGAATAAAATCATCTAAGCCATTAGTGATTTGTGCACTGTTAAGCGTAATAATCGTAACCTTGGGATATAATCATTTGATTAATAGTTTGAAACCGTGTTTGTTTGATTCGTGGAACCGTGTTTGCTTGGCCTTTATATCACTCGCATTTGGATAATTGTTCAAGCCTTCACCCTAGTTGTTGATTATTATTTTTCCAAATTTACCGCTCATCGTGACCGCTCATCGTCGCTTTATCGTGTTCATTATCGCATAATTAGTATAATCTCGTGACATTTGCAACTAAAACTTGAATCGATACAACCCCAATTCCCGTGATCGACCGTTACACCATTTTGCTACGACCTTGCACTTGAGGCCACGACCGGATTATAAATTTATAACTTGTTTTGATCGTTTTATTTATATAATCCGCTTTCTACAACACTCGACCAATCACCGCCACACTCTTCGCGATTGCGCCGGAAAGTTCTACCAAGTGGCACTCGCCGACCCCATCCAGATCACTAAGCTCCACGACGGGCGGGGAATGTTCACGACAGCAAAATCCCCGACTTCAAACAGCCCGGGATCCTCGCATCCTCTATTACTCCACCTTTTACGTTCGCCAACATCCGACCGATCATGCGGACACGGTGATCTCGCTCGCGCAGAGCTTATCAAGGCCACATCGCTTTACTTCTTCAGACTTGCGGAGGAACCACTGCTTTGAGCCACTTGGAGTCTAGTCCTGCAGCCCGACTCCCAAAATGCGGAATGGCCATCCGACCGAATTGCACGCCAGATCACTCTTTGGCTCCAGCTTGTAGATTTTGTTGTCGGGCGGGTAAAAAGTGGCGAGGCCTCCCTCACGCGCCTCACGCCACCGACCCGGAGTTTGGGTGCCAGCGAAATCATGGAACTCCCTAAACAGCCCAGGAGGGCTCAATTCCATTAAGGCGGCACGTCGCAACAACGCCGCCAGGGCCCTAACAAAGACATTAGGGTTAAAGTCCGCCGGCAAGGCTTCCAAAGAAATACATCACCTCCATCAAAAAGGATCGAAAGGGCTGAACCCCGCCAGAAATTGTCGAAAGGAACATACAACTGTCCCCTGGTAGAGCGCCACAAGTATAATCATATTGCCGGGCCGCCCATGCACGGACAAAATGATAGTCGCGGAAAGCCGGTATCGAGCGCGATGATAAGCGTGTTAAAGTCAGCGCCGCGGTCAACAAAGATCTCCATTCTACATCGACGGGCGCGATGCATGGCCTTCGCCTGCCACCCTCTTCCAAAGACTCGCAGCTTCCAAGCCGATCTCGATTTTTCCTCTCAAGGGGCGGAGCTAGCAGTTTGGTGCCTCACGGCCGTCCCCTTCGCTTTTGCGGCTTTATGGCGACTGCGCAATCCTTTCACCGGCGGTCTTAGGAATTCTCTCCGGGAGCTAAGTGTCGCAGTGATTCGTAAAGCACCAGTGCCCTCGTTATAAGTAGCCTTTGGTCTCGCCAACGCAGGACGCGAGTCCTCTTCGCCGAACGGGAAGGTGAAACTCACCGCCACTTCTTTCTCGCCCCGCCATCCTCAGAATTAATTCCTCTTTATCGCCGTCGTCCCGCACGAGCAGCGATATGCCGCAAAATGAAGAGAGGTGGATCAACGCTTGCGTTCAGTCGACACCGCCCCATTTCCCGCAAGCCAACAAAGACAGTGGGGCAACGGGTCATAAAGAAATACTACACGGAAAATTGAAAATTGCACCCTAATCCTCAAGGCTTCAAATTCACAAAAGAAGGGCTTAGGCATACGGATTCTATCACCGGTTAGAAAACCTCAAAATCCGAATATCTACGGGACAAAAAGCATACTTATGATCTATACAAGCCAAGAATCAATCACAAAAGACGATCAACAAAGAAAACCCAAGTGTTAGATCGGATAAAGATAGTACCTTTATGATTTGGATGGCGTAAAATTAGGAAGACAAGGATGATCGCTCCGATCGGAAAAAGGCTCACTCGATGAAGTTCAAACACACCTCGGCCTAACTCGAAACTTGGTTCTAAATCACCACAGATGCTTTGGTTTCGCTTGATCACCGGGAATTTTGGAGGAGGTTTTAAAAGTGGCAAAAGAGGGCAACACTTTAAATAGATGCATTCAACCAACCAAATGGGCCGTGATTATCTTCATCCAACGGTTCGGCTTACGCTGGAAAGCTTAAAAGTTTTAATCCGACACGACGCTTTGAAATTTGAAGTTTGCGTAAAAACTAAAAGCCATCATTACTACCACACGCCTCGCGCGTAAACGTCACCTTGTCGTAATCGGAAGGACGCCACATTTAATGATACGCAGCGTGCTCGCAGCCTTCATTTGTATTGCTCACGTGGCACGCCACCGTAATAGCTTCGCTTGCTACGCTTTTCGCTCGCCAAACACAAATGACTTCGCCATCTTGCCTGGATCGCAGAAAATGATTAAATCCTCGCGAAGAGCCCTCAACATGTCGACCTCGGTCGACTAACGAGCACGACGATCTACACGCGAAGCTCTCAAGCCAGCGCCGCAGCCGACTCGCACAGCGATCTACTCCTCGCATATCCGATCGCTCTATGTCAGGCACCTCAACATGTCGACCTCGGTCGACCAACGAGCACGCGACGCATCTACATCGCAAGCCTCGCCGCAGCCGCAATACACTGCAACAGCCTCCACACCGCATATCTCGATCGCTTCTACGTCAGGCACTCAACATGTCGACCTCGGTCGGACCAACGAGCACGGACGATCTACATCGCAAGCTCAAGCCGCTGATCGCAGGCGACGTAACAGCTCCTCCGATCGCTTGGCGTGCAGGCACTCAACATGTCGACCTTCGGTCGACCAACGAGCACGGACGATCTACATCGCAAGCTCGCCGCAGCCGCAGCCGACCGTAACAGCTTCCTCGCGCATATCTCGATCGCTTCTATGTCACCTCAAATCTCAAATCGCAATCGCAGTGTCATCGCATCTCCCCACAAGGCCCACAAACCGCCAGGTATCCCAACGGATGGAACGGTTCAAAAGCCATCATTGGTGGTCTTCCAGTTTTAGCCCGTGTTTAATAGGGGCTACTTTGACTAGTGACTATTCTCGACGAAAAATAACCCATGATTACCCACCATAAATAACCGTCCCTTCGAATGCTCATAATGACGGTAAACCTCTCGAGATAACCATCATTACGCGGGTCATTAGGATCGTCTCTTCGAGATAGCCGCTGCTCGCCTGGCCCACCATTATGGTAATCCATGCCAAACACGCCAGACCTCTATAAAAGCCACCATTTCACCGCCTCCTACATGTAGATGCTTCTTCTCCCATTCGAATCACTCATTTTCTTCCTTACAAAATCCTTAAAAACAAGAATGTCCTGTGACGGATAATGTTGAATACTTAATTTATGGAGGATTACAAAGGAAACGAGCATCCTGGAATCCCGCTTGCATTTCTCCATAACCCTTCAGGGAAGGACAACCCCCATTTCAATACCACGAAGGAAATGGAACAGAATCTTGATACCGCCGCCTTCTTGTCGCCTCCGAGATTATGGAGTTAGAGCGTGAGGAGGAAGCCGAGATAAGTGAATCCAGAGTCCCGCGGGCTGCAGGAGGATCGTGAGGTATTCATCGGCGATCGGATCCACAGCATCGCAAAGCAAGCCGCTCAAAAGTTTGTGCGCTCTAGTCCGGAATGGAAACCGCCAGGGGCCATGGTCGACGCTGCCTGGGAAGAATGGCAAAGCGTCTTTCACCGTAACTGGGCCCTTACAATCACCGAGTCCGCAAGCCGAGATCCAAGATGAGAGAGAGGATCGCTATATATTAGGGAAGACGACCGTGGCAGCCGGATGATAGAGAAGATCGCTTCCTATATCCTCTATCTCGGTGCGCGGCTGGTAGGTCGATCCCTTGTTGCTTATGCATCGATCGCGAACTACCGAGCGACGACTAATGCAAATAGCACAGAATAATAATAATAAGTTTTACTCAAGTCTCTAGCTACACAAAATAGAAGAGAAGAGAAGGGAAGGAAATTAACTTTATTCAAGTGAAACTCAACATATACACAAATGAAACTCAATTTTTAAGCAATGAACACAATGAATATAACATCCGGCTATAGATGGCTCAGCTTATAAGGCTTGAAAACAAAATAAGCAACAAGCTTTTAACAAATCATAAGCAAAAAGACAATTAGAGAGTGGAATGTGTAAAAGACAGAAAGACAGAAAGGGTTCAAAAATAGTTTGGCTATCGCACCCATATATATGCTCGTTGAGCAAAAGACGTCTTCCCAGTCCGATGATTCATTTTCTTCATACTTCGAACAACCTTATTTCTTTTGGTCAAAGCCTAAGCGTACAAAAAAAGAATGTGAACAACAGTCATAATTTACTTATATGATATAAAAGTATCCTTATCACAAAATACACTTTAATCATATAAATACCTTTGCCTTCTCAGTATTGGAATTATCTTTAAACGTAGCCCATTGGTTCTCTTGGACCCTAACTTCCATCGCCTTCCTTTTCTTATCATAAGGCAACGCTTGATCTTTATATTTTGTTCTCAAATTTGATTTCCAGTTCCTCCATCTTTTTCCTATTGTTTGCAATATCCAAGTGTCCATGCCAGGTGTAACCTCAAACTTTTCCTGATTATGTAAAATGGATACAGCCTTGGAAGTATTGTTAGTGTTTGAAAGAAGTTAATATTGAATAATTGAATTTGTATAAAGGCATATGTGATGTTAAGTTGTATGAAATATGCACACTTTTTTTTCTTCTAAAAAAATTAAAATATGCACACATTTACCTTTACAAGTTTAAGCATTTCAGTCTTATTCTCTTCTGGCATTTGAGGCCATCTTTCCACATCAATAGGGCAAAAAAGTCCATTTTTTGCGACAGTCCCCAAAAATTCTGCTAGCTGCTTCCTTTGTTCGCTTACTGGTTGGCCAAATTGATTACATTCCAAATTCTTCTTTGGGAAACCTTTAGGCAAGCCCCAAAGATGCTTCATAAATGTAGGGCCTCTAGTCTTTCGCATGACGGGGCCATCAAGGTCTTCCTCTTCTGCTACAATGTCAAACAAAACATGGCTTGTAGTGTGTATTGATGACGAGGGTGAAATATTAAAAAGGCCTAAAACAATGTTCACTCAGAAATATACCTTCTCCATTTTCATTGTCTTCTCCGCTTGAGTCATCAATATCATCTTCTTCTACAATAAAAAAAAACCAAAACACAACATAAGAAACAAAAAATATCATATAAGAAAGCAAACAAACAAATTATATGATGTTAGATATTTAATGACTTTGGAATCAAATAAGAAAGAACCTCTAATAGTGTCGTCCAATGGATCATCTAAATTCTCGTCCCTCAGTTGAAAATCATGCTGCCGTCCTGTGCGTGTCGAAGGTGCCATTGCTGATAACTAATGTTATAAACAAATTACATTATGCACCAGATTACATTATATTTTATTAAAAAAATGTTTAAACCGACATATTACATGTCATGTGTAGACTACTACAAGAAAGCAATTCATTGTCATTAAGAGGGCCTGCTGATAGAAACTAGTTTGCTTTACAAGACAATGACAAACCCAATGAAAATGACTACTACATAAATATAAGAAAGCCTATATTTATAACTTTTTAGTTTTTAAAGTAAAGGTATCACACTCAGGCGATTACTCTCTCGGTTCAACATTAAAGCGAAATAGAGCGTCACGTAGACAAAGACTGACTAGCAAAAACACAGTGCCGACCGTACAACATCATCAACAAAACTCTGTAGCAGATTGGCAACTCAGATATTAGAACAGATCATGTATGCAAGTAAAAACAAGTTGCTCATAAGAGTTACCAAACTCCGTGAGGGTGTTTCTTAACACATAAGCATCTATTAATGTAATCAATTTCAAAAAAAACATGCAGCCAAACATTCTACATCCCATTAAAACAAAAGGGCGATGTCACAAAAGTAAAAGATCAGAGATGCAAACTTTGTTTATTAACAATGATCACAAGATGTTCACTTTGATGTGTTGTTCTCCGCATAACACACTCCTCCTTCAGTCATCATCATGTCACTATTACAATTACAACTACCATCATCACACCACACACACAGCCAAGTGCAACCATAGACAAATAGTAGCACAATGCACACCCTTCTAATGAGTGAAGTAGAGAAGCATGACAACAATAGAATGCCTTCCATTCACTAACACAATCTACACCAAACAATAGCTCCATAATCCAATATTGAAATTGATAAAACAATGGCGAAGCCTTTGCAAAATATACCGTTAAATAGCAACTTCCAGACTGATTCAGGAAAAATAATAATAACACCAGAAAGGTGATTTCCTCTTATTGAGTTGGCCTTTTAAACTGTAGAACAACACCAATAGATCATCAAATCGTATTAATTTCTTTTGACCCTAAACATCTCTACAACATTTGACCATAAAAACTCCAAAACAACAAACAATGAGGGAAGGGCAGAAAAGCCGAATCCAAACAAACAATACAGTTTCATTCAAAAAAAAAAGAAACAATACAGTCTGGAAAGGAAACGTAACCTGGAAAGCATGTAATGTAAGGCTTTGAATAAATAAAGATATTTATTAACACATACAAAACCTATCATTCGGGTGCATTTGTTTGAAACTTTTTAAGCAAAAACATACAGAGTCAATTTGATAAATACCACAGTTCAAAGCAATTACCCAAATTACAGAAAATAGAGATCGAAACCGGACAATGATTTAGGGCAAAACATAGTAATAGCAGAGCCTAAACAGAGGCATATACACAACAGAAACTTGAACTGGTGTAAAAATGAAGTAAAATAGATAACATGATTCAGGAAAATCTTAACAAGATGACTGTTTTAATCACTCAATTACTTGTAGCCAAACCACCAAATACTAAACCAAATATAATCTTCTTGGACAAGAAAACAAATCATATAACCAAATTTAATGCCATTTTGCTGAACAAAATCTAACGCCATTTTGACAAAGTCTTACAACATCTCATTATCTCTGAGATAAGATTAAAAAAATAAAAAAAAACAAAAAAAAAAAAAAAAATATGGAAGTAATAGGGCATGAACCGTATAAAGACTTTCTTATCATGACAGCATTCAACCAGCAAATATTTATAAAAAGGAGCCGCTAACTGTAAAAGGAGACTAGAAACAGAAACAATGTTGAAAAAACTTGAAAATTAAAACTTAAGTTCAAGGAAATAAATGTAGATAAAGGTGCAATTCGAGAGTTTGAAAAGAAAAAAATATTCGCTGACCTGTATGAGCTGTTTGCTAGAAGAGGGATTGCTAGAAGAGGGATTGTGTGGTAGATAGAGGTAGAGGAGAAACAGGAAGAAAGAGGCGGAGGAGAAAAGGTGTGTGGAGGCGGGGTTTTATTGACTGGAATGAAAAATTAGGGAAATATGATAGGGGGGTGTTTACCCGCTCAATTTTTTGTTGGCTTGGCGTTTCCAAACGCCCTTTAAACCAAATATATTTATAAAAAAAATTAAAAAATCACATTTCCTGTAGCTTGACCGCACCACAAAAAACAGAACGCCCCATTTCTTTTCTAAAAGGACGTTTTTTAGATAAATGTCTTGAATTTATTGTCTTAATAGGTGTATTTTCTAGTAGTGTAACAAATAACAGATTTATTCTCATCTTATTATTTGCTTCGTGCTTATATTTAATACACTGCTGAAAACCCCAAGTCGTATCATATATAGCCATATAACTTAGTGTGTGTCACACATGAGGATTAAGTTTATGGTGATACATTTGAACTCTTAGTCCGTGGTGAACTTAATCAAAGTATGGGGTCTATTGATTAAACCACCATTAATGCACCCAGAACACTTTATGGTGTGACCGTCTTATCCGGACCGTCGACATTGGTTGTCTAAGTGGGGCATTTATATATGATGTAGTCATATAGATCTAGACCGATTTAATCTGCATTTCTCATATAATTTCGTGATTGAGAAATCTTATTAAATCACAAGATGATCATATATGGATTAACCTTAATCCAGAAGTGATTGCAGACGCCTGCTTATTTCAAGATAGGGTTTGATGTGTTCGTTAAAGATCGCTAAGAGGCGCGGTCCGAATCACTTTCACGTTGGTACTATTCTGGAATGAGTGAGGAGTGTGTGTCTCACAGATATGGAATCCATTCCTTCATGCGGGAAGTAGAAAGACAATCCCCTTATTTGTTAATCCTAGAAACTGATCGATCCGGGAGTTCGTATTGGTTATGAACTAATTGATCACTAGTGGATTGATGGTAAATAAGAATAAGATGTAATGAAGAAGGTTTACGAAAATAATCCCGCTTCGTTACGGATAGTCTATGGAGGGTTAGTCCATATGTAATGATTATATCAATGGACACTTATCGACTCGACGTTTTGAGAATAAGTTATATCTATAATCGATAGAGTTCAGTATCGGATTTATGGTGGCGTAATTCCGGAATTAATAAGTTGAGTAGAAATATTATGTTCGATGACTATTTTATTCAATTTATTGTAGCTACTAGTTATAGGTCCATAGTCCCCGGATTGGCTCCTAACACGCGAGTGTTTACTCGTTTTGTGGAACCTCGAGAATAAATTAAATAGTTGGTCTATTTAATAAATATGCGAATATTATTTATTTGGTAAATAATATATAAAATGGAAAACACATTTTCTGTTATCCCAATTAGCATAAAATGACTCCACTTTTATTTGGTTTTGGGAAAAAAATTCTCCTAATTAATTATAATGTGGATAATGTAATTATTTATGTGTTAAATAATTATAAATAAGAAATTAGTTTTCTTATTGGATAAATAGGAAATTTGTTTTCCTATTGGATAAAGGTTATATTTTCCTAAAAGGAAAAGATAAATTTGTGTGTAAAAGATAAACTCTCAATTTATTAGTTATTTTCTTATAAAAAGAGAGTTTCTCCCAACACAAAATTTAACCAGAAAAATCACGTCATTATTGAGGAAAAAAGGGACGCACATTTTTAATAAAAGAGAGAAATTTTATTTTCTTGTCTTAGCCATTGGAAGAAGAAAATCTATGGTTTTTCTTAAGCATACTCGAGGAGGTTCTACTACGAGGATCGACGTCCACCAGTCGTCGCTTGAAGATACAATCCGGAAGATCACGGCTTCTCTCCGGTTGGGTAAATCTACTAACCTTCTTATAGATTATTAATTATTATGTGAATCATATCGTGGTAAAATCGAATAATGAATTTTAATTCGTAGCTTCCGTTGTGCATGATCGAGTGTCTCGATCGGTGCTGTGAATCAGATCTGACGATCCAATTAAAGATCGGATCCGGATTCGGATTTCTGTAAATCCAGCATGTGGTATCGGAGCCAGTTAAAGCGATTTTATGATCTTGATTGCATAATTAATTAATAAGGAGTTGAATTCAATAAATATTGCATCTTTTATATGTTTTTTATATAAATGCGTGGTTGAATGTTTTGGTTGACGAGATGGATTGGGGTTGGTACTTGTTTACCGTTAGATCTATTGTAAACCTGTTTTTTGGGTATAGGATATCATGTAATTTATTTTTGCAATTTTAATTTTATGAATTAATTCGGCCGAGACATATTAAATTAAATTGGACGAAGACTATGAAGAGTAAAAGCCGCGGCACAGTGGTCAAGTCACCGTTTCAATTATGCGTAGACTCAAGTTCAAATCCCTTTGGCCGGGTCAATTTCTGAACTTTTTTTTTTGTGTTTTTTTTCTTTCTTTCCCTGTTCGAAAAAGTAAAAAAAAATAAACGATCGAAAAAAGAAAAAAAAAACCGAACGAAAAAAAAAAAGGGGGGGGGGGGGAAAGGGGAATCAAACTTGGGTGGTGATGAAGGAAGAAGGAGCTTCAACAAACTCAGCTAGAAGGGCTTTTATTGAAGATCTAGACCAGAAAATTATATACCAATGAGCAACGGCGGTTCATTAAACATTAGAAATTTTATGAACGTATGGTTTAATTATTTAATTTATAGATTAGATACGGGGGTACCAACGGTCCCTCTCAGTGGTTTATTTTTTGCATTTATTTTCTTTTAAGATTATTTATGTGATATAACCATGTCATGCATCATATTCATGAATTTCACTCCTAGCATATGCATACATGTAAAAAATTAATTTTGGCATTAATTAGACATGTATGAAAACGATAATTAATTTAGATTAATAATAAATTAAATTAATTAAAGGAAACGGAATTTTATCGGGATATAAAATTCACATGATAAAAATAAAATTTACGGGGTAAATTTGGTATGGATCTAAAATTCTTTGTGAATTTTGATTATGTAGTGTCTATATAAAAAGGGATTTTAATAACCGAAAATCTGGAAAATCGTGAAAAGATAGGACGCTAACTAGACGGTATTTGGAACTGATAAGTTGGTGATTGTTTTTCATGATTTATTGTTTTTCGATTATTGGAAAAATTCTAAGATCCCAAATTTTTATCATGACAAAATTAGGACCTTTCTTAAATTCCTTGGTGAATTTTAGTTGTGTAGTGTCGACGCAAGAAATTTCTAGATATTCGAAAAATTGGAAAATCATGATGTCGTTAGTTGACGGTATTTGGAACCGATGAACTAGTAGGAGCTTTTAATTTTGTGATTTATTGTTTTTTGAATTATTAGAAAAATTAATAATGTCCTAATGTATTAGGATTATAAAATTCTTGGTGAATTTTATTTGTGTAGTGTCTACACAAAGAAATTTTAATCCATAAAATTGGAAAATCGTGATTATAGTGACACTAGTTAAACAGTATTTGGAACCGATAAACTAGTGGGAGGATTAAATTAAATATTCATGATCTATTGTTTTTGGGATTATTAGAAAATTCTAAAATCCTAATGAGACTACCTCAATTTCAAAATAACGAGTGGGAGCGGGGAAGGTGACAACCGACCCCACGGCCTCTACTGTTGACACAAGCACGTGAGAGAATGGTGACGCCTCGTGCCGCTTTGATTTCGGACCCTTGAGGGTGGCTTTCACCGCTATCAAAATTGAAGGCTTGGTCTCCGAAAGTATAGGGTTTTGGGTACTCGTCGAGTCACTGACCAACCCTGAGGCGGCATACTTGGGGCGTACTTTGAGATCTGAAACAGTGGGTAACACTCTAAAGGATATTTTAGGAAATATCTTGGCTAAAAAAGGAAGGTAATCTGCAATTAAATAGAGACGTCCGATTCTCGGTTAGTTCTTGAGAGAGATTGTCTCAATTTAATCGTCACCTCTTTGACCTACCCTGAGGCGGCACTGTAGGTGTGAGATTAAATCCTTGGAATGGAAGGATAAACTGCATGCATGACGTCACGTTTACAATTCCTAAAATTATTATTTGTTGTGGTGTATGATTCGATTTATATTTCTGTCATTATTTGTTTTCACAACTACATATCCTCTCAAGGTGTATAAACTACTAAACTTATTATATTGACTAATAATGACTTCGTAAAAGTGGAAAAGTAACAAGAACGTTGAACTCATAATCGAGAATGAAAATTAATTTTTCGGAAGAGGGTGTTCCTCTTGAGTCTACAAACTTAAGTGACATTGATAAGTATGTCACTGCTGTCACTTGTGTTAAACGAGAGACAAAACCGATATTAGTTCAAAGATGACGAGAATGATTTGGTATCAATCTCACTAAGACATCACACAGTTCACGAGTAGTGGCTACTCAAAAGAACTGCTAGTTAACGGGCATTTCCTTTATAGAAAGCCAATAATGGGAAGGTAAATGTCTACAAGTTTAAGTCATCTAAACTAAATAAGTTAAAGGCTAAACTGAAATATTAATAAAAGAAAATAAGGGATAAGGAAAGTGATTTCGGATCACTAACCTATGAATCCTTAAAGACTTTCTTAACCGGGATTATGACCCGGAAGCTATGTTCTTTTGTAAGAACAAGGTAGCTAGGCATTAATGATTAAAGAGTAGACAACGGGCAGTAATCTCAGCTGAGATAGTGGGAGTGATATAAGGAAAGAAATTTCGGATTTTTAATCCTCCAATATCAGAGAAATTTAATTTCTGTTTTTTCAGATTCGTTGGAACAAATGGATTCACTTTCAAACCGATAATATAGTTGCCTTATAGAAAGTGAATATGATATTTGTATACGATTCTGAGACTCGGACTTTTGGTTAATAGAGTCAGAACCACTAAGTAATGATGAAAAGGTATATGTAACACGTCAAAAACGATTAAGGTGAATGGTTTCCGTATTAAGATAAACGACTCCTTAGCATCTATTAATTAGTGCATATATCCGCAAGATAAGATCTGAAGACTGGCTAAGGGTGATTCCTATCTCCCAGTCTAAGAACACTATCTCAAAGGAAAAAAATGTCTAAGTAACCTTTCAATTTGGAAAGGGTAATAGAGCTGAAGACGTATCACAGCTTGTTCATATTGACCTTCGGGTTCTTATGAAGAATACAAGCTAGTGGGAGGTTTTGAGTGGTAGACATTATGTCTGACGACTACTCGAAATGCTGATTAGTTTATCTAAATATTTGGAGGAATCTCTGATATAACCAGAGAAACGAGTATTCCATGCTCAGATATAGGCTATAGCATAGTTTTGGCATTGATGCTCGGCTTACCTCTGAGGGAAACGATTTCACTGAAAGGATAAACCATGGATTGCCTTATTATTGATATGATACAATACACTGCTTAACTCGATTAAGATATTGGTTGCAAAATAACGGTATACATTATTATGTAATACCGAGAAGTATACCTAAAAGATGCTTATGCATTTATGGATAAGGAGTGAACTACGTTTACTTCACTTCCGTAAATAGAGGCATTGAGCACTTGATGCTTGAAGGTAGGACTAGAGATTTTGCATACACGTTCAGATGGTGACTGATCGTGAAATATCTTAATACAATGAGTGAAGGTTGGTTATACAACTCTTAAGATCGGAAAGTGACGGTTGTACTGTCAAAGCCTTTTTGAAAGGATGTTTAAATAACAACCTTGGACCTTGAAGTAAAGTTGCTCAAGGAGTTACTATCTGATTTAATCAGACCACATCCAACATTGGTTGTTGGGGATTACGCTGATAAATACTATTGAACCAGATCAGAATGTCAATCCACCCAAATGCAGTGGGAGTATGGTTTATCCATTGACTCGCTGTGATTCTGTAGACTTTACAGTCTGCTGGGGATGATTAATAACCTATGGTTTTTTGGAAGGACTGTATAGGATTCTGATAAAAAGAGGTTGGTTCAAAGCCATAAACCTGTAAATGGAGTTTTGGTACTCCAGTTCTGTTCACAATTTTGTAGAACCACCTGAGTGTCTCAGGCCCAGTGGGAGTAATTGGATCCACGTGAAGAAGAGATGAATGATTGAGAAATTTTATCTTTCAAAGCAAATCCAAGTGGTCTAGGGGTAATTCCCTGAGAAGTAGATAGTTCAATAGGGGTGATGCCCTGAAACTTTCTCACCACTCAGCCTTGCTTGACTCCTTGGAAAGCAGAAAGATTACCATAGGTGATGCCCTGAAACTTTCTTACCCAACAACGGAGCTTAGATTCATTCAGAACAGAAGGGTTTTAGCTTAAATCCAATGGCAGATTGACTGCCTATGCTTATAGCCATTGGTGGATTAAAGCAAACCTCTAGGTCATTGAAAGCCACATGTATGAAATATGTAGGCTTGACCAGAATATTGATGAGTCTTTTGTAGACCAGAGAATCAATATTGGTAAAGAGTGGGCGTTAGTGTAAATGCAAGGTAACACTGCAACAGTTGTAAGCAACATGGGTGTGTTATCTGAAGTCAAAAACTGACTAGCCAAATCTTCTCTAAATCAGAGAAATGGACTATATTCTTAGAATTTGATTCGGTCGAATTCATGAGAACAAGTTGTGGCAGTTTCCCATCCATCTTATTGTTTAAGATGATAATGCATTTTCATATGCAATATTCAACGAGAGGTTTCCTACCTAACCGCTCACGGAATAATTCTCTTAGTCTTTGGATAAAGAGAAAATGGGATAGATTCTCTTTTGGATAGAGAAAGTCAGGTTACTAAAAGTCAATTAAAGTCGAATCTTGGATTCGGACGTTGAGTAGCAGTATAGTGCATCCTCAAGTACCTTCGGAGAACGAGGAGTAATATGCGTCTATATTCAGGTGCATACCTGAGTATTGTTGACTACACTGATTCTGACTTACAGTCAGATTAAGGATGATCGTTAATTGAAATCGGGCTCAGTGTTTTCTCATAGTGATGGAGCTATAGTCTAGAGCAATCCAGCACTGCCAATTTGACTTTGTTAGTAGAATACATAGAAGCTTTCGGATCAGCTAGAGAGGCAGTATGGCTTAAAAGGGTCCTTGCTGATCTGGAAGTAATTCCAGGTCATGATGAACCGATATCATTTTACTGTGAAAACAGTTTAAAGGTAGCTCAAGCAAAGGATCTTCGCAGTCACAGAGGTCAAAAGCATATTGAGAGAATACCACCAGATCAGACAAACCATGAAGAGAGGCGATGTTTTGGTCCTAAAAGATCGCCTCGAGCCGACAACCTAGCTGATCGTGTACTAAGTCGCGTGGCATCGATTGTCACTGATAAGCGCTTGGTGATCCGGATTTTTGCAATGAAAATAAACAAGTAATAAATTTATAAATCCGGTATACCCCAAGTGCAGGGATCGTAGCGTAGCGATTAATACCGGAGTCGATCTCAGGGAATCGGGGTATCTAGTTCATTAATTTTCCTAAGATTAATTGATACCATTATTATTAAAACCTAAAATAACAAAACGAAAAGTAAACTGGACAGAGGATTGTCAGTCCAAAGCCAGGAAAGATCGTTGCGAACATAACTAAACTATAAACGAGAAAAACAATAAAACTCATAAAAGCATGATAATGACTATAGCGATTGGAAATAGAGCAAGCAATGATCCACCATCCCGCAACCCTTAATTTCCTCTCTAGATTATCTTATGATGATTTAACTAAAATTGTGATTCACCTATCAAAGGTATGAACTCCTAATCTCTTAGAAAAGTTCGCCTATCAATCTTTTATCTCTCGATCTTAAAGATTAACGCTTTCAAACCAAGGTGCAAGATTTATTCAATCCAACAATCTAGATATTCAACCTAATCAACTCTCGTTACTTATAGGTTAAAGATCCAATCCTTCCTATGGTGATCTAGGTTTACACCGACTCTCGTCACATAGTAAACATCAATAGCAAAACATCTCTCGATATAAATTTGCATAACACATAATCATAGAAAAGAAACAACTTTAATTAAAACTCACAAAATCATCCAAAGGAAGAAATAAAAACGCTGCAGAAAAGTTTCACATGCTTGCCCCAAGTTTGATCAGCTTCCAGCCATCCTCATGATCCGGAAGGAAAACAAAACAAAATAAATAAAACAACTAATCTAACCCTCGGTCGACCAAGCGCCAAGGCTTGGCCGACCGAGCACAACTCGGCTTCAGAATTTAGGGTTTTCTGCGGCTGCTGTAATGTGTGTATGATGATGATTAGGGTTGAGAATGCGGCTGCTTTTATAGAAAACTAGGTCGGTTTCAGCATGGCGGCGGACGGACGCCCGTCCACTCCTTCTGGACGCCCGTCCAGTTGGTGTAAATTCTTCGAGTCGGGCCGAGTCTTCTCAAACGCCCGTTCTATGTAAAATGAGACGCCGTCGTCCATCGAAATCTTCAAAACTCGAATCAAGTTTCTCTCTCTGGACGCTCGTCCATATCTTGACGTCCGTCCACCTGGGACGCTTGATTCAATACTTGAGACGCTTGATCCAAGCTGCATGGGTAATGAACGCTCGTTTGATTCTTCAAATCTTCATTCCAATCCTCAACTTGCATCTTCCTCCTTCCATTAAATCTCCAATTATGACATGTTTATGACCTACAAAACCACAAAGACATGCAAAGTGTAAAACCATAGATAATTACCAATAAAATCACGAAATTAGCTCAACTTTACACTTAAATACTTTTAAAACTCATTTGCTCAATAATTCGATTAAACCCTTAATTTCTATGCAAATAATATGAATATGGAGGAAATCATTATAAAATATAACGATATAAATCATATAAAATCACCCTTAACACTTGGCGGGTATAAATTTGGGAGATATGTCTCATCTGCTTTTGAGCAAGTAGGAGAATGTTGTGGATAGATAGAATAAGAGTGTGGTGCGCTAAAAACAATCATTGCTTGTTTTTACGGGCAAGTGGGAGATCGTTAGGTATAGTGTGCCTGAAAGACAATTGTTGCTTGTCCTCACGGGCAAGTGGGAGATTGTTGGAAGTAGCGCCCGAAAAACAATTTATGTAATTGTTTTTATAATTAACAAATAACAGAATTATTCTCATCTTATTATTTGCTTAGTGCTTATATTTTATACACTGCTGAAAACCCCAAGTCGTATCATATGTAGCCATATAACTTAGTGTGTGTCACACATGAGGATTAAGTTTATGGTGATACACTTGAACTATTAGTCTGTGGTGAATTTAATCAAAGTATGGGGTCTATTGATTAAACTACCATTAATGCACCCAGAACACTTTATGGTGTGACCGTCTTATCCGGACCGTCGACATTGGTTGTCTAAGTGGGGCATTTATATATGATGTAGTCATATAGGACCGGGCCGATTTAATCTGCATTTCTCATATAATTCCGTGATTGAGAAATCTTATTAAATCACAAGATGATCATATATGGATTAACCTTAATCCTGAAGTGATTGCAGACGCCTGCTTATTTCAAGATAGAGTTTGATGTGTTCGTTAAGGATCGCTAAGAGGCGCGGTCCGAATCACTTTCACGTTGGCACTATTCTGGAATGAGTGAGGAGTGTGTGTCTCACACATATGGAATCCATTCCTTCCTGCAGGAAGTAGAAAGACAATCCCCTTATTTGTTAATCCTAAAACTGATCGATCCCGGGAGTTCGTATTTGTTATGAACTAATTGATCACTAGTGGATTGATGGTAAATAAGGATAAGATGTAATGAAGAAGGTTTACGGAAATAATCCCGCTTCGTTACGGATAGTCTATGGAGGGTTAGTCTGTATGTAATGATTATATCAATGGACACTTATCGACTCGACGTTTTTAGAATAAGTTATATCTATAATCAATAGAGTTTAGTTTCGGATTTATGGTGTCGTAATTCCGAAATTAATAAGTTGAGTAGAAATATTTTGTTCGATGAATATTTTATTCAATTTATTGTAGCTATCGGTTATAGGTCCATGGTCCCCGGGTTGGCTCATAACACGCGAGTGTTTTCTCGTTTTGTGGAACCTCGAGAATAAATTAAATAGTTGGTCTATTTAATGAATATGCGAATATTATTTATTTGGTAAATAATATATAAAATGGAAAACACATTTTCTGTTATCCCAATTGGCATAAAATTGCGCCACTTTTATTTGGTTTTGGGAAAAGAAATTTTCTCCTAATTAATTATAATGTGGATAATGTAATTATTTATGTGTTAAATAATTATAAATAAGAAATTAGTTTTCTTATTGGATAAATAGGAAATTTGTTTTCCTATTGGATAAAGGTTTTATTTTCCTATAAGGAAAAGATAAATTTGTGTGTAAAAGATAAATTCTCAATTTATTAGTTATTTTTTTATAAAAAGAAAGTTTATCCCAACACAAAAGTTAACCAGAAAAACCACGCCATTATTGAGGAAAAAAGGGACGCACCTTTTTAATAAAAGAGAGAAATTTTATTTTCTTGTCTTAGCCATTGGAAGAAGAAAAACTACGGTTTTTCTTAAGCATATTCGAGGAGGTTCTACTACGAGGATCGACGTCCACCAGTCGTCGCTTGGAGATACAATCCGGAAGATCACGGCTTCTCTCCGGTTGGGTAAATCTACTAACCTTCTTATAGATTATTAATTATTATGTGAATCATATCGTGGTAAAATCGAATAAAGAATTTTAATTCGTAGCTTCCGCTGTGCATGATCGAGTGTCTCGATCGGTGCTGTGAATCAGATCTGACGATCCAATTATGGATCGGATCCGGATTCGGGTTTCTGTATATCCAGCATGAAGCACCTTATATAATCACAATAATAATATTTTTTTAAAGGAAGTGCATGGAACTAGGAATCGGTTTATTTTATTCACTTGGTTTCTCCATAATATCAGTTGAAATGACGGTCGGTTTCAGTTCATGAATCTGAATAGATGGATCTTCGATATCCACTGTTGAAGATGCAGATGACCGGTAGTGTAGTTGCCTAATCGGCACCGGAGATGTCAGCAGCAGATGTTTGGGTGTGGAAGCATATGAAGAAGGGGGTGGTTGATAGCATGTTATATTTCATGTTCCCAATGGTAATTGACTTGATAGCATCCGTATTTAATAATTCTGGGTTTCCCTGAGTTTGTATCCTCGTATTCCTTTATCTTTAGAACATAAACTAAAAAGCAAAAAATGTCAATTCAGTGTTGTTAGGATAATGTTTTATGTACAATTTTTTGGTTCATTGGTTTGTGTTGCATTTTTTTACGTTCATCTCCATAGTATTGATTTGTAATTGAAATATTGTTTCTTTGTTGTTTGTTTGCTATTAAAGTTTACTTTGGCTCTTCTAGGTGAGATGGTTACATTAGAGGCGATTGCATCATTCTTTCACATTGTTTCTAGCCGATTTGTGGTTTCATTATAAGTGCTCTGCATATTCTTGACTTTCCCGTTTGTTTATTGTATTTATGGAGATTTCTAATTCTGCACTTAATTTTCATTTATTGAATAAACCTTTTACTTTATTTCCAACACAGGATTCTTATGGATGTTTCCTAAAAACACCAAGATTTGTTATGGAATTTATTTTATTTTTTTATATAGAAAATGACATACATTGTTCTGGATCTATTTAATATCGACAAAAGCAATTGTTTTTATGTAAGGCCGGTACAACTTGATGAGGAAATAGTGTGGATACAACATTATGTTGCTTTACATATCATTATAGACAATTCTTGAAAAAATATTTTTTAGGTAATACTCAAATGTTTGTATCTGTGATGTTATATCAACTTTGATACTCAAAGAAGGCCCCGATCCCTAAGGGGCCCCTCTCTGATAATAAAAAAGAAAGAAAGAATCCCCATTATTTTTGTTAGGAAATCTACGCGGGAACGCAGCGGAATTCAAAAATTTATTTCCTTTTAACCAGGATCGACTTCGTTTAAGCAACAAACATAATAAGATAGTAGACGGCGGTTACCTTGCTTGATCTAAAAGATCGACGCTTTGACCGTCTAAGGAGAGTAGTGGTGCATGGAGCCGCCCAAGCGTTCGGCCTCTACCACTAGTCCACACGAACAACCCATCGGAATCCACCATTGGATTGCTACTGGAAAAACTCGGTTGCTAGACCGACATTTTCTCTCTAAAGAAGCTCTCATATTTTCTAGTAAATTAGAACTCTTCTAATTGTGATGTAGAAAAGAAGTGCCCCATTCTTATATAGGTGTTGGGGCACCATTGATCTCAATCTGATTGGGAGAAACTTCCTAGTAGATTGATTAGAGAGAAAACATTTTCCTAATAAAATAAGAAAAATATATTTGATTGATTTCTCTCATTAATTTTCAATATCTTATATTAAATATATATCCAAGATATATATTGAATATATCTTATTATATTACCATAAATAAATTCACACATGTGTGCAAATCTATAGTCATTAATATCTAATATTATATATATATAATATAATGCCATAATTGACTAATCTTGCAAGATCTTTGTGTATCAATATAAACAAAAACATGTGCACCATATATATGCAAATATATATCTAAATAGTCAACATGATTAATATAATACTATGATTAATTAATTTGTAAAATACATGCGTATCAATATACATAATACATTTCGACATACATATCTAATATATGTATATTTAATTAATCAACATAATTAATATCTTGTATTTAATTTATTCATAATAAATAAATACCACCATATTAATTTATCACTATAAAACTTTATAGTCGAGATAAAACTTTCCTTATTTGGTTATCACAATAACCGCATTTTAATCCGGCTAGATAGGTTTCCGAATATGTTGGCCGTAGGCACAAAGTGAAAATTACGAAAATGCCCTTCATACCTAATGATCACGGAATAGCGTCTAGCAATACATTGTGACCCCCAATCATCGGAAGAGTCAAATGCAATAACTACTACCTTTAATGTGAAACAGTTACCGTGTAAATAGAATCCTATTGCTGTAATAATATTCATACGGTCGTACGTCGAGTGTCAAACATCTACGACCGTATCTTATAATCTGGATATCATACTCTCTCGAAGTAACTCATTTACTCTCAATTTGCAAAGATTCATGAGAGTAAGACATTCCTTATAAGAAGGCTCTTTCGGATATTCACTCCTACTGATAGGGTACGCGATTCCCGGACGACCAAATATGTATACTCCTCATGCTTCAGTATCACACCCAATCACTACCGCATGATCGCCCCATGGCTAGGGGAAACCTCAATAGTGTCAAAGCATGACAATCCACACCGTGATGCCATGAAGACTCCGGTCTTAGGATAATTACACAACCTCCACATAGTGCGACAATTAATAAAGTAAGTGGGTCAGTCTAACGTACGCATTCTTTAATACACGTCCACATACAGTCAAAGTGTCTCTACACTTCGATAGACGAGATATATCCCTACCTTCAATAAGATAGTAGACATCTAATACGTGCTAGTCTAATCATACTATTAATGTCATGTTTAATAGCACATACGACTAGAGATATTTAAGTATCAAACCTTTCAAAGTGAGTTGAGATCTCATCAACCATAATCACTATCATGGTTTCCCTTTCACAATTTGACATTAAGGACGTTATCATATATACAATCACAAATTAGTTCATATAAATGAACAGAATATATAACAACAGAAAAGCCATTTAATATATGTATAATCATAAAAAAAAAATAGTAGAAATGATCCGACCCGGTCGGATCCGGTCCAACCCGATTGGGTTTAGGACACTATTTCAACAATTTTTTATGACATTTTCGATCGGATGGCTGTTCTTCACTAACCACAAGGATATATATAGAGACTCTATTTCATCTTCGGTGGCATTGCTGGAGTGATAGGCGCATGTTTCTGATCAATAGTAAGTCGTATGTAATTAGCACGACCCGGCTAAGAAATTATTGGTGGGAATCATCAACTTTATAATGTTTTAATAACGGACGTAAGAAAAATCATTTGATTTATTTGTATCACGAAAGGATTGGAATGTGGCATATACAGATGTATATACACTTCAATTTTATTCTATGATCGTATGCCCGGTTTTTATATATTTTATAATGCATCATTTGTCCCGGCATTATACACGGGTTTTTGGCTAGTTTTTCAAATATATATTAAGTATCTTATAAAAAAAAATATGGATTCAGTATGATACATAATAAATGTCATGTGTCGAAAATCCTCTATGTTATAAATAAATTTCATTTTTTTTTCTTTGTACTTTTTTCTTTTCAACTTATTGACTCCTGGTGATAAAAAAAAATTGAAAAAAAAAACCTTATTGACTCCTAATTTGACCAAGACTGTTCTCAGACGTCCCACATTGTCCAAAAAGAAACAGAAATTAAATATATAGTACTCCCTCGGTTTCGAAATATCTAAAACAGTTACCAAAAACACGATTATTAAAAATATGATTTAATACTATAACTTTAATAATCCAATGATTAAAAAACTCTTATGACATAATTAATGAAGTCATTTTTTATATTAGTCATTTTTATTTTTCTGTCATTTTACATTACCAATGCAATATTTATTTATTTTTTTTCTTTCTTTACCTTTCATTTCAAAAACCCAAATTTTGGTATAATTTTACATGCACAATGAATGAAGGGTGATTTTCTTATTTTTACATTTTATTTCAGACACATTAATCACTTTCTCAATCCATATGATTCTTCTTTATCCGACTGTTAAAAAAACGGAGGAAATGTTAAATAAACTATATTGGAAATATAAATATAAATTGATAGTAGTACTTGAAGTTCTAAAATGACTTTTGGTGTATTGATGCATTGGAATTTTTTTTTTAATTATTTGAAGTGTAAAACTTTGTTTAATATTGTAATTACCGTGAGGGCATAAGTGGGAAAATAATAATTAATGTATTGATAATCTAAACTAAAATTATAAGTAAAAAACCAAATTCTCAAAATGATAGTTAAAAATACGGAATAGTACTCCCTCCGTTTTAAAATATCTGAGGCAGTTGTCAAAAACACATTTATTAAGAAAGTGATTTAATGCTATGATTTTTCGGATACAATGACTAAAAAATATCTATGATACAATTAATGCAGTCTTCTTTTTAACTTCTACCATAGTAGTATTAAATAAAGGTAAAGTGGGAAAATTAATAATAAATGCTACTTTGGAAAATGTTCTGCCTCAGCTATTTTGGAACAAAACTTTTTAACAACTGTCTCAGTTATTATGAAATTGAGGGAGTACTACTTACTACATCCCACCGTTTAGGAAAATTTATCCAGTGAATTTCCTACTCAGAAAGCTCACGCCTAAAGATCCACCACACAATTTCCACACACGGGGCACTGTGTATTCTACTTCAGGAAAATGTGTGGTCCAGATCCTGCTACGTAGGCAGTTCCCTACAAGAGAGTCTTTACAGTAGAACGACCCCACCGTTTATGCGTAGGATTTATGCTAAAATGATGCAAAGCATTAAATACATAGAATTAATAATGGTTCCCCACCTACCTCTGTACGTAATGCTATGTGTCAATTTGCGACATAATGGTGATTTTATTACTAATCAATGAAATTTTTTATAAAAAGAGGATTTTTTTTTTCTTTCACAAAGCATAGGGTTCATCAAATCTTTTTTCACTTTTATTTGTTGAAGACTACCTGCTAAAATTTAATCCAGCATTAATCTAAAATTTGTATATAACCATAATACTCTATGTGTCATACGTTAATCTCTTTTGCCTTTTAAAAAAACTCATAATATAAAAGAATTTAGAATATAAAATGAATAACTTTCATTTTCTTTCAAAATGGTATGATGAGAAAACTAAAATGTTATATTATGAAACTTAGAGAGTACAATGGATTTTTTTTTTTGAAAGGATATATAATATTTGTATTTGTATCAAAATATTCTCAAACATGATATGAGTATTATATTGTATCATTTCGCCTTAGATATAGCTCAAAGATAAAAAAAAGAACACTCATTCACTAAACAAAAGAAAGTAGTAATTTTTTTTTTTGAAAGTTAAGATTCAATTCATAAATTAAAGATCTGCTAAAATAGTAGAGATAACAGAAGGTGGGGGTTGGGTATCCCAGTTACAATAATTAGAAGAAAAATTAGGGATAGAGAACCCTAAGTTGGCTAAAAGACCTGCCGGAGCATTACAAGATCTTCTAGTGTGTGTGAAAGTGCAAGACTTGGCAAATCTACAGGCCCTTCTAATCCGAACAATCAGAGATCCGATTGGAGACAAGTCTTCTTCATCTGAAATGATTCGAACGACACAAAAGGACGAGTCAGATTCCACTATGATGTTTCCACTCCAAATTCTAGCCGCTTCTAAAGTTCCACAGAGAATCGCATAACACTCCGCAAATTCAATATATGGGACTTTGAAGGTAGTAAGTTGGACTCTTGGTATCGTTTCAATTTTATTATGGTTAATAATAATGTTCTATTGTTTTCGACAAAAAAAAAAAAAAAAAAATAATAATAATAATAATAATAATAATAATAATAATATGACATAAATATTTCATCAATCGAGAAGAGGATAAATATTTAAACTTTTGAGTAAAGCGACAAAACTATTTATTCACCGTTTAAATTCACTTGTGTTCAAATTCATCGTTTATATTCATTCGATTTAAATTCATCGTTTAAATTCATTAATTTTCAAAATTCATCGATTAAATTCACTAATTTTCTAGGATTCATTGTCGATTCACCGCCGAAATTCAATGATTTGGGATTCACTGGCGAGATTCATTGATTTTCGGGATTCAATTGTCATTCTTCTCGCTATAAAAATTACGCAGTTGTTCTTCTCCCTATAAAAAAATATGTAATTGTCTGCATTTAAAACTATTTCAGATCGTTATTCTTATCCCTAA
This sequence comes from Gentiana macrophylla, assembly GCA_026214975.1. Taxonomy (NCBI): domain Eukaryota; kingdom Viridiplantae; phylum Streptophyta; class Magnoliopsida; order Gentianales; family Gentianaceae; genus Gentiana; species Gentiana macrophylla. The sequence continues at coordinate 1,872,270 of CM047810.1, read as the reverse complement.
TTTTCCATAATAATAATAATAATGTACTATTGCTTTTGTCGATAGAGACAATATATTGACTTTGGAGAGTCTTCGTCTTCGTCTTTGACTCTAATTCTCCAAATCTAAGCTGCTTTAGTGCATGACGGCCAACTTTCTAGTACTTTTTCTCATTCGGTATCGGTGCCACCCATTTTTTTCTTTTTTTTCTTTTTTTTCCTTTTTTCCAGTTCAGCTATAAATTGATTCTCGTGCAAAGTTTTTTTTTTCTTTCTCAATTAAGGCTGCTACATCTCTAAATTGCATTTTTTTTTTTGAGGGACTCTAATTGCATTTTGGGTTGCTGTTTTCAGGTGAGATTGACTACCATTTCTTGTTTGTTCTTAGTTTATTTAATTTATTTCCTTGCATTTTCCTTTTTTTTTTTCGATCGATGGAGCTTTTTTTTTCATGCATGTCATCATTTCCCTAGGCATTTGGAAGAGATCAAGAAATGGTTTCTTGAAAATCGATTCAATTTTCTGCACAGGAACAGGAAAATATTTTATCTTTTTCGTGGGTTTTTTTTTTTTTTTTCCATGTAAAACTTTGCTTTGCACTTTGCACTGTAGAATTGATTTTTAGAAATATTTTTAATAAGATCTGTGCGGAAACCTGACATCTGCTCTTTTTCATTTCCTTTTTCGTTTTTTTTCTTGATTATTTTCTTCATCTTAAAACAACTTTTAGTTGTTTGATTCTTATAAAGTCTTCGACTTTGGGGAAACCCATGATTATTTTTATCACCATGTGGAAGAAAATTGCACGTTTTTCATATTCTTTTGCAGACAGTGTTTTATTTCTTCTTTTTAAGCAAAAGTATATAAAATTGAAATGGCTGATTTTGTTTCCTAGCTTACTTTAAAACCAAAATCAATAATTGGATTATGATGACGACAAAGCAAAATTCTGCTTCACTAAGCATCCAACTATTTTAATCATTTTCTTCTTCTTAGTTTAAGGTTATTTTTGTTTAAGCCTGATTAGGCCTTTTAGTACTTTAAAATAGGTTTATCATCCCATTTAAAAGCTATTAGAGATTGAAAGGAAATCCGAGTCGCCCCGGTGTTAGGGTCCGGTAAATGACCAGGTCATCTGCCATATAATATACTATAGTAATATCTTTAGGCTGGTTCTATTGGCACGGCCTAATGCTCGTTAAGTACAAGAAACTTCATTGCCGCTGATATTCGTTATGTACAAGAAACTTCATTATCCTCTATAGATGAAGTTTTTGTAATGGTGTGAATTAATGTCAATATCAGTGACGTTAATGTGGTGCTTGAAGCAATTTTGTATGAAAGTTTATGCCAAGTGGCATACATATTTAAAGTTTTTCAGTTTCACTTTTTTTTTCACATAATTCACTTTATTGTGCGTAAGAGATTTGAAATGAAAGGCCGTAATGTATGTCCTTTGGTATACCTTTCATACAACAGGTTGTATTTTAAGTAGATTTATGATGGCAACTTTTTGTATCTAGGCACATTGCATCAAGACTCACTTTTTTTTCATAAGTTGGTAGAAGTTATTCTCAAAAAAGAATGTATTTATTCCTTGGGGAAAAAAAGTTAGATTGGTATGTTATAGCTTTGAACACCTTACTTTCACACTTTAGGCATCACTGATTAGTTAGGCCAACACGTGAACTTACTCTTCTTAAGCAAAATAGGAGGTAAATTTGCAAGAGAATTGTATATGGGGAGTGTTTAGTGACACCACATCAAACTTACTTCCGGGCTGGTATCATAGTGAAATTCAACTTTTGGAAAGCTGAACCTCACACCCTGGTTTGGTGTGGTGTGCCACGGTAGATATTGTCTGGTGCCATTAATGAGAGACTCCCTTATATCTTTACATGTTTAGTTGACTTTGTTCATACTATATAGCTCAGACAGCTCTTTCATATTTTCTTTTTTCTGGTTGTCCAAGTTCATTTTCTCTAGGTGTTGTTTGCAAACAAAAGTATGTTTTATTTTATATTTGCAATATAATTACATATTACATAATTATATTTTGTTGAATATATTCAAGATTTTCTCAAAAGTCTTCATATTCTCTTTACTTGGACTTCTCCCCTCCATTTGGTCCACCTAGTTTGAGAATCTTATGCATGCGTAATCGGAGCCAAAAATTTCTAGTGGGACACGAAATTGTTTTTGTTTCTATCTATAAATTTCAATCTTTCCCACTTTGTCTAAATGTATTAATTTGACCCTATGGTTTTTGTCAACATCCATGTCTACTATATTTTCCTGCTAACTAGGCAACTTTAAATTCTGAATTTTGTCTCTGTGTTTTATGTTTTTTCAGTATATAATATCTTGTTCCCTGGGGATCAGAAGGCATTAAAGCAAATAATTAGGAGCTAGCCATGGCTAAAGAGCAACTCCAGGTGTTAAACGCGCTCGATGTTGCGAAAACTCAATGGTATCATTTCACTGCTATTGTGATTGCTGGCATGGGGTTCTTCACTGATGCATATGATCTGTTCTGCATCTCGTTGGTGACGAAGCTGCTCGGGCGGATATACTATCACGAATACGGTGCGGCAAAGCCGGGGACGTTGCCTCCTAATGTTGCAGCCGCTGTTAACGGTGTTGCGTTTGTTGGTACGCTTTCTGGTCAGTTGTTTTTCGGGTGGCTTGGTGATAAGATGGGTAGGAAAAGAGTTTATGGGATGACACTTATGGTTATGGTCATTGCATCTATAGCTTGTGGGCTTTCGTTCGGTCATGAACCGAAAACGGTTATGACAACGCTTTGTTTCTTTCGGTTTTGGCTCGGAGTTGGGATCGGGGGTGACTATCCGTTGTCAGCAACGATTATGTCTGAGTATTCTAATAAGAAGACTAGAGGTGCTTTTATTGCTGCTGTGTTTGCTATGCAAGGGTTCGGGATTCTTGCTGGTGGAATGGTGGCAATTATCGTGTCTGCAGGGTTTAAGGCCGCTTATCCTGCACCGGCGTATCAGGACAACGCACTTGCATCAACTGTGCCTGAAGCTGATTATGTATGGAGGATAATCGTCATGTTGGGTGCTGTCCCGGCTGCTCTTACGTATTATTGGCGCATGAAGATGCCTGAGACTGCGCGTTACACCGCATTAGTCGCTAAGAACGCGAAACAAGCTGCGTCTGATATGACAAGAGTGCTTCAAGTGGAAATAGAATCTGAACAGGATAAAGTCGAGAAGCTTATTGCTAAAGATCCCGGGAATGATTTTGGTTTATTCTCAAAGGATTTTCTTCGACGTCACGGACTTCACTTGCTTGGAACCACGAGCACATGGTTCTTACTAGATGTCGCGTTCTATAGTCAAAACCTCTTCCAGAAGGACATCTTCAGTGCAGTCGGGTGGATCCCACCCGCGAAAACGATGAACGCCATCGAAGAAGTATACAAAATCGCGCGAGCTCAAACACTCATAGCTCTCTGCAGTACAGTTCCAGGCTACTGGTTCACCGTCGCTTTAATCGATAGAATCGGAAGATTCCCGATCCAGTTAATGGGATTCTTCTTCATGACAGTCTTTATGTTCGCATTAGCCATCCCTTACGATCACTGGACACACAAAGAGAATCGAATCGGATTCGTTGTCATGTACTCGTTCACCTTCTTCTTCGCGAATTTCGGGCCTAACGCAACTACGTTTGTCGTCCCAGCTGAAATATTCCCAGCAAGGTTAAGGTCTACGTGCCACGGAATATCTTCAGCTGCAGGTAAAGCAGGTGCCATTGTAGGAGCGTTTGGATTTCTGTATGCAGCACAGCCGAAAGATGCGAGTAAAACGGATGCGGGGTATAAACCCGGGTTCGGTGTGAAAAATGCCCTTATTGTTCTGGGATTTGTAAATCTACTGGGAATGCTGTTTACTTTCTTGGTTCCTGAAGGTAAAGGGAAATCATTGGAGGATATGTCAAAAGAGAATCAAGAAGAAAATGATGATGAAGATGAAAATGGACAAGAAATGAGGGAACGACGACAAGGTGGTGAAATCAGGAATGTTGTGGTTTAATTACAAGACCTTTTTTAAACAGTTTATTATTATTATATTACTATATGAGTAATGCTTTGTTCAGTAATAAAATTGTCTTGCAACATTTTACACCCGTTTGATACATGTTAGATTGACGTGGGTCACGTGACGTCATAAGCAAAGCATCGGCGTAAAAATGTGTCTTTGACATTTGTTGCGACTATTTTGTTGAAATGACGTTAGTATTGTGTTGTGTTGTTGCCCTCGGGTGTAAACAGATCAACATTTTTTTTTTTTTTAATGTTTCAGTATTGTTACATGTTTTCCCAGAGACTTGACTTGACTGCAGGGGAAAAAATGAAGAGACTTGACTTGACTGCAGGGGTAAAAATGAAAGAAGTTGTTGTTCCCAGAGATTTTATGATATACGTAAGTAATTGTGTATTTAATAATCACCTATTTATATTTGTTTTCAGTGTATACACCGTTAACTCGAATGAAAAAGAGTATAAATGAACGGAAAGAATGCATGTGTTTATTTTTATTTTTGGTAATAATCAGACAATAAATAAAAATAAAGTGTATGTTTTCGTGATCATTATAACCAAGGGAAGCACAAATTCTAAAATTATATGCTAAAGGACCACTATTACAATAATGAAATTTTTTTTGCCTACATCTTATTCCAGGCACATTGACACTTGTCACGCTGCAACAAATATTGATCTTTGAATTTTGAACACCTTTTATTCTTCTTTGACAAATTGATACTTGCCCAAAAATATTCCATGCAACAGAGAGACGGTAATTTGAACACAGCAGAAATTCATAACCGGTATATTCAGCAACCGTTCTTCATAACGGGTGTAAATTATCCTAACTACAGTTTGGTGCTCGGCTCATTGAAGACACTTGAATAGGAATGTATAAAACTCGATTCAAACCCCTTGCATTTCTTTAAATTAGAATCAAGACTTGGACAACTTAGAGCTTGATTAGAATGATCATGAACATTCTTCCTGTATTTCAATTTTGTATTTAAAATATCTATCTTTTTCTTTTTGAAATTTGTAACACATTTATTTTCTTCTGAATGTGGAGCGGAATGTGCTCAAGCTTGAAAGCATTTCAGTTTTTTCCAAACAAAGTAACCCGAGCATTGTTAAAACCAATTCAAACCGAGCTTGAAAACAATATAGAGCCCACATGAAATACAACTCCTATACTGAATAGGAGGTGGTGTTGTAAGGGCACATGTTTTAGGCACCACATCTGATCAACCTTTGGTATCACTTCGGGTTTAGGTTTAACTCAGCAAAGTCGAACGTTAGAACGTTAAAGCTTAGATTCGACTTTCAATAGGTCGAATGTTCACAGTAGTGACTCGGAAATAGAAAAGGTGTGGTGCCTTTAACAAGGCAAGAGAATCATATAAGAAAAAGTAAAAACGATTATCCCATTGAAATGTGTCTCCAACTAAACAATACAATGTTCAGAGACTTATAGATAAAAATCATATATCTATCCAAAGTAAAAGCCTCAAGAAAATAAAGAGCATCAAGTTCATATATTAGGGGGCACAACCAACATTCATCAAACACTCCAAAAATAGCACCACAATTAAGCTGGAGCTGCTCAATTATTAGCAAAACAGGGTAGAAATGACGGCCTCCAGCTTTTGTAAACTCAAATGTCTACGAAAGACATGAATATGCCAAAGCTTTTTCCTCCGAAAGCTCTTCAGCTGTTGCATCCAGCTTCTTCCTAGAGAACTCATCAATCGATAGTCCTGACGCAATCAAAAATGATACGCTTGTTAACATCTAAATACAAAACTAGATCCTAAAAAGAAGCTAAATAAGAATCTGGATGAGAGATAAAAATGACGTATGAAAGTATCTTCACCTTGGACAATACACCATTCTCCATTTTTACAGGTAACAGGGAATGAGTAAATTAGCCCGGCTGGGACATTGTAGGAGCCATCCGAGTATACGCCCATGGAAACCCATGTACCCTGCAAAGAACATTGTGTTTAGCATAAGAGTATGTTTTATTTGGTTCAAGCAAAGTTAGATACCGAAAAGACAAACCTCTGGTGTTCCCAGGACCCAATCACGAATATGATCACACGCAGAACTAGCTGCAGAAAGGGCGCTTGAAAGCTTCCTAGCTTTGATGATTGCAGCACCACGCTGCTGGACCGTAGTAATAAATTCACCTTTCAACCTAAAAATTAAAGGCAACAAGGACAAAACAAAATAAGCAAATGCTACACACAAGTGAGAGGGAAGTAAACTTGAACAGAACTTCACAGGAAAAGATGGCATTACCACGCATCATCAGCAACAAGAGCAGGCACAGGCTTGTCACCTACAGTTGCATGGGTCACATCTGGGTACTGTGTTGAGGAGTGATTTCCCCAGATAATGACATTTTTAACATCACTAACTTGAACATTTAGCCTCTCTGAGATTTGACCAAGAGCCCTGTTGTGGTCCAATCTTGTTAAGCAGGTAATGTTCTTGGCAGCAATTGATGGAGCAAACTCCTTCAGGATCAAAGCATTGGTGTTGGCCGGGTTGGCAACAACTAGAACCTGATAGGCAAAAGAAACAATTAGGGCGTCTTCAGAATGGGTCACAAGCCAACCCTTAATTTGCATAAGCAACTACATATGCTCTATCAAGTCTTATAAGTTTCATCATATCCAAATACTGACAGAATTATCCGCCACATATTTTGGATTCTACAGAACAAATGAAATTCCAGGATCAAAGAATCAAAGAGGCAAGTACGACTGACAACACCCTAGAAATGGAATGCATAAGCTTGAGCATCTCAAACATTTCTCAATCTTGATCTGTTTTATCGAATTCTTCAGGCCAAAATGATTATTAATTAGTTAATCATCTATATACACTAGCAAACCAAATATTTTCAGCTAACAAAGGCAAAGGCATTGAAAACTTCACATCAAGTCAATAAAATTTTCACAAAACTACTTGTAAAGCATATGTATTTAGCAAGGTTTCACAGAAAGTTGCATTTGTCAAACCCAATATGTAGGTGGTCACCTTGCAGTCAGGGGCAGCATGCTGCTCGAGAGCAGATGCTTGGGACTTGTAAATAGAAACATTTTTGGACATCACATCTTTTCTTTCCATTCCTTCTTTCCTTGGGAACCCACCAACCATCACAGCAATGTTCACACCAGTACAGGCCTCGACAACATCAGTCGTAGCTACAACACCTGGTCAAAAAAAAAAGATTGCCTTACTCAAAAACCAGCACCGCAGAAGAGTCGAATAATCATCTCTCTCACTACGTAAATAAAAATGCAACCCAACTTTCAAAAGAGTTCAATTTGTGGATGATCTCGTAAGCAAGATAAGCACACCTTTTAGCAAAGGAAAAGCAGCATCAATCAATTCCATTTTAACTCCATTTAAGGCCTCTGCAGCAAATGGAATATCAAGCATGTGCAGAATCACAGGCTGATCAGGTCCCAACATCACTCCCCTTGCAATCATGGGCACAAGAGCATATCCGATTTGCCCTGGAATAATCAGTCCCATCAGTAAGTAGATCCAAACAAGCAGAAAACGGATAAAACAAGCGAAACAAACCAGAACTGGTAATTAACCACTCCTTCAAATTTCAAAGCCGATAAACCAAACAATAGATTTAGGTGTATGACTCCACTAATTCACAAAACTCCAAACAAAGCACATGTACAGTATACTAGGCCAAAAGTCACACAAAATCGTTTTAAATTGAGCAACCTATATATCGGAAAATTCATATCCTTGCTACTAGCAGATCAGGATTCCGAACACAGATCTATGGATATCAACAAAATTAAAAGACAGCAAACCAGAAGCAACCATTCTGCATGAATCAAACACGATCCAAATCCAACAGCTAAGCTGTCAACCAGGATCAGGAAAAACAGCAGAAAGTAGCAAGATTAAACACAAGAGAACAGATTGACGGAACAAGTATTTCTCAAAAGTAAACAATCAGCAAAAAAAAAGGAGAAGGAAAGACCAGATCTAGATATTAGCTTTCAAGAATTTTAAAAAAAAAAAGCTGAGATTCAGTTCAGATAAAGAGAAAAGAAAAAACAACCTGCAGCACCGGTGACGAGAACGCGAACTGGATCTTTCGCCATTTTCTTCTTTTTAAGCTTTAGGAAGGATTGGATTCAGCTGGAATAATGAGTGAATTAGCTTGAGGAGACTGATGAGGAAATGAAGGAGCCAACTAACTGTTTGACTATAAATGGAGGCGAGAAGGGCGAGGATCAAGGAAAATCACGAGATAACGTTGGTGGTCATAGCTGTAAAATTAAAATAAAATATAGGGTCAAAGACCCAAAAGACACAAAACTGACTTATTTGACTTATAAGACAAAAGAATCATTGACTTATAGCGACACAAATTAGATAGATAGACTCAATATTCTTAATGAAAAAAAAAATAATAAAAGAAGGGGAGGCGCTGATTTTTTTTTCCCTTTCCCGGAGCTGTTGCTGTTTCCCGGCGCTGATTTTTTTTTTCCCTTTCCCGGAGCTGAGCTGTTGCTGTTTTTTTTTTTTTTTTTTTTTTTTTTTTTTTTTTTTCCATGCGCTGCTGTTTTTTTTTTTTTTTTTTTTTTTAAACCGATGATTGACCACCGCGATTCAACGACCACCGCGACGCATCGACCACCTGGCGATCGATTGACGACTCGACGCAATGATCATCCAGATGATTGACCACCACGACGCCCGATCGCGATGACCATCGCGATGCGCAGACACCGCGATGGCCGACACGCGATGTGTAGACACGGCGATGAAGCGACACCAAGAATGAAGTGACACCGCGATGTAGAGACACCACGACGCAGCCGACCACCCCGACGCAGACACCGCGTGATGCGCAGACGCCAGACATGCAGACACCTCGATGAAGTGATACTGGCCGACGTAGTGACCACCCGCGATGCGAGACGCCAACGGTCGACACCACGACGCATCGACCACACCGCAGACACCGCGATGCGATGTTATAACATTTGACGACGCAGAGACCGCATTGCGCAGACACCACGATGAAATGACACCGCGATGATGTGAGACTGTATTGCAAAGACACCGCGATGAAGTGACACCGCGATGCAGAGACACCCCCGATGCAGAGACACCGCGATGAAGTGACATCGCGATGCAGAGACACCCCCGATGCAGAGACACCGCGATGAAGTGACACCGCGATCGCAGACACCGCGAATGAAGTGACATCGCGACGCGAGACACCACAACGCTGAGAGACACCTTATTGTATCGGTGTATGCAAGTGACGCCTTATCAGATCGATTTATTCAAATGACGCCTTATCAGATCGATGTATGCAGTGACATCAATGTCACTTCATTAGTTGTCTAATGTATGCAGTGACATCAATGTCACTTCATTAATTGTATCAAAAAAAGGGCAGCAAAAAGCATAAAAAAAATTAAGACAAGCAAAGTGCATACATTCCAAATCCATAAATCTATGTAGTACATACTAGATCTACAGAAAATGAAAGGCCAGAAAGAAAGCAGAGAACATTAATTTGTAATTTGAAGGGGGGTGCTTCATAAGAAGCAAAAGTCAAGCCTGCTCAACATTTCAGAACCTAGCCAACAAAAAACAAGAACTTTATTGATTTTACAAGTTTTAAGCAGCTTATCTTTTATGTTCTTGCTTAGAAAAAAGGAAATGAAGAAAAAGTCACCTCATTTCAAGTTAAATATTGCTCTTTTTCTTTCACAAAATTACGTAAATCCAAAATAAACCAAGAACACCATTAACAAATAGATCCAAAGATCAAGAAAGATAAGGCACATACTCAAACCCAACATCAACAAGATTGATGCTTTTTAACTCGTGAGTCGTTGAATACAAGTGGTAAAAACAATCAAACTCGAACTACTCCACCCAATAAAAAGCAACCAGAATCAAAACAAGCACCTTGAACTCATTGCACAAGGCCCAAATCCTTTCAAACCTCAAAAAAGGTAAACCAAAACAACCAAGAATCCTAAAGAAAGAGAATGAATTCGTAAACTCACCAGAGGGACCTTGTCTACAAATGGCATCGAGCCCCATCGAGGTGATGGGTGGTGGTCATTAGTCTCATGGATATGGATGATGGTGAGAATTGGGGAAAAAGTTATGTTCCCTTCATCCGGGACTACCTCCGTTAATCCTCCCGCCGTAGCCTCCTCCCTCCGCCGCGCGATGTGGATAAGGATGGAAATGACTCGAGGATGTGAATAATGACGAGGCTCGACGACCTCTCGTGATTCCTCGTCCCTATAAAACTCCTTCCGATCCCAAGTAAACGTTTTCGCGGCATCAAATTTACAAATACCTCTAACCACCACCGCTCCTCCAATTTTCAAACGCATCTATGAAAAAAAAGTCTCCGCCCCACAAACCCAGTGTCCGGCCTGGGACCGCAAATCTTCCCAAACACAATTCCTCTTCCGCCTATATTGCTTCAAACTTTTTCAAGACAAAATCGGACCGAGAACCAAAAGGCTAGCGGCGGTGCGGCCTTCCAAGCAGACCAGCGCAAGGCCTCCCGAGGCTCTTCAAACAACGAGTCCTCCATGACTCCATCCTCGCAGATTCGAGAGTCTCTTATGCTTCTTTGCGGTTATACTTTCCGAGAGAGGTGGTGGAGGGTAGCCTTAGCTCCATCCGACCCTCGACATCAATCTCCATGCTCAAAGCGAGGCACGGCCTCCTCCGTTGGATGTAGTTCAACAGAGACCTAGGTCGAGCAAGAACTCACCACAGAGAGAAAGTTTTGAAGCGTGTTTTTAGGTTATTTTATTAGATTAGAAGTACTTTGGTCCATGTAGATATATTATGCCTTATATGTTCAACAGATTCCTTTATGCCCCATATGTATTTAATAAGATAAAAACTATACTTTTAAGTAATTAACCCTAAAATAAATGGAGGTGATATATTATGGTTTTTTTTATAAGATGTTACTAGAGAAATTTGTTAATCATTTTAATTCTTTTTTTTTTTTTTTTGAGAAATAATCATTTTAACTTTTTTTTTTTTTGAGAAATAATCATTTTAATTCTTTTACCGTCTTAATTATGTAAAAGCATGGAATAAATAGAATGATTACTTTATGTCATTTGATATTCTTCAAAAAAAAAAAAAAAAAAAAAAAAAAAAAAAAAAAAAAAACAGGTGGCGGGTAAGTACAATATAAGATGGTAAATGATGAAATAGGACAAAAAACAAAGACAGCGGTTGAGAATGACAAAAAAAGAAGAGATGTACAAAAATACCCTTAATGATAATTAAATATATTTTTTATTTTGTCAGAGCAAAATCGGGTAAATTAAAACACTGAATTTAATTGCTTTGAATCTTTGAAAGATGGGGAGTTTTGAAACGGAAAATCTTATGCGACTTAACTACCACCGGATTTCTCGGGCACTAAATCCACCATCTCTTAATGGGTTTGATACGGAGGATGTTGAACCGAAAATAAATCGTCCATACACTCAGAGATACTCACGATTTGAGTTAGTTCCGGTTGCAAAGAGAAGATGCTATTTTCCGGCGAGCAAGAAAGACATTGACGGGAAGACATGGCAAAAGGCAAACGGAAAAGAAGTAACATCGAGTAAGTAGCAAATCTCTTCTCATACCTCTTGCAATCCAGAAATGTTTGCTTTTAATTCCTTCTTATATGAATTATTTTTTGCGTTGGCCTGTGAAAAAATCAAATTGTGCGGATCGATTGTTGATTCAATTAGGGTTTTAATTTGAATCGAATTCCGATTATCCTAAATTGAGTTCTAAACAATTTGAAACGATTTGTGTATGTGGATTAGAATTACTCAGAAATCACTTGGGACTACTTTTCATCCATCTGAACTAGGGCTTAAATGAGCTTGGCTACTCGTGAGTTACTCGTACTCGACTCGCATGAGAGATCGACTCGATTCGGTTTTTTTCGAGTTCGAGCTCGAGTCGAGCTACTCGAATAATTAACCGAGCCGAGCTCGAGTTTTAAAATATAGTAATCGAGTAGCTCGCGAGCTTAATCGAGCTTGATTAAATAATTATTTAATTAATTTAATTTATTAAATTTTTTATAAATATTATTTTTTATTATTAAAAAAATATTATTCGAGTCGATTATTAGACGAGCCGAGCTTGAATTTACCATATTTCGTTAAAAATTAAATGAATTCTAGGATAATAATCGAGCTCACGAGTCGAGTCGAGCTATCGAGTACTTAGCGAGTCGAGTTCGATCTTGATTTTTTATGGCTCGATCGAGCTCGAGCCGAGTTTCGAGCCCGAACTTTTTTAGTCGAGTCGAGCTCGAGCCCTAGAGAGTATCGACTCGACTCGGCTCGATTACACCCCTAATCTGAACCATTTGTAATACATAATGGATTCTGTGAGGAATTTTTTTACAGGTGTTGCTAGGTCCACCACTGAGTCACTACATTTCAATGAAATTGTACTTGTTGTGTAAACATGTCAGTGTGTTCAGTGTGTGAATTTTTTAAATGTGTCACTACGTCGATCAATGAGTTACTACATCTGACCTAAAATGTACTGTGTGTTTCTACATATAAGTGTTTTCAATGTGTGAATGTACAACCTCTTATCTCAGCTTACCTAATGGAAAGTTCTGCATGTACTTGATGAAAATCACGTGTTAATACACAAATGTGATCGTTTTAGGAAAGAATAGTTACAACAATGTTTCACACATGTTACACATTTTTGTGGATTGTTACTACTTCTGTATGGATTGAGAGTACAATTTTGGGACTGCTAGTACAATGTTTTGCATTGTAACTACATTGTTTTGAATTGTTACCACATTAATTTGAACCAATGCTACTGCTTTTTGTACTGTTACTACATTGTAGCTAATTTGAACTAATATTTTGCATTATTTTGTAATGTTATTGACCTGTTATTTAAGAGTTTTCAGTGTCTGAATTTACAACCTGTCTTCTCAACTTACCCAATGGAAAGTGCTGCATATACTTGATGAGAATCACGTGTTAATACACAAATGGGATCGTGTTAGGAAAGAGTAGTTACTACAATTTTTTGCACATGTTACACCTTGTTTGGCAATAGCTACCACAATTTTTTGACTGCTCCTACAATTTGTTGCATTGTTACTACAATTTTCTGAATTGTCACTACATTTTTTGCATTGTTACTACATTAATTTTAACTAGTGCCACAGTTTTATTGATTGTTATTACATCTTTAAGAAGTGTAACTATATTATGTTGAACTGTTACTACATTTTTTGGGATGTGACTAATTTGATTTCGTTGAGAAAGTACAGTGGGATCTAACATGTGACTGAAACGATATAGACACATGGTGGATGTTAGTGCATTTTGTTTACATTGCTTTTGTGTGTATATGTGTTTACGTTCTACTGAATGTTACTCAATATCATGAATTGTTAACGATTGAGATATATGAAACAGGAGTAGAGATCAATACCGGTGCACGTTGATGTCAATATACAACTTATATAAGTCCATTTCAAAGTCGATAACAGAGAAGCATCGAATTGTCATGCGAAGAACGCCGTTCTGTGTATAATTCAGGGCTTTGGACGAGGAAAAGATTTTGTTTGGAAAAAGAAGCAATGATATGCTAGATGAATTGATAAGTAGGTACGACAAGGTTGAGAAGAAGTTCAAGATCGGAGGTAACTACTACACACCGTCAAGATTGGATGTTAAGCTTATATTTGGAATAGACGACGGTGTAGAGGAAGTTAGCGACATGACTCGGCATGATAAAAAAGATTCCGAAATCGGAGGAAGGTTATTTGCCGGTGTAGATAGGCTGAAGGCGTGTATGCAGATGTAAATTGCTGCAAAAATCGGGCAAATGAATTGCATATGATGAAGAATTAAATTCAGTTTTTTTTTTCTTGTTTTCTTCGCTCCAAATTCAGATTGTATTTTGGTTTTATTCGAATGCGAGCATGAGATATTGGCATAACTGAATTTGGGGAATCTGATCTCCCGTTTTTTCTTCTTAAATGTCAATAAGTAGAGTTGATAATGACATGAAAATAGGGAAAAATCTGATCTGCAGTTACCCAAAAAGAATTTAATTCATTTATGAAAATAAAAAAAAGCCATTTCTAATAAATGCATTAAACATTAAAAAATAAAACATTAAGGGTATTGTCATTTACAACCAGTTCATTTCTTTCTTATCATTTTTCCACAAATAAGATGAAAACTCATCCTCTACGACATTTTCCTAAATAAAAAAAATGTCATTTGATAAAACATTGTATTTCCATCGACATATTCGGGTAGACGACTAATTATTCAAAAAATGAATTAAAAAAATTGATTTTTATTCATCACTCAAAACTAGAAATTTTAACATTCGTGTTTTTAAATGCAAAAAGAAAAAAAAAAAAACTTTTTTTTTTTTTTTTGGAGTGATAGAGCTACTCCCTTAAATCTACACAATTTTTACACCATCATCATCTCACCACATGTTTTTCATTTGTAAAAGAAATTTTTTAAAATTGAAAAAATCACTACCACAAGATTATGTTGGGAGTAAAATGGTGCAGACTTGAGGGAGTAACTCTATCATTACCCTTTTTTTTATAAGCCGGATATTCTTTTTTTGAAAGAAATTTTTTATTAATCAAGATCCGCTAAACAGGCGTTCAAAACGTCTCCTGGAGGCGAGGAGCCCTAAGATATACGGGTAGATACAAATAAATCATGTCCAGCTAAAAGATGCGCATGCAGGGGCGGACGCAGGATCTCGGGTAAGGGGGGCAATAAATTTTTTAAAGGCAAATAAAAAATTTAAAGGGGCAAACTATATGTATCGTATAACACTGAGCTGTGAGATCAACTCCCGGTTGTCGGAGCCGCAACACACACGTAAGACAATCGCTCTCCACCTCTAGCCGCCGAATCCCTAGGTGCACCGCCTCAGCTAGAGCCAGGGAGATAGCCTTAAATTCCATATACGCAACCGGAACCCCTGGATCAAAATGATATGCGAAGGAATGGAGAACCGCCCCACTTGAGTCTCTAAAAATCACACCAACACCAGCTGCAACCTCAGTAACTGATGCATCAACATTTCCCTAGACCACGCCCGCCTAAGGCCTTACCCATTTATCAGCTAGATGCGCCTCCGACGCTTGAGTCTGATAGCTCGCCAGGGCCGCAGCATACTCGTCTGAAGTGGCCAAAGACCACATGCACACCGCAGAAACATAAACTGCTTGATTATCAAACACTGCAGAGCAACACGCTTTCCAGATTCCCTACACGAGCCACACAAACCTGGCCGCGCCTTCACACCCTGCTCCTCAAGCAGCCTTGTAAAAAACTCTCCAAAGGTAGCGGAACGAAGATGTTTTAAGGTCCCGTTAAATGGAGACATCTCCCAAATTCGAGCAACCATCTCACATTCAAAAATTACATTCCATCGTCTCTAGGGCTTCCCCACATGCCGGACAAATACCATCCCCCATACTCCGCCGCTGCAAGCTGTTGCCAGTCGCAAGACAATCATGTAAACATTGCCATAAGAAGTGTTGAATGCGCGGCTGGACCGCAAGCCGCCAACACTCTCTCCAAAGCTTGCTCTGCCCAGCCGAAGTAGACGGCCCGCCCACTACCGATGGCCGATAGAGCGATAAGGCAAAATAATATCCAGACCGCACCGTATAGACGCCCCGACGAACGTAATGTCAAATCCATCGATCCGGGTGCCCCCCCAGGAGCTATCGTAGTCTCCAATATAGCATCCGCTTCCCAGGGCCGGAAGTGCTGCCGGACCCATTGGACATCCCTCACTCTGGTGCCAGGAATAAAGAGAGATGAGACAGGGGAATCCGCCGGAAGCGTATGCTCTGCGAAAGGTATATGGAACGAAGGCTGCCTAGTAGTCCATGCATCATGAAAGACATATACCGACTCTCCATCGCCCACTCTCCACCGGAGCCCACTATACAGGAGGTCCCGACCCTCCAGAAAGTTGCGCCACAGGTAAGACGGCCGAGCCCCCAAGCCAGCCGCAAGAATCGTGCTATCCTCAAAGTATTTCGCATGTAGAACCTGTTCAGCCAGAGAGCCCGGATTGGTCAAAATTCTCCAAGATTGCTTTGCCAATAAGGCCAGATTAAAACATTCCAAGTCACGGAATCCAGACCCTCCAAATTTTTTGGTAGACAATGACCTCCCAATTCTTCCAATGAATCTTGTGCTTATTATCTGTGTCTCCCCAGAAGAACCCCCGAATCAATTGCTCAAGCTCCCGGATTAGTGTGACGGGTGGCTTGAAACACTACATAATGTAAGTGGGAATGGCTTGGAGAGTTGATTTGAATAAGCCGGATATTTTAGTACAAACAATTCAAAATCCAAAAAAAAAAAAACAAAAATTACATATGCTAAACTAATCTGATCTCTCGAGCTCTACGAACCACCTGAGAGATGAATATTGTTTTTTGTTTGTCACTCTGATGGAGCATTTTAGCATTTCAGTTTTCGGAAAGAAAGAATATAAAATGGTTCTTTTGTCTTCTCTATTGGTAAATTCTAAAAGATAAGAAAAGGATTCATTTGTCTCGAATCAATCCGACAAAACATCAACATAGACACGTATCACAAAGATCAATCGTACTTAGGCGATTAAGGACTGCTGAAAGTGTTTGTTTTGTTATTGTTTTTCATATTGGTTCCATGTCTCGTAGGGCTAGAAACCAGCATGATATCGTTTTTAGTGAAATTTTTCTTATTATGATAATGTGTGTTTGTGGAGATGTGTTTTTCTTTGTAAAGTATTCCCCTCTTTGTGAGATTTATTATTCTCTTTTGTTCCTCAAAAATGATACAGGAATCGAAATACTCCACGCCCCATCCCCGAAAAATATATTGTATGGTTCTGTTTTTTTGATTTTTTTTAAGATATGTATGGTTTTGGAAAAGCTGAGGACATCTATGTGTGGATAGAGTCGGTGACTCTATCAGTCACCTAAAACAAATCATGTTCAGATTTCGCTTTTACAATTGATTATTAATGATGCATTTCATTTTTTTATAATAAGTAAGATAAACGTTGTATTCTAATTATTTATAATGTTAATATTATGAATATCTTCAGTATATCATTATATTAACACTGCTATAAGCCTATAAGTCTATGTTTTTTCATCAAAAAAAATGTCTATGCTTTTTTTTTCATTTTTTTGAAGAGAAGTCTATGTTGATATAATGTTGCATTTTCTGAGGAGATGCTTACATAATTGTCTTGCCATTGGCCAGGGTCTACAGAGGAGGAACTTGGGGGATGGACTTTTCCTAGCATGTGGGGAAACATTAGAAACACTGCGGCATGTTATCTTTGATTGTGAGTTGGCCGCTAGAGTTTGGCAAGCATCGTCGTACATCCACATTTTACAGCATCTTCGGTCCGCCACCTTTCCGGAGTTATTTATGCGACTGATAGCGGAGTAGGGTGTTCAGGACGCGGCTAGGTTTGTTTGGCTAATGTGGGGGATCTGGAAGGCTTGATGTTCGGCAGTTTTTGATAGTCAGCCGGTTTATGTCTCTGCGGTTTGTGTGCGAATTTGACAGCTTCAACTGAGTATGTAGAGGCATTGGCGAGTTATCAAACCCAAGGCTCAGGCCCACCTTTCCAGATCGATGGTCGAAACCGCAGCCTGGGGTGGTGAAGAGCAACGTTGACGAGTCAGTCACATAGACAGGTACATGTATTGGAATGATCTTCCGTGACTCACATGACTCAGTTTTACATTCCTTTGCGTATCATTTTGATCCTTTGGACTCGGTGGAATATTTGGAGCTTAAGGCCATCTCTTTGGCTCTTGAGGAGGCGCTTTATCTAAGGATTCAGAGGTTAGAAGTGGAAATGATTGTTTGGCATGTGTTGTGCGTCATCGGCGACTGGGAGGATCTTTATCGCATATGGTTTCTCTCGCCCGTGATTATCGACACGTTTACCTAGTTTTACGCATGTTTCTTTTTCTTTTATTCGGCATGTGGGGAATGTCCCGACGCATCTTTTAGCTCGTCATGGTTTGTTGGTTTTTTTCTCGGACACTTTGGAGATCTTCACCCCGGATGACATTTTGACCGCTTGTTTGGCGGATCTTGGTTAATAAAATGTTTGGTTCCTCAAGAAAAAAATATAATTTTGGATTGATAAGTTATGACCGATAAATGTATATAATATAATAATATTCACCCATTTAGCACCAAACATTAATTAATTAAACAAATATGATAGGCAAAAAAAACTCCATATGATAAAAGATCGTTTATTATTTATTCATGAACATTTTATTAGTTCCAATACACAAGACACCACTCATCAAAATTTTACATCAACTTTCAATTAAGCATATTGTCTTCTTCCTTGTGATTGTGATTGTGATTGTGATTGTGAGCTAAAAAGAGTGGCTTCTTGTCTGTTAAACTTCAAGTTCCTTGCTTGCTCCCTGTTGATACGGTAAGCATTCATCAACACCTCCTCCGGCAACCCACGGAACGTCGACACCCTTCCGGCGATCTGGTTTGTCATTGCATTGTTGTTTGTCTTGAATGAAATGTACTCGAACCCTTGGTTACCAGCTCTCTTCGCAATAGCAAAGTTCTGAGGTACAATTACTAGTTGTCCCTGCCTGATTTCCTCGTCGAATACTGTGTTTCCGTTGTTTCCGACCACTTGAATCCTTGCGTTTCCTCTGATTGCGTAGAGTACAGAGTGGGCATTCACGTTCCAGTATGGTGCTATGATAGCATTCTGCAATATCACAATTTTTATTTTTTATAATTATTAGATTAATGATATAATGGCACACAACGAGTTCGATGTTTTGCCCAAATCATTTTGAAACTTACACTATAGAGGGTTCCTCTTTCAGCACTGAGTTGAAGCTGACTTAGAACAGGAAGAGTTTGGCTGTTAGCGGTGCTGATACGGCCGGCGCGTGGGTTGAACAGATCGGCACGGGAAGGTTTTCCGATGTTCTCCATGAGCTTCAATGAGCAGAAGGTTTCTTCAAGCCCATTAGATCCATGTCCTCTTCGTTCACGCTCTTGCTCTTGTTGTTGATATTCAGGAAGTGCTAGGTCAAGCCTTTCAGCTCGAACAATGGTGCCTCTTTGATCATCACCGCCGTTCAACTGCCTGATGGTTTCTCTGTCCACATTGAATGCATCAACCAAGAGTTCATCATCAAAACCATTGAACATGTTTCTATGTTCTCATTCTTGTTGTTGTTGTTCTTCTTTTTCTTCTTCTTGTTCACGTCCTTTCTGTCCATGTCGTCCTCTTTGATCTTGGCTGTCTTGATGACTACTTTGTGGGTTCCCGGCTAAAAAAAACTTCTGCAAATACGGTTTAAATGTAAACATTTGAATACTTAAAAAACAAGGCTGTTTTGGGTATTGACAACACATTTTTACCATAAATTGTGTAAAAATGTGTTGAGTCTAGAACAAATAATTTTGATAACCGCATGAGTTAGAGTTATTTTAGAACGGATGTTAACAGTGATTACCCTTTTAACCAAATCGAGCTGATTAAAGTCGCTAGCAACATCAATAAGTGTAACAGTGACTAGGGGAACTTCTCCGTCGTTGTAAAACCAATGAGTGATTCCAGCTGGCAAGGCTACAATGTCACCTTCTCGAATTCTTCTAAGCTTCTGGTGGCGGTCTGAACGTCGGCCGGCCGACTGCCTCTCCCTTTGTTGCTGTTGTTGTTGTTCGCCGGCATGCCTCTCTCTTTGTTGTTGCCTCTCACTTTGTTGTTGTTCTCCGGAATCGGAACCTGCAGGCTGCGATTCAAATGTTTCAGCACAACTAGCTAGGAATCACAGCTCCATGAATTCCATTACCTGAAAATTAATTAGGAAACGATGTGTCAATTGAAGAAACAAATCGCACATTAATTAAATAATTAATTAAAAGAGATTTATAAATTAGTTGAAATAGTCTGGTGATGATCGATATATTACCTTGAACAACGTACATAAGTTTGTGTGCGTTGAAGTAATGAGGAAGAACAAGGCCACGAGATTGGATTTCCTGGCGCTCAACTTCAACACCGGCGCACTCGAATTCCGGCCTATTGGAATTCCACAATTCAGTAACGCCGGCCTCTGATTCAAACCTCCTGCTCGGTTCATCAGCATTGAGCCTTTGGAAATTGCACTGCGTTTTCCCACGGAGCCTATGTTGCTGTTGCTGCTCCTGTTGTTTATCCAGTTGTGCATAACATCCGGTGAAAAGGACAAGAAGGCAAATGCTAAGAGTGGTCAGATGGGAGTATGCCATGGCTATAACTATACCAAAACTCTTTCATTTTTTTTCTTAATTAAATAATTGTTGGATGTGAAGATTGAAGTTGAAGAGGGGGTGGACTATATATATAGTAACAAAGAGAGTATAATTGATTGACACATAATTGAAGAAGCTGAGGCAGATGTCTACACATTTGATCTTTTGCATGCGGCTATCTCTCAAGATGTAAGCTTTTGTGTTTGTTTCTGCATGCTTCTTTGTTTTTTTTCCCTAGTGATATCACAATGGTAGGCTTGATCTACACATTGTATTGTTTCTATTTTTTATTCTGTTTACTATGTTACTACTATATAGATGATACATCAAATAGCACTACACGTTTAATTCTTTTTAGAACACTACACGTTTAATTTATATCATCGATTATTGTGAGATATGTATCAATAAATATATACATCAACACACGATTATTAATAGAATAAAAATGTGTGGTGTCAACCATATTGATAGTAACATTTTATATTTTTCTATAAATGAAAAAATGTTTAGTTGGATGATATATTCTCCACACATATATACTATTTTTTTAAATCGAGGAAATTAAGTATTTTTAGAAAGCCTTTAAGAGAACCACACCAAATCTATTTGTGGTTTTAAAAATGTATATGAATTGTGGTGTCTTTAAGCGTAATGGTAAATTTAGCGTAGTGCCCTTAAAGACCTTCTATTTTTATTATGTTGGGGAAGAGATAGAGATTAAAGTTAAATTTAATTAGGAAATACAATTGTTTATTAGTAAGCTGGATCAAATTTGATCCCAACACATACTATTATTTGTTATGAAACTAAGTAAATAACACATAAAAAAAAAATGGAAATACAGAGAGAAAAAAGAAGAAAAAATTAGGTAATACAAAATACAGAGAAGAGGGGAAAATGTCTTTGTAATGTTTTAAATGTATAGAATGTATTTATAGTAGATATTACAGTACTAAACTAAAGTTGATAAACAAGAAAATATATAAAACAATAGTGAAAATGACAAAAATAATTTAATAGGGATGCGGACAAAACTATTTATCCACTATCGAAATTATTGTGTTCAAATTCACTGCTTAAATTCATCGCTAAATTCTATTAAATTTAATTTTCAAAATTCATTGTCCGTGATTATCATCAAAATTTATCGAAATTCATCGACAATAGTGAAAACTTAGTTCTTTCCCATACCATATAAATATTTTTATTATTCTTTTATTTTTTAGACCATATTACTTTCGGCACAATAAAAACTTACTTTCAACACCATATAAATATTTTTATTATTCTTTTATTTTTAACACCACAAATTAATTTACCGAATTACTTCTTACACCACAATTTTAAAAAAAAATTATTAAGTCCAACACTTTACAAAACTAATGAATAAACCCAATCAACACATCATCTTCATCCAACATCACCACCTCTCATCACCATCAAAACACTCCCACCACCTATAACCACCACCCACCTAACCCAACCACCCAGCCCCACCGGGAAATTTTTGGGTGGTATCTCCCTATGTGGTGAAGTGACCACCTAGGTGATCTGGACCACACAGTTTGTAGGAAGTGAAGTGACCACCTAGGTGATCTGGACCACACAGTTTGATCCTGACCACATTTGATGATCCAGACCACACAACAGATTGTATAGGATAAAGCATTTGTGTGGTCAGATCACCAGTGCCATTCACTTTTCACCACATAGGGAGATACCACCCAAAAATCTCCCGCCCCACCCACCAATCTAACCTCATTCACCTTTCCACCCTTTCCACCTATCGGCTTCAACCCATTCATCCCACAATCCTAAACCCACAACCACCGTTTCCACCCTAAATCTGCAAACCCCCTCAGCCTGCCAAACTCACCAAACCCGCCACCCAACCCAACATACACCATCCACACCATTCCATTCATCTCCCTCACCTTCAATACCATAGCCCCCTCCCAGAAAAAGAAAAAAAAAATTGAAACTCAACCACCATGTTTACCCGCCGCCCCACAACATCTCACTATTCTCTTCATCTCCCCTTCTTTTTCACACAAACAATCCAAAATTCATCATTTTCTTCCCTTAAAATGCACCGGCGAAAGCTCCGTCAATGGCCATTTTTTTCCTACGAAAAAACCAAAAGCTCCATCGAATGCCATTTTTTCCTGCGAAAAAACCGAGATGGGTTACCGGATGTAAAAGAGGTGGACGTAAAAAAACGAAATCGCACCAAAAAATCTGATGTAGGTTACCGGATGTAAAAGAGCTGGACGACAAAAAACGAAATCGTACCCAAAAATCGTATGTATCACAGCAGGGATATGGAGGGACGACTTGGGAGGACGAGGGAGGCAGCTAGGAAAGAGGAGGAGAGGAGCAGCGGCGGCGGCTATGGAAGGGGAGGGGAACGGCTGTGGTGAGGAAATGTATTAGGGTTCTTTTAGATGATGATTGGGGGTTGAAAATGTATTTACAATAGTTAGGGTCTTCTTTGAAATAAATTAAAAAAATTATTAATTCTTAGTGTGTATGAGTAATTTTGTGGTGAAGTTGAGTAAAAAAAAATTAATAAAAAATGTGGAGCTATTAGTAATTTTGGGTGTGCTAATAGAAGCCACCTTAATAATCGATAACCATAATTTTACCTTTTACATAAAATTTTATTTTTGTCCCTAAATGAAACGAATGCAATGAAACCAAAGTATAGGGATACAAAAACAAAAACAAAAACAAAAACAAAAATGCTAACCAGACCTATTGCTTTCCTCTTCACAGATCATAGAAACCAGTACATAATCCCTTAGCAACAAAAAAAAACCCCATACTTCACAGATCATAGAAACCAGTACAACATCAACGACTGCTTCTTTCTTCATATATTGATCCAACCTCTGCATTTCGCAACTAAAAGCATCCACTCACATAATGTTAACGGAATGAACTAAGGTTGATAAAGAAAACATGAAATTAAAAGATGTGTCCATATTGCTAGAAGAAGACGTACAAAAACAAAAAAAAACTAGGAAAAAAAAATACGCGTTCATAACCAAAACAATATAAATTTATGTGTGAATATGTAATTGATTTGGGATCGAGTTGGGTAGGAGCAGAATGAAAATAACCAAAACGAAACAAGTGTAATTCAGTTTGGTGTGAAACCAAGCCAAACAATTCGGTTTACAATTGATTTGGGTTATTTCAGTTTGTATTGGTTTATTGTTTATTCGTGCATCCCTAACTAATCATTTAGTGAAGTAAGATCAGATGTATTTTATGCGATTAGATGCGGTTTGAAGCAGTTGTTGCGGTTATTGTTTTGATTTTTGATTCAAAAAACAAACTACATGAAAAGAAAGATCATGCATACACACTTCCTCTCAAGCTGAGTATTTTATTTATTTATTCAAACATTCTATTTAGTTTTGATACAAAAGATACTACTCAGCAAAACATGACATTATTTTCAAGCATATTCTCTTCTTCCTTGTGACTGTGATTGTGAGCTAAAAAGGGTGGCCTCTTGTCTGTTATATTTCAGGTTCCTTGCTTGCTCCCTGTTGATACGGTAAGCATTCATCAACACCTCCTCCGGCAACCCACGAAACGTCGACACCCTTCCGGCGATCTGGTTTGTCATTGCATTGTCGTTCGTCTTGAATGAAATGTACTCGAACCCTTGGTTACCAGCTTTCTTCACTACAGCAAAGTTCTGAGGTACAATTACCAGTTGTCCTTGCTTGATTTCCTCATCAAATACGGTGTTTCCATTGCTTCCGACCACTTGAATCCTTGCGTTTCCTCTGATTGCGTAGAGTACAGAGTGGGCATTAACGTTCCAATATGGTGCTACGATAGCATTCTGCATAATCACAATTTTTATTTTTTATAATTATTAGATTAATGATATAATGGCACACAGCGTGTTCGATGTTTTGCCCAAATCATTTAGATGCTTACACTGTAGAGGGTTCCTCTTTCAGCACTGAGTTGAAGCTGACTGAGAACAGTAAGAGTTTGGCTGTTAGCGGTGCTGATACGGCCGGCGCGTGGGTTGAACAGATCGGCACGAGAAGGTTTTCCGATGTTCTCCCTGAGTTTCAAACTGCAAAAAGTCTCCTCAAGTCCATTACTTTCTTGTCCCCTTCGTTCACGCTCTTGCTCTTGTTGTTGATACTCAGGAAGTGCTAGTTCAAGTCTTTCAGCTCGAACAATGGCGCCTCTCTGATCATCACGGCCGTTCAATTGTCTGATAATTTTTGTGTCTACATTGAATGCATCAGCCAAAAGTTCTTCATCAAAACCATTGAAGATGTTTCTTTGTTGTCCTTGTTGTTGTTCTTCTTCTTGTTCACGTCCTTTCTGTCCTTGTCGCCCTCTTTGATGTTGGCTCTGCTGTCCACTTTGTGGGTTTCCGGCTAAGAAAAACTTCTGCACATTACACGGATTAAAAAACAAACATTGTGAATACATAAAGGGCAATACAAACAACAAGCTGCCGGCTACTATCAATAAGAAAGAAATTTAATTACCCTGTTGTTCATATCGAGTTGATTAGAGTCACTTGCAACATCAATAATTGAAACAGTGACAAGAGGAACTTCTCCGTCATTGTAAAACCAGTGAGTGATACCAGCTGGCAAGGCTACAATGTCTCCTTCTCGGATTCTTCTCAGTTTCTGATGGCGGTCTGAACGCCGGCTGGACTGCCTCTCACTCTCCCTCTGTTGCTGCTGTTCACCGGCTTGCCTCTCTCTTTGTTGCCTCTCCCTTTGTTGTTGTTCTCCGGAATCGGAACCAGGCTGCGATTCGAATGTCTCAGCACAGCCCGGAACCACAGCTCCATGAATTCCATTACCTATAAATATTAAATAACGAACCGATCCGCCAATTAATGAATCCCATTGAAGAAACAAAAGCATTAATTATGTGAGATTTAGTTGAAGATTTGTTTATTACATACCTTGAACAACATACATGAGTTTATGTGCATTGGAGTAATGAGGCAAGACAAGGCCACGAGACTGGATATCCTTGCGCTCAACTTCAACACCGGCGCACTCGAATTCCGGCCTATCGGAATTCCAGAATTCAGTAACGCCGGCCTCCGATTCGAACCTCCTGCTCGGTTCTTCGGCATTGAGCCTTTGGATATTGCATTGCGTTTTCCCACGGAGCCTGTGCTGCTGCTGCTCACGGAGTTTTCCCCATAAATTTTCATGTTGTGCATAACATCCGGTTAAAAGAACAAGAAGGAAAATGCTGATCAAATTGGAGTAAGCCATGGCTATAGCTTTACCAAAACGCTTTTTATTCTTTTTTAATTAATTGTTGGATGTGAAGATTGAAGATGAAGAGGGGTAGGGTTATATAGTAAAGAAGAGAGTGTAATTTATTGACACGTAAATGGAGAAGAAGAGACAGATGTCTGCACATTTGATCTTTTGCATGAGGCTATCTCTCACGGTTATACATATATATATGTGGCAGCTCGATTTTGAGAAGAAGATGTAAGCTTTTGTGTTTGTTTCTGCATGCTTCTTTGTTTTTTTCTCCTAGTGATATCATAATGGGGGGCTTGATCTGCACATTGTATTGTTTCTATTTTTTATTCTGTTTACTATGTTACTACTATATATGATGATACAATAAATAACACTACACGTTTAATTTTTTTTAGAATACTACACGTTTAATTTATATCATCGATTATTGTGAGCTATGTATCAATAAATATATACATCAACACACGATTATTAATAGAAAAAATATGTGTTGTGTTAACCATATTGATAGTAACATTTTATATTTTTCTATAAATGAAAAAAAAAATGTATAGTTGGATGATATATTCTCTACCCAAATATACTATTTTTTTAAACGGAGGAAAGTAATTATTTTTAGGAAGCCTTTTAAGGGCACCACATCAAATCTATTTGGTGCTTTAAAAATATATATGAACTGTGGTGTTTTTAAGAGTAATAGTAGATTTAACGTAGTGCCCTTAAAGACCTCCTATTTTTATTATGTTGGGGAAGAGATATAGATTAAAGTTAATTTTAATTAGAAAATACAATTTTTTATTAGTAAGCTAGATCAAATTTGACCCCAACACATATTATTATTTGTTTTGAAACTAAGTAAATAACACATAAAATAAGAGGAGGAAATACAGAGAGAAAAAAGAAGAAAAAAATTAGGTAATACAAAATACGGAAAAGAGGGGTAAATGTCTTTGCATTATTTTAATGAATAGAGTGTATATATAATAGATATTACGATGCTACTAAACTAAAGTAAATAAACCAGAAAATATGTAAAACAATTTAATAATGGCGGTTCTTTTGACACCCTCACTATTACTTTCGGTATCATAGTACTCTCGACACAACAAAAACTTACTTTCGGCACCATTTAAATATTTTTATTATTCTTTTACTTTTAACTCCACAAATTAATTTACCGAATTACTTCTTACACCACAATTTTTAAAAAATATTATTAAGTCCAACATTTTACAAAACTAAAACTAATGAATAAACACAATCAACACATCATCTTCATCCAACATCACCACCTCTCACCACCCTCAAAACACTTCCAACACCTTTAACCACCACCCACTCTTCCACACCCACCTAACCCAACCACCCAGCCCTAGCCACCAATCTAACCTCATTCACCCCTCCACCCTTTCCACCTATCGGCTTCAACCCGTTCATCACACAATCCAACCCACAACCACCATTTCCACCCTAAATCTGCAAACCCCCTCAGCCTGCCAAACTCACCAAACCCGCCACCCAACCCAACACACACCATCCACACCATTACCTTCATCTCCCTCACCTTCAATACCGTAGCCCCCTCTTAGAAAAAGAAAAAGAAATTGAAACTCAACCACCATGTTTACCCGCCACCCCACAACATCTCACTATTTTCTTCATCTCCCCTTCTTTTTCACACAAACAATCCAGAAATCATCATTTTCTTCCCTTAAAATGCACCGGCGAAAGCTCCGTCAATAGCCATTTTTTACCGACAAAAAAAAAACCGAAAGCTTCATCGATGGCCATTTTTTCCAGCGATGTTAGAATTTTTGTAGAAGGTTGAATGGAAAAGGCTAGGATTGATGAGTGTGAGATGAAAAGAATTGATAAGTTGGAGAGATTGGAGAAAGAGATTTTATTGTATTGATTGCTTGATTGCTTGGTTGCTTAAGTACATGGTAGTGGTGCTATTTATAGCCCCCATTGGATAGTTCAAGATCCTTATGGAGTTTTCTAGATATGTCTTAATTTTTAACAATCACTACTAGTGCTACATGTATCTAGTAGCTTCCATTCTAGTAGAGTGTACCAATATTTCTAGTAGCTTCCATTCTAGTAGAGTGTAGTAATATTTTCTAGTCTCTTACATACAACTAGAAGCTTCTATTCTAGAAATTTCTTTTATTTTTCTAGAAATGTGTAGCACAATTTAACACTCCTCCTTGGTACACATTTCAGTGACACCAATCTTTTCTCGTAATAGCTCGAACTTGTCTCTTGGTAGTGCTTTTGTGAATATGTCGGCTAATCTGTTTCTTCACTCCTCGCAATGCATGACTTCTATTTCTTTATTGGCCACACTTCTCGATGAAGTGGTACTTGATTCTTATGTGCTTAGTCTTGTTGTGAAATCTGGGTTTTTCGCCATTGAAATTGCCGAATTTCATCACAAGAGATCAACGTTGCTTCTTCTTCGAGGCTCCCCATGTCCTCAAGTATGCGTTTGAGCCATATAGCTTGGCATGTTGTCGATCGCCGCCGCTACATATTCTCGTCACGTTGATAGTGCAATTGTGTCTTGCTTTTTTGTTGCCCAAGAGAATATTCCTGAGCCCAAAGTGAATGCATAGCCAGATGTGCTTTTATCATCTGATGATCCTGCCCAATCGCTATCAGTGTACCCAATCAATTTTGAGTCAGGACTCGATCCATACCAGATGCCGTAATCATTTGTACCTTGCAGATATCTTAGCACTCTTTTAGCTTCTCCGAAGTGAACTTGACTTGGACATTGCATGAACCTTGAGAGATAACTTGTTGCAAACATAATGTCAGGTCTTGTAGTTGTTAGATAGAGTAAACTTCCAATGAGACGTCGATAGACCGTACAATCTGCCCTTGGCGTGCCATCTTCGCTCTTGAGTGCTTTGTTGTCAAGTGGAGTTGCAACACTCTTGCACCCTTTCATCTTGAATTTTCAAGAAGACTATCTCAGTATATTTCTTTTGGGAAATGAAAATCCCATTTTGTTTTTGGTTTACCTCGATTCCAAGGAAGTAGTGCATTAATCCCAAGTCCGTCATTTCAACGCGTCTTCATCATGTCATGTCTAAAACTCTTGATCATGTCCTCATTGTTTCCCGTAAAGATGAGATCATCAACGTATAAGGAAACAATAAGTTTGTCACTTGAATCTCGTGTCTTAATGTAAAGTGTAGGCTCGCTTTTGCTCCTCCCAAACCTTGCGTGATGAAGTAGTTATCAATTCTACTATACCAAGCCCGTGGGGCTTGCTTGAGCCCGTATAAAGCTTTCTTTAACTTTAGTACTTTGTCTTCTTCTCCTTTCATGATAAATCCTTCAGGCTGCTCCACGTAAATTTCTTCCTCAAGGTATCCGTTAAGAAATGCTTGATTTAACATCCGGTGATGAATTTTCCATCCTTTTTGTGCAGAGAGGGCAATTAATGCACGTATCGTATCCAATCGTGCAACAGGAGCAAATGTCTCGTTGTAATCCACTCCAAACTGTTGAGAGTAGCCTTTGGCTACAAGCCTTGCTTTGTGTTTTTGGATTGAGCCATCAGGATTAAGCTTTGTTTTATAGACCCACTTAACACCGATGACTTCTTTGTCTGGAGATGGACTTACTAGCTCCCACGTTTCATTCTTGTTTATCATCTTAATTTCTTCTTCCATTGCTTTTCTCCAAACTTCTTCTTTGGAAGCTTCTTCATAACTTCCTGGTTCTATCAAGGTGAGATTGCATCTCTCATATATCTCACTCAAGGATTTTGTTTTCCTTGGTGGTGTCTCTGGAGAAGAACCTTCATCTTGTGATGTTTCTTCAATGATAGCGAAATGGTGAATCACAGTTGACGGTTGTCTTCTTCGTTGGTTCGTAGAAGTGGTGCCATATTAATAGTTTTCCTTTCAACTTCCTCTGTTTCCCAATTGAAGCTTGCTTCCTCGTCAAATTCAACGTCGCGACTGACAATAAGCTTTCTTTTTCTTATGCTATAGACACGGTAACCTTTTGATTGTGTACTATAGCCTAAGAAAATACCTTTCTCTGTCTTTTCATCCAGTTTGCTCCTTTTCTCTTTTGGAATGTGAACATAACAGATGGAGCCGAAGACTCTAAGATGCTTTGCTGATGGCTTTCGCCCGCTTCCAGCTTCGAATGGTGTTTTGTCTGAACGGCTTTGGTTGGACATCTGCTTAGCAAGTAGATGCGCAGATGCACCGCCTCCGCCCAAAATGTTTTCGGAAGGTCTTTCTCCATTAGCATAGCTCTTCTTTGTCTCCATAATCGTTTCTATTTTTACGTTTCGACACACCATTTTGTTCGGAGCGTATCCAGCTGTCAATTGATGCTCCACGCCTTCATTTTCACAGAACTTGTTGAATTCTTTAGATGTGTATTCTTTGCCTCGATCACTTCTTATGGTCTTCATGTAGTGACCACTTTGTTTCTCGACATAGGCCTTATATTTCTTAAATATTTCATATACTTGCGATCTTTCACGCATAAAATAAACCCATGTCATTCTGGTATAATCATCAATGAAGAGAATGAAGTACCTATTTTGTTCATGTGAAGGAGTGCGCATTGGGCCACAAACATCCGTGTGCACCAATTCTAATGGCTCATTCGCTCTCCAAGCTTTTCCGATAGGAAATGGTTGTCGATGTTGTTTCCCGAGCATGCATCCTTCACAAACACGATCGGGTGCCTTTATAGTGGGTAGGTCTTTCATCATGTTCTTCTGATGTAGTATTCTTAATCCATTGAAATTGAAGTGACCAAGCCTTCTGTGCCATAACCATGAATCATCAACTTGTGCCTTCATTGCTATATCTCTTGCATAACTCCATTAGATCGGAAAACATCGTTTTTCCTTCATTTTTATTTTTGCAATTTGAAGGGATTTATCTTTCTTATCATATATTGTACAAGAATCTCCTTCAAAATGCAACGAGTATCCTTTCTCCATCATTTGCCCGACACTCAATAGATTTTGATCTATACTTGGGACCAAGAGCACCTCATTTATGTATCTCTTGCCCTTCTTTGTGTTAATGACAATAGTGCCTTTTCCAGTAGCCTCCATAAATTCGCCGTTTCCTATCTTAATATTTGTATTGAATTTTTCAAGACGGCAAAATATGGATTCATCTTTTGTCATGTGATTCTTTGAACCAACTTGTCAAGATACCATGTATCTTTCTTTTCCTCTGTTGCTACTTGACAGCATAGAAGAGATTGTCTTCGACGCCCTTTTCTTGAAAAGTTAGCTTGATGATTCCTTTTGATCGACATACCTTCTCGACGTGACCAAATTTCTTGCAATTTTTGCATTGTGGTTTTCCTTTAAACCAACAAATTTTTCTCCAAATGGCTTTTCCTCTTGCATATAACGCAAGAAGAAAATGTTTTGTTTGGAAGCTCTGTATTTTTAGAACCTTCATTTGATCTCCGATCATTTTATTTTGATTTTTGTGTGGCGTTTTGAACTTAGATTGAAAAGCATTTTCGGGATTTGTGCCTTCGTGACGCCTTTCCAATCTATGTTCATGAGCTTCTAAAGACCCCATCAATTCTGAAGCAGACAATTTTTCCAAATCTTTTGACTGCTCAATAGCCGTAATGATTGGATCATATTTTTCTGTACAGGTAATTAATATTTTTTCCACAATTTTCTTCTCTGGGATGTCTTCTCCATTCGCCCGCAATTGATTTGCTAATGAATCTACTCTTGTGTAGTAGTCTTTAGCATTCTCCGAATCTTTCATTTTTAAATTCTCGAAATTTCTCCTCAATGAATGGAGTTTTGAGACTCGTGACCTTTCATTGCCTTGAAACTCCTCCCGCAACTTATCCATCGCTTTTTAGCCGTCTTGGCACTCATGATTCTCGGAAACAATTCTTCAATCAAGCTTAACTGAAGGGCTAATAATGCTTGAGCATCTTTCTGTTGATTCTCCTTGAATTCTTTCTTTTGTGCGGTAGATAAATTTGAGATGCCGTCGGGGATGCTAAATCCCTTACTTACGATATCCCATAAATCTTGAGCACAAAAATAGGTTCTCATTTTAATGAACCAATAGTCAAAATTTTCACCCCGGAAAATTGGAACCGGAATGGATGAGCGGAGTGTGTAATCTGCCATGATGTTGATTTCGCCCAGTTGTAGTTGTGTCGAAACCTGGCTCTGATACCACTTGTTAGAATTTTTGTAGAAGGTTGAATGGAAAAGACTAGGATTGATGAGTGTGAGATGAAAAGAATTGATAAGTTGGAGAGATTGGAGAAAGGGATTTTATTGTATTGATTGCTTGATTGCTTGGTTGCTTAAGTACATGGTAGTGGTGCTATTTATGGCCCCCATTGGATAGTTCAAGATCCTTATGGAGTTTTCTAGATATGTCTTAATTTTTAACAATCACTACTAGTGCTACATGTATTTAGTAGCTTCCATTCTAGTAGAGTGTACCAATATTTCTAGTAGCTTCCATTCTAGTAGAGTGTAGTAATATTTTCTAGTCTCTTACATACAACTAGAAGCTTCTATTCTAGAAATTTCTTTTATTTTTCTAGAAATGTGTAGCACAATTTAACAAGCGAAAAACCGAGATGGGTTACCGAATGTAAAAGAGATGGACGAAAAAAAAAACGAAATCACACCCAGAAATCTGATGTAGGTTACCGGATGTAAAATAGGTGGACTAAAAGAAAACGAAATCACCCCCAGAAATCTGATGTATCACAACAGGGATATGGAGGGACGATTGGGGAGTAGGAGGGAGGCAGCTAGGAAAGAGGAGGAGGAGAGCAGCGGCGGCGGCTATGGAAGGGGAGGGGAACGGCTGTGGTGAGGGAAATGTATTAGTGTTATTTTAGATGATGATTGGAGGCTGAAAATATATTTACAATAGTTAGAGTCTGTTTTTGTAATAAATTAAAAAATTTATTAATCTGTGGTGTGTATGAGTAATTTTATGGTGCAGTTGAGTAAAAAAAATTAATAAAAAAATGTGGTGCTATTAGTAATTTTGGGTGTGTTAATAGAAGCCACATTTAATAATCAATAAATATAACAATGTATAACGTTGTTAAATTTCATATAAATATATCAATTTTAATTAACACTAACATGTGCGTTGCACGTGCATTTTGCTAGCATATAGTAATGTCTATTATATTCTTTTTTTTATTAAGGGCTGTTACCTATGCATTTACATACACTAACTCAATACTCAATTCGCTCTTCCTTTGAAATGTGAATAACATTGTTGAGCCCAAAAACTCGGTAATAATATATAATTAAAATGTTATCATGAGAATATCCAATAATAATTTTCACATTAACTTTATGATAAATATATAATGTGCTAAAAGATAATTTTGGAAAACATGGCTAAAAACTGCAAATAAATACTACTCCTATATCATGCATGACCATATAAATGCAAATATGTATCATAATTAATAACATAGTATGTATGTCGTGACACAAGATGTGCACAACAAATGCTCAAAAGTATTACGCATCTATATTAATTGACTCATAGAAGAAGGGTCCCCCAGAATGAAACCCCCGTACGTGTTATAACCTCCGAATCCATCCAACACATTTTCCTGCTTAATTTTAGCAAATATGCCAATGGCTTCCTCATCCAGCTATTCTGCACTCTCATTTCACTCCACAAGTACTCGCGGTTCTTGTTCTCGATCACCCTTTTACGCCAATATATGCTAACATACACACTATATATTAATTATAGGATCCATTGGCAGGACACTCTTACCTGCAGTCCAATACTAATTGTATGTTATTACTACCAAACCTACAAGTGGAGGCATTAGTCTGAGGATATTGAAGATTTTCATGGAGTCATTACACCGCGATCCGTAATCCAAATACCTAACCAACATCCCTAGCTTGTTGATATGCTAATATGCATACATCCTCCTAATCTATTATGTGTGTGTGTTCTAGCTTTTCTGCTACGTGCATTAAAAACAGTAACTTGTACATACTATATCCGTTAATTGTTGGACAACCGAACAGTTTGAAAGATGAACTAATCAAAGAAGGAGCTGAGCTCCATTGTTTGCAGAAAGGAAAGTTTCAGGAAAGTAAATCTTTCATTAGATTGCAAAAAGGAATTGTACAACGGATATATCAAGATTCTGGCACACAATACTAGGCCTAACAAACATTACACATCAGCACACAAAAAATCAGTTATTTCCACTAATACCCTTCATCTTTTCACCCCCTCTCAAACTAACATGTGGTGCAACAACATTTAGTTTGTTCTTGAAAATCCAGAAAGTTGTGATCGGCAAAGGCTTAGTAAAGATATCAGCTATTTGTTCAGATGAAGGAATGTAACAGACTCTGAGTTTCTTATTCAGCACCAGATTTCGAATGTAGTGAACGTCAACTTCAATATGTTTTGTCCTTGCATGATACACAGGGTTTTGGGCCAAAGTAGTTGC
Source organism: Gentiana macrophylla (assembly GCA_026214975.1). Lineage (NCBI taxonomy): Eukaryota > Viridiplantae > Streptophyta > Magnoliopsida > Gentianales > Gentianaceae > Gentiana > Gentiana macrophylla. The sequence goes on along the minus strand of CM047810.1, from coordinate 1,838,078 downwards.
CCCTGTGTTATCACACCACAGGACTGGTATAGCTGGGAGAGGAAACTTGATTTCCCTCAGGATTTGCATGATCCACTCCATTTCTGATCCCAGGTTTGACAGAGCCCTATATTCAGATTCACAACTCGATCTAGCAACTACAGATTGCTTTTTAGAGCTCCAAGTGATCAAGGATTTTCCAAGATAAACACAGTACCCCCCAGTGGATTTTCTATCTGTAGGACAGGCTGCCCAGTTGGCATCAGTGAATCCATGCAGTTCTAGTGGTTTGCCTGGTATGAAATGCAGTCCATGATTCAGAGTGCCTTGAACAAATCTGAGCAGTCTCTTCAAAGCTTGCCAATGCTCAGTACAAGGCTCCTGCATGAATTGACTTAAAGTATTAACAGTGTAGGCTATGTCTGGTCTTGTTATGGTGAGATACTGCAGAGCACCAATTGCACTTCTATAGACTCCTGGATTGGCCAAGAGCTCCCCTTGCTTAGGTACAAGTTGCTTCCCTGCAACCATAGGTGTGGGACAAGGTTTAAGGTATTCCAAGTTGAGCCTCTTCAACAGTTGGGAAGCATAATAGGACTGTGTCAAATATAGTCCACTAGCATCTCTTGTCACATGCATTCCCAGAAAATGAGAAACAGGTCCTAGATCTTTCAAAGAGAACTTTGAGTCAAGCAACCTGATGAACTTCTGAATCATAATAGGAGAGTTTCCAGTCAGTAGAATATCATCTACATATACCAGAGTGAATAGCACTTTATCATCAACCCTGAACATGAACAAGGAGTTGTCACATACTGACTGATTGAAACCCCAGTTTAATAGCTGAGATCTGAGGGCATCAAACCAGGCCCTAGGTGCTTGATGTATTATTTTTATATGATTAAATATACGTTATATTATTATGTTTTATTAACAAATTCTATATAAAATATATGAAATTATGGTATAAAATGTTAATCTTTATAATTTAGAGTAGTTAATAGTAATAATAGTAAAAAGTTGTAATTTTGTACCGATTTTAGTAAATCGGAGTGTCGTGTCGATTACGTGGGTATTTGTGGTATTTTATTGCAGATTTATAAACCAAGACCCTGAGAATCGACATATTGAAGTTTAACCATATCTCTGGAATGATTTAGAGAGTGCCACGGGCTTAAATGGTCAATTGAATAGCTTAAGTGGACAAGTGGCCAACCAATCTGGATAAGTAATAATAGAGAAATGTCTTCGACAAACGAATGGCTCATCAAAATGATATTTTCAGAAAAAGTGTTCTTCACGAAAGTTGTAGATTTTTCCGAGAGCTTTCCAATGCAATTTAAATTATGAAGATTGGAGGTCTACAACTTAAACAGTGATCAAGTGGCTAATCGATTTGGATTAAGAAAAATCCCGTAAAAGCTTCGGGAGAACACGAGGTTATCAAGAAAGCGTTATCTGGAGAAGAGTCCTTCATGAAAGTTGTAGAGTTTCTCGAGACCTTAATTTTGGCATTTCGTTTGCAATTTTTGGAGATCCAGAACTCGAGATATGAATTTTATAAGTTATATATAATTATATATAATTATATATAATCTACGCACATGCTGAAGAGATCAAGTTAGTGGGAGTAATCATTAGTCCGGACCGAGCCGGCCTAATACCGGACCGGTCCGGCCTTTGCCACTTTGCCTATATATAGAAGCTCATCACAGATCGATCGGGGGGTACCAATATATATATACATCCTATATATATATATATATATATATATATATATATATATATATCTCCTCTCTCTTTTCTTTTTTAATTTTAGTAGTAGTTGTAAATAAGGCCTTACGCCGTAATAATGTAGTTTTAGTATCGTTATAATGCTCGGGAAAATCTCGGAAGTCGGTTTTGCTAAAGAAGTTGTAATGTCCGGAAGATACGATTTTCGAATCAATCGCCAGTATTCGGGTAACTTTTCTTAAGTATTTATGTTTGTTTTTATATTTTTCGTTGTTATAATGTTTTTAGGCTAAATATAATACTGGCCAAAACTATGTAATCGGTTTTATTTCGATATTTTCGTTAAAGAAATGTTGTTAAGTTAAAATGACTAAAAATTGAGTTAATTGAATCTTTTTCTATTTTGATCGTATTCGTATTGACATATTTAACCGATCCGAGGAATTCATAATCTAATTATGAATTGACGCCGTAGTCGAGGATATGAGATAAAAGATAGAAAAACCGGAGGGTAAAATTGGCCGTGTGAATAACGTGATAACGGAATCCGATTTCCTACCCGGGGGTAAATTTGTTTTGGGAGAAATGAATTTTATTATAATTTGTACTCGAGATCGTAATAATGTTAAATCATCAGTTTAATTGAAACTTAAACCGGAAAGTTAAATCGTCCGGCTTTGACAACCGGAGCCTTTAAAATAAAATTGACCGTTTGACGAACGGAATGACTCCTTTTATCTAAAGGTAGATTTGTACTGGGACTGCTCAGATTAATTCGTTTATCAGAATGTGATTGTGGACCTTGGGTGATGCAATGGACATATGACAATTTCATACGCTACGTGTGAGGAGGAATTGTTTACCTCGTGAGTGCACCGTTTCACTTACTCAATTGGACCTAAAATAAAAGGAGAGATCGAACACATTTCAATTAATCGAAAAAAGATCGTATAAACCAATTATATAAGTTTTGGCGGAGTTCTAAAAATTATACTTTAATATATTGGTATCTATATATTTATATCTATATATATACTTTGCAATTTATGTACATCTATATATATTTATATATCTATATATATTATATTAGAATAACTTTTAAATTACGTATTTATTTTATGTTGACTAGAATAGTAGTGATCTGTGTTATAAAATTGCGATTTAGATCGAGTTAATAACAGCTCTTTGGTGTTTAACCACACGTAAAAGAAATTACCAAGTTCCCTGAGGATTCGACACTCTGACTCACCATACTAGCACCACAATTTGACCCGGTACACTGCCGGTTAGGATCGTTTAAACCAGGAAACGTCTGTCAGCATTTTTGGCGCCGTTGCCGGGGAACGTCGCTAATTTCTTTTTTATGTGTCTATGGTTACTACTTGTATTAGCTTAAATTTTCGAGAATAAGTCAACACTTTTTTATCTCATTTCTATTTTATTTTTCGTTGGTTGTTACCTTATAGGAAAATTACCAATTTTACTACTATCAATTTCGTGTTATTTTCTATTTTCGTTAGTTGATGACCGAAGTGGTAAGGCCCTCTCACTCCTTATAAGCCTCGACATAAACACTTACGAAAGGCGAGTTAAAGTAGAGAGTAAACGCGGTCATACTAGTCGTGGAAATCGACCAAGAATCATCTTCAAACAGTAAATACGAGAATGGTCAAATCGGTGATGAAACACCGAACAAGTGGTGGAACATGCTCTACAGGGCATGGACAAAACCCTGTTAACCCTATAATAATAATAATAATAATAGAAATAATCGTAATCGGAACCGAGAATAATCGTAATAATCCACCAAACCCGAGACCTATCTCGTGATCAAACCGCACGAAGAAACCGGACTAATAATCCCATACTTTTACCTAATGAAGGAGCGAATAATTTGAGATTAAATCTCATCTTTTGGTTTAATTGACGCAAGAGCCCAATTCCTAGAGAGGATGATGAAGATCCACATCATCATCTCTATCTTTTTTGAAGAAGCGTGCATACACTGACCAAAAGTCAAGGTGCTCATAAGGAATTAACGAGGATGACTATGTTTCCTTTTTCTTTAAAAAGGACGAGCCCGAGATTGGTTTATGTCTCTTCCACATCATTCACTTACTAGTTGGGAGGAGATTCAAATTGAATTTCTGAAACAATATTTCACTCCTGGACGAAATTTGGAATTAAAAGTCGAGGTTGCTAACTTTAGACAAGGATCTGAGGAAACTCTTGGGAATGCGTGGGAAAGGTTTAAAAAATTGTTAAGAGCGTGTCCCGATCATGGTTATTCCTTAGATATGCAAATTCAACTCTTCTGTCGTAAATTGAGAAAAGATTCACGTGCGGATGTAGATCATGCATGTGGTGGTTCGTTAATGATGAGTGAAGCTCAAACAGTTTACGATGCTATAGAAAAGATTTCCAAAAATAACAGAATGTGGGAAACCGGTTCTAGCACCAGAAAAGTAGCTTTTGCAGGAGAATGTACGTCTAATACGGAAGTTCTAGCACACTTGGAGAATTTGAGTAGGAAATTTGATGGTTTACAACAGAATAAGAACCAAAATTCAGAAAATAGTACACCAAATGAATACTCAAGTCATGATAATGTGTCATTAGGGATTGAAGAACCAACAGGATATTCAAGAGAGGAGGTGAGTTTTCTTCAAAGAAAGATAGAATTTGAACAATGCATACTCAAACTCGTTTAATGCTATTAGAAGAGATCATCCTACTTATCGATGGTCTGAAAACCCTAGTAAGCCAGGACAACCGCCATATCCAGTCCCATATAGGAATAATAACCAAGTTTATCAAGAAAATACATCTAATCGAATTTCTGGTCATTACCAAGATCCTATCCTCAACATACCACTCAAAGTATACCAAGTAACTCGAGTTCAACTCAACTGCTGAAGGAGTTGAAAAATGGGAAAAACTAATGGAAAATATGATGGGTGTAGTATCTACTCAAGCTAAGAATATGGAAACAATGATGACTTCTATTGGTACAAATACCTAAAGATATGAGTACAATAAAAACATCTATGAGTGGACATGATACCGTAATGAGAACAATAGAAGCCTCATTGAGGAATATGGAAGATCATTTGAGTAGGGAAGGTGAACGTAACAACAAAGAGACCCAGGGAGGATTACCAAGCAACTTTGAAAGAAACCCGAGAGAGGTAAATGTTGTGAGTTACGAGAAGTAGGAAGCTCAGTGGAAGCAATGGAGTAGAAAACTTCGGGAATAATGAAGTAGAAAATGATTTAGATGGAAAGAATGATGAAACTAAAGATGAAATTGAATTCACTGATGAGGAAGAAGAAATTATAAATAATTTCTTGAAAAGGAATAGAAGTTTGGAACCTGAAAATGAAGGTGAAAATTGGGTAAAAATCCCTAGGATTTTGAAAGACCCTATGGATAAAGATTTAAGGAATTTATTCAAGGAACATGTTAGAATAGATGAGAAACAGGAAGAACCGAAAAAATCTGAAGTAGAGATTGATTCAGGAAACAATTTAAAGGAAAAAATTCAAGAACCTGAAACATGGCGACTAAGTAATACTCAAAGGTTTAAGGAAAAGGAAAAGAGAAATTGACTAAGAAGCCAAAGGTTATAGATTTAGAATCTTTACCTTACCCTCCTAAAGAACAAATCAAAAGGCAAAAGCGATAAGAAGTAAGTATGCTCGTTTCCTTGATACTTTTCGTCATCTTCATGTTAATATCCCTGTTATTGAAGCTCTGATTAATATACCTGCCTATGGAAAGTTTCTGAAAGATATACTATCAAATAAGAAAAAATTAGAGGAATATGAGAATATATGCCTAAATGAAGAATGTTCTGCATTCTGCAAAGATAAGTTACCACCTAAATCGAAAGATCACGGAAGTTTTACGATTCCATGTGAAATTGGAGGATTTGCATTTAAGAAAGTCTTATGTGATCTTGGAGCTAGTATAAATCTCATGTCTTATGAGGATTATAAAAAGCTAGGCATAGGAAAGCTTACTAAGATCGAAATGACTCTGCAAATGGCGAGATAGATCGATTAAGTACCCTAAAGGAATGATTAAGGATGTCTTGGTTAAAGTAGACAAATTCTATTTTCCAAGAGATTTTGTAGTTATGGAAATGGAAGAAGGATATTCAAGCACCTCTTATTCTAGGTCGTCCATTTCTAGCTACAGGAAGAACTTTAATCGATGTTCATAAAGGAAAGTTAATTTTGAGAGTCAATGAAGATGAAGTTGCTTTCAATATTTTCAAAGCTATGAACCATCCATATACATCACGTAATCATGTTCTTTTATAGAAGATATTCATTGCATCTATGATAATCGATTACCAACTTTTGAAGACAGATTAGAAGAATGCTTAACTCTGTCTATCTATAAAAAGAAGAGAGAAGACATTGAAATGAAAGAGATAATCCTTTCTCTAGATAAAGGAAGTTTTACTTTTAAGCCACCATGGCATAAGTATTTGGAGTTAGAACTAGAAGGACCGGTTCTTAAATCGTCAATAGAAGATCCGCCGAAGAACTGGAATTGAAACCGTTACCTTTAAATCAAATATGCTTTTCTTGAAATCGATAATCTATTACCGATTATTATTTCATCAACTTTAATCGAGCAAACAAGAAGATCAATTAATAAGAATGTTAAGAAAGCATAAGAAAGCTTTTGGATGGACGATTGCCGATATTCAAGGTATTAGCCCTGAGATTTGTGTTCATAAGATAATTTTGAAAGAAGATGCTAAACCTTGTATTCAACCGCAACGCCGCCTCAACCCGAATTTACAATTAATCGTTAAGAAAGAGGTAATTAAGCTATTAGAAATGGGAATAATCTTCCCTATATCAGATAGTGAATGGGTGAGTCCAACTCAAGTTGTACCAAAGAAAGGAGGTTTCACAAAGTGAAAGAGAATGATAAGAATGAATGGATTCCAACAAGGAAATTACAAAGTTATCGAATGTGCATTGATTTTAGAAAACTAAATGATCATACTAAGAAAGATCATCATCCGCTTCCATTCATAGTTCAAATGTTGGAACGTTTAAGTGGTCATAAGTATTATTGTTTCTTAGATGGTTATTCGGGATATTTCTGATTTTCATTACAAAGAGAGATAGGGAAAAGACTACTTTCACTTGTCCTTATGGAACTTTTGCGTATAAAAGAATGCCGTTTGGTTTATGTAATGCTCCCTGCTACGTTTCAAAGATGTATGATGTCTATATTTTTCGATATGGTTGAGAAATTCTTAGAAATTTTTATGGACGACTTTAGTGTTTATGGAGATTCTTTTGGTAAATGTTTGTCGAACTTAGAAAGAGTTTTACAACGTTGTGAGGATACCAATTTAGTTCTAAAGCCGGGAAAAATGTCATTTAATGGTATCGTAAGGAATTGTTTTAGGTCATAGAATCTCGAAATAGAATTGAAGTTGATAAAGCTAAAGTCGAGGTAATTGAAAAATTACCGCCACCAAGTGAATCTAAGGACTCTAAGAGGATTTCTTGGACATGCAGGATTTTATAGGAGATTTATTGCAGATTTTTCAAAGATAGCAAAGCCTCTAAGTCATTTACTTGAAAAGAAGTACCTTTTAACTTTGATAGTAAATGTATGGAAGCATTTAAGACCTTAAAAGCGAAGTTGATTATCGCACTGAGATTGGTAGCACTGTGATCGATTTGCCTTTTGAGATTATGTGTGATGCAAGCGATTTAAATTGTAGGAGCTGTTTTAGGTCAAAGGTATAACAAAATTCTCAAAGCTATTTACTATGCATCCCACACATTAAACGCACTCAACTTAATTATGCAACTACGAAAAAAGAACTGCATATTGTAATTTTTGCCTTAGATAAGTTCAGATCCTATATTGTTGGTTCTAAGGTAATAATCTACACAGCACCATTCACCAAGTATTTACTAAGTAAGAAGGATGCGAAACCACGCCTTCTTAGATGGATTCTCCTACTTCAAGAATTTGATATTGAAATTAAAGATAAAAAGGAAGTGAGAATGTAGTAGCAGATCATCTAAGTAGAATGGAGATCGAGGAAGAGATAGGGAATGAAATTAAAGATTCATTTCTCGATGAACAACTATTTAGAATAGATACTCCTTCAACCATGCAGGTTATTAAAAATAGAATTCCTTCTAAGGAAATCTCACCTTGGTTTGGAGATATCATTAATTACTTAACTCGTGATTATATTCCGTCTCATTGGACTTGGCAAATGTAAAAGAAATTCTTTTACGACTTAAAGTTTTATTCTTTGGGAGGAACCGGACCTTTTCCGTAAATGTTCGGATGGGATAATCGAAAATGTGTGCCTGATAATGAAATTTTAAGTATTTTATCGCTTTGTCATGATCGTGAGGCGAGGAGGTCATCATGGAGGATGGAAAACTCGCTTTTAAAGTTTTACAATGTGGTTTTTATTGGCCTACACTATATAAAGATGCTTATAAGTATGTTAAATCTTGTGAATCTTGTCAAAAATGGGGAAATGTATCTAAAAAACATGAAATGCCTATGCAACCTATTTTAGAATGTGAGTTATTTGATGTTTGGGGTATAGATTTCATGGGACCTTTCCCTATATCGTTTGGAAAAAGATTTATTCTTGTAATGGTATATTATGTTTCAAAATGGGTAGAAAAGTCAAGCTCTTCCCACTAATGATACCAAGGTTGTCATACGATTCCTTAAAAAGAACATATTCACTAGATATGGCATTCCAAGGGCAATCATTAGTGATAGAGGTTCACACTTTTGTAATAGACCATTTACTAAGTTAGTTGAGAAATATGGTGTAACGCATAAACCAGAACGCCTATCATCCGCAAACTAGTGGGATGTGTAGAGGTGTCAAATAAAGAGATCAAAAGAATCGTGGAAAAAACAGTTGATTCAAATCGTGAAAATCGGGCAATTAAATTAGATGATGCATTATGGGCGCATGTAATGCGACTTTTAAAACACCAATTGGTTGTTCTCCTATAAGCTAGTCTTTGGTAAGTCTTGTCATCTCCAGGCTGAGTTAGAACACCGAGCCTTCGGGCTATTAGATTTCAATTTCGATCCTAAGGTTGTCGGTGATCATAGATTGCTTCAATTGATGTAACTAGAAGAATTTCGCCTCGATTCTTATGAAAACGCCGAATCTACAAGGAACGCACGAAATCTTTCCATGATAAGAGAATCTTTAAGCGTGAGTTCCATGTAGGTGATCGAGTGCTTTTGTACAATTCACGTTTAAGGTTGTTTCCGTGTAAGCTTAAGTCGAGATGGGACAGTCCATTTAAAGTAACACGGGTTTACAAACCTGAGTCGTTGGACTAAGCGATGGAAATACACCTTTTATAGCCAATGGCCACAGAGTAAAGTTATTTGTGGAGGAGAAGGAATCACACCTGTGAAAGAAGAAATAATGCTACTTGATTGATCCCCGACAAATTGAAAAAGCAGAGGAAAAATGAAAACTCGAAAAGCAGAGAAACCGGAATCACCGAATACCGTGTGCTATCTATCTTTACTCTACTTTTCGTAATTTTAATTATGTTTAAACTCTTTTCGCCTTTTACCGGATAGACGTAAAAGAACTGGATGTCTTTTTTAGATAGAATAGGAGTTTTTATTTTACTTTTGAAATTAGGCCTTGATAAAGATGTCGCGTTTTATATGAAGCTTTAGTTTTTGAACAAAACAAGAAATTGTTGAGAGAGATCAGATTGAGAGAAGTATGTAATGGAACATCAAGAAGTGCGCGATAAAAGAAGGGCAAAGTTTCTAATGAGATGCAGAATCTGTGGAAAAAGTGAACATGTTGACATTTGTGGGAAAAACACAACCAAATCCTGGATGAGTGTTTGAATATTGTTAGGAAGGAACGATTAGGTGGTTATCCGAAAATCCCGATGGAATTCGAGAGATAATTCAAATGCCTCGCTTTTAGGAGTTAGGTTGATCGAAGCGTTATATCGTAACTTTGAAGATTTAGAAATCAAGAAATGTGAACCCTTAAGTTTGAGTCTTTTATTTTATTGTATTTTATAAAATTTTCAGATAACTTCCGAGAATTTTATAATTGGATCTTTATGAAAATTTGAGGAGTTTTATAAAAGTTTTATAAAAGTTGTTTTTTTTTAATTTAAACGTTTTATAAGAGTTGATATAAATTTATTAAATTTTATAAGCTTTTTATTAAAGTGTTATAAAGATTTTATTAAATTTTTAGAAATTGTTATAAAATTATAAAAGTTCCTTCAAATTTTATTTTTAGTAAGTTTTAAAATTTTATAAACTTATTTTTAAGACTTTAATTAAGTTTTATTAGAATTTGTATAAGTTTTATCAAAAAAAAAAAAAAAAAAAAAAATCGAAAAAGTGAACATTTTGGGCACGGACCGATCCGGCTTAACTTGGACCTGGTCCCTGTCTAAAACATAAAAAGCATTTTAATCTCTTTTCTTCTTCTTCTTCCCTAATTTTTCTTTTTTACAACAAGAAACACACCAAACCCCACCATTACGAAATTTTTTCACTTTTCTTCAACAAAACTTCATCTCACACTATACCATTACTTAATTTCTTCTCATTATCATCTCCTCTCTTCAACACAAGTTAGAAAATTCAAAAAGGGTTAAAAACAAGCTCCATTTCATTCCGGCGACTTTTGAACTTTTCCGGCCTACTTTTCAACGTTTTCTACATATTAAGGTATAATTTAGTTTATTTAGTTGTCAATTTCGTATTTTTCATAATTTTTTTTAGATTAATTTCAACTGTTTTGATTTTTGAGTGTGTTGTGACATTTTTATTTTTTGCTGTTTTTGTTGTTGTTTTTGTTGTTGATTGGCATTACCAATATCGTAGAATCATTTGAGTCAAGATTAGAGTCTCTAAAAAGAGAAAATCAAAATTCCAATTTCGACTCGTCGAGGCACAATAATTTTATCATCCGAGGAGGAAGCCGTAAGCTTTGAAAAACCGCATCACCCGAGGCTAAGAAAGCGATAATGAAAATTTATAGTAAGTGTGATGTTCGTTGAAAAGGATTAGACTTGGATGACTTAGGTGATGAAGTTAAGAATATCTTTTAAAGCGTCGGTGGTTAGATTTAGCAAAACGGAAGGGAAGGGAGATTAACACGACTATATAGTAAATGAGTTTTATTCGGTTTTATCTACTTTGTCGGAAGAATAACTTACTCGATACCGGAAATCTGCACTTTACGAGCCGTAAATATTCCTTTTAACCCGCCGTCATTAATGCAATTTTAGGAGTTGAGGTTTTTCCCGATGAGGAGGATTACGGTGTAGTTTATAATTTAGATGATCCTCGCTAGTTTTGAGCAGATCGCCTCGAGAGCCAGATCTGCTTTTGACCCGACCGCGGTGTGGGTTGAAAATCGGTTTAATTACGGAACTGTTTTTAGAGGTTTGAGGGCAATTAAAAGATTTATTAGCCATAATCTCTATCCTTCTAGTAAACATAACGCTTTTGGAAAGGAAGATGTTTGTATCGCTTGGGCAATGGTAAATGATGTTAGAGTGGATGTTGGAAAGGTCATGTTTAAAAGAATTTTTGAGAGTATTGTCATTGCCGCACTGTGGAGTCATCTATACTTCCCTTGTTTTATCTCTCGATTTATGTCGTAGGTTTGGAGTACCATTCCCGCCTAATGACAAGTTATCTCTGGTCGATGGAAATCTGATTGGACCTAGTTTGACTAGTCTTCCGGATGGTAGTATTAGCTCTTTGCTTAGAAGACGTCAAACTCACCCACTCCACCGATTTTACATCTTCTTCTTTTCCGTCTTTTTCTAGTCACCTCAACAAACTCTTTCTCCAACACTATCACTTATGACATGTTTCAATCTTTAAAGTGATGGATGTTGGACGTGGTCAAGCCAATGTGGCTTTATTCACGAGAGTACTTAAGCGGTGGTGTGATGATATTCGTAGAGGTTTGGCAAGGAACGAGCAATTGCTTCGTAATCCTACTTTTGATGATCCCGCCTATCCACCTTGTCACCGCTTTATACCTTACCACAAATGGGAAACACCTATTCCACCACCTTCGAGCTTTCATCCATCGTCATATCCTTTTGATGCCAATCTAGTGGGACAGTGTATTTTGACTGTGTGTTCGAGAGACCCGGCGATGTCGAGTTGGGGAGGATTCATCGAGTTTGCACATGTCACGACCGACATGAGTTCGATGGGTCTTGATAGTTCGGATCAGGACCACGACTACGATTCGACCATCGCCTTCTCGATCGTTCCGAGTTCGAGTTTTCAAGTTGATCCCGAGGAAGACTACGATGAAGATTGAATTTAATAATTTTTGATTAAACATTTTATTGCACTTTTTATTCGACATTTGTCATTTAGATATTGGTTGGTTTTCATTTTTCGTTTAGTTTTACAATTGTTTTATAAAATTTGGTTTGCATTCTAGATCGTTTAGTTTTTATAAACAATAAAAATCACAAAAATAATTTCAGTATCATTATTGAGTCGTTTTCAAAATATAACTAATGTGTCATTTTATCCGTCTCAGATCAAAGTGGATGAATTAATTCAACCATTATCAAATTATCTTCAAGGCAAGTGGAAGCCTTGTTTCACACGTGAAGTAAAAAAACAAAACACAAGTTGTCTTTTACCTCTGTCCCCTCAGTAAAAATAGGATGAGGCCGGACCGAGCCGGCATTTTCCCGGACCGGGCCGTGAAGAATAGAAGGCTGAGTCATTCTTGAGTCCGTCTAATGCACACACGTAAGTTTTTACTATCTATTTAAGGAAGTAAAAGGAGGAGCAACAAATGCTCATATCTTTACCATCTTCAATTTTCCTTCTTTTATTTTATAGTAAACTTTAAAAATGTCGAACCACTCTTCACCATCGGTTAATTCTTACGAGCCTGATACACCGGATCATCCGGAATCTCAAGCTTCTAACGAGAATATCATTTTACACAATCGTTTTGCAAATTCTCCAATCCTATTGGAGAAAGGTTTAAATTTAGATAAGCTTGATCAATGGGGAAAAACTATGATCCGTAGTTGTGGCTGGAAGAAATTTGTCAGTACACCGAGAGGTAGGATAAATGTCTCAATAAGGCGAGAATTTTATTCTCAGACTTACGACACATCTATGATAGAGTCTACTCAAATCGTTATAGTAAGAGTGAGTGGTCGTTCTCTCTTCATCTATTATAAATCAACTTTTTGAAATACCACCCGCCATTCACGATGCAAAGACTTTGAAATAAAATGGGGACTAGACAATGCATACAATCATTTGAATAAAGTACACGAGTCTTTCCAATGTCTGTTCCCGCTTTTTGATACAAATCACGACATGTCAACACGAGCTTTACTTCCACATCTAAAGGCGTGAAAGCATTTTATAAATTCTCGAGTTTATCCCACCTGGGATTTTGGAAGTTTGGCTGAGAATGAAATGCTTCTACTTTTTGCTTTGGCATTCGGTGTATTTGTTGATTGGGGTATATTGATTCAAAGGACAGTGTTGGAGTTTGCGATCACGAGAGGTAGTAGGGGGAAACCTTGTTGAGTATTTTGTGGTTCCAGTTATAGGTTGATTAATTTTCAAAAAGAATTCTCCCTATGTTTTAAAGCTTTTATTAAGTATTTTGTGTGACATTTTCTCATGTTATATTTGTCACTAATAAATATTGAGTTTAAGTGGTTTTGCAGGTATCTCAAAATTTAAATTCAAACATTTAAACGTTTTGTGATGACATTGTTAATATGTTATATAGTTATGTTATATGTGATGGCAAATTAAATATAACACATATAATATATCATATTACATATCATAGTGTAACACAAATTATTTAAGTGTATGGCATTTACATCAAAAGTTTTATTGGACTTTAATTGATTTTAATCCAATGCTGAAAGTCCTAAGCCAGCCTTTTTAATTCTTGTTGGACCCGTTTCTTAAATGTCTGAGCCCATCAAACAGCCTTTTTGTCTTCGGCCCTTTTTATCCAATTATACCCGTCCACCCTTTTATTCCCAAAATCCTGAAACCCTATTTTGAAAGAACTGCTCAGTCGTTCTTCGTTTTCTCTTCGTCATCAATGCGAATCCTTTCATTACTCCAGAGAATCTGCACCTCTGCTATTCTTCTTGCCTTTTCTAGATGATTCCAGCATTGAAGGCTTGATACGACAACGTGAGGAAACGTGATGGTTTCGTTCGAATTCAAATCGGTAATATCGTTCTGATACGATTTCGATTCGAAATCCTGATGGGTTGCTGCAACCGAATCAAACGTTTCTGGAAGGCACGTGTGTCGGTTCGAAGCTTTTAATTCCTTGGATACGCAGTCCTTAAATCGCGATGGCATGGCGTTTTCCATGGTCAAGATCGAAGCTTTTCTGTGGAATATCTTCTAATTCAGGGAAGTTTCGTAATTCCTATTTTTTTAGTTAATATCATTTTATTAAATTGATTTGATTCGGAAATCTACCGTGATTTTGTGTTGAATGCGTCTTCGTGAAGGTTGTATGTGAAAGGCTTGACCTTTCCTCTGGTTTGATGCGTGATTCAAGCAACCATGTGTTGATTTCATCTATAGAAGGCTTGACTCGATGGAACCCTGCACTCAGTTCTTGACAAGGTGCATTCCTTCCTTGTTAAACGCTGATTCTGTCCTTTAAATTCTGATATGAATTGATTACTGTGTTGATTTCTCGCCATTCTCCTACTTGGCAGCAATCCTTTGTCCGGCATGGTCAAGATCAGTGTTCTAATGAATATAGATTACAGTCCTGACCCTATGCTTGAATGGGCAGTATCTCACGTGTTCAAAATCACAGCTTTAATGGCCGAATCCCTATCTAATTCAGGGAAGTTTCTCTCCACGTTCATTTCGTTAATATCCTGATATTAATTCTGATTTTGAATCTGATATTTCCTTGACTTGCCTTTTGTGATTAATTTGCAGAGCCTACGACCCGGAAACACGTTCTACACGTGATGGCTGATCGTATAGCCTTTAAAGGCTGAACCTGCCCCAATTTCAGTCCTGATTCAAGTTGAAATCGAGTGTTGCCGTTTCAATGCACTGGTGGTTCTCTTTCCTTGGTTCGGACAGCCTCGGTTTGGTAAATTGCAACCCGATCTGCAATGGTAAATTGGCTGTGAACCCTTCTCTTGACCCGGTCCCCTCCTGTGCCTAGGTTGGTTGAACCAGTGATGTCGGTTTGTCGGTTTAAATTAGGTTATATCACTGGTCTTAAGGCTGAGGGTTTACACCCAATGATGCATTGGTTTAATCACGATTTTATATGCTGAATTATTAGACTGAGAGGTATCCCCTCTATGATGTGTTGATTAAACCATGTCCCTTTCGGTTTCAGACATGAGCTTGTGTTTATGGTCGAGTCTAAACATAAGTTTTTTTTTAAACCACTGATCAAACCCTATGTGTTGCCTGTAAAGCTTTTGTTTGATCAGTTTGGTTTGTTTGGGCCCCTTCTAGTAATTTTGTGTCAAAACTGACATGTGACCGTTTGGTAGGTTGATTCTTTGTCACATGTCAAAAATCGGTTTTGGAAAGTCTTTGATTTGGCTTTAACTGTATTCACATTATTCACTTTTAAAACTGAGGGTTTTTCACCCCTCAATTGCTATATATACCTAGCTTCTTCCGTCTTGCATAACCAAGAAATCTAACTCAGTCCCACATTTTCAAAGTTCACAAAAATCCCTTTTCGCTGTTTTTGAAAGTTGTGGTCTTGGTCGTGTAGAGTATTTTGAAGGTTAGAAGATTCTTGTGGAGAATCACAAGAAGTCCCAGTAAGCTTCAGAGTCTTCTAGTGTGGTCAAGGATACTTGTTCTTCACGTGGCATACCGAAGGTACCAAGTATCTTGTCACTTTTGTTTTTAAACTGTGTTACATTGTCTGTGTCTGTTTTAGTATTTGTTCATCTGAAACCTGTTTTGTTTAGTGAAAATCAGTATAGTGTTCATTTGATTTAATCCGTGTATAGAATCAGTCTCAAAATCCACTTGGTTTGATAAACCTAGGTGACTTGTCTGGAATAGACTTGAGGAACTGATTCTTGACTGTAAGAGATTGAATCAAAGTGACACTAGGCCTGATTGGCTCACTAGTGTGTCTATCCCCTTACTTGGTTACTATATCAGAATTTCAGTGTGATTCATTCACTGAGTTTAAGTGTTGAAATTCTTGTCACTTTTGTGGCTGATTGTGCTTGGCTTTGGTTTTGATAAAATCTGCACTTTTTGCTGCCTTGCACATTCACTGTTTTTACACTTTGACACTGCTGTGCTTCATTTAATCTGTCTGTGATCTACTGCACTCATTGTGCACATAAGCCAACTGTTTGTGCACATTACCTGTTGCCTTGCTGAGTTTGCTGCAGCATATTTGCTGTGCCTAAGCTTGCTGCTCCTCTTAAAGTTTTTCTGAAACGGTTCTAGTCCTGAATCTGAAGTGTTGTTGTAATAGGACTTAGCTTTTAGTGGTTTTGCTGTTTTGCTGACTGTTGTGTACTCAGTTTAATTTAACAGTGTTGATAATTTCATCCTTAGGATTTAATTATCATTTCTGAAAAATCATCTGAGTGGTCAGCCTTAGTCCTGATCAGCTCTGTGGTTGTTATTCAGTTTGCTTGTGCTTTGAATAATCTGCTATATTGTATCTTGAGCTGAAGCTTGTTAATCTGTAATCGGTTTTGCAAACTGAAGTTGTATTTTGGACTTTGAATGGAACTTGTTGTTTCCCTTTGCAATCTGATCTTGTAACTGATTTGTACTTAATATTCTGAATTACTACTTGAATAAAAGTTGACTGTTTTTGTTCTTAATCTGCACCCTTTGTGTTTGATTAATCACCCCTGCTATAGTCTTTTGATTGACAAATTTCTGTCTGCATATATACTGTGTTCTCGCTTACATAGTTCGGTATCTCATCCTAATCTTTTAACCTTTAAATAAGCAATCATACAAGTCCAGTACAACTGCCATATACTTTATTGTGTTAATCAATCTGCATTTTATTAATAGCTTTTATCTTGTACCTTTTGTTTAAATCACTTGCACATCCCTTAAGGTTTAGCCACCTGCACTTATCTATTGGAATAAACAAAGTCGACATATATCTGTTTTAAGTAATTTAGTTTACAAGCAGACCTGTTCCTTTCTATCCGCACTTTCAGTGACGCTTGTTTAAACGTCACTATAAGTAGGGATTAATTCAGCCTGCAACTTGATTTGTTTATCAGACCTTTTTATTAAATCCTAAATCAAATTGCTGAAACTTTCTTTTTACCTCATGTGCATCTTTACTTGATTAAACTTTGTATTATTTGTTTAGATCAATCTAAACCTCTTGCAAGTGCTGAATTGTTTGTCTTGAACTCATTGCAACGTGTCACCTCTCTTTTATTACCAACAAATTAATCCTTCTGATCACTAAGGTTTATAACACAAGCGAATAGTTAATTAAGTGAGCTTCCGCACTTAATTTACTAGTACTTGTGTTAAGCTCGAAAAGAGTTTTAAAAATACACCAACACACTCTATTCACCCCCCTCTAGAGTGTGTTTGCGCCTATATCGATCCAACAAACCTATGCCTAATTCATGGATGATATCACGTTTGTGTACTCTTCTGAATGGAGTAGAAGAGCTGGAGACGGATGAAATTTTTCCGTCTAGAGATAGTCGGTTTGGTTTGCACCGGTTGATACACCGGGTTGTTAAATCTACCATTTAGAGAGTTGTTTGTTGGTTTTATTTAAATTTGAATAAGTTAAATTAAGTTAAGTTTGAAGTTTCTTTAGTTAAGTTAAGTTTTTCTTTTAAGTTTGTAATAATGTATCTTGTTTAATATATATGTCTTAGTTTTTTTAAGTTTGTTTTAATTAGTATAAATAAAATCGGAAAAATAACGTTTCATAGATAATTTTAATTTTATTTTCGAACCTACTTCTTTACTACTTATCAACATCGACGACGCCACTGTAAGTGGGAGTAGAGTTAGGTTAGAAAATTCATTAAAATTTTAGAAAAATAGCCAAAACAATAATTATATTATATGTCTAATTTAGATTTTAATAAGATTTTAAGTTTATATAATTGAGTAATTAATATTAGATATTGTTTTTATAAAATTATATAAGTATGTTGATATTTATAAGTAAAATTTTAGAATCATTTTCAATATGAATTATGAGTTTGGAATTGGACTAAGTTTGTCGATTTTAAGACCACAAAAATATAACTATACCAAATAACCTACTCCTCACTTGATTAGAGTGATCAAGACTCACTCGAAATTGTAAATCGTGATTAAATAACTGAGCTTTTTAATTTATTTTGGTCTACATTTCCTTGAAATACCGCAAGCCATGCATCTTATGAAAAGAGAAAGAGACATAAAAGCTAAGTTTTGGTATATCTTGAGATTGGAAAGATTAGATAAGTAGTAGTATATTCGATCTTACGATGACACTTGCAACATAGTCGATTTTGGTAAATAAGTTCGGATATATTAATATTCTATAAAAGAATTAAGAACGAAGACCATATTTTTACATGTGAATTAATCAAATATCGTGATCTTCCTTATCTCGTGATTAACAACTTAAAAATAAAAAGAAATGATCGGTTGTAGCTACCAATGATTGGAGTGAGTAGGGTATTATCACTGAAACGTCCTATATCACTATGAGGTAATTAAGCTCCCGATTGCTCGATGATAAGTAGTCAATGCAGGGTATTATTACGAAACGTCTATATCTTTGGGAATGGCGCACAAGATAAAATGAAAAGAAAAAGTTGAATCATAAGATCTCGTGAATTATTACAAGTTTAAGGAAACCGGACTTGTAATTTTCGATCGAAAGAGTAATACTCCGATCAATCTTGATGAAGCAATGTCTGTAAGTTTGATTTTCTACACACACTCACGCTTTTAGTTCTTAATCTTAAAAAAAAAAAAAAAAAAAAAAGAGAGAGAGAAAAAAAAAAAAAAAAAAAAAAAGAAGTGTTATTAATCGATGATTATTTTTGATCAAGAATATAAAGATGTATGAGTATTTACGCATTTCTCTCTCTTCTTTTTGATTTCTTTTTTCCGATTAATAAACATCTTGAACCTAAACTCTATAAGCCATTTTTTGTTAACTACTTTCTTCAAGTTTCCGATTAGGAATTTCATAATAGTTGCGATTAAAAATAATTCTAATATTTTATTTATACTTATTAAGTATTACATATATAATTTTATCTAAATAATATTTAATGTTTAAGTTATTTCGAGTTATATACTCTTTCTGCATCTTCTTAAGATTTTAAATTAAGATAGATAATATATTTATAATATTGACAATATAAATTATAATCAAAAAAATTATACTATCTTTTATTATCGCTATTTTTTTCTGATGACGATCAAAAAAGCTAAGTGGGAGTAATTTGATGTATTATTTTTATATGATTAAATATACGTTATATTATTATGTTTTATTAACAAATTCTATATAAAATATATGAAATTATGGTATAAAATGTTAATCTTTATAATTTAGAGTAGTTAATAGTAATAATGGTAAAAGTTGTAATTTTGTACCGATTTTAGTAAATCTGAAGTGTCGTGTCGATTCGTGGGTATTTGTGGTATTTTATTGCGATTTATAAACCAAGACCCACGAGAATCGACATATTGAAGTTTAACCATATCTCCGGAATGATTTAGAGAGTGCCACACGGCTTAAATGGTCAATTGAATAAATTTGTTTGAATGATACCAACCAATCTGGATAAGTAATAATAGAAATGTCTTCGACAAACGAATGCATTACCATCAAAATGATATTTTCAGAAAAAGTGTTCTTCACGAAAGTTGTAGATTTTTCCGAGAGCTTTCCAATGCAATTTAAATTATGAAGATTGGAGGTCTACAACTTAAACAGTGATCAAGTGGCTAATCGATTTGGATTAAGAAAAATCCCGTAAAAGCTTCGGGAGAACACGAGGTTATCAAGAAAGCGTTATCTGGAGAAGAGTCCTTCATGAAAGTTGTAGAGTTTCTCGAGACCTTAATTTTGGCATTTCGTTTGCAATTTTTGGAGATCCAGAACTCGAGATATGAATTTTATAAGTTATATATAATTATATATAATTATATATAATCTACGCACATGCTGAAGAGATCAAGTTAGTGGGAGTAATCATTAGTCCGGACCGAGCTGGCCTAATACCGGACCGGTCCGGCCTTTGCCACTTTGCCTATATATAGAAGCTCATCACAGATCGATCGGGGGGTACCAATATATATATACATCCTATATATATATATATATCTCTCTCTCTTTTCTTTTTTAATTTTAGTAGTAGTTGTAAATAGGCGCCTTACGCCTGTAATAATGTAGTTTTAGTATCGTTATAATGCTCAAGGAAAATCTCGAAGTCGGTTTTGCTAAAGAAGTTGTAATGTCCGGAAGATACGATTTCGAATCATTGCCAGTATTCGGGTAACTTTTCTTAAGTATTTATGTTTGTTTTTATATTTTTCGTTGTTATAATGTTTTTAGGCTAAATATAATCTCGCCAAAACTATGTAATCGGTTTTATTTCGATCTTTTCGTTAAAGAAATGTTGTTAAGTTAAAATGACTAAAAATTAAGTTAATTGAATCTTTTTCTATTTTGATCGTATTCAGTATTGACATATTTAATCGATCCGAGGAATTCATAATCTAATTATGAATTGACGCTGTCGTAGTCAGGATATGAGATAAAAGATAGAAAAACCGGAGGGTAAAATTGGCCGTGTGAATAACGTGATAACGGAATCCGATTTTCTACCCGGGGTAAATTTGTTTTGGGAGAAATGAATTTTATTATAATTTGTACTCGAGATCGTAATAATGTTAAATCATCGTTTAATTGAAACTTAAACCGGAAAGTTAAATCGTCCGGCTTTGACAACCGGAGCCTTTAAAATAAAATTGACCGCTTGATTTAAGCGGAATGACTCTCCTTTTATCTAAAGGTAGATTTGTACTCGGGACCGCTCATTGATTAATTCGTTTACCGAATGATTGTGGACCTTGGATCGATGCAATGGACATATGACAATTTCATACGCTCATGTGAGGAGGAATTGTTTACCTCGAGAGTGCACCGCTTCACTTACTCAATTGGACCTAAAATAAAAGGAGAGATCGAACACATTTCAATTAATCAAAAGATCGTATAAACCAATTATATAAGTTTTGTGGATTCTCTCTAAAATTATCATTTAATATATTGGTATCTATATATTTATATCTATATATATACTTTGCAATTTATGTACATCTATATATATTTATATATCTATATATATTATATTAGAATAACTTTTAAATTACGTATTTATTTTATGTTGACTAGAATAGTAGTGATCTGTGTTATAAAATTGCGATTTAGATCGAGTTAATAACAGCTCTTTGGTGTTTAACCACACGTAAAAGAAATTACCAAGTTCCCTGAGGATTCGACACTCTGACTCACCATACTAGCACCACAATTTGACCCGGTACACTGCCGGTTAGGATCGTTTAAACCAGGAAACGTCTGTCAGTGCTTGCTTCAACCCATAAAGAGCTTTATTCAGCTTGCAAACTGAAAGAGGTCTTGCAGGATCTACAAAGCCTTCTGGTTGTTCCATGTAGACTGTTTCTTGCAGAGGGCCATTGTTTAGGGTCAAATTATAGTGATTTTCACATATGTTTTATATATCAATTTCCCTCATATTTGGATTATTTTCATAGGAATCGAGCTTATAATTGATTAATTGAGTAAATGAGGTTTTTAATGGTTAAATATGAAAATGTAACAAATTATGTGCTTAAAGTATGATTTTATGTTATTTTGGAATTGTGTTATGTTTTGGTATGTTTTCCTATTGTTGTAGATACTCAATTATGTTGGAAAAGGTGATCCTAAAGAGCTAATTTCGAGATAATAGAGGATCAATCAAGTTTATGGAAGATAGGAAGAGATAAGGAAAGAAATCAATCAAGATAAAGATGGAAAAATCAATAAATTCGATGTCAAGGCTAAGTAGATTTAAAGGCCCAAAGATAAGCAGACGAGCGTCCGATTCAAACGCACGTTTGAGAAGCGGAACCAGCGCTCGTGAGGTGTATTTTACATTCAGAGAGTTTGGACGTGAAGTGAACGAACGTCTGGCACAAGTTCAAGGTGAAGGAACGAACGTCGAGATATCATGGACGAAAGCGCCCAGGAGGAAGAAAATCAGATTCGGGTAGCGCTGAACATCCAACGCAGTTATTGATATGATAACAACCGATTTGACTCTGGACCTCAAGAGAAGAGTTGTAGGGCTTGAAGAGAGGATTCTACAGGATTTTGAATCACTCCATTCCGACTTACGAGGCCCGAGATATGAGCGTTACAAGTTCAGAATCTGTTCCAGGAGAGAGTCGGACGGGCGTCCGACATTATGAACGGGCGTCCGGCACCGCATCGTAGCAACCGACTTGATTTTTCTATAAAAGCAGCGCGATTTTTACCCTAATACACACATTATTCCACAGCCGCGAAACACAAACAGTAGCAGCCTCTTCTTGAGGAGTTCAGAGGCGGTCACCCGAGCTTGTGCTCGGGTGATCCGGGTTAGATTAGGATCGTTTTTCGTTTCTTTCATTGTTGATGCTTGGAGTTCATCCAATGTACCAAAACTATGTGAGTTTGTTTTATTTCAATTAATTCAATTCTAGTTTATGTTCATGATCTTTACTTCACTTTGTATCTTTTATGATTATGATGCTTTATGTGAGAATAGATCGAGAGATTTAGTTTTCTATCGATGTTTATAATACGGAAGTTGCATAAACACTAGATCACCATAGAAAGATAGGGTTTTTAGCCGTTGATTATGTGACAAATTAATTGGTTAGATTCCTAGGTTGTTAGATTCTAAAATACGAGAGTTAACCTGAATCTACACCGAGTTTTGTATTGAAAATCAGTCTCAACATTCGGAAGATGAGAGATTGATAAATTGGATTTACTAAGGAATTAGGAATCCATAGCTTGAGATTAAATTCACTAAGGAATTAGGGATTTGTGTCTCGTGTAAAGGTGAAACCACAATTTGAATTAAAATCATGAGATGAACTAGGTTTGAAATCACTTGGTTTGTGCACTGTTTGATCCCATGTATCTTTAGTTTAGTTTAGGTTTTTATTATTTGCTCTAGCTTAGATTTATTTTAGTTGTTCTTTGAGTTTTTATGTTTAATCTTTCGCTTATTTGTTTTCTTGAGTAACAATTGAAAGGAGTTAGTGAAATTAGATTCAACATCCCAATTCTCGTGGATCGACCTGCATGCACTTACCCTACTATGCTATCAACTACCCGATATTTGGTCGGTTTGGGAGTTAGTTTGCATGTTAAGTATAGTTTATAAATTTTCTTTTGTTTTTATGATGCAAAATCCTCCCAACAAAAGTGGCGCGCCGTTGTTAGGGAAATAGGTGTCATGTTGAATCTAGTCTTGATATTTTTCGATTTTGTTACGTTTATTTTTCGTTTTAATAAAAGTAGCGTATACCAAGTTGAGAGTTTTTATTTTGCCGTGTTTCGATGACCGTTAGGTTAAGAATGTGCAAAAGTTTTTACTCAACTTGTTTTACGTGAAGTTTATATGTTTATGTGTTACCTAGTCTAACCCTCGTGCTTAATTTGATAAAGGCCGCTTTGTCTTTGTGATTTGTGTTGGCGTGTTGTGTTCATAAGTATTTAGGGTTTTTTGTGTGTTTTTCGCCTTTATCTGTGCATTCTTGTTGTATGGACGGCGCCGCTCGTTTCATTGGACGCCCGCCCGATTCTTCATCATCCGCAGTGAACGAGCGTTAGGAAGTATTGGGCCTTTCGTCCGTTCAAATATCTTCAATCTGTTCGATTTAGAGGACCAGATGAGCGTCTATACTTTACGAACGCCCGTCCGGTCGGTTTCAAAGCGCACGACAGCGCCGCAAGGTGGAACGCCCGTCCGCTTCAAGCGCTAAGTGAACGTTCGTCCGGGGTTCACCCAGGTTCTAAATTTCTTGATTTTATTTTCAATGCTTTTATTTGATATGGATGTTTTCATATGAGCTTCTGTGGCTAATTGATTTTTACATAGATGCCCTGAACTTATATGTTTTTACCTTTCCATCTATGAATCCATGTTAGATAATTGATCAATTCCTTATATATGATTCATCTAGGCATGTTATAGTGACTGCCGGTTCTCGTAAGCTATAATCATTCTTATGGTTAATTAGTAGCTAATGTCGGTTCCCGTATGCTACATACCGCTCCGATGAATCTTTTAAGCTTTTAAGACTTACGTGCTTCCTTTTTTTTTGTAGTTCATATGGGTAGCTAACGCCGGTTTTCCGTATGCTACCGTCATTTCTCCTTATGAATTATTACTGTTTAGATAGATGACTGTTGGTTTCCATAAGTCTATCACTTTAGATAAGTCTTAAGGCGCGTCTGCATGTAGTGACAGACTCATCGTTTATCGTAACCTGTCGTTATGTGGTAGACGTTTATATGCATGTTATGTTGCAAATGAGTGGGCTAGTTTTCTTTCTTTTATTTTCTTTTATTTTTGCATATCATTTAGATGCATATCATTTAGTTGCATGTCATCTAGTTGCATTGTTTTTCTTTTATTTTTCTTGAGTGTAGTTAACTGTCGGTTTCCGTAATACTACCTCGAGTTTATTTATTTTTATTTATTTTATTTCTAGGATTTTTCATGTAGTTTGCATTGTATTGCATTTTCATATAGTTGCACCTAGCCTACGAGTTTGTGATATTTTCATGTATATGTGTCCATCTTTATATGAGCTTAAATTTGAATATCTCTATATCCCCTTTTCCATGTGCTTTATTTGTATAAGTCTAATCTTTTCCCCGTAGACTCTTTTTGCACTGATCAAGTCTGCAGGATACTTTCTATAGCGATTGTGCACTTTCACGATGAATTCTATGCAAGCAATTTTGGTTTTTACCTATCTTTCCGGAATTGCCCAGCATCCAATCAGCTAAGTTCTCTATTTGTTTTATTTCTGTACAACTTGAGGACAAAGTGCAATCTAAGTGTGGGGGAGGGGATAGATGATTTATGTATCTACTTTCATTTGCTCATATTAGTTATAATTTTCTATGAAAAGTGCTTAATTTTCAAATTTTTTTTGTTTTGTCCCGAGTAGACAAAGGCATATCTTTGCTTGAGTTTATATCATTTTTGCTATATTCTGTATATTTAGTAATTTTAGTTGTTTCACCCGACACTCTTTTTCACATGCCATAGTAAATGATGAGCTAAATGTTGAAAGCCTACCCCATTTTAGTTGGAGATTTTTTATGATTATAGCATGTTTCTTTGCTTATGTACAATTCTTGAAAAGTTTAGTAGTTTGTATTCTAGGATTAAAGTATGACATCTTCGTGAATATCCTGTAAGTTTGAATGTGATAAGTGAAACGTGATTAAGTCTTTGCAATAGTAATAAATTGTTTACTTGAGGTGTTATGCTCGGTGGTGCGTGCTACTAGAAATAATCTTTTCCACTTCCAATGTAAATCTCTAAGTAAACATAATTGTAATTGTGTGTGTCGGAAGTCGGTTTATGATTTGGGTGAGGTAGGTGTACCACGTATGTCCTATTCCACTATGATGACCAAAAGCTCACGATGATCAGTTTTTATATTTGCCTTATGATTGGAGTAAGGTAGGGATTATCTTGAAATGTCCTATTCTCGCATGATGAGGCAAAAGCTTATTACGATGTGTGTTAGAAAAGTGTGAAAAAAAGTGAAAATATTGAAATATATTATTATGAATAAGTAAGGACTTAGTTATCATTAATCTTATACCCAGTATAAACTGAAGGATATGTTGTAGGGATTATCCTCTGAGTCTATCAGAAATGTTTTAGATATTCTCTACTATTTCTTTTTGGGATATGTATGTTTTGTAAAGTGCTCATTATAGTTTTTGAATATTTCTAACTTAGATGGGAAACCGGGCTAGTTTTGGTTTGAATAACTTTCAAATTGTGGAACTTAGTGGAAGTTTATTATGGCTATGCACACACTCACTTGGGTGAACTTCTAAGTTAATAAATATGCTTCATATTTGTATAGATGTTTATTTGTCTCGAGCTTGGCTTTGTTCTGCTTTTGATCGGGACGAGCAAAAAGATAAGTAATGGGGGTGTTGTTTAGGGTCAAATTATAGTGATTTTCACATATGTTTTATATATCAATTTCCTCATATTTGGATTATTTTCATAGAATCGAGCTTATAATTGATTAATTGAGTAAATGAGGTTTTTAATGGTTAAATATGAAAATGTAACAAATTATGTGCTTAAAGTATGATTTTATGTTATTTTGGAATTGTGTTATGTTTTGGTATGTTTTCCTATTGTTGTAGATACTCAATTATGTTGGAAAATGTGATCTAAAGAGCTAATTTCGAGATAATAGAGGATCAATCAAGTTTATGGAAGATAGGAAGAGATAAGGAAAGAAATCAATCAAGATAAAGATGGAAAAATCAATAAATTCGATGTCAAGGCTAAGTAGGCGGCGTCAGTATATAAGCAGACGGCGTCAGATTCAAACGCACGTTTGAGAAGCGGAACCAGCGTTCAGAGGTGTATTTTACATTCAGAGAGTTTGGACGTGAAGTGAACGAACGCCTGGCACAAGTTCAAGGTGAAGGAACGAACGTCGAGATCATTGGACGAGCGCCAGGAGGAAGAAAATCGAGGATTCCGGGTAGCGCTGAACTTCCAACGCAGTTCTTGATATGATAACAACCGATTTGACTCTGGACCTCAAGAGAAGAGTTGTAGGGCTTGAAGAGAGGATTCTACAGGATTTTGAATCACTCCATTCCGACTTACGAGGCCCGAGATATGAGCGTTACAAGTTCAGAATCTGTTTCAGAGAGTCGGACGGGCGTCCGACATTATGAACGGGCGTCCGGCACCGTATCTGTAGCAACCGACTTGATTTTTCTATAAAAGTAGCGCGATTTTTACCCTAATACACACATTATTCCACAGCCGCAGAAAACAAAGCAGCAGCAGCGTTCTTCTTGAGGAGTTCAAGGCGGTCACCCGAGCCTTGTGCTCGGGTGATCCGGTTAGATTAGGATCGTTTTTCGTTCGCTTCTTTCATTGTTGATGCTTGGAGTTCATCCAATGTACCAAAACTATGTGAGTTTGTTTTATTTCAATTAATTCAATTCTAGTTTATGTTCATGATCTTTACTTCACTTTGTATCTTTTATGATTATGATGCTATATGAGAGAATAGATCGAGAGATTTAGTTTTCTATCGATGTTTATAATACGGAAGTTGCATAAACACTAGATCACCATAGAAAGATAGGGTTTTTAGCCGTTGATTATGTGACAAATTAATTGGTTAGATTCCTAGGTTGTTAGATTCTAAAATACGAGAGTTAACCCGAATCTACACGAGTTTTGTATTGAAAATCATCTCAACATTCGGAAGATGAGAGATTGATAAATTGGATTTACTAAGGAATTAGGAATCCATAGCTTGAGATTAAATTCACTAAGGAATTAGGGATTTGTGTCTCGTGTAAAGGTGAAACCACAATTTGAATTAAAATCATGAGATGAACTAGGTTTGAAATCACTTGGTTTGTGCACTGTTTGATCCCATGTATCTTTAGTTTAGTTTAGGTTTTTATTATTTGCTCTAGCTTAGATTTATTTTAGTTGTTCTTTGAGTTTTTATGTTTAATCTTTCGTTTATTTGTTTTCTTGAGTAACAATTGAAAGGAGTTAGTGAAATTAGATTCAACATCCCAATTCCCTGTGGATCGACCCTGTACTTACCCTACTATGCTATCAACTACCCGATATTTGGTCGGTTAGGAGTTAGTTTGCATGTTAAGTATAGGTTTATAAATTTTCTTTTGTTTTTATGATGCAAAATCCTCCCAACAGCCATTTAGAAAGGCATTGTTGATGTCTATTTGATGGACAGGCCAATGCATGAATTAATCGCTATTGATAATGTGATATCTAATTGTAGCAGATTTAAGAATGGTGAAAGGTTTCATTGTAGTCAACACCATAATTCTGACTATACCCCTTGGCTACTAATCTAGCCTTATGCTTTAGAATTGTCCCATCAGGTCTCAGTTTAACTTTGAATATCCATCTGTTCCCAACAATGCTTTTCCCTGGTGGTAAACTTACAAGTTCCCAAGTATTGTTATGCATAAGAGCCCTGTACTCCTCATTCATAGCATCTTTCCATTCAGGACTTTGAGTAGCTTCTGTCACATTTGTAGGTTCAGTGGGAAAGGCATGGATGTTGGTAATAGCAGCTGAATACACCTTTGGTTTGTATATCCCACTTTTAGACCTAGTTTGCATAGGATGACCTATGTTTTGATTGACTTGCTGTGTGACATCAGCAGTGTTGCTGTTTTGTTCAGCAGGTGGAGGTGTGGACTCATTATCAGTAGATATTTGAGACTGAGATGCTGAATTAGGTGGTGTGTGCACACTGGAACAAGGAGATACAGTACATTGAGGACTGGGAGATGTACTAAAGGATGCATTAGTGTTACATGTATCAACAAAATCAGAAACAGGTACCTGACTGGTAATAGAATCAGTACTAATGCTTTCTCCAGAGGATCTGCTCAGGATGTCTGTCTTGTTCCAATCTTCCCTATTAACCAATGTGATGGATGAAGTGTTTAGAGTGGGGTCAGTGAGGACTTGTGTGGAAGGTCCCTGACTGAATCCTTGTAGGAAAGGAAAAAGATTTTCATCAAACACCACATTTGCAGAAATATAGATTCTGCCAGTATCATCTAGGCATTTGTATCCCTTGTGACAAGCACTCAACCCAAGATTAACACACCTCTTTGTGTGAAACTGAAATTTATGATTTTGGTAAGGCCTAAGATTAGGGTAAACAGCACATCCAAAGATTTTAAATATGTGATAGTTGGGAACAGTGTGCATCAAGCATTCAACAGGAGATTTGTTATGTAACACAGGTGTAGGTAGACTATTTATTAGGAGCACAGCAGCCTGAAAACTATGCCACCAATATCTAAGAGGCATGTGAGACTGAACACCAGTGTGACGTCAGTGTGCCAAGGTGTTCAACAGCGAACACCAAACAGAATCGACTTTCCTTTATAAAAATGTAAAAATTGGAAACGCTACCCACGATTTTTCATGTTCTTTGTTGCACACCAACGCAGCGTCAAATGTCGATGTCACCGATGTCATGTTCAACAAGAAACACAGCAGCTGATCGACATTTTTTCATCGAAAAAATGATCAACAAATGAGTGACAATAGTAATTTGAGGTGTGCCGATAAAACTCACATTTCTTTATTTTTGTATGTGGAGAGTGGAGACTCCACGATAGGGTGGAAGTAAATACAACGGTCATACCAGTCGCCAGAAGTTATCAATATTCACTTCATTTTCAGCTACCTCCGTTCTTCTCTGCTTTTGCCGCTACCTCCAAATCCGACGCATTCCCCTCCTTAATCTTTGCAAAGACGCCAATGGCTTCCTCATCCAGCTATTCTGCACTCCCATTTCACTCCATAAGTACTCGCGGTTCTTGTTCTCACCCTTTTACGCGCCCAAATTTGACTTTTTTGGGAAGGGTGACCGAAAAACCGCCCATCCGTTCGACGTCGGCGAAGAGACACGTGGTTAGTGCCACCTTAGTTGGGAATCAAGTGCAGAAGGCCGCTCTACAGTATAAGAAACTGGGAGACTCTGACCTCAACATTAGTGAAATTACAATTGGAACTGTGAGTGCTTTGTAGTTTTACCTCTTCCTTTTTAAGTACGTTCCAAAGAACTGTTGAGGTTTTATGTAATTGAATTTTAGTGCAGTTTCACCAAGTTAGTTATTTTGTATGTTACTTATGAGCCGCTTTAGGAGTTAACTTTTTTGTTCTAAACTTCATGTATTCAATCTGAGAGGACTTATTTTGGGGTTTTGAATAGGTGTTATCTGTTAAGTACTAGTGATATTCCTTTTTTTTTTTTTTGGTAAAAACCAGCATCATTTTATAAATCACAAAAAAGAAAATCAGGTATACCTTTAAGATATTCATTCACATAGGATGATTCTGTATTCAATCTATATTGTAGGAAAATTGGCCTTTGCATCAGATTGTTATCTTTTGGCCTTTTAAATTCTTGAGAAAGTGAGATTGTGTTGCATTAATGTCCTTAGAAGCTTAATTGTATCCAAACTCTTTTGTCAATCTGATTTCTGCTACGTGCGTACATGGTAGAAATGTTAAGTAATAAATCATTGTCATCGATACATGTTTTTCCATTGCATTGTAGCATTAGGACTGCCTAGTTTCTGAAGGAACCTGCTTAAGCGGGGTCAGGGAAATGACCAGGTCATTCAGGTCAGGTGTACTGCACAAAGCTTTTTGTTATATTTCTATAGGGGGTGGGTGTTCTGCAGCTCAGAGCTGCGTCAGGTCACATACTGAGTTAGAACAGGGAACATGAAAAAGAAAGTCAGAATTGAGAACGGGATTTGAACCATGTGTATTTCATTTCAGATGACATTTGGGGAGCAGAACACAGAGAAAGAGGCCCATGAAATTCTTAGTTATTCATTTGAGCAAGGGATTAATGCCTTAGACACTGCCGAAATCGTAAGTGCCTATTCACTTGTGAACTTGCAGTCTTTTACTCCTTGATGATGATATTTCTGAAGTAATTGCATATCAGTGATTTCACTTTCTCATAAGAGCATTACTGTTGTTGACTTTGTATGTATAGTGCATTGAGCACTTCCCGGTACTTTATGCTTCTCCATCACCTGTTTAGTGCAAGAAGTTAGCTGGATTTTGTGTTTACTAAATTATGAGGGTAATTTCATCTGTCCTTATACCAAATTTTGCTATCTTAGATGTAGTTGAAATCAAATAAGCTCATGTAGCACTTCTTCTTTTGTTTTGTTTTTTCAATACAATTTACGCAGAATAGGTGTATATTGTATAATGGGAGGAGGTTGAGTGCTGTCTGTCTATTTGGTTGAGTTTAGAGATGGTGAATTCCAATTTGAAAATTTAGTGCACTGTACTTTTAGCATGTTTTATTATAAGGAAAAGGAACTAGTTTGATGTTTGTGCTATGTGCATTGTGAGTAAGACTTGTTTCTTTCTCTCTCTACTGACTTGCCCTTACTGATGCCCGATTTGTCTGCTTATCCTCGTTCTTGAAGTATCCAGTTCCACCGAAGAAAGAGACACAAGGGCTAACAGACCTATATATTAGTAGCTGGCTGAAATCTCAACCACGTGAGAAGGTAGTTTCTTGTTGGTTTAATTACACGATTTAAGTAATAATTACATTTTTATCTCATGAATAGATTTTGATTGGGTTCTGAAGTACTGGTTTTCTGGATTATATGATCTATAATAATCAGGTCATTTTGGCTACAAAAGTCGCTGGTTACTCTGAGCGGTCAACTTATTTACGTGACAATGCAAAGGTACCGAGGGTTGATGCTGCTAATATAAAGGAAAGTGTGGAAAAAAGCCTTAAACGCCTGAATACTGATTACATCGATTTACTCCAAATACATTGGTGAGCTCTTATTTTAACATATATAAACACATTCAAGTGGATCTAGTAGTTGCATAAATCCCGAAATTTGTTTTGACTATTATTTTTCCAGGCCAGACCGATATGTGGCCATGTTTGGAGAGTTCTTGTATGATCCTTTGAAATGGAGGGATAGTGTTCCGTTCGTTGACCAATTGAGGGCTTTTAAGGAACTCATTGATGAAGGAAAGGTAGCACCAAGCTCCCATATCTGTATACCGGGCTTCTTTTTCTTTCTATCGACATTATAATTCATCAAGTTGAAGTCAAATTTTCGTTATTCTCTACATATTTATTACAGATATGGAATTTCGTTTCAGGTCCGGTACATTGGTGTTTCAAACGAGACTTCGTATGGAGTGATGGAATTCGTTCATGCTGCTAAAATTGAAGGGCTACCAAAAATAATAAGTATCCAGAACAGCTACAGTTTGTTAGTCAGATGTAAATTTGAAGGTAAGTTTGAATCGGACATTTTCAGTCGATTTTTTTGGGTTAATTACTGATTATTCTTAACCAAATTGTTTTGAATATGATACCTGATAGGCTTCACCTATGTGTTCATCAGCTGCTTATGTATGATGCACGGATACTTCTGTCATGTGTGTATCCGATACGTATCCATGACGGATACACACTGAATACTTAGGATACGTACGCTTGAGTCAAATTTGCAATATGCATAAAATGAAGAAATTTATTGACAATGAAATACAAACCACCAAGAAATTAATGAAAAGCTACCAAAATGAAGAAAAAACAACTAAAACTTGCTTCATTTTATAATTTGGTCCTTATAGTTTTTAATGTACAATTTAGTCCTTAGACTTTTAATATCTACACATATGGGTTCTTTATGATTGTTTACAGTTGATCTGGTTGAAGTATGCCATCCAGACAATTACAACATTGGCTTGCTAGCTTATTCTCCACTGGCCGGTGGAGCATTGACCGGAAAATACTTGAACATTGATTCTGAAGCTGCAAAAAAAGGACGGTTCAATCGTTTTCCAGGATACATGGAGAGATACAACAGATCCATTGCGAGAGTACGTATGTATATATGTTTGTTGGGATTCGTATGAATAAAATCTAACGGTTTATTCGAGCGTACATTATATAAGTTTTATATGAATGAATACAGGAAGCAACAATAGAGTATATAGAAGTGGCTAAGAAACATGGGTTGACACCTGTAGAATTAGCTCTTGGTTTTGTGCGCGATAGGCCGTTTGTGACGAGTTCGATTATCGGTGCAACTTCATTGAAGCAAGTAAAAGAAGATATCAATGCGTTTTTATCTGTTGCACGGCCTTTGTCACCGGAAATCATGGAGGACATCGACGTGGTTTTCAAGCGGTACAAAGATCCAGCTATTCTTTAAACGCCACCATACTGAATTTACTTCTGACACCACATAAAATATTGATTCTTCTCTTACAAGAAAGAGTGGTGCACATAAAATGCTTCAAAATTTATATTTGTGGCTGAGAGTGTTAGATTGTTACCATTACATCTAAACTTTTTAATCACTGAGCTATGCCCCTGAGGATCGGACCGGTTCTTCTCTTCTCTTCTCTTATACCTTTGATGGAGTAAAAATTATAATAAAGAAAATGATATGACCACACAATAAGTCTGTCCTACATCATTTATATGCTTAATATGTACATTGTTTATTTTTATAGGAAGTATGTACATCTTTTAAGACCATCCTTTCCTATGAGCCTCTTTCATATAATTCTCATGTGAGAGTCGCAAAGCCATGGGCACATTGAGCAATTTAGGGTATTGCTAATGTGACAATCATTCGGACACAATGTTTTTAAACACACGGGTGGATCAAGACCACCCTATTTAATTTCCTAGATCTGTTATTGTTTACACCCTTAGTTATGGTGGGTCTAGATCATGACCATTGAGTCCTACGTCAAAACCAAGAATGTAAAAAAAATGTATTATGTCAATCGTTGTGTATGAGTGTTGTGACGTAGCGTTACCTGACCTTGCATTTAGTCGGCTTCTCTATTAACACCACAAACTTGCTTCAGACGCCATGTTTATTTTTTTAATAATTCTTTTGCATGACATCATAAAATTACTCTTGACACCTCACACGTTAAAACTTCATTGTCACTAATGTTGATAAAAACGTCACTGTCAATAACGCTCGTTCTCGATTTATATAAGAAACGTCACTAAGGCTAATGTTACTCATCTTCAAGAGATGTTTCGGGTATATAATACGTCAATGTCAATGACGTTCATTTTCATGGAACAAATTATCATAATGTCATATCGTAATTTTTTACTGTCATACTAATGCAGTGATCATGGCGCCCGAAGTATATTACCTATAAAATCCCTATTATTTATGTACAAAAATTACATGGGAAAAAGAAAAAAAAGAAAAAGATAAAATTGGAAGGTAGTTAAGACAGATGAAAAAGCGCGCCAGATTCGCTCCCAATTCTCATCAACTGCAAACATTTTCCTAAACTTTCTCCTCCTCCTTTTCTTTTTTCTCTCTCTCTTAGCTTTCTGCAATCCCATTTGGCTACTCTGATCCAATTTTTCTCACAATACGCTTGAAACCCTTTTCAATTCAACACCAACCCAACATGATTCACACAAATTCTTGAATTTCTTTTATCTGGGTTTTAGTGGCATGCATGGATCAGTAGAATTTGTGGCTATTGTTGATTTTTTTTTTACCCTAGTGGAGTAAAGTATGTTGTGAATGAGCTAAGATTGGGAAAATAGTTAATTTTTGAATAGTATAGGATAAAGAACATTTGAAGATAGATAACAAGTTAATGGTGGTAGTCCACCAAAGGAGATTGCACCGGCAGCATCTATGATGACTATGCGGCCAAATAGGCTTCTTCCCCGGTGGCTTCCTGATCAGATGGAATGGCAGATCCTGCTAGTTATGGAAATTCTGATCGTGACATTGAATATGTAATTTTCTTCTTATTCCTTGTTGTAGTTTATCAGACCTTATTTGGTGGGAATAAAGCTCTGTGCTGTCTTTGTGTTCGTTGTTTTAGTATCTTTATGAATCTACATTTAGAAATGGATTATATGGACTTTTTTAAAATGTGTCATTTTAAGGGCCTTTTGGAGAAGTGGAGAAAAACAGAGTATAGTATCTTTTGCAGTGATTTTGAATCATGAACCTTTGATTCTTGGTATAAGGGTAATTCAAGATTGATAGGCTAGAGGCTGATTAAAACGTCAACACCAAGGGCTGAGCCAGGAATTGAAGCTCGGGTGGCTAGTGGACTGTATTTGGTTGACCGGGTAGGCTGGATTAGGTTGATTTGGTGTGTTGGGCTAGAATATATAGTTTTGTTTGGTGTAAAAAAGAAATTTTCAGGTGTTCTTAAGCCCCCTTAGCCATGTATTTGGCTCTGCTTTTGATCAGCACACAAGCCTTATTCTCACTACGTGGGGTCGGTTATATGGATTTGATTGTTTGATTGTCTCCTTTGCACTTAGAGTAGTGACAGATGCAGTTTTAGGTTGTTGAAATTACATGATATCTGTCTTCGTGTAACGTTGATTATCTTGTATTTGTCTGTTAAGGCACTCATTACTTTGAAGAAAGGAACTCAATTAATCAAGTACAGCAGGAAAGGGAAGCCTAAATTCCGCCCATTCAGACTTTCTCCGGTATGTAATACAACTTCATTATCTTATGTATGTTTTTATTTTCATGTCCATCAATGCTTAGATTTGGCTGTATTTCCAGGATGAAACAACTCTAGTTTGGTATTCGAAAGGATCCGAAAAAAAACTGAAGTTATCCTCTGTTCAACGGATTATTCCCGGACAAAGAACCGTGAGTTAGCACATCTCTTTGGGGTAGATTGATGTTTATATTGGTAGAAATTGCATGTAAAGTGCAGTTTCATACACGTGTTGACGCATCATGTTTGTGTTTTCTACAAAATAACATTGATTTCTTATTGTTATAACATTCATTGACAGCCTGTCTTCAGACGATATTTGCGCCCAGATAAGGAGTATCTATCATTTTCACTCGTATATAACAACGGTGAAAGATCGTTGGATTTGGTAAGCAAATACAATTTATCATGAGGGTGAAGTTAGGAGCAATAGTACAGATTGCAACCTGTGCTTTTGTAGGGGAGATAGTCCCTTTGTTTGGAGTTAAATTATCCGTATTTAAGCTTCAGTTCCTCTCCAAAGTATAATGTTAAGGACACTGTTTGAACAGAATTTCCCCTACATCACAGATTTGCAAAGATAAGTCTGAGGCTGATCTTTGGATAGCTGGCCTGAGAGCCTTGACTTCAACTGGTCAGGATCGCAATAGTAGACGAACCCGAAGTGATTTATCTGATGTAAGTTTCTTTCATGTATAGAATACTGTAATTTGATTTCTTATCTTTTTGTTTGCTGACATCTAGGAAATATATGACCACATATGTCTTTGAAATTACAGTTTGTCGGAGGTGAATTCAACCGTTATTCTGGTTTACCCTTAGAAGCCGCAACAGGTTTAGCCAAAGGAAGACTTTCTGTAGATTCAAATTCTCCATTCTCAGATGTGGTTTCTGAAAGTGCAAATATGCAAGGACGGACAAGTGTTGGAGATGGTTTTCGTATTAGTGTCTCAAGCAGTCCTAGTTGTTCAAGTGGAGGATCTGGACAAGATGATATCGAGTCACTAGGTGATGTGTATGTGTGGGGGGAGACTTGGTCTGATGGCTCATCAAATGATAAGTATGGAAATCCGATTCCAATAAAGAGCGACGTGCTCACTCCTAAAGCTTTGGAGTCGAACGTAGTACTAGATGTTCACCAAATTTCCTGTGGATTTCGTCATGTTGCTCTCGTTACAAAGCAAAGTGAAGTGTTCACATGGGGAGAAGAATCTGGTGGCCGACTTGGTCATGGAGTTGAGAAAGATTACAGTCGTCCTCGTCTGGTTGAGTTTCTAGCAGTAACAAATGTTGATTTTGTTGCATGTGGCCATTATCATACATGTGCTGTATCAACATCTGGTGATTTATATACATGGGGTGATGGTACTCATAATGCCGGACTTCTCGGTCAAGGGAATGATGTTAGCCATTGGATACCTAAAAGAGTCTCTGGTCCACTCGAAGGCCTTCAAGTGTTATCGGTTGCGTGTGGTACATGGCATTCTGCAGTGGCTACTTCCAATGGCAAGCTTTTTACTTTTGGAGATGGTGCATTTGGTGTGTTAGGTCACGGGGATCGCGAGAGCGTTCTATACCCAAAAGAAGTTCAACTACTAAGCGGATTGAAGACGATCAAGGTAGCATGTGGAGTTTGGCACACCGCTGCGATTGTAGAGGTGACAAATCAGCAGTCAGGTTCAGCTGTTCCTTCAAGAAAGTTATTCACTTGGGGTGACGGCGATAAGAATAGGCTAGGACACGGGAACAAGGAGACGTATCTACTTCCTACTTGTGTCTCAGCCCTTATTGACTATAACTTCTTTCAAATAGCTTGTGGACATAATACTACTGTTGCCCTTACAACATCAGGGCATGTCTTCACAATGGGAAGTAACACTTTCGGTCAACTCGGTAATCCGCAATCCGATGGAAAGCTACCTTGCTTAGTCCAAGAAAGATTGGTTGGAGAGTTTGTTGAAGAAATAGCATGCGGTGCATTTCACACTGCAGTCTTGACATCCAGAAACGAAGTTTACACCTGGGGAAAAGGTGCAAACGGAAGATTAGGACACGGAGATTGTGAAGACCGTAAGATTCCTACAATGATCGAGGCATTGAAAGACAGACATGTGAGGAGTATAGTATGTGGTTCGAATTACACTGCAAGTATATGCATCCATAAATGGGTTTCTGGAGCAGATCAATCGGTTTGTTCCGGTTGTAGACAGCCATTCGGGTTCACACGAAAGAGACATAACTGCTATAACTGCGGTCTTGTACACTGCCATTCATGCAGTTCTAAAAAGGCGTTGAAAGCAGCATTAGCTCCAACTCCCGGTAAGCCACATAGAGTGTGTGACTCGTGTTATTTGAAGCTTAAAAAGGCAGCAGAAGCATCCAATGTCCCCAACTTTAGTAGAAAAGGGACTATGGCTTATCGTCATAACGATGGCAGTAACAGGTTAGATAGGGGTGAAACAAGAAGGTCCAGAGCTCTGCTCAACCCCACCACGGAACCCGTAAAATACTTGGAGGTGAAATCGATAAATGCTGGAAACAGAACAGATTCATATTCTATAGTAAGAGCATCTCAGGCTCCATCATTATTACAGCTAAAAGACGTTGCGTTTCCAAGTTCTTTAAGTGCTTTACAATATGCTCTTAAGCCTGTCATCCCTTCAATGTCTCCGTATCCTCAGCCTCAATCACAACCACAACCACAACCACAACCACAACCACAACCTCAAGCTTCATCCAATTCAAGACCGGCTTCACCATATTCACGTAGGCCAAGTCCACCTCGTTCTGTAACACCTCCTTTTTCACGCGGGGTCATTGATAGCCTAAAGAAGACGAACGAACTATTGAATCAAGAAGTAATCAAACTACAAACCCAAGTATGTCACCAAGTTCTGGAAATCCCATGTTCGTTTTTTTTCTTCTTTCTTTTGTAGAATCATTGTATTCTTTCTATCAGATTCATCGGTTTTGTTTGCTATTTTATCTTCAGATGAAAGGTTTGAACCAGCAAAGCGAAATCCAAGATGAAGAATTGCAGAAACTAAGGAAGAAAGTCCAAGAAGCTACTTCATTGGCTGAGGACAGGTCATCCAAATATACCATGGTAGTAAAAGCTATGAAGTCCATTACAAGTCAGGTAAGTCTACGGATATCGAATCCCACATCTACGCCTAGCCTTTTCAAAACTATACTTACGCAGCTTATCTCGTGATGATGACTAAGCTCGAACCAATCTATGAAATGAATTGATAGGAAGTAAGAGAATCAAATGTAGCAAGAAATACTTAGCTTACGTGTTTCTTGTTTTTTGTTTTTACTTAGGAGAATGTTGCAATTTTACCTTTGTGAATTTTAACTTCTGTTCGACTCTTTTACTTTTTTTAATTGATGGCCTGCATCTACATACTTTCATTTTGTCAGTTGAAAGAAGTGACGGACACGATCCCTCCTGAAATCCCTGAAAAGGAAAGGTTCATATCCATCCATGCTGAAGTTGAATCTATTTTGGAGAACATAGGGCCAGAAGAGCTTGAAGAGCACAACGGCATTGACCAGACATCCTCAGCTGGTGAATCTACGGATACATCCGTCAATGCAGACAGTACCCCGAAGCAAAGTGATAGCACATCTGTTCTTAATACAGGAAAGACACTTCAACCAAGTGCATCGGTATTGTCTAAACCTTCAAAGGAGGTTATTGAACAGTTTGAACCAGGTGTTTATGTAACTCTACTCCTACTTTCAGACGGTTCTAAAATCTTCAAACGGGTTAAATTCAGGTAAGATAAAGCTTCCATCTTTGCTTCAAATTGTTGTATCTTTTCCTGCTCAAATTTTAACATTTTATTGCTTACATCTTCATAAAATTTTGAATTGGACACATGTATGAAGTATATAACTCATCATTTTGTTTAGAGAGTCTGTATTTTCTTCCTTATATTTATTTCCTTTCATCAGCCTAATGCTTGGATTGTTGATTCAATTACAATTGTGTTGCTTTTAAAGATTTACCATATGATATTTCATAATTGGCCCCTTCTTATTATTAGCCAACACTAGTACAAATTATCTTATATTGCATTAATGTTCATGTATGTTGTGCAGTAAAAGAAGATTTGTAGAGCAGCAGGCAGAAGAATGGTGGAAGCAAAACAAAGACAGGCTTCTCAATAAATACAGCCCAACAAAGATAAATAGTAATAATGCATCGACTGAACCTCCTCCCGCATCAACCGAACCTCCTCCTCTACCATCAATTGAACCATCAACTGAACCACCTGGATCTTCTCCGTCGTCGGCGTCTGAGGAACAGCAAGCTGCATAGATTCTAACCTATAAGCTGCTCAGAAGTTAAAGAAGCTAAATGATGGTCATAATTTTTTATTGCAAAAAGAAGAATATTCACTATCAAAAGGCTATTCTCAAGTAAAAAATACATCTTTTTTTGGCAGGAAGAAATGACATTAATTAGATTGACAAGGCACAGGATGAGGCTTCAATTATACTCTTGTTATCTTTTTATATTATGTATGTATTTATATTTTATTTTTTTGTTCAAAGTTTTCAGCATATGAGAATTCATTGTAGAGTTGTAGCTGTAAAATACATCACCAATTCCTTAATGTTGAATGGATTTTTTGTATGGAGCTGCCTTTTTTTTTTTTTTTTTTTTTCCTTTCAAAAGTTGTGGGTACGAAGGTTGTACAAAGTGACATGATTACAACCATTCATTTATAACCTTTCATACACGATAAAAGTGTATTATCTAAAAGAGAGTAAAAATGAATAGCTCTAATGGGTGTCACTTAGTATAACCTTCATAAAACCGTTGCACCATAAAATTTCTCATGCATATAACAGAAATCTAACCTTGTGAACAAAAATTATGAAACACCATAAAATGTAAATATGTACATAGGTTGGGTGGTTCTAAAGCACCACAAAATTACTACTACATGGTACCACATTTTTCTATGATTATTTTTTCACGAGATGAAACTTATTTTGTGTTGTTGTTTCTTTACATTTCAGGAACATCACTCATCGTGACTATGGTGAGCGATGTTATAAGTGGCAATGTCGTTGTCTAATCAACTATCCATTCTTTGATTACTTCGGGCAACACATTTTTACCAATGTCATTGACACTGTCGTTCGATATGCATAAGAAACATCAATGCCATCATCCAATGCGTGGAACATTTCTAAGGGCACTCCCAACAGAGTCCTCAAACTTTATCCCTAAAATAATATAAAATAATACATATCTCTATTTTACAACATCTCAATTCAAAAATATCCACAACAGCATCTCTATCCTTATCCCTATAACATTTCAAATAATATTAAATAATACATATTCTACCTCACAACCCTATTTATACACATTAAATATTTATTATTTCACTCCAGCAGCATCCCTATCCCTATACCTATAATTTTTAATAATTAAATATGTTTAGGGCATGAATAGTACATCCCCACAAATATGGATGTACTGTTCATATCCCTAAAAATATATAGGGATAGAGCCTCTGCTGTGGAAGCTATTTTGGGTAAACTCTTTACCCAAAAGGTATGAACGTCAATAACGTTGATGTTTCTAAGGTTAGGAACGACGTTCCTTCTTGTTCATGATGCTGAAATAATGTTTGTTTGTTTGTTTGATAAATACTACAAATCATTCAAAATGAAATGAACGGCTGTAAAGAGAGAACTGGAATCAATCAATTCAGTTGGTAGTTGAGCCATCTTCATTAAACCTTCTTTATTAAGAAAACGCATTGCAATTCCCGGCATTTTAATTTTTGACCCCACCCTTTTGAATCTTGATTGCATAGAAGTCAGTCTCCTTTATCACCTTCTCGAAACACCCTGTTTTCTCCTCTGCCTGAATTTTCCCCAATAAGACTTCTATACATATCCCACAAATTTCCCCAGTGGAATTTGAGGGGTTGTTCTTGTTTTTCCTCGTTTTCTTTTTTTTGTTTATTTATTCTTTTTTTGGATAATAATTTGGATATTTTAAGGAAATGGGGCTACAGCAATCGAAAACCCA
This sequence comes from Gentiana macrophylla, assembly GCA_026214975.1. Lineage (NCBI taxonomy): Eukaryota > Viridiplantae > Streptophyta > Magnoliopsida > Gentianales > Gentianaceae > Gentiana > Gentiana macrophylla. Next base: position 1,796,833 of record CM047810.1, on the reverse strand, counting down.
GCAGCTGTATCAGCAAGTCATTAATGGTAATATTGAAGGCATTAAAGCTCTCCATAGAGAAGGGGCACGCCTTGAGGTACACGCGTAAAGATTACAACTTTTTTCTATTTGTATTGCTATCGATGTTTCTTTCCTTTGTGCTGTTGTTAGTTTTGAGAGTTCAGCAACCATGAATTATCGAGCACACTGTGTTTAGTCAAGAAAAATTAGAAGAATTGATCAAAACTAACTAAAACTCAAGAGAATTGAAATGGGCGTAAGATTTCTTTGATTTGAATCAGAAAAGTATGTTCTACAATCAAGGAGAAGCCTTTGAATACTTTAGCTTGCTTCCCATATGTAAAACACAAGGATAAACTAAGCAACTACCTTTCCTAGCTAACTATCTTTACAAGGTGCTTGATCTATGTCTAAAAGAACTCTGTTGCACTAATAATCAGCTGCTGCCTGCATCCTTTATTAATGCCTCCAGCCATCCAGCTTTGATATTCAGCACATCTGCACTTTTATTCCTCTGCATCGCAGCAGCTTGAAGCTCAGGTTCAGCTGCTGTTTGTTCAGATGTAGCAATATTATGATTTTAGCTTGCAAAGTTACCGTTACTATTATTATGCCAGCTCGATAAATTTCATGTTACTAAGTTAGCATTATGCCAATTGAATTGGTTTGATGGCAGTGGATTGACAAGGAAGGGAAGACACCTCTAATTGTGGCTTGCATGAACCCTGAGCTTTATAATGTGGCTAAAACTTTGATTGATTTGGGGGCAAATGTCAATGCCTTTCGTCAAGGTAATGCATTTTGTTACAGATAAATGACTCAATTACTTGTGTTTTTTGATATTAGGATTCTAGTTACATAAAGTTGTTTGGTGTTATTTATTTCCTGTTGGGAATTTGTTCTTTTTTTCTTCTTATTTGTTGAGCTTCCTTTAAGTTGTTTAATAATTCGCATTTTCAAAGTTGTTCTGGTTCGAAGTACATTTATTGACCTGTGCACATATATACATTCCCGTGCATAGAAGCGAACTGAAGATTTTGTTTAGAGTTTGATCATTGCAGCGATTGATAATGCACAAAATGTGACAGGGAACCAAAGCATTTGGACACTTTAATAAGGGAGCAGGATAATGTTGACATATCTAATGCCTGATATAATCCTATATTCTTCATTCAGTATTTGATAATGTCTTGGGAGTTAGTCTATAAGTCTCCATTTTCATCTGTGTAGGTCGTCATGCTGGAACTCCATTGCATCATGCTGCAAAAAGGGGTCTTGACCAGACTGTAAAGCTACTTCTCTCCCATGGAGGTTTGTAAATAATCCGTTAATAACACTGAAATATTAGATTGCATTGCTCCAACGTGTGCAACAGATCAGTATCTTTCCTCCAAATTTGGCTGACGACTGTATTTCTCTTCTTCAAGCAAATGCACTGGTGATGAACGACGACTGTCAAACTCCTCTTGATATTGCTAGATTCAAAGGACACAGCAACGTTGTACGCACAATAGAGGTATTGTAGAGCATAACTGGTCTTGAAGTCTCCTGTCGTATATTTTCCTCCCTGCATGAAGGGTACATTTTCGGAATTTTACGCTCGCCTTTGATTTTTTGGCTACAATGTTCAGGCTCATATCTGCTTGTTTTCTGGATGGTTTAAAGAGCTGCATGGACCTGCCTTTCTAGAAAAACTTGCAACACAATTTCTTTCTAGAAAAATGTAAGTATCCGGTTTAACTTCAACCATTTTGAACCGTATGCATATGTCTTCGCATGCTTTATATTTTGAACCTGTCTGTCGCATACATAGTATATGGGAGAGTTAGCTGTTAGAAATAAATATCGTTCTACCTTCCTATTCTTATGGCGGTATAAATTTGCAGCAAGATTTTATTTATCTCGTAGTAGCTAGATGTTTACTTTTCAAAGCTCAATTTCATTGTCAGACTCCATTTCAAAGTCAAGAAGTGCTAGTTAAACTTTACTTGCCAAAGACATGTTAGCCTCTGTTCCTTTTTGGCGAGCATTGTTCTTTTGATATTTGTCGTATGCAAGTACAATCTCTTTATCAAATTTTCTGGTATAACCGTCTTTTTTGAGGATTATGTAGTTGGGTGGTGGTTATTCCCTGCGGTTCTCGGAGTCTCCAGAAGCCTTTCAAGTTGGAGCTAGCCGTGTACACCGCTTTGCAGGTATCTCAACTCTGTTCTATTTCGTTTCCCACTAAAGTGAGATTTTATTTACTGTATATTCCACTGTTTAATCTCTGCGGCAACACGGTGTATGATCAGGATGCCCAACCGCGGACAATTGTTGCACTCTGGAAGGCTAATATGGACGAACCAAATTTCAACCATCCTGAACCAGCAGTTGTGATCACTGATAATTCCACTAGTAAATTTCTGCACTGAACTCCGTTTAACCTTTTTGATCCCTCGTGTTACTTTTAAGTAGATAATGGATTTCTATCTGATGCGTAGTGTCAAGACGCTGGAGGAAGAGACGGGGTATTACTTACAAGCAAGTGGCAAAGAGTAAGTGCATCTGAATTTCAGGGTACATTGGGGGGGTGCATAGGAAAACTGTGAGCTTTTAGTGAAATACGAACCAGAGGAATCACTGCACCAAAGTCACTGGCGAGGGGGACGATCCATCCTCACTTTACGTGAGGCTTAGGAGAGAGAAAAGCATGTACTTCATTTTATACTTAAAGGCTAGAGTTATTTATGCATTGTGTGGCAATTGCAGAGACACGACTTAAAATTGCAGCTTTGAGTGGAAATGACAAACCCCAGTTGCAGCAGCTTTGCAATGCATGTAAAGGAATTTCTCAGGTTGTTACTTTATCTGTTAATTTTTTTCCCTAGTCTGTATTGGGCGATTAAATATGACCTTCATTTTATACATCAGGCAGAATAAATTAGTTTGCAATGTTTGCCTTTCTTTGTGTATCTGGTTTATTATCATCCCAACCCATCTTCAAGATTATCGATGAGCCTTGTATTAATCTCCCTTTTCTTCACCTTACAGAACGTTTTTACCTCTTCTCATGATCTAACTGTTGCAAAACTTCCAGGTCTCGCATTCAACGTCTCCTTTCAACGCCCCAGAAGTTCCTGTTTTTCGTGCAACAACTCCAGCAAACTGCGAAGATGTTCAATTATCAATGGCTATTGATGCATCCATTCAGTCTTTAGCCCAACAAAGACCTCATCCAGAATCTGGACCGTATGCATCTTCAAGCACGGTCAATCCTGCAAATGTTTCTGTCCATCCTGACAACTGCATTTCTGTAGCAACTTCTTCCAAGATGGCACATCATGATGTCACAGTTCAGCATATCGGGCCACAGAACGTTTACGTTAATGTTCAGGCAACTGCTGATGATCCTATTCCATCAGCACCACCTCTTGGTGACGATATTGTAGATGATACTCCAATTCATTATCCGACAATTGAGGGCTCACCTGTCGGTTTATCCTCACCCCATGCAAATCTAAGGTCAGATGCTAAACCAGATGAAACAAAGGACAGTAAAGATTCTTCATCTTGTGTTATCTGCCTGGATTCTCCGGTAGAGGGAGCGTGTATTCCGTGTGGACATATGGCCGGATGCATGTCGTGTCTTAACGAAGTCAAAGCCAAGAAATGGGGTTGCCCGGTTTGTCGTGCCAATATAGACCAAGTCGTGCGATTATATGCAGTTTAAAAACTGTTGTAGCAAGTTCTTGAAGGTGGTGAGAAATTCTACTGTGAGGCTTCTACACTATTGTCCAATCAAAACACCACATGTGGCGAAAAGGGGCTTGACGAAACCCCATAAATAAATAGGCCAGGTGAATATCAAGCTTTTAAGGGAGCTGTGTATATTGCTGTTTTTTGTATATCAGTATCTTAATAAACAGGGTTATTTTTGTATAAGTTATGTGTCCTTGCACAGTCTCTGTGCCCTGTCAATTCTGTAAGTTATTGTAGAATATATAATTGTAATATGTAAAACATACTTGTGCTTCCAGTGTATTTATTATATGCAAGGAAGTTATACAAATCACAGTATAAAGTTTTTGTATTTATAGTTTTGTTTTTTTATTACTTCCCTCTTGGTTTATGGTTTGCTTTGTTTTTTGATAGGCAAGTTGTTAAAGACACCGCAACGGATCGATCTACTTTTGGGGCATCATAGTTATATTCGACTCTGGGAAAGTTTAATGTATGGTCAACATTCGACTTTCTAGATGTCGAATATCCACAATTGATCCCTACAAAGTCAAACAAACTAAGCTTCAAGTGTGGTGTCACAACAGTAGATTGGGGGTGGTACAATTTCAGAGTTTCCCGAATTTGTACATTCTTGCACAAATTGCTTGATCACGAATCAATTATAACAACACTTATCTTAACCATGACGAACTTCCATTCAAAATTAGAGTTGTACCGATCAGTTGAACTTACATTCGATTTTTCAGAAGTCGAATAACAGTATGGTGTCCCGAAAATAGATTTGATATGCATGGTATCTTTAACAACTCTCTTTGCTAATACATTAAACAACAGATTTGAAGTGAAACACAAGTCCTGGGGACCTTTCTTGAGCTACAATTAATTAGAGAATATTGTCAAACTTGTTAGTGAAAGCTAAAATATTTTAATTATGAAATCTTAATATGGGGGACCTTTAAGATTTTGCTAGTAGTACATCTTTAATTACTGTAATAATGATGATGTTTTTGCTTCCTAATCTACTTTGATTCGATATGTTTTTGCAATTAAAATAATAAATAGAACTTCCTTAAGAAACCAGGATTCACGCAAACGTTTGAAAAGAGTTCTGAAATATAAGACATTTTAGTCTTAAAAATGCATATAGATTAAGAAAATAAATAAACTATTTTAGTTAAATGAGTATTACATATTGAAATTAATGTTAGAAGTGTCCACGATTAAATATAAATAAATAAATAAAACTTTGGGCCACAAAAAGACAAGGTACTCCACAGCCACAGACTAATCAATTTGAGTACAAGCAACATCCAACATCCATGATGAGATCGGTCACTTTTGTTCATATACTAATTGTTTAGTTGATTTTATACATTTGTACGTGTGATATCTATCTAACGATATTATAATGTAATATATAATATAAGTGCCCATTAGGAAATCTAATTTGTACACTTCTGAAATCAAAGCAATTGGGATGAACCTCAAGCTAGATTCCCTCTAACCAATTAAAATGATGATAAGTTTGAAATTATAACTTTTTAAGAGTGAAAATACTTTTATTTTACTTAAGAAAAAAATATATTATATCATACGATCACTCTTGATCTCATTTTCACCTCAGACATTAATTTTCATCACAAGTTCACGACTGCTACAACATGTGAGTTAATTACTTTTCATGAAAATTGCTTGGGATGAAGATGAGAATGATAGGCAGAATGGATGATGATCGAATCTATTTTCTAAATTACAATAAAGTATATATTTTCACAATTTAACACAAGTTTTGATTAATGAAATGTTGAGGTGCATGTTAAAAGCTTTCAACCTCTTACTTGAAACACTTAAAATTATATTAAAATAATGTATTTTAGAGACACCCCTAGTCATGATACAACATTTTGTTATTGGTTCCTTCTCCCTATGTCTATAATAAGCATAAAAATGAGTGACATGAGAAGACAAATAGTATACTTATTATACTCAAAATTGCTTTTGCTCCCCCCTTTTGTAGCCAAATATCAGTCAACTTTTTCAGATAAGAAAACCCATAAAAGCAAAACAACCCTCTCAAGTATTCTAGGATTGATTTTAATTTAAGAAAAAATAAAGGTTTTGTGGTGGGATTATCAATTGGCAAATGTTCTAAAGAAGGAAATCCCCGTAAAGGGATTGTGTTTGCTCCTTTCCATCCGACCCCTATCCCTTCCCTTCTCTTTCACAAGAAATTTTATGATATTATTGTTTATCGAATGTCGTATCAAATGACATGTATTAATAGTAGACATACAATTAAATGTTTATACATATAATATCTACGCTCAACATTATCTTATAGTTATTTGTGTTTGTTACACAACACGCTTTTACATATTAAAATATATGACATATCAATTGATACGAGTCACGTCATGATCAATTGTGTGAAATTACATATGATCGGTCTGTTATGATAATTTGTTGTGGAGGTTACAATATTTTTCGTTTTCTTAAATACAAGTGTAGTTAAATGCTGTTGAGTGTAGACATTGAGTGACAAACATCATACATTTCATTTATGTACTCTTTCAATATTAACACACCTAGTATGAATGAACGAGATTTAATAAAAAAATGAATATATATGATTCAAATAATTGGGTATCATCTTTCTATGACGGTTGTATTATAAAATGACAATTGTCACACACATCACAACGATCTATATACCTTTGTGGCACTGACAGCCGACTTTGCAGATGTCGAATGTCTATTTTCGACCTTGAGGAAAAATAAACTTAGACAGAAATGTGATGACACGGTACATTCATTTTCATTTTCATTTTGGTGCCCTTTAATTAAGAAACGCCTTTAAAATTTGTCCTCTTTCACCTAGATCAACCTAACCTTTCTCTCTCTTACTTCACCACACATGGTTGAAACCCCAAAGTAGAATTCTTGTCTCAATAATCAACAACTCTTGATTAACTCCTCCCATTCCCTCCCCATATATGCTTGTTGAATCAAATCTTCAACTTATTTTCCAATACCCTAAACACAAATCCCTTCATTTTTAATTCCTTCCTAAGAAACAAAACCCATGGATTTCATCCAAGAATTTGAACTATCAAACACAAACTCATCTATAAGTAATAGTACTAGCCCCACCATGAACATCATTAACCACCCTTCAATGTCTTCATCTTCATCACCACCACCAACAACAACAACAACAACAACAACAAACAACACTAAGCAGATATGAGAATCAAAAGAGAAGAGATTGGAACACTTTTGGCCAGTACCTCAAGAACCACAGGCCACCATTATCCCTTTCAAGATGCAGTGGTGCCCATGTTCTTGAGTTTCTTAGGTACTTGGATCAATTCGGAAAGACGAAAGTACATACCCAAATCTGCCCTTTTTATGGGCTTCCAAACCCACCAGGGCCATGTCCTTGTCCACTAAAACAAGCTTGGGGCAGCCTTGATGCACTGATTGGGAGGCTTAGAGCTGCTTATGAAGAAAATGGTGGAAACCCTGAAACTAACCCTTTTGGGGCTCGAGCTGTTAGGCTATATTTACGTGAAGTAAGGGATTTGCAGTCTAAAGCAAGAGGTGTTAGCTATGAAAAGAAGAAAAGAAAAAGACCTGCAAATGCAATGGCTTCTTCTACTACTACTGCTGCTGGTGATATTGCTACACCCAATTTCTAGCTAATTGCTCCACTCCACCTTAATTAATTTCTAAGTGATATATATATATATATATATATATAGTTGATCATAATTTACACGAGTTTTTCTTGAAAATTAAGTATACACCATGCCTCCTCCAGGGGCATAGCTTTGTTAGAAATGAGCAGGGTGTTGTAGTGGAAATCTTGCCTTTGAGTTGAGGCACCGATAACTACATGTATGCAAAGAGGAAAAAAAAAAAATTTAAGTGTACAAGAAGTCTTTGCAAACTTGTAGGGCGAGAGACGGTAGGAGCCCTTAATTTTGGGACTCGATCAACCATTTTTTTTTAAGAACACTACTAGCTACACCAAATTAACTTACTAGAGTGACAATTGATTCTTTCAACTATGATAATTAACCCAACAGGATTAAAGTCTATTCAAAGACTTAGAATCGACTTTTAAAAGATGATGGGTTTCGGTATGTATTGTGTGTCATAGTAAAAAAATTACAAGTGCTGTCATTCAAGTTGTCCTTAACCTATATAATTAAGATTGATGTTATGTATGTAAGATGATTGTATATATGTGTTCTATTTGTCCACTGTATATTGATATACCTTGTGATGCACATGTACTTTTTTCAGCTGATAGCGCGATACGCATCGGATACCTAGAATACGTACACAGTACATGAGAGAGTGTTTGTGATTCTGAAAAGTTGGATACGAAATTCAGATACGCATATCATAACTCAATGAAGAACTATATATGTTGAAGATTGATCAGTAAAAAAGTTGTTCAAAATTAACGAATTAGCAGCAGAAAAAATTGAAGAGAGAGAACCATTCAAAATTTGTTTTATTTCATGTGCATCATTATTTATTATTTGGTTTATATAGTTTTATTACATACAATCTGATCCTTACACTTTCAGTATTTACGTAATCGTACGTCCTCGATCCCTAACTGTATCCTATATTTTTCCTTAAAAAAATCATACATCTACGTATTTGTACCCCTGCAAACCAGCTAAGATCTGCCCCAATAACTAATTCCAAAATTTTGTTGCTGAATGATAATCGTGTGATGCTGCAGGTGCAGGGTGAAGGTGAAGGTGAAGGTGAAGGTGAAGGTGAAAAGACAATTTGTAGCATTAAGTGGTCAGGGTGTTTGAAATTTAATAAGTTATTTAGTTGCAAGGCTCTACTAAAACATGTTTGATCAAATAACTAGTATTTTTTTTAGGCATACAATATTGTAGGTTATGCATTATTACTTTAATTGGATCTGCAACTTCTTGTTGTTTTTTCAAGAATGTAAGGGGATTTGTGGATCAATTCTGAGACCACATATTCCAAGTGATGGATTAATTTTTGGGAAATCTTTTTTTTTTCCGAAAACGAAAGATATCACACTTCCTTTTTTTGTTCCAAACATGACTCGAACCCTGATCACTATCGGATTATGATCTAGTAAATTAACCACTACGCCGATACCTTTCGGTAAATCATTGTTATTGTCTTTTTCTTCCTCCTATTGGAATTGTCTAATCTATTATTGTTGTAATAAGTGGAAGAAAAATTAGTATTTCATCGTACTGTGTTTTCCAAAGAACGGCTCTTTTCAAAATCTCACTCAAAAAGAAAGGTGCTGAGTTGGAATCCCATTCTAGCTAAGGATTCTTATGGTTTCGCATGATCCAGCTACAGGAGAACCAGGAACAGAGAACTTTCCGCTCGACTCTTTGGTCGGTCTTAATAACGCTGGTTTTAAGAATGAGTATTTAGACATAATAACCTTGATAACTTGCATGACGATGTCTAAATAGTCTAGTGGATCTAGTATGATTTCCAAATAGTGCCGTCAGACTTGAGGTGTAAGAGTGACCCCAATAGGACACCCAATTACACTCTTCAAACACATCGTTTTTCGTTACAGTTACACTTTTTCAACACCCAAAAAATAATTCACTCCAATAAGCAATCTCTATACATCCCTTTAAAAGTATTTTATGCTTACAAAGTGATATTTGAATACGTCGCACAACGGTAAAAAAAATAAAAAGATGTCGTATCCGTACACAAAAAGAGTTCAAAATAAAAAAAATAAATATTTGGACAGATTAATTTTTTTTTATAAAAAAAATAGTATATATAATTTTTTCCAATGATGTATATCACCGTTGTTGATACTACCGTTGTCTTCAGATTATCATTACTCGATACATAACACATTATTATATAAATGATATTGATGTGTGAAATTAATTTATTGAGTAAAAGAGATAAATGGTGTATTATCGTTTCATATTAGCAGACTCTTCATATTTAGGGGCTTGGTTTTATTTAGGGATAGGATGTTGGGTTGGGGAGCCATTTGTGCGCTAAAGGTGGGTTCTTCCTCTATATTATTTTTTTAGAGAGGATAAATCACATTAAGTCACTCTAAAGATCCAAATAGTGTTGTTAGAATTGAGTTTTGAAATAATATTGTTGCGATCCAAATAATATATATCTTTTATCTTTTCACCTATTGTAATTGTCTAATTGATCTATTATTACCGTAATGTCCAAAGTTGAAAAAGTGGAAGAAAAGAAAAAAGTAAAATCTAAAATTGAGACACAACAGACAGGATGACATAATATTATGATACAATATGTTTTTATGTGTAGACATGCAAAATTCATACTAGATAGGCATAGGGTTACCTCATATAAAGAAATCATTTTTCTCCCCCCCTTCACAATTCACAATTCACAAATACATGTAATTAATGAGTTAGGAAATTAAATTCACATACATGCGTAAAAGGACGATCTATAAAAACACATAAAGATGTACGTATGAACCTTTAGCTTTACGTGTGTTGATACACAAACATGCATTATTATTTTCATATTTTAATTATAAAGGCCCCACATTAGATGTTTCCACACAAAACCCATCAACACATTTCCACTCTATAGGGGGGACAATAGCATTCATTTTATTCAAATAGTTGAAAAGACATGGTTAGGTATAATATAATATATAGGTAATGTATGACCTCATTATATACATACATATGCATATTTCATCAACCTTTCAAGTAATTAATATGTCACATCAATCTTGGATGTTATACAAATATGGTATATATATATATATATAATAGGTTGTCATATTCTATTATAGTGATGGAATTTTCTCATATTGGGTTTGTTAGCTCTAGATTTTAAAAAGACCGAGATATGTTTTAATAGACAAATACTTGTTTGGTGTCTAGACACATTTAGAAAAATTTACGTGAATTAGTTGTATGAAGGTTGTGCAAGTTAAGATACTTTACCACCTTTCATTTCTAATTCACACACGCCAAAATCAGACATGTGAAAGAGAGTTTTATTTTGTATTTAACCTTCCTACAACCGTCATTGCACCATAAAATCACTTAGAGATCGTTTAATATTAATCACACGCTTTATTTTATATTTAAATCTCTGTATTCGATCATCACGCCACTTCATCTTAAAATCTCTCACCACACAAGTATTTCCCTGTTTATATGCATATTTGTATTTGTATATACGAGGGTTATAATATACGAGCTTTGTAATTGATTTTTATTTTCCATGCAACAATAAAGTTAAAAGATTCTTTCAAAACAAAATAAAAATGAAGTTTTAGTTTGGGTTTTTGACACTTTTAGGACCTTATGTTTTAACATTGTCTCAAAAATGACCTTTATCTTTTAAAATGACACTTTTAGGACCTTATGTTTATATTTATTTTTCAGTTTTAGGACAATTTCGATGCTTCAGTCTGAATGAACCTGTTTATGGATTGGGAGTGAAAGAAAAAGAATAAAAAAAAATTGAAAGAATACGTGGCAAATTAAATAATAGGTGGAATTTTTTTATTTTGGTAGTAAAATAATAGCTGGATTTGCCAGCTTAGATCTTAACATTTAATTCACGTAAGTTAGACGGAATATTTAAAATTGTCCTAAAACTAAAAATAAAATAAAATATTAACATGAAGCCTTAAAAGTATCAATTTAAAAGATAAAAGTCATTTTTAAAACAATATTAAAACATGAAGTTCTAAAATTGTCAAAAACCCTTTTAGTTTTTTCCATTGCCATGTTGAGTCATTTCACACTGATACGTCCCATAATTGGAGCAGCAGGTTTATCAAATGATGAACCAATACATCACATCAAAGTTTTACTAAATAATACAATATTTTAATTGTTTATTTTTACGGAAAACGAAAGATTTTATTGAAAACTGGACTAATGTCGGTAAAATACGAGGACACCGCCGGTTAAGGCCGGATCACAACCGGACAAGACGAACTAAAGACACAAATAAACACAGACTAACAAAGATTACAACATCACAAAGCTGGTAATAAATTAGAAAGAGAATGCTGAAAAACAAAGAGAAAAATATCTCTAAATGATTGAAAGACGCTCAGATACGGGGTCCTCTAATGCAATCTATTACCTGACAAAACACTTAAAACGAATCTAAAACAACTTAAACAGTCTAAGAAATATAATAACTTTCTTCCATAATATCATCGCCGGAAAAAGTGTCACACCACCCACTCGCCGCCGTAAGCCACCACCAAATCAGAAAGAGCCTGCAAGCCTGGCTTTCCTTCCCAACCGGAAAAGCAATTGACGGAAGGAAACACGGATCAAACGGACGTGGCGACTTAACCGCCGGTGATACCAAGCTGAAACCGACGATCCTCTCCAGATCCAAACAAGACAGCCGCAGATCTAACCACCACCATCGCGAACAAGCCAAGCTTGTGGAGAAAAGAGAGCAAGAGGTTAAGCTTCTTGATGGGTTGAAACAAAAACCATCGTTCTGCCCCAAAATCGGAAGAAAGAGACGCCGGTATATAACCTATAGCTAGAAGAAGAGCCGCTAACCACCAAGAAATTACAGAGAAGCAAGCCATAGAACACTCACCCAGAAAGCAGATCTGCTATTGGAGGAGTCCAGTCGCCAGCAAAGGTGAGTCGCTTAATCATCATTAATAAGTTATACATCATGATCAATAATTAAATTAAAAAATTCTACTATGAGTAATTTTTTTAGGGACCATTTTGTTGTGAAATTAATTAACAATATTTATATATGATTCCATGATTGTTTTTTATTTAAATGAAGTATGAGATTTTAAAAAATTTAGAGTTTGAGATTTCTAGGTTGTGTCCCAAAAAAAAAAGGGTTTATTATAGGTTGTGTTTCTGACTTAGATTTAAGTAAAAATTATCTAAGATTACGGATGTTATTTACCTGCTATATCTACGTACATATGGATATACAAGATGTGACAAGATTTGGACAACACGGTTTCACTGTGGAGATACCATATAAAATCTCAAATGAGTGATTTTTCAGACGATGTCTCCATATGTGTAGATATCAGATGCACGCAATGTCATCCTTAAATGGAAATATGCAGTCTAAATCTTATCACATCCGAGAACATGATTTTTATTTGGTGTCTCCGGCCACACCGTATCGTCCTCAACGGAACCAACACTTAAAAGATATTTCTAGCTAGGAATGAATTCCCAATTCCCAGTTCCCACTAATAAGAAAAAAATTTGCATATAGTTTCCACTTAAAATTTGTGGAGATCTATGAGTAGGGTAGGATTTGGATTTATTTGAAACATGAAGGGACCCATACTTTATAAGAACGGAGAAGACAAAAGGATGGACTGAATGGTGTTTGTGATTTTTTTTTTTTTTTTTTTTTCTTCTTTTCCAACAATTATTGGTGGTGGGCTTAGTGTAACCATCAATAATATATTATAATCTTTAATTATGGTACATGCATCAAACATTCAACATTGCAAACTTTTTCTTTAAAATAGCCTTTTGCCAAAATCACACATTCTAATTCAACTATAAAATGACTAAAATTTCTTTAAATATATTTAATTTAAAATTTTCTACGTTTAAGCTTTCACCTAATAATAAATATATTGATAGGATATAAAAAATACAATAAATATCGGTTTGAAAATGAAAAATCATATACTAGTAAAAAATAGAGAGAGAAAGATTTGAGGATGCAATTGTAGTGTGTATATAAAAACAAAACTGCTTTGTTTTTTTATCATTCACGCACAGTAAATCTAACTGATCAGTGTAATAATAGAGACTCTACTTGATGTAATTACTACCTTCATAGTTATCAAAAGGGGAAACAATAATTGGATTCCTTGTTTTTTAAGGATCTAATCACCGGTCATTTTATATTCATAGCTACATTTCATATTTATTGGTTCAAAATATGAGGTAATTCCCTAAAAAAAATGAGGTAATTGTAATACATTATTAATGAAACATGATTTTCATTTAATGAAGAAAAAATTGTTGGAGTATTTCCATTTTGTGTAGCTAGCAAATTTTGGTATCCACGAGCAAACCCTAGCTGGTGGACGAAAATTTTATTGTAATGACTAATGTGTATTTAACTTACCGAGGATATCCGTTATTATTCGTCTCCTTCAAACCTAGCTACTAGCGGAAAATTCAATATGAAAAAATCTGTCATAGTAGGAACGATTATAGCACTATATTCTCAATAAACTAAAGCCCCAATACTATACAACAAATCAGTCAAAATAAAAAACCAAAAAAAGTGTTGACAACTTAAAAATGAATCTCCTCCTATCCATCATCCATCACGTAAGTAAAAGGTGAAGTGGGCTTGAATATGTGCTTGTGGTTTGAGCCGTCCTTGATAAAAATATTTGGCATTCTTGTCTCTTCAGAAGGTCTCGCCTGCTTGTCTCTCCAAAAGGTTGTGAACGACTTCATGGCAAGTTGAAATCATCTTATCTTGAAGCATCCATTCACTGCATATGTCTATCTCCTCTTCTTCGTGCTTGAAGGACTTCAATTCGTGCATGTCAGGTCTAAGGAAACATAAGAATACAAAAATCCAAAAAGGAAAATTTGATAAAGAACCAATACGACTTGTTTGACATCCTCCAAGCATGAAGAGTGTCGTCCTGGAAGCCGCAAAATATCCTTCTGCCCATGCATCCGAGTGATCACGACATGTGATCGATATAAAGCGTATTTATGAAAAAGAACACACAAACAAACATATCATTATAAACTCATAAAAATTGTGAAAATCTATCAAACACCAAGTCATAAATTGAGACGAATGAAATTACCATTATATTATTATGACAATATACTTGGGTATTGTGTTAACGGTTATAATTACTGAATGTGAAGATCATATAACGATTACTCCCTTCGTTTCCCAATAACCGAGGCAGTTGTCAAAAAAACACAAAGATTAAGAAAGCAATTAATTGTTTTGACTTTGATTAGATAAATACTAGACTACCATTATATAAAATAGAATAAATAATGCTGGTGCATTTAATGCAGTGTATGGAAAAAATAAAAAGGTGTGAAAAAAAGGAAAAGTGCATTAAATTTTGCTTTGGAAGATATTCTGCCTCAGTTATCAAATTTTTTTTACAACTGCCTCAGTTATTTTAGAACGAAGGGAGTACATGTTTAACTCATTTCTAACTTTAAACAACATCAAATTGTACATACATTAAACACGAGAGTTCAACCGTTCAAAAGTTAAACGTGCATCATACATGAGTTTTGAATTTTTATATGGCGAATAACTATATTCTTTTTTTTATCACATCGGATATCTATATTCAATCTATGAAAAATCGAAACTCACATATTAATTTGATATCACGGTAGATGGTATCTTTATAGGTGTAATTAAATACTAATGATATTAATTGTTGCAACAAAACAAAAAAAAAAAAAAAAAAAAAAAAAAAAACTAATGATATGTCCTTGTGTATAGGAGTCATTTCCACAAGTTTTTTCTTGTAAAAAGATTTTTATTATTTTGTCAAAAAGGAAAGAGTAGTGATACATCTACTATATTTTTTACTATAACATCTTACACAATATAATCAATATCATTTATTTTATGGGGACGCATCACAATAAATTTAACATCATTTTGATCCAGGCACAGAGGCATAACATGTACCGGAAAATACATTACACAAATGTGGGGAAGTTATTGTGTGGTAAGGAAATTTAAGGATGAAATGACGGGTGAAACGATCAGAACCACAAAGTTTAAATACATAATAAAACTGTGTGGTGTGGGGGCTGTTACACGGTGTCTCCGCACCATATAAAGACAACACACAATAACTTTCCACAAATGTGTAGTGCACATACTATTTTCCAAAAGGAAAAGAGTCCGAGAATTCTTCTGCATTCACTCATAGACTCATAGTCAAAACATCACTTAAGCTCAGATTTGACATAAAGCTTTTGAATGGGACCCCACTCACTGCCTACCCACACGTGGTTGCCGGTCCCTAGCGTCGGTACATCTTTTGTCCCTTGTTATAAATGCGGAGGATATATAACTCAACGATAAATGAGTTTTAATATTGTTGTGTTAGTTGGATTGTGGGGGTTTAAACTATATCGACAGATTCAACACAATGAATAGTTGAGTCACATCGATCGATTTATATCATACACTAATACTGAGGTCGGGGTGGTAGGAACTCTTTGGTTTGGTTGGGTTCAATCTTGTTTTTGTTTTAAGTTTTAGGGTTTCATTTTGAGTTTAAAAAGGGAGACTTCAAAAAAAAAAATATGCCCGAAAAGGTTATCATTTATGTGATATGATTCAAAGTAATAACATTTAAAAAATATGTCTGAAACGCATTTAATTGCATATTCGTTATGGATTCATGACGAAATGTTTTTCGAACGTATTTTTCAAATGTTATCTTTTTAAGACATACCACATAAATAATCATCTTTTCAGACATGTTTTTCCAAGTTTCCTGTAAAAAAAAAATACTTTGGTCAAACCTACATATAAGAAAGAGCCCTTCGGGGGTCCGTTTCGTCATGTTATTATTGAAAGCGACTCTCTTACACTACATCAGCGCCTTCAAAATAACGTAGACGATATGTCTTCGGCTGAAAGTATTTTAGATGACATGCCAGCTTTCATTTCACTATCTTTTTCTTTTTTATTAAAAGGCAGGGCAATATACCAGCCAATTTTCTTGCTACGGAATGCCTCAATTTTATTTGATGTCTAGAATGAGGTTCTTCTCCACCCCTCGTGTTATTCATCCTTGTATGTCGGATTGTGATTGATTTTGAATAAAACACATTTTACAACTAAAAAAAAAAATACTAGTATTTGTCTTTGCAGCATGTGTTTGTTAGGCTATAACATGTCATCTAAATAGGTAGGCATGAACATACCGGCCCATGACCTATAAGTCTCCAGTTGCTGGATTTGGCCCAATCAATCTGGTTCAATTTACCCGACAGATCCATATACTGTATATTGTATGGTGTACTTAAATACATAGATAGATATAGATGGACCTAAAATACACGACTAACATATAAAAACGAGGACCCCTATTTTTTGCATTTTGAGAGGGCCTATGCCGTGGCCTAGTTGACCTGTCCCAGGGACACATGCATCGAATAAATGAAAGCATTGTTGTCCTTTGATCTGTGATCATCTTCTTCATAAGTTTGCTTAGTATAGTTGAGTTTTCTTACTTTGTTTATGAAGTTTTTTACAAACCTTAGAGCTGTAATTTTCATGGTTTTATACATGACATCATACACATTATTATCCATTGAATTTCATAGTATGATGAAGCATCTAAGTGCAAGACTGATGGAAAAAGGGATGCAACACACTTTGTATACATACGTGCACAACATTGAATCGACCTTTGGAAAGTTCATTCTTGAGTTATGAATCGAATTTTTGAACGTCGATCGTGAGGATGAGCCTTTACAAAATCGG
The DNA here is from genome assembly GCA_026214975.1 of Gentiana macrophylla. Taxonomy (NCBI): domain Eukaryota; kingdom Viridiplantae; phylum Streptophyta; class Magnoliopsida; order Gentianales; family Gentianaceae; genus Gentiana; species Gentiana macrophylla. Next base: position 1,779,574 of record CM047810.1, on the reverse strand, counting down.
TTCTTGATCGAATAGTCGATTTCGTGTGGTGCATCGGCAACTTGGATGTGGTGTAAAAAAGAAAAAGAGACTGTAAAGTTTTCCTTTTCTAAGGTAACTTGAATATCTAATTAGGGCCAGGTTTTGTCCAATCCCAAGATTTCATTTTTTTTCCATTATAAATCTTTGGTTTCACATTGTAAGCCTTTTATTGAACACCATTCACCCATTTGGAGAGCTTTTACAAACACCTTAGCCTTTTCTCTAGTATATGTCAAAAGAAAATCAAACAAAGGATTTTCTGTGAGGAATTATATTCTTGAAATGAAAACAACATATCATCAGTTGAAGAGTGCATTGGCCGTTTCTTTAACTTTTACTTCTTTAATTTTCTTTGTTTGTTTGTTTGTTTGTTTGTTGTTGTCCAATGATCATAATCTGCAATCTGCATTATATGATTGACAAATGTACTCCCCTTGTTTTTAAATATGATGAACACATTTCTCCTCACACCTCCAACTGCCATTTTCATATAAAGTAGTTGGTGACAAAAATTCCTATCAGTATAATATTACTTCATTGAATAATGACTGGCCTGCACATGCAAAACTGGTGTTTCTTGTTTGCCTCAAAATCCCCCCCCTCTCTCTGTACACATATATAACCATGAGAATCAAAGAAAAAGAACAAGAGTGAGTGTACATAGTTATGGAAAGACTAGATGCCACTCCAAAGCTATTACTACCAAGACTACCAAGCAAAGCAAAAGATGAACCATTTATAACTCAACAAACTCCTCTTGTTAACAGCTTAGCTTCAATCCCATTTCAATGGGAGGAAGCACCAGGCAAGCCTAGAGCAAATTTCACCACCGCCACCGTACGCTCACCTCCATCGCCTTATAACAAGATTCCTGCTGCTGAACACAGTCTAGACTTGCCTCCAAGGTTGTTAAACAACGTACCATCTCCGGTACAAGTACAAGTACAAGTACAAGAGGGTTCATGCACTTGTATACGCCAATCTTTATCTGCATTCCCTTTGTTTTTTCTGTCTAAAGGTTCTTTAGTGAGCCCTGAAGAGGAAATTGACATAAAAGGGAGGGTTGAGAAAAAGCAGGGGGTGGATTGTAAGGAGATTACAAGATTGAAATCTGCATCTTCTTGGAGTTGGGGAAGTTTTAAGGGTAGAAATGGGATTAAGATAAACAGAGTGAGAAAGAGAAGCATTTTCTTGAAAATTTCCCATGCCAGTTCTAATATCTTGGTAAGTATCTCGAAAGTCGTATTTTTCATTTTCCTGTATCAGTGCCATGATCATAATGACAAAATGTGCCATGATCAAAAGTGATATTTTTCATTTTCCTGTATCAGTTCTAATATCTTGGTAAGTATATACTGAAGGTCTTTTTCTTTTCTTTTTTTCATGTTGAACAGGGGGGTGTCTATGGAAGCTTCAAGCATGTAGTGCCATGGGGAAGGAGACAGAAATAAAAGAGGAAAACCAGACCGAAAATGTTGCTTTTCTGCAGCATATCCATTAATTCAATTTGGGAAGGATGAGTTCAGCATATTGCTGTTATTTTTTAGCTACCTTATCAAATGGTAATCATAATCTTGATTATCACCAAATGGGACAGTTTCTTTACTTCATTTTATTGATCTACATGTGTTTGTAGTTCTTTCACAAACCAGCAAACAAAAAAGTGTAGTTCTTTGTGAACATCTGATGCAGCTAAAAGATCAAGATTCAAGAATAGCAGTGAGTTATTTGACAAGTTCTTTGAAGTAGGCCAGTTTTCTTACCAAGTAATACTACTTCCACAACCACTCAGACACAACAAGTGTCACAACCTTTATGTGACACTTATTGTAGCAGAATGATTACTCTTTCCTATATGATCTGCCATTTCCAAATTGGTAGTCTCTTTTTTAAATCTATAATAGAGAATCAGCTTTATGATTTGTGCTATATCATAAGATAAAATTATGTTTCAGAAATAAAAAGACACTTATGAGGGATTCAAGATATAGACTTCTTTATCTACATGGCTATTTCTAGAAAAAGGCATCATTTTTACACAATTATCTGAATACCTTTGTAAGATATACAGAATAATAAATGCAAAATGTGTTCTTCAAAAAACTAAAGTTAAGCATGAAGCACAAAAAGAAGTGCCTCTGTTATGTTTAACTGTGATATATGAATGGAACTGCATCATAAAAAGGGGAGGAAAACAATTAAATCAATCCAAAACACAAGAAGCATTCAATGTACTAAAAACATCAGCAAAAGATACATATGTTTGTACACATATGAGAAGCAAAAGAGTACATATGTTTGTACTCAGCAGAATATGTTTACACTTGAGATACATTGCTTAACAAAAGATTTTTAACCACTACTGCAATCAAGTTCTACCATCTCGAACTGTGATAGCCGATATGGAGCTCAAGTGCTGAACCAATCGGCGGCGGCGATAGCATATCAGAATGCTTAGCTGACAGTTTGTTATCCAAAGGGCTTCTTGAAGGAAGATGATCAGAATGCTTTGCTGGCATTTTGTTTTCCAAAGAGCTGAAAGGAAGATGATCAATGGCCTTTGCTGGACGTAAACACGCAAGGTGACTGTTGGGTTGGTTGTTACAAATGGGAAGCTTGCTTGCTAATGTCTTCGCCTCCATTTCTCTTGGGACCGGAGCACCAGACGGATCCTATATACGAACAACAAACATAAGTCCATCCCTTTTGTCAAATGCTAATCAAACATGAAAACATAAACATGCAGGTATGACAGTAAAGTGAAGAGAATAACGTACCCCCAGTACAAGGAAAGAAAACGTTCGATTGTTTGAGCCAAGATAACCTTCTATAAGTTTACGCAGATCAGCCAAGGTAGAACCTTTCAAAACCTTAACACTTGTAATGAAATTACCAAGGTTTTCCTTTGATGCTTCCCATTTCACATACACGTTCATATTCACATCATCCTTTTCATCACTGCCGATAAAATTCTCTTTCGAAGCTCCATTCTTTTCAAGTGGGCTTTTGATGATCATCTGATTTGGCATAACAACATTCTCAGTTTTTCCATGGACCAAAATATCCCTAGGAAGTAGTTTATGGGGAGGTGTGGCTTCACCGAATACAGGATTGTTATTTTCATCAGTTCGCTTTGTTGAAGGCATCGGGGTTCTGCAATGCTGGTGAATTTCTCGGTAGCCCCCACAAAGCGTAAAAATATTCTGAATTCTTGCTTTCCTTGAAGAGGATGCATCTTTCACTAGTTCAGCTGCATTTTCAGATACACCATGGTATTCTTTCATACTGTGATTACGAGATGCAAGCTCAGGCATAACATCAAAAGTCATAAGGGATGCTCCGAAATTGCCACCATCAAGAATGTTACTTTTGCTAGACTTGTCAGACACTGTGCTAAAACAAATCATCTTGTCCTCGACTACCTCTTTCTGTACCTCCTCGTCTAGGCCCTTAGAGGAATTATCATCCCCGGTGTATTCTTCTTCCTCCTCTTCATATACAGTGCTCAAAGATGCTTTGGTGGCGAAATTCGGGAACAAAACATCAAGGTCTTCTACAACAACTTCATGGGCTCTATTTTCAATTCCAGAAGACAAGGTTTCACCAGCTTTTGCTTTATATACCAAAACTTCCCGTTTCGCTGCATCCAAGTCGTATGATTTATCCAAATCCATGGACTTCACCATCCCCGAGTCATCCGAATACGTTTCCATCAGCTTTCTCACCAAACTGCTTCCTTCAACATCAAATGTTGCTTCACTATCACTCTTTGCATTCCACAGCTGTGTCTCGATTTCTTCTAATCTCCGTCTAAGCATTTCGAATTCTTGTTGCTGCTGCAACATCTTTTCCTCCATCTTTCTCCTTTCCATCTCAACAAACTCATTTGCCATCTTCTGGCAATCCTGTATCCTCTTTTCCAGTTCACGCTTGAGCTCCCTAGTACGCTCATTCACCGTTGAATCGAGTGTATCCTCATTCGCCTCTGTCCCTTTTTTTTCCAACAGGGCTAGCTTGCCTTTAAGGGCAGATATTTCTTCTTCTTTCTTCTGTAGCAACTTTTGTGCCTCTTTCTCTTTGAGTTTGTTCTCCATTTGGAGCTTGTATATGAATTGGTCCATAGCTGCAATCCTAGACCCCAAAATAACATCACAAGATGAATCTTCTGCACCTTTTTCCTTAATAGGTGTATGGGGCCCACGGACTATGCATTTTGCTTTGGCACCATATTCTAGAGTGGATATTGTCTTGTGCAACTCCTTGGGATCAGGGCTGGCACATAGGATCATCAAGATCTTTGATTTATCGTCCTCAAAAGAGTCCTGAAAATAAATGCTATAATGAGTGTCCAAAATTTCTATATTCCGAAAGCATAATTTGGTAAATTACGGGGAGAGGGGTGAATACATACCTGCAGAAGCATTGTTAACTTGCTATCTCTGAAAGGAACATGAGAGTCACCGTTTGCAATGGATTCCACAACTCTCCTCAGTGCTATGTTCCCTTGATTGATCTTCGCGGTCTGCAGTTATCGGAAGAACATATAAGTATTGAACCATTAAAAGATGGTTGAAGTCCAAAGAGAGTAATCAGATTCATCGAATTATTACCTGCATTTTGGCTTCCAACCCATTTTGGCCAGCCTGCTCAATATTCTCGGAACCAGCCATATCCACGAGCATAAGTCGACCTCCAACTGTAGGCACATCAAGTATTATCTGCAACCATGTGAATAAAAACAATAAGTATGGTTAAGTATGGTGAAATCTGCTCAATATTGATGTTAAGTATGGTGAAATAACTACAGAGGGTATTTCCTGGTTGAATTGGCCAAATCTTGTACAGTATGGGAACAAATGCTCAGACTAGATACTCATATTAGTTGGATTAATTACTTACACACAGACAGACACTCAGATAAAGAAGCATACAACAGAGAAATATACATCCCTCGAAACAATCTTGTATTGTGCCCGTAGACCATGGTCATTGCTAGTAAGTATTGTGATGATGAGTATGGTGAAATAACTAAAAAGGGTATTTCCTGATTGAAATGGCCAAATTTTGTACACTATAGGAACAGTCCCCCACCTACACAGACAGATACTCGGATAAAGAAGCATACAACAGAGGAATTGGGGTGGGGGGGGGGGGGGTTGATATAAATAAAGAACCCTTTACACAAGCTTGTAATGTGACTGTAAACCAAAGACATTGCTAGTAGGTACCATGCAGTGGCTTCGCGAGCTACGTTCGTTGCAATGAGTACTTCTAACGATCCTCCGCTTCTCCACTTTTTGAATCTCTTTTGAGATCTTTACAGCGTCAAGCCCAGCAATGAAAGACGCATTTTTAACCTTCTTACCAAACACTTCTAGCTTCACCTGTTTATACAAAGTAGCAAAAGAAATCAACTAAACCAACGTTCACTCAAGTAACAACAGTAGCTAATAATACTGCCCTTTAATTGATCAGATTCCTTCCAAAATTTTGATCCCTACGTTGGGAAGCCCTATGAACTTCAAAAAGCTACTATGATCCGTGATGTGGTTTTTGGTTGGATGCAAGACAAGCACATTAAGTAAACATAAAAAGATCCTGCTACAAAGCCCCAAAAGTAGCTGTCACCAAAACAAGTGCTTGACACCAAACCTACTTACAGAAATATTTGCAGTATGTCAATGTCAAATCACCAAGAAATAGAATATTGGCATGATTCTGGTTAATATAAGATCTGAAATGAAGAACAACTATAGAATGCTCAATTATTAAACTGCAAGAAGTATATTTAGCTGAAACAACTAAATGTGATGAAAATGAAGCTCTAATAACCAACTTTCATTATGTCCTTAAATCCAAATTCGAGCATATCGAACTAGATACGGCACCAAAATAAAGAAAATAATCAAATCCATACCTTTGATGCACTTCCTTTAGGCCATCCAAGACCAAATCCTCCACCTTCTTTAGTAGACAACAAGTCGTATATTTCCTCATTATATATCTCCAAGACAGTGACTTGAACAAAAGTTACACCCTTATTAGTTCCACTGCTCCCTTCATTGCTTTCATCCTCATTTCCTAATATATCCTTCAAAGACCTGTAAACTATTCCAGATTGCTTTGCACACCCAAACATGGTGTGACTCTTCCCCGAACCCGTCGGACCATACATCATAATAGTACATTTATCTCCCAATTTCACACCATTTATCCTTGATTCCACAAATTTCTTGTAAAACGAATCAAGATCCTCTTCCTCCGACAGTGAAACCCCATCAAGACTGAAGTCCCTGTATCCAATATCAGTCTTGACCCTTAATGAATGTCGATCGGGGTTGATCTGTAAAGCAGAACATGAATTGGGTTGCTTCTTCTGATCCGGGTAGTCACGAATCCGGCCTATTACTTCCACCGGATGCTCTGCGGGAGGGGGATTATTCTCCTTGGCTGGTGTTGCAGTATTGTTGGGGTTCGGTGAGGGCTTATACACATTAAAATTCAATTTTTGCTTTGATTGAGGAGTCTTGTGGTGGGCATGATTTGATTTTGATGAAGGTGTGATCATTTGGGTTGGCTTCAAAGATGAAGGTGTGACCATTTGGGTTGGCTTCAAAGATGGAGTCGGAGCCATTTTCCACCTATACACGAAAAATCAAATGATCCCTGAAAGTTTTTTCCTTGATTAATCAAGAAATGTTTGCCGGTCAAAAATGGAAATGAGAGAAAATGGTAATCGAATCAGAAATCTGGGCGAGATTTTAGCTATATGATTGTTTAAAATCAGAGACAAGAAAGGAAATGACAAATGAGAATTTCAATTTGAAGTATTGAAGCACAACGTATCTACCAACGGCTATTTTCTTCAGCCCGGCTTTTGTATCTACTCCGTGGATAGGTTTTGATTTCTTGTGGACCGTAGTGCGACCCGACTCGCTTTGGCTTTGAATGAATAAATCTTTATTCAAAATTTAAAAGAAAAAAATCAGAAAATAAAACAATTTTATCACACTCTTTTTTTTTCCCTTAAAAAAAAGTCACACTTCTTTTTTTTTTTTTAAAGGATGAACTTTTATTAATCACATCAAAGGCCAAAGCAAGCGTGTTACAATGTTTTTCTTTTTTTATTGAGAAGAGCGTGTTATAATGTTAAAAATTCAAAAATCGTTACCACCTCAAGCTAGTCTAAGATCTCTAGATCGTCGAATCGTTATAGAAAGAAAGACATACGTGGGAGAGCAGACACAAGGAGTGTCATGAACTACTTTATTACGTCAAAACCAAATCTCATAAGACGATTCTCGGAAAGTATATGTCCAACTCTTGTCGACTCCGTTTTGAGTTGGAAGATTTTTTAGATTATGTTGGAGCCAGCAAAGAAGGTGTTCCTCTTAGAATAAAGGACAGCTTGTTGCCAAATTTGGCGAGGCCACCAGCAGTCCTTAATGGCGTGTGCAATCTCGTCCTCAAATTGACAAAAATTGCACACGGGCGAAAAAGGGACGTGTCTGTAGACAAGAAATCTATTGACTGTGAGCGAATCATGACCCATCTGCTAGATGAAGTAGTTGTACCGAAGAGGGTCTCGCAGTTTCCAAATTTGAGACCCGTCCATATTAATATTGATCGATTGAGAGTCATTACACTGAAACTCGTAGCCACTAGCGACTGGATATTTATCACACTTTGATAGTTTGATTATAGTATTTTTTTCCCTTAAACTAATCATATTCATCTTAGTTGAAAGAAAACTTAATATAATATTCACTATGCCCGAATTGTCAGTGATAGTTGTGTTGCAGATACACCACAACACAATGCAAGTCAGATTCAGGAATCAACAATCTCTCTCAAGCATATGGTCGAACACTTATTAGCATAAACGGTTGAGTTTAGATAGAGTTAGTTGGAAGTTGTTGTAACAACCTGTAACCGCTATTAACTCCAACTTGTTGCTCCTAGATATTATATAAGCAACATGACACAAGTTGGATCAATTCATTAAGTCAAATTCTTCATGTATCAATGTATTGAAATTTTCCCGCCAAGTTTTAATTCAAATGAATAGTTCATCTTCTTCATTATAGTTCTTTCCATTTCCAATTTTCTTTACAAAATCAACATGGTATCAGAGCTTAAACAAGCTTACCGCTGTGGATTTGCAGAGTATTAAACCTGCAATTTTGTTTTTCTTGCGGTGTGGAGCTGCAATTTTCATTTCTTGTTCATTTCTTTGGTTTCTTGCTTCGTATCAATGGCAGAAACTGGTAATATTGCGGTTAATCCGTATCTGATTCATCCTGGAGAGAATCCGTCTGTTGTTATTGTTCAACCACTTCTCAAAGGAGTTGAAAATTATCATTGCTGGAAACGTGCTGTTTCTATGGTCTTATCCATGAAAGGAAAATTGAAGTTCGTAGATGGAAGCTTGCCAAAACCTGCAGAAACTGACAGGCATTTTGAGATTTGGTCAAGAGAGATATGGCTGGATTTGGATCACAGATTTGGCACAGGAAATGCATACAGGCTTTCCAATTTACAGGAAGAAATCTATTCAACCAAGCAAGGTACTCTGTCAGTTACTCAATATTTTACAAAATTGAAAGGTTTGTGGGATCAGTTGTTGATTCTAAGGCCTATCCCTCCCTGCACTTGTGCTGCATTGCCCAATTATCGTGAACAAAATGAGACAGGTTATGTTGTAAGGTTCTTGAAGGGAATAAACGATGTTTTTAGCAATGTTAGGTCACAAGCATTAATGGCTAAACCTATTCCAGACATTGGTACAGTTTTCAATATGGCTTTGCAACATGAAAGTCAAATTACATACTCAGAATTAGGCATTGACAAGACTGTTCTTAATGTTGTAACTACTGGGGCAAGACAGAATTTCCAAGATTATGTTCCTTTAGCAGCACAATCCAATGTTTCATATGGCAGAGGTTCTGGTAGAGGTTATTCTGGTGGATATTCTGGTGCTTCTAAGAGACCACAATGTACTTATTGTGGTAAAGAAGGTCATACTATAGATAAGTGCTTCAAGAAATATGGATTTCCAAATGGTTCTAGAGCAAGAGGCAGGGGTCAAGTACATGCCAATAATGTTAGTGTGGATCATGGTTTCACTCCTGATGATGCAAGCTACGAGTGCAGACAGACAATTTGGATACTCAACAACTGATTTGGTTCAGTCCAATCCTAACACAATGACAAGAAGCCAATATGAACACATCATGGATATGCTCAGACATGTTCAGGTTGCAGATCCCCCTGCACCACCAGCTATTGCTTTAACTGCTAATGTTCAAGGATGTTCTTCTGGTCCAGGTACTATCTATCATTGGATAGTGGATTCAGGTGCTACTGATCATATCATTTATGATTTATCTTTAATGATTAATGCTAAACCTGTTTTTGGTCTTACTGTCACTTTACCAAATGGAGCACATACTAAAGTCACTCATAAAGGTCAAGTCAGGATCAATAATGATCTTATATTAAATGATGTATTATGTGTTCCACAGTTTACATACAATCTTTTATCTGTCACAAAGATCACTACAGATACCAGATACTCCTTATGCTTCAACTCTAATGGTTGTGTTTTGCAGGACAACATCTTGAGGAAGATGATTGGTTCAGCTAGAATTTATCAAGGACTGTACATTTTACAAGTTGATCCTAATGTCCATGATTATGCTCATGTCATTTGTACTATTGCTGGTATTCCTAATTCTTTACTTTGGCATTATAGATTAGGTCACCCCTCTAGACAAAGAATACAAGTATTGAATAAGTCAGTTCCTCTTGTGTCTTCTGATTCAGACACTTGTTGTCATATTTGTCCTTTTGCCAAACAAAAGAGAAACAGTTTTCCTCATAGTACTTCTGTTGCTTCTACTATTTTTGAATTGTTGCATGTTGCTATATGGGGTCCTAACAGAAACTCCACCTATAATGGTGAATATTACATTTTGACCGTGGTTGATGATTATTCAAGGTATTTTTGGGTTCATTTAATGAAACAGAAATCTGAAACCAGATCTTTATTACAAAAATTCTGTAATACTGTTTCTAATCAATTTAATCAAAATATAAAAGTAATAAGGTCAGACAATGGCCTTGAGTTCAAAATGGATACCTGCTATGCTCAAAGAGGTATCATTCATGAAACTTCTTGTGTCCATACACCACAACAAAATGGTGTTGTGGAGAGAAAACACCAACACTTGTTGAATGTTGCTAGAGCACTGAGATTTCACTCTGGTCTCCCTATGAAACACTGGGGTTTCTGTGTTAAACATGCTGCAATGCTCGTTAATATCACACCTACACCATTACTTAAAGAACAGACACCTCATTTTCTTCTTTATAGTACAAAACCTGTTTACACTGATTTTAAAGTATTTGGATGTTTAGTATATGCTAGCACAATTGCACAGGGCAGAGGAAAATTTGATAGCAGGAGAAAGCAGTGTGTTTATCTTGGTAATCCCCAACATACAAAGGGTTATACATTACTGGATCTTAAAACCAGGGAGTTTATAATCTCTAGAGATGTAATTTTTCATGAAACATCTTTTCCATTTCTTAACATTCCTTCTTGGAGTCCTGAGCATACTGTTTTACCAATTCCTAGTTTCCCAAGTATTAACTTTGATGTTCTAGGGCAAAGCACTACACCATCTACATCAATTTCTTCTGAGCATCATGCTGAGGCATCCACTGATACAGAAACAGCTGATCTAGGGCATGATGATGAAGCATCTACTGACTCAGAAATAGAGGTGCCTGCACCTCCTCCTACAAATCAAAATCTAAGAAGGTCAACCAGAGAAAAGAGAATACCTACACATCTTCAAGACTATCATACAAAGCTAGGTGCTGCTATCACTTCTACATCTCATACACTGGATATAGTTCTCAGTTATGATCATCTATCCAATGCCTACAAAGCATTCTCTTGCAACATCTCTACTGAACAAGAACCTGCAACATATTTACAAGCATCAAAGGATCCAAACTGGCAACAGGCCATGAAGGAAGAGTTAGAAGCTTTACACAAAACACAAACTTGGTCTTTAGTCTCTTTACCACCAGGCAAGAAACCTATTGGCTGTAAATGGGTATATAGGATCAAGAGAAAGGCTGATGGCACAATTGACAGGTACAAAGCAAGACTTGTTGCTAAAGGTTATACTCAAACAGAGGGCATAGACTTTCTGGAAACTTTTTCTCCTGTAGCAAAATTATTTCTAAGTTTGGCTGCTATGAATCAGTGGCATTTGCATCAAATGGATGTCAATACAGCCTTCCTACATGGTGATTTAGATGAAGAGGTCTTCATGAAGCCACCACATGGCCTTCCTCTTTCTAAACCTAATTCAGTATGTAAATTGGAGAAGTCTCTATGAAGCAAGCTAGTAGACCGAATGTTAAGCTCATAGATGCACTCATTAATGCAGGTTATGTCCAATCTAAACATGATCACTGCTTATTTACCAGAGGACAGGGCTCTAGTTTCATTGCCTTTTTGGTTTATGTTGATGATATAGTGGTTGCTAGCACTGATATGTTAGAAATCCAGAAACTAAAAGACCTACTCCATCAAGCATTCACAATCAAGGACTTGGGGAAACCGAAATACTTCTTAGGATATGAAATTGCAAGATCCAAGGATGGAATCATCATGAGTCAGAGGAAGTACTGTTTAGATCTGCTAAATGATTTTGGATACCTAGGTGCCAAGCCTTCTAATACACCTATGGACTCCAAAGTTCACATGGAACCTAAGGACTCTCCATTTCTTACAGATAATAAGTACTACAGAAGTCTAGTAGGTAAATTGCTTTACTTGAGCAACACCAGGCCTGATATTGCTTATCCAGTGCAACAACTCAGTCAGTATTTGGATGCTCCAACTGAAAATCATCTTGCTGCTGCTCATAAATTACTCAAGTTCCTAAAAGCATCACCTGGACAAGGCTCGTTCTTCCCATCTACTGGTACTCCTACTCTAAAATCTTTTAGTGATTCTGATTGGGGTAGATGTACCATCACCAGAAGATCAATAAGTGTCTATACTGTTTTCTTTGGAGATTCATTGATATCTTGGAAAAGCAAAAAGCAGACAACAGTTAGCAAAAGCAGTTCAGAAGCAGAATACAAGGCTATGGCCTTAACTGCTTGTGATATTCAGTGGTTATTATATCTTCTATCTGATTTTCAGGTCAAGCATACATGCATAATCCTCTTTCTCGTGATAACAAAAGTGCTACTTACATTGTTGAAAATCCTGTGTTCCATGAAAGAACAAAGCATATAGAGATAGATTGCCACTTTGTAAGAGAAAAGTATCAACAAAAGATCCTTGTCCCATTACCAGTAAGGACAGAAGACAATCTAGCAGACATTCTCACCAAGCCAGTTGATATAGCTACACTAAACAGATTATTACCTAGATACCCCTTAAAGAATATATTTGCAGATACACCACCATAGAACACAATGCAAGTCAGATTCCAAGCTGTGTTTTGCTCTACACCTAATCACAGCTTGAGGGGGCATGTTGCAGATTCACCACAACACAATGCAAGTCAGATTCAGGAATCAACAATCTCTCTCAAGCATATGGCCGAACACTTATTAGCATAAACAGTTGAGTTTAGATAGAGTTAGTTGGAAGTTGTTGTAACAACCTGTAACCGCTATTAACTCCAACTTGCTGCTCCTAGATATTATATAAGCAACATGACACAAGTTGGATCAATTCATTAAGTCAAATTCTTCATGTATCAATGTATTGAAATTTTCCCGCCAAGTTTTAATTCAAATGAATAGTTCATCTTCTTCATTATAGTTCTTTCCATTTCCAGTTTTCTTTACAAAATCAACAAGTTGTGAATCGGGTAATTAAACTTCGCAAGGATAAAGCAGCAACAACTAATCTGGTTGTTTTGTGGATGGTTATTAGCTGATCCAAGTGATTAACTGCCTACATACACAGATATTTGAGATCAAGCTAAAACGTATTTCATGTAGTGGAAATGAAGATCCTTTTACGTCCCCCTCTTGGGAAAGTGGATTCAATTGCCATTAATGTCGTGGCTAATGCTATGGAGCCGGGATGGGAGATGGGTTTAGGTCCGATGAGTCTATGGTTGCTTGCAACGATTGTAGTTGTTAAACGAACAAAGCTGCTCGTGAACAAATTCACGTGCGGCTCGTTATTGTTCATTATTGTTTGGTTAGTTAAGCGAACAAAATTTGAACATATTATAAGCTCGTGTTCTATTCATCTAATTGAAATTATATAGCAAATTTATAGAACATTTATACAATTCTTCTAATACTTTTTGTACAATGATATTTGAATAATGATTTATAAGTTGTTATTTAGAATTTGAACTTAATTTGTCATATCTTAATAAGTCGAACTCGAGGCAACATGAATTTAGAAGGCAAAAACATGTTTTGCGCCGAATTCGGACTATTTGTTTTAATAAACAAGCCGAGTTTGAATATACTTTTTTATCGGATGATCACGAACAATCTCATCATTTAAACCAATGTTACTCATTACTGGTTCATTGCATAACTGCATTTCTAAGCTGTTTATCTTATATCGAGTAACATAACACAATTTGCACTCTTGATTATTGTAGACCTACCACATGATGATAAATGACTCATACTGATTAAATATACAAAAAAAAAATTGTGTTGTGTAACTCGTTACATCACGATCGTCAAAATTGTGATAATAAAAAAAGAAAAAATACAAAGCCAAAGCCCTGTCTGTGGGCCACAGCTTTCAAAATTCAAAATCCCAAATTACCGCCAAGTTCCTCTGAAAATTTTCCCCACTCCGCTAACTCTAAACCTTAAACTTACATAAAATTCCAGATCCACAAATTTGCCCCAAAAAAAGATAATTAGCTCAACAAAAAACTCTCTTTATGTCTTCTTCTTCAGTCCGCCGGTCTAAAGAACGCGGTGGAATCAAAACCACAGCCGCAGCAGCTATTTTTACCACCACCGGTACAAAGATCTCAAGACCCGAGAAACCCATTTTCAGCAATGGCGTTGCAGCAAATAAAGAGAATCTCAACACCAAGAGAGCTGCCGGGAAAGAGAACCCACGACCCATTTCAACGGGTCGAGCAGCTACGGCGGTGGCATCATCTATAAAACCGACTATGAAGTCTATGCCTAGAATTGATAAATCTTGTAATAATGGTGGAACTCATAGTAATGGTGACTCACGCGGGGAGCTTCGTCCAAGGTGGTCGAGAGCGACGACGGTGCAAAGAGGTAGGAGCTCTAGTCCTTCTGAGTTTCGTAGGGTTTCATTGAGTACTAAGGTAGCTAAAGTTGAAGAAAAGAAAGGGCAAGTGACTGAGAAACGTGAAATTGGGAAATGGGGATTGACAAATTCGCATGGAAGCGGGGGAATTTACAGCAAAAAGTCAGCTAGATTAGCGGTAAGTCCTGTCAAATGTAACTTAAATAAGTCTGATGAAAAGCCATACTTGAGTAGAAATGCTAAAGTTGAAAGTTCTCAGGACAAGTTAGAATCTTTCACTGGGGGAGCTGAATTTAGTGACAAGGTTTCAAATTTAGCTGAAAATAAAAATGTTGAGAAAATGGATGAAACATATTCGAAAATGGTTACTAATTCAGGTGTTGGTGAATCCAATGTAAGTGAGCCAATAGTGGGAAACCGAAGGTGTAGCTCTTCTGGGATGTCAAAAGAGAAGGATAGTTCTGAATCTAGCTTGAAGGAGCGCATTAATAAACCAGGATTTGTTACAGGGGATTCAAAGGAGAAAGGGGGAAACGAAAGCTACAAGAAAAATACGAGTTCAAGTGTCAAAAACCAGAGCAAGCTTCATGAGAAGCTTGCCTTCTTGGAAGGGAAAGTAAAGAGGATTGCTTCAGACATTAAAAGGACTAAAGAAATGCTTGATATGAATAATTCGGATGCTTCAAAGGAGTTACTGTCAGATATCCACGATAAGATTTCAGGGATTGAAAAGGCAATGGTTAACGTCGTCAAGAATGATGATGGTAAGACTACTTCGGTAGTAAACCATGAGAATGGAGATGGCCCCTCAAAAGAATCAGAGAATCGAAAAGATGAAACGTCAAGTGAGGTGAAAATTTCAGTAAAGGGGTTGAATGCAGATGAGGTTGAAGCGAGATTATTTCCACATCAAAAAATGCTTAAGGAAAGAACTTTACTAAAATCATCCTGTGCTAGTGCTCAGAGTCAAGGCATTACAGTTCATGTACAAGAAACTGAACACAAAATCGAACAAAAGTCTGTTGTTCCTGTAAACGAGAACCCTGTTGGCGAGAAGTCCTTGCCATCTGCATATAAGGAGCAGTTCGGGGTCGACGTCAAAGTCTTGGCTATCAATTCAGAAGTTTGTGAGATTCAGGAGATGGATACCATTGCAACTTCTGCTGTGCAGAGTTCAGTTTCGACCTTATACAGTGCAAAAAATGCTGATGATTTAACACTGATGACTGATGAACAACTTGAAGAGTTTGATGATCAAGAGAACAGGTCTGGGATGATAATCGAAGATGAGTCAGAAGAGAGTAGCTTCTACAAGTTGAAAGATATTGGACGAAGAGTTACTACAGGAGGATGGTTTGTATCTGAAGGAGAATCTGCTATTCTTGCTCATGATGATGGCTCTTGTTCTTACTATGACATTGCCAATTGTGAGGTAAATATGCCTCTCAGCAAGTCTAACTTGTTATATATAACTTGACATGTTTGCATTGCCCAAAACTTCATTATTAGTATTCCTCTTAAACGCATATGCTCTTTTTCTGTTGTACTTATGTTTCCTTTTTAGTAGTTAATTTGGAGACATTTTACATAAATAGATGCATCATTCGTTGGCTCGGAATAATATTGCATCACCCATTTTCTTTCTTTTGGTAATACATCACTTGAACTATTTGATGCATTAGTTGTTGAAATACTAACGGTATTCATAGCGATGAAATGTTGTCTTGCTATATTCTTGCTCGTTAAATGCTTGTACTATTACAGGAAAAGGCCGTTTACAAACCTCCTACTGAACATTCATTGAACATGTGGAGAGATTGCTGGATAATTCGTGCTCCAAGTGCAGATGGATGCTCTGGAAGATACGTCGTCGCTGCCTCTGCTGGGAACGCCTTGTTTTCAGGCTTTTGCTCATGGGATTTTTATACAAAAGACGTACGAGCATTTCATTCAAATCACGGGAATCCGGGTGGTAGAGTAGCCCTTGCTCCCATTTCCAATAATCCTACCTCCAGACGAGGTTTGGCATCAGAAAATCAACAATGGTGGTATAAGCCCTGCGGACCGCTCATCACCGGTACAGCAACTAATCAGAAAGTGGTTAAAGTGTATGATATTCGTGATGGACAACAAATAATGAAATGGGAGTTGCAGAAACCTGTGTCGGTAATGGATCATTCGAGTCCTTTACAATGGAGAAATAGAGGGAAGTTGGTCGTTGCAGAAGCAGAATCGGTTTCTCTTTGGGACGTTGGATCTCTTGATCCTCAAGCATTGCTGTCTGTATCATCATCTAACCGTAAAATTGACGCTCTACACGTGCATAATACCGATGCTGAATTGGGCGGAGGCGTAAGGCAAAGGTACACTCTTCTCCTTAACATATCAACTTACATGCATTGTCATGCAAACAATGTTTTGTGTATTACTACTTGAATTGTTCATATCTCTGTTTATACTCAGCTTGATATGGTGTTTTGTTCCATTAAGGCTGCACATGCTCTTGTGAAATTTTTAAAAAAGAAAGCTTGATTCAGTTTTGTTGGGCATTACACACCTGCGAGTGGCATGTAGTTGCATTTCTAGCATGTACCACGCATAAAATTTGTGTTCCTTTGGAGCTTTAACCATGAGAATGTCTTGAATTGTTTCTGCAGACCAAGCTCATCAGAAACAGAAGGAAATGATGGTGTTTTCTGCACCTCGGATTTCATCAATGTACTAGATTTTCGTCAACCAAATGGTATCGGCATAAAGATACCAAAAGTTGGTATCGACGCGCAATCAGTTTTCTCTCGTGCCGATTCTGTGTATCTTGGCTGCACTAATTTAAGGTCTGCTGGCAAAAAACAATACTGCTCACAAATTCAACAGTTCTCGTTGCGTAAACAGAAGCTTCATAGCACTTATAACCTGCCAGAGTTAAACGCTCATCCTCATTTCGGTGCAATTACACAAGTATACGGAAACTCAGAATTCGTCATGGGAGTAAACGGGTTCGGGCTCTTTGTGTTCGACTCGATTAAGGACGAATCGTTGCAGTCTTTCAGTACGGATTATGTCAAGACGCGATATGTTAGAGAGGTTGTCGGACCAGATGATATGTATTCGCCTACTTTTGATTACTTAGCGTCTCGTGTTCTTCTTGTTTCGAGAGATCGCCCTGCTATGTGGAGGTACTTGTCATAGGCCGGCGGCCTGCAAGTTGTGAAGAAAGCTGAAGAATTGAAGTATCTTGTTTAATTTTATTATGTGTGCCCTGAAAGGTGTGTGTATGTGTGTGTTATGTTAGAAATAATAAATCTGACATGATTGTGTTGAACAACCTTAAGTTTTCAGATACTTTTGTTTTGGTTAAGGTACTTTAAAATGTATCATTTTACTGCTGTTTATGTGCTTAGATACAGTAAATATAAGTGTTGTTTTGCTTTCACATACAGTCGAATATTGAAAACCATTAGACGTCGTTCTCAACTGATTAAACACAATTGATATTATAGGTCACTGTGTACTCTCTCTCAAGAGGCCATCTCAAACTCTCTTTTAAAATACTACTCTCAAATTATTATGGTCGGCTCTCAAGTCTCAACTCAAAGGAATCCTGCTGTGTTTCGCTCTTACCGTTTCGTGGTGGACGTAAATCGAGGTTTATAATATAATGATATAGTTTAACAATGGTTGATGGATGCTGATTTTTTATGAAATCGAACCCTCAAATCCTGGTTCAAAGGTAATATTGTCATTACAACTATGGCTACAACTGAATCGGGCTACTCGTACTCGACTCAAAAAAGAGTTTGTCACGATTGTTTTTTTTCGAGTTTGAGCTCAAGTCGAGCTACTCTAACGAATAACCGAGTCGGTCTCGAGCTTCAAAATATAGTAATCGAGTAGTTCGTGATTTAATCAAGTTATATTAAATAATTTTTAATTAATTATATTCAAATAATATTTTATATAAATAATTGTTTATTAGTCGGGTTGAGCTCGATCTTGTCAATAAAATAAATGAATTCTAGAAAAATAATCAAGTCTACGAGGCGGGTCGAGTTATATCGAATACTTGATGAGTCGAGTTTGATCTTGCCTTTTTATGACTTGATCAAGCTCAAGCCCGTGTTTTTTAGTCGAGTTGAGCTCAAGCATTAGAGAGTTCAACTCAACTAGGCTCTATTACACATCTAATTATAACACTTGCTCGTTTAACACTGAAGTATATATTGGAGACAACTTATTATACTATACGTTCGTCCCAAAAATATAAATCATTTTAGATGATTTCACATTGATTATGAAAATGATCGAGTGTTATAACTTTTAAGAAGAAATGAATATAATGCCCTTTTGAATTATCATTAATGTAATATTTAGAAAATAATGAAAAGTAGTTTGATTGATAAAAAAATTAGCGGTGAGAGATACGAGTAATAATTAGTTTATTGATAACCTAAAACAACTTATATTAGCTATAAAATAAACTAACTTATATTATGAGACAAGTAAAAAGAGATGTATAATAAAAATGTCTCTACTATAATAATCTTGCTCAAGCAGAAGCGAAAGAATTTTATGATACTTATTCGAAGTACGCCCATACCTTTGAGCCAATTGTTCATGATCCCTTCCAACGATGTGATAGTTAAGGCAGACACTATTGCAAGAGCAATCTTGCTCCTGTCAGATCACAATTCCTTAACTACCCTCCTTTTATTTTTATTTTTTTCAGTTGCATCCGAGTCTTCCTCTCCTAATTAATAATAAATAAATAAATATATATATATATATATATATATATATATATATATATATATATATATATATATATATATATATTTTTTTTTTTTTTGGGTCCGAAAGAGAACTGAAATAGTACTCCTACACTATTTGAGTATGAAAATTGAAAACTACAGATGAGGGAAATAATTTAAACAAGTAAACAACCACATTTGAATAAGGGGTTTATTATTTACACCACACCTAATCTACCCATACACCACTATACACACTACACCACATCTAATAATCCAAATCTATTTTTGCACCACATTTAAATTACAATATTTTTGTTTATTTATTTGCACCACATACTTAATTACGATTTTGCCATATTTACTTACACACCCCATTTTCATACTATTTCCACTCCAAAAATATATTACAAAAAGATCCCTAGATTTTTATATTATCTTTACTTCATCTTCATATCATATTATCATCTTCACCATTTTCATTTATGAATTTTTCCATCCTCATTCATTCATCAAACCCTACATCTTCATCATCACTATACTCTTCACATCACATCTTTAATCATCAACTCCATCATTCTCAAACCCTTTACTCTTGTTCATTTTCCTAATTTATCTTCTTCATCATCATCATCTTCATCATCATCTTCGCGAATCGAAAACCCTCAAATTTTTAATAAGACAATCCTCATTCTCAAAACATTTCATCATCTTCATCCTCCTCTTGAAACCGATGATCTTCTCAATCCAGGGGTGAAATTTCGAAGGTTCACATTGCTGGGTAAGCATTGTGGAGCAATCATTTGAGTAACAAACCCCCTTTTTTGGCCAATTGTTTTTCTATTTTTATCATTTTGCAGGTATTTTACTCGCAGCAAATTGATGCTTCATCCCCTTTAAAATCGAAGCAATTCTCTTACGAAACAATGAAGTAATAATGATTATGTTCTGATCCAAATGAATAGCTTAGCAAGTAGATAGATCTCAATGTTTTTTCTGATGTTCTTGTTTTAATAGAGATAGGAGAAGACTTTTTTTTATTTTATTTTATTAATTTAACACTAGATCAAAATTGTTTTGTTCTTTTTAAGATTTGCTATATAAGCTGTAGGTTCTATTAAAAAATTGTTGTCTACCTCTGTTCACTTTGGGGTATGTATATATTTGATGTGACTTTGGGGGAACAACAGAAGAATGGGAACAGATAGTATAATTACTTCATCGAGTATTGTAACATCCAGAACAGGAGGGATGAATTCTGAACTTCAGAATATTCTTTACTAGATATCGATATATCAATTAAAACGGTTCGATTTCGGGTTGTTCTTTGTTATATTCTGAAATCTTGATTGAAATTATCAAGTTTTTAAGAGCATTTTTGAAGATGAATTCATGGAAGTAAGAAGATTAAAGAGAAGAAGAGAAGATCGAGGGGATACTGTGGGAAAAATCCGGTTAAATGTATTGGGGGGGGGGGGAGGGGGGTGTTATAGATGGGATGGGGGTGATAATTCATTTAGAACATTTGGATGTTATTAGAATTTTTGAAAACTTGGCAATAATAAAGTTTCCTTGGCTAAAATGTTTTTTTTTTTTTTTTACTTCATACTACACATGGGTGTATAGGTAGAATGTGGGATCCAAAACATAATATGTGTGTGTATCAAAAAGTTTTTTCTTTTAATATTACACACAGATGTATGAGTAGAATCACAGTGTAAATAAAAAGCTACTTTGAATAATTTTATCAATTTTGTTTTGTTCCAAGATATTTAAATACGTAAAAGAAATATCAAAATAACATTAGTTTTTTTTTTTTTGAGAACTAAATTAACATTAGTTTTTATCCTCAAACAAAAAAATTGATTTACGTTAGATTAAATATACAAATATTCATATATTTTTTGAGGGACTCATGTTCATATTTAAAATAATAAATAAAACTACAAAATATATTTTCTTGCCGAGTTATACTCATCAATTTTAAAAGTAAAACTATGATTAAGATATTTTAAATAGTAAAATGAAATTGCTTACTTTGACATCTTATTTGAAAATTATTTATTCAGAAATTTCAACGGAATTTTTTCATCTACTTGAAATCTTTCTAGCTTGTGAGTTTAGATATTTTACTATTGCGTTAACATTGTAATGTAACATTTTGAGTATAATAAAATTTGTATATTGTAATAAATATGTTTATTAAGTAAATAAATATGTTTCAAGTAACTGAAACATGTACTGGTTATGTTTATTTTTCGGTATTGGTTATAGACCCGTCCAAAAGGTGGAACCGAACCGGACCGGAACTGGAACCGCCGGTTTTAAACAGTGCCGGTTTGGGCCGGTTTGACGAACCGCCGGCGGTTTACTGTTCAAAACCGGCGGTTGCCGGTTCCGGTTTACCCCGGTTTACTTTCAGTTCAGATCACGGTTCCGGCCACGGTTTTAAAATTTCATAATTTTTTTTCATTTTCACATAATACTTATTATTTTCACTACAATAACAAATTATTATTCTTTTCACTATAATTACTAAAACGAGTAATATATATATATTTTAAATAGTTTTCTATTAAATTGTTAAAAATAATATTAATATTGTGTTATTTTATTTATATGTAAATAATGTTATTTTAAAAAATTGTGTTATTTTTTCAACGCTTATACTGTAATTCGGTTGCTTACATATATTTTTATATGTAATCGTGTCGAGATGACAACACATATAAAAAAATCAAAGCGAACGTAGTTCTTATTGTTTATTTTTTAGTTTTTTTATAGTTTGTTGTAAAAGTTTTTATAGTAATTTTTATTAATGTTTTTTTTAAAGTCTTTTATAGTTTTTGTTATAAAATTTTTGAGTCGGTTTTAAGTATACGTTGATTATAAATGTTGTTTTATTAAATATTATGTGAGATATATTGTGTTGTTTTTTTTATATGTAAATTGTGTTGTTTTTTCAACGCTTGCCAGACGGTAATTCGGTTGCAGATACGTATTTTTTATATGTAATCGTGTTTTATGACAATATATAAAAAATCAAATAACGTAGCTTTTATTGTTTATTTTTAGTTTTTTATCTAATTTTTTTAGTCTTTTTTATAGGCTGCTTATATGTTTTTATAGTATTTAAAGGTTTTGAAATGTTCGTTTTATTGTAGTCTTTTATAGTATATATATGTGTAATGTGTTTGTATTTTATAGTTTCATACAATTTTTAGGTTTGTATATGGTTTGTTTGGGTGTTTTTATAGTTTCTTATAGTTTATTTTAGTTTACAGTGTAGTGTTGTTATTATGGTTTGTTATAGGTTATTATTGTTTTTGTATTCTTTATAGTTTTTTAAATGTTTGTTTTATTGTGTAGTCTTTTATAGTATTCTTACATGTTTTATTATATAGTTTCATATAATTTTTAGGTTTGTATATGGTTTTTATGGTTTTTTTTTTTATAGTTTTATATACCTTTTTTTTAGTTTAAAGTAGTAGGTATTTTTTAGTTATTTTTAATAGGTTTTTATAGTTTCAATCGGAATTTTTTTTTATGGTTTTTTTAATTTTTTTATATAGTGTTTTTTTTTGTTTTTAGTAGAAGGTTTTTTATAGTTATTTTTAATAGGCTTTTTTAATCTTTTATAGTTGTAACAAATATATAAGTAAGATATAAATTGCGTACCTTTAATCGATGTCGGTATTTCAAGCGCTTGTTCCTCCTGAAGTTTCAGTGTCACCGCCTTCGAACTGTGACTCCTCATCTTCTGACTCAATGTGTTGCACCCTCTTCTCGGCTCGTACCCAATCTTGACAAAGCATTTGCTTCTCTAAAGTGGTGGGATGAAGCGAACATCTTTTATTGGTAAGCACATATCCTGTCATCTTTGAAACATCGTTCAACATGATGACGGTCAAAACAGGCAACTTAAAAACTCGACCGCCATCATTGCTAGAATCGGATATTCTTTAACATGTCTCTTCCACCACTTCAATAAGTCGAACTCAAATCATAGAGTATCGATTTCCACGACCTTCAAATGTTGTGTTTAGAAATTTGGATATCTCTCAGACGTTGATCGGATGACGATGACGATGTCGCTCCTTCGCTCGTTTAGAATTCATTTTATCCGTAACTTTTTGAAGTCCCCGCACGAGAGACTCGTAGGTTAGTAAGCACTTGCGGATGGATTGGGAACCGCCGCTTCTCAATCCATACATACGCTCATATTCAACATACAAAGCGTTTAATAAATTTTCTAGTCTAACTACTTCAACTGTAAAATCTACAGGGGGCACATTATGAGTAACAGACAAAGCATCATAGTAAGCACCTAACATGTTAGACAAACCTACTAGTCTTATACGAGGGTCGAGCATAGCAGAAATGAGATAAGTGTCAGGAATATACAACATGTATTTATTCCATTTCTCCTTCATCGGCTCTAAACATTGAAATAATTCTGCATCGTGTTCCATGGTTTCAAACTCGGCAGTTATTTCTGTACAAGCAGGCAAGACTAAATGTGCTGTGGTTTGATAACATTTTGAAAACAATACTGTAATTTTTTGAATATTTCAAAACATCCATCGATTTCTTGCATGAAGTCCAAATAGAGGATACAAACGATATTCGCCGGGATGTGTTCATTTAAAAATCACAAAATGTATTTTTAATTTTTTTTTTTCCAAAGATCATGAGTCATGTTCCACCTATGCGGTACATCTTGCGGCAGTTTGACAGGGCGATGACCTTTCTCTTTAAGAAATTTATACCACTTATTAACAAGAATATTTCTACCTAACACATGTGAAATCGCAGTTTTTATCGAATTAATATTATGGTCAAAAACTCTTAGACCATCCTTTACACATAAATTAAAAATATGGCATAAACATCTAACATGAAAAAATTGACCGTTACAATGAGGTTCACAATATCAGGATAAGTCGGGAATAGAAGCAGTGTTGCTTGAAGCATTGTCAAACGCAATAGAAAAAACTTTACCTTTTAAATCGTATTCCTCAAAAATATCAACTAATAAAGATGCAATGTTAGAAGCAGTATGATTGTCGTTAAATAAACGAAAAGCAAGTAACTTTTTTTGGACAGTCCAAGTGTTGTCAATCCAGTGACCCGACACGCCCAAATAATAATTGTTCGTCCTCCTATCCTCCCAAATATCGGCACATACACATATTCGGAATTTATTTTTCTTCAAACTTTCTATAATAATATTTTGTCGTTTAATAAATTTATTTTTGAAATCCCTAGTAACCGTTGCACGAGGGATACGAGTAAAAGCCGGCTGCAAAGCCCCTTGTACGTAGCTTTCGAAAATAGGATTCTCAGGAAAGCTAAAAGGAAGACCCATCCCCGCAACAAGATCCGTGGTTAGATCACTACAGTTATCACGACTGTAAATAAAGAGTGGATTAGTGTTACCTCCGCTGGAGCTCGGCATGTTTAGCTGGGTTTGAGAAGCGCCGTCTTGCAATTTTTCTGGATGTTTACTTAAAATGTGACCCCACATCGTTCCGTAACCACCGGAATGTTTAAATTGGTATTTTTGGCCACAGAAATTGCACACCCTGAAGAAATATATTCCGGGGTTAGCTAATGCTATTTCATCAGTCCGAGGAACCTTTGTGAAAAATTCCGTAAAAATTCTCGATCTAAACATTTTTTCTTGTGCTTTGGATCGGGTACTTTCACCACCATCTAAATTGATTGACTCGGGAGTAGGAGTAGGATCAGCCAAACCACTAGCACTAGCACCACGTCCTTGATGACCAAAATAGTAACGACCAACCTTAACCGACAGAGTACCGGGTCGAAATCTTTTCTATAGCATCGTAAACTGTTTGAGCTTCACTCATCATTAACGAACCACCACATGCATGATCTACATCCGCACGTGAATCTTTTCTCAATTTACGACAGAAGAGTTGAATTTGCATATCTAAGGAATAACCATGATCGGGACACGCTCTTAACAATTTTTTAAACCTTTCCCACGCATTCCCAAGAGTTTCCTCAGATCCTTGTCTAAAGTTAGCAACCTCTACTTTTAATTCCAAATTTCGTCCAGGAGTGAAATATTGTTTCAGAAATTCAGTTTGAATCTCCTCCCAACTTGTAAGTGAATGATGTGGAAGAGACATAAACCAATCTCGGGCTCGTCCTTTTAAAGAAAAAGGAAACATAGTCATCCTCGTTAATTCCTTATGAGCACCTTGACTTTTGGTCAGATTGCAGCTTCTTCAAAAGATAGAGATGATGATGTGGATCTTCATCATCCTCTCCTAGAATTGGGCTCTTGCGTCAATTAAACCAAAAGATGAGATTTAATTTCAAATTATTCGCTCCTTCATTAGGTAAAAGTATGGGATTATTAGTCCGGTTTCTTCTTACGGTTTGATCACGAGATAGTCTCGGGTTTGGTGGATTATTACGATTATTCGGTTCCGATTTTGATTATTTCTATTATTATTATTATTATGGTTAATGAGGGTTTTGTCCATGCCCTAGAGCATGTTCCGAACTACTTGTTCAGTGTTTCATCACCGATTTCAAACCATTCTCGTATTTTGTTTGAAGATGATTCTTGGTCGATTTCCCGACTAGTATGACCGCGTTTACTCTCTACTTAATCGCTTTCGTAAGTGTTTATGTCAGGCTTATAAGGAGTGAGAGGGCCTTACCACTACGGTCATCAACTAACGAAAATAGAAAATAACTAGAAATTGATAGTAGTAAAATTGGTAATTTTCCTATAAGGTAACAACCAACGAAAAATAAAATAGAAATGAGATAAGAAAAGTGTTGACTTATTCTCTAGAATTTTAAGCTAATACAAGTAGTAACCATAGACACAAAAAAAAGAAATTAGCGACGTTCCCCAACAACGGCGCCAAAGAGTCGACAGACTAAACCTAACCTTGGAAACGGCGCGTAAAGTCGACGGACATTACCTAGGCTATACTGATCCTAACCGGCAGTGTACCGGGTCAAATTGTGGTGCTAGTATGGTGAGTCGAGTGTCGAATCCTCTCGGAACTTGGTAATTTCTTTTACGTGTGGTTAAACACCAAAGAGTCATTATTAACTCGATCTAAATCGCAATTTTATAACACGATCACTACTATTCTAGTCAACATAAAATAAATACGTAATTTAAAAGTTATTCTAATATAATATATATAGATATATAAATATATATAGATGTACATAAATTGCAAAGTATATATATAGATATAAATATATAGGTACCAATATATTAAAATATTTTTTAGAAGAACTGCCAAAACTTATATAATTGGTTTATACGATCTTTTCGATTAATTGAAATGTGTTCGATCTCTCCTTTTATTTTAGGTCCAATTGAGTAAGTGAAACGGTGCACTCTCGAGGTAAACAATTCCTCCTCACACGAAAGCGTATGAAATTGTCATATGTCCATTGCATCGATCAAGGTCCACAATTATTACGGTAAACGAATTAATTCGAACAGTCCCGAGTACAAATCTACCTTTAGATAAAAGGAGTCATTCCGTTCGTCAAACGGTCAATTTTATTTTAAAGGCTCCGGTTGTCAAAGCCGGACGATTTAACTTTCCGGTTTAAGTTTCAATTAAAGCGATGATTTAACATTATTACGATCTCGAGTACAAATTATAATAAAATTCATTTCTCCCAAAACAAATTTACCCCGGTAGAAATCGGATTCCGTTATCACGTTATTCACACGGCCAATTTTACCCTCCGGTTTTTCTATCTTTTATCTCATATCCTCGACTACGAGGCGCCAATTCATAATTAGATTATGAATTCCTCGGATCGGTTAAAGATGTCAATACGAATACGATCAAAATAGAAAAAGATTCAATTAACTCAATTTTAGTCATTTTAACTTAACAACATTTCTTTAACTAAAAGATCGAAATAAAACCGATTACATAGTTTTGGCCAAGATTATATTTAGCCTAAAAACATTATAACAACGAAAAATATAAAACAAACATAAATACTTAAGAAAAGTTACCCGAATACGGCGGTTGATTTGTAAATCGTATCTTCCGGACATTACAACTTCTTTAGCAAAACCGACTTCCGAGATTTTCCGAGCATTATAACGATACTAAAACTACATTATTACGGCGTAAGGCCTTATTTACAACTACTACTAAAATTAAAAAGAAAAGAGAGAGGAGATATATATATATATATATAGGATGTATATATATGGTACACTTCGATCTGTTCTCTGATGCATTCCTTATATAGGCAAAGGTCTCAAGGCCGGACCGGTCCGGTATTAGGCCGGCTCGGTCCGGACTAATGATTACTCCCACTGACTTGATCTCTTCAAAGATATGCGGTGAAGATATTATTTTTTTATATATAATTATTAAACTTCTAAAATTCATATCTCGAGTTCTGGCCCTCCAAAAATTGCAAACGAAATGCCAAAATTAAGGTCTCGAGAAACTCTACAACTTTCATGAAGGACTCTTCTCCAGATAACGCCTTCTTGATAACCTCGTGTTCTCCCGAAGCTTTTACGGGATTTTTCTTAATCCAAATCGATTAGCCACTTGATCACTGTTTAAGTTGTAGACCTCCAATCTTCATAATTTAAATTGCATTGGAAAGCTCTCGGAAAAATCTACAACTTTCGTGAAGAACACTTTCTCTGAAAATGTTGTTTTGATGAGCCATTCGTTTGTCGAAGACATTTTCTATTATTACTTATCCAGATTGTTTGGCCACTCATTCACTTGCTATTCAATTGACCATTTAAGCTCGTGGCACTCTCTAAATCATTCCAGAGATATGGTTAAACTTCAATATGTCGATTCTCGGGGTCTCGGTTTATAAATCTGCAATAAAATACCACAAATACCCACGTAAATCTGACACGACACTCCGATTTACTAAAATCGGTACAAAATTACAACTTTTTATTATTATTATTACTAAATACTCTAAATTATAAAGACTAACATTTCATACCATAATTTCATATATTTTATATAGAATTCGTTGATAAAACATAATAATATAACGTATATTTAATCATATAAAAATAATACATCAATAGCCAAATCACGATCCAATTGAATACTTTCGCCCCTCTAATCGACTATTTGGGAATGGAAACTACCAACCAACCATCCTAATGCTTATATCGACTCGTTCATGGGTGCAAACTCCTAATATAGTACTAGACGCCATGCAACAATCTAGTACCCTTTGCCCGGTTCAACAGTCCGCCTTTAAGGATTTAACTGACTGGAACAAGATAAACACTCTAGAGCCGCTCGATTTACACCGACAAACCTCGTTACCCAATCGATTTAAACAACTCAGTCAATTGTAGATAACGATCTTAAAACCCATTTTCCCACACCCCTTCGCAAAGATACATTTATAAAAGTGGTGTGTGAGTTCAATAACCAGTGTACAAGCTAATTCAAGCATTAAGAACAAGTTTTAAGACATGAATTCATCGATATAACAACAATTAAACACTACCCATTCCCAATTTCATCAATTAGAGGGTAATTTATTCAATCTTCACATGATTTAACTATGGAATGTTTAGCTACTCATAGTAAAACTAGAAATAACAATCAAAGATAGAATCAAAGCCATAAAACTGAAAAGAGGAAAGATTAATTACCAAAACCGCAGAAAATTGTCTTTACATCAAGCTTCATCAACACTCATGTCAATTGGGGATGAAGATGATCCAAAATGCAAAAATTAAGGGAAGGAAAGCTAAAATCTAAGCTAATTTGAGTTTAATCTAAGAGAAATAGTGAAAGAAGAGCTAATCTAGGTGAAGGATTGGAGGAATGGTGACTCTAAGGGTTTTTGGGGCAGAGAAGAATCAGAAATCTGCAGAAAATTCACGTTTTTGTGGTGAAAAACGCATAACGAGCCGAGCTGCCTGAAGTTCAGTTCGACAGATAGTTCGATACTAGATTGTCTTGATAAATTGACCATAACTTTGCGTGCAGACCTCCGATTTGAGTAATTCAAGATGCGTTGGAAATCTTGTCCAAAGATCTACAACTCTTGTGAAGAAGTCTAAACCTAATTCCGTCTACAAGAGGGGTCAAATGTCACTTTAAGTCAAGCTCGTGAGTATAAATGCTCGAGACAAATGATCCGTAAGAACTCCATGGCTTCGGGTACAAGCTCTCTAACCTCATACCTCATAAATGCTGGTTTATGAGTCACCTATTTCCTGCATTTCCATAGCAACCAACATACCAAGCATAATTCCGCAAGAAAGATATGCCTCGAAATAGGTCAAAATGCCATAAAATGGTGAGGTTTTTATCTATTTGACGGTTTGCCTCAAAGTGAGTGTGCAATGCATTTTGCCCTATAAATGGTCTAAAACTACCCAAAACAAGCCAAGAGTGTCGTGAACGGGGTTAAAACATGCATCGAAGCATAGTAAAGTTTACTCTCATCACCCTCGTCTGACGGGAAGCATTCGGAAATACATCATGATCATCATCAACGTCGACTTCATCATTATCTTCATCTTCATTAAGGTTGATGCTAAAATTTCTAGGTTTAGACATTATATCGTCGTAATGACTATCAAATTCATCTTGATTGTAACCTGAAGGTGTGTCGAATCGAGGAGTGATTACCGTGACAGTGGTCTCAGTATAATATGGGGTCTATTACCACCAAAGAAGATCATCCGATTCGCACAACCGTGTCATCACGGAAAGTAACATTTCGATTGCCTTGTGTTGATGCACCTCTTCTTGACATTGTACAAAATCTAAATTACATATAACGGTTATAAAAATTTAATTAACTAACCAATTTTACTTATAACTAAACCGAATCAAGTAACGATTAAATCGAGAACAACTTCAAATTTCGGTCTAGTAAAGTAAATTTGATTATAAAATTAAATTTTTTTTACACTTGCAAAAAAATTAGTTGAATATAATACAAAACCAAAATTACTTATAAGTAAAACCGAATTGAAGTAACGATTAAATCAGAACAACTTCAAAAATTCGGTATCGTAAAGTAAATTTGATTGTTGTTTTTAACAACTAAACAAACTTGATAATCAAAGAAATTAGTAGAAGATATAAGGAATGAGTAGAAGATTGAGAGAGATTGGTGTGAGATTGGTGTAGGAATGAGGTAGTATTTATAGGATTTTTTTTGGGGTGTTTGGGAGAAAAAAAAATTAAAATAAATAAATAAATTAATAGCCGTTGCATAAAAAGCCGTTGGGCCGGTTCCGGTTCCGGCCGGTTCCAGCGAAGCCGGTTCAAACCGGCGGTTCCGGTTTCGGTTCCAATAATCACAAACCGGTACAAACCGGCCAACCGGTGGTTCCGGTTCCAACCGGCGGTTCTGGTTTTGGTTGGCCAGGTCTAATTGGTTATGCTTAGTTTTCGGTAGGGTCTGTATATATACCATTAATTTATTGGATATTTGTTTATAAGGACTAGTTTGAACACTTAATGGACATTTATGAGAATTTTTTTTTTAATAAATGCTGAAAAATAAAATATTTATCGTTTCGGCGCTCATCTCAAACTATTTCCTCCGAATGGGTCCACGTCAAGATTGTTTAATGAAGCCATTTGGTTGAACTGCTCGCTTTACCCTTAATTTGAAAATTATCAACCAGCGGCTTTACAGGAAAAAAAACGGAAGCCTCTCTGTATTCTCGAGAAATTTTCTGAGATGAAGAAGCATTTGGTTGAACCAAAGATCATTTATCGGGGTTGGTAACCTATAGACATGCATTTGATACTATGATGGATGCAATGTTCACATGGCAACCATACACGTGGGACATCCTTAGCCATCTTCCGCCTATATGTTTTGAGGACACCGATGAGTGGATTGTAATTGCTCCACTCATTTGTTTTGACGTGGTGGAATGGCATTATCCTAACAGAGTAGTTCGACAATTCGGTTGGCATCCAACGGTGCCTAATGAATGTGACACAGGTGTCCATTTGCACTCGCTTGATAGGCGGGGAAACACAACGGATTATGCGCTTAAGCACGGGGATTATATTCAGTTGTGGGCCGATCGCAAATCATCGTTGGTTCCACGTGGTGTTCCTTACAACGGTTATCTTCAACACAATGATATGTACTTACAGTGGTACCGTCAGATCACCCGGCGCATTATTAGCCCTCAAAGTACAACGGTTATCTTCAACACAATGATATGTTCAATAAGTAGTAAAGAAGTAGGTTTGAAAATAAAATTAAAATTATCTATTAACGTCATTTTTCTGATTTTATTTTAGCGTATACTAATTAAAACAAACTTAAAAAACTAAGACATATATATTAAACAAGATACATTATTACAAACTTAAAAGAAAAACTTAACTTAACTAAAGAAACTTCAAACTTAACTTAATTTAACTTATTCAAATTTAAATAACACCAACAAACAACTTTCTAAATGGTAGACGAACAACCCGGTGTATCAACCGGTATCAAACCAAACCGACTATCTCTAGACGGAAAAATTTCATCCGTCTCCAGCTCTTCCACTCCATTCATAAGAATACACAAACGCGAGATCATCCATGAATTGGGTATAGGCTTCCCCCTACTA
This sequence comes from Gentiana macrophylla, assembly GCA_026214975.1. Lineage (NCBI taxonomy): Eukaryota > Viridiplantae > Streptophyta > Magnoliopsida > Gentianales > Gentianaceae > Gentiana > Gentiana macrophylla. The sequence goes on along the minus strand of CM047810.1, from coordinate 1,747,872 downwards.
CCTCTCGTGATCGCAAACTCCAATACTGCCCTTTGAATCAATATACCCCAATCAACAAATACACCGAATGCCAAAGCAAAAAGTAGAAGCATTTCATTCTCAGTCAAACTTCCAAAATCCCAGGTGGGATAAACTCGAGAATTTATAAAATGCTTCCACGCCTTTAGATGTGGAAGTAAAGCTCGTGTTGACATGTCGTGATTTGTATCAAAAAGCGAGAAGCAGACATTGGAACGACTCGTGTACTTTATTCAAATGATTAGAGGATTTTGTAGTCCCCACCGCATTTCAAAATGTGGCATCGTGGATGGTGGAATTTCAAAGATTTGATTGATAATGAGATGAAGAGAAGGAACATCCACTCCTCTTACTAGAACAACTGAGTGATATCGATCATAGATGTAGTCATAAGTGCGAGAATAAAATTCTCGCACTATTGAGACATTTATCCTACCTCTCGTGTGTCTCGACAAATTTTTTCCAACCAAAACTTGAATCATCGTTTTCCCCATTGATCAAGCTTATCTAAATTTAAACCTTTCTCCAATAGGATTGGAGAATTTGCAAAACGATTGTGTAAAATGATATTCTCGTTAGAAGCTTGAGATTCCGGATGATCCGGTGTATCAGGCTCGTAAGAATTAACCGATGGTGAAGAGTGGTTCGACATTTTTAAAGTTTACTATAAAATAAAAGAAGGAAAATTGAAGATGGTAAAGATATGAGCATTTGTTGCTCCTCCTTTTACTTCCTTAAATAGATAGTAAAAAACTTACGTGTGTGCATTAGACGGACTCAAGAATGACTCAGCCTTCTGTTCTTCACGGCCCGGTCCGGGAAAATGCCGGCTCGGTCCGGCCTCATCCTACTTTTACTGAGGGGACAGAGGTAAAAGACAACTTGTGTTTTGTTTTTTTACTTCACGTGTGAAACAAGGCTTCCACTTGCCTTGAAGATAATTTGATAATGGTTGAATTAATTCATCCACCTTGATACGGACGGATAAAATGACACATTAGTTATATTTTGAAAACGACTCAATAATGATACAAAATTATTTTTGTGATTTTTATAGTTTATAAAAACTAAACGATCTAGAATGCAAACCAAATTTTTATAAAACAATTGTAAAACTAAACGAAAAAATGAAAACCAACCAATATCTAAATGACAAATGTCGAATAAAAAGCGCAATAAAAATGTTTAATAAATTATTAAATTCAATCTTCATCGTAGTCTTCCTCAGGATCAACTTGAAAACTCGAACTCGGAAACGACTGAGAAGCTGATGGCTGAACTGTAGTCGTGGTCCTGACTGAACTATCAAGACCCATCGAACTCATGCCAGTCGTGACATGTGCAAACTCAGTGAATCCTCCCCAACTCGACATCGTTGGTCTCTGAACACCTGTCGAAAATACACCTGTCCCACTAGATTGGCTTCCAAAAGGATATGACGATGGATGAAAGCTCGAAGGTGGTGGAATAGGTGTTTCCCATCGTGGTAAGGTATAAGAATCGATCGACAAGGTGGATAGGCGGGATCATCAAAAGTAGGATTACTGAAGCAAGCGCCGTTCCTTCTTAAACCTCTACGAATATCATCACACCACCGCCTAGTACTTTCAAATGAATAAAGCCACATTGGCTTGACCACGTGCAACATCATCTACTAAAGATTGAAACATGTCATATGTGATAGTGTTGGAGAAAGGAGTTTGTTGAGGTGACTAGAAAAAGATGGAAAAGAAGAAGATGTAAAAGCGGTGGAGCCATGGCCGAGTTTGACGTCTTCTAAGCAAAGAGCTAATACTACCATCCGGAAGACTAGTCAAACTAGTCCAATCGATTTCCATCACCAGAGATAACTTGTCATTAGGCAGAATGGTACTCCCAACCTACGACATAAATCGAGAGATAAAACAAAGGGAAGTATAGATGACTCCTCGGTCCTGCAGCGATGACAATACTCTCAAAAATTCTTTTAAACATGACCTTTCCAACATCCACTCTAACATCATTTACCATAGCCAAGCGATACAAACATCTTCCTTTCCAAAAGCGGTATGTTTACTAGAAGGATAGAGATTATGGCTAATAAATCTTTTAATTGCCCTCAAACCTCTAAAACAGTTCCGTAATTAAACCGATTTTCAACCCACACCGCGGTCGGGTCAAAACGACCAGGGGCTCAGGCGATCCGCTTCAAAACTAGCAGGATCATCTAAATTATAAACTACCCTGTAATCCTCCTCATCGGAAAAACCTCAACTCCTAAAATTGCATTAATGACGGCAGGTTAAAAGGAATATTTTTCGCTCGTAAAAAGTACAGTTTCGATCGAGTAAGTCGTTTTTCCGACAAAGTAGATAAAACCGAATAAAACTCAGCTACTATAGTCGTGTTAATCTCCCTTCCCTTCGGGTCGCTAAATCTAACCACCGACGCTTTTAAAGATATTTTTAACTTCATCACCTAAGTCATCCAAGTCTAATCCTTTTTCAACCAGAACATCACACTTACTATAAATTTTCTTATACGCTTTCTTAGCCTCAGGTGATGCGGTTTTTTCAAAGCTTACGGCTTCTTCCTCAGATGATAAAATTATCGTGCCACGACGGGAGTTGAAATTGGAATTTTGATTTTCTTTTTGAGACTCAGTACTCGACTCACCATTCTACGATATTGGTAATGCCAATCAACAACAAAAGCAACAACAAAAACAACAAAAAATAAAAATGTCACAACACACTCAAAAATCAAAACAGTTGAAATTAATCTAAAAAATTATGAAAAATACTGAAATTGACAACTAAATAAACTAAATTATACCTTAATATGTAGAAAACGTTGAAAAGTAGGCGGAAAAGTTCAAAAAGTCGGAATGAAATGGAGCTTGTTTTTGACCCTTTTGAATTTTTTTAATTTGTGTTGAAGAGAGAGATGATAATGAGAAGAAATTAAGTAATGGTGTAGTGTGAGATGAAGTTTTGTGGAAGAAAAGTAAAAAAATTTCGTAATGGTGGGGTTTGGTGTGTGTGCAAAGGTCAGTAAAGAAAAAATTAGGAAGAAGAAAGAAGAAAAGAATGGTCCTGTCTTTTTTATGTTTTTAGACCCGGGACTGGTCCGGGTTAAGGCGGATCGGTCCGTGCCCAAAATTTTCATTTTTACTTTTTCGAATTTTTTTTTTTTTTTTTTTATGATTTTTGAATAAAACTTATACAAATTCTAATAAAACTTAATTAAAATCTTAAAAATAAGTTTATAAAATTTTAAAACTTACTAAAAATAAAATTTGAAGGAACTTTTATAATTTTATAACAATTTCTAAAAATTTAATAAAACCTTTATAACACTTTAATAAAAGCTTATAAAAATTTAATAAATTTATATCAACCCTTATAAAACATTTAAATTAAAACTAAAAACAACTTTTATAAAACTTTTATAAAACTCCTCAAATTTTCATAAAGATCCAATTATAAAATTTCGGAAGTTATGCGAAAATTTTATAAAATAATATAAAATAAAAGACTCAAAACTTAAGGGTTCTCGACTCTTGATTTCTAAATCTTCCAAAGTTCGATATAACGCTTCAATCAACCTAACTCCCAAAAGCGAGGCATTTGAATTATCTCTCGGAATTCCATCGGGATTTTCGGATAACCACCTAATCGTTCCTTCCTAACAATATTCAAACACTCATCCTGGGATTTGGTTGTGTTTTTCCCACAACGTCCAACATGTTCACTTTTTCCACAGATTCGCAGATCTCATTAGAAACTTTGCCCCTTCTTTTATCGCACTTCTTGATGTTCCATTACATACTTCCCTCAATCTGATCTCTCTCAACAATTTCTTGTTTTGTTCAAAAACTAAAGCTTCTATAGAAAACGCGACATCTTTATCAAGGCCTAATTTCAAAAGTAAAATAAAAACTCCTATTCTATCTAAAAAAGACATCCAGGTTCTTTTACGCCTATCCGGTAAAAGACGAAAAGAGTTTAAACATAATTAAAATTACAGAAAAGTAGAGTAAAGATAGATAGCACCTGGTATTCGGCTGATTCCAGTTTCTCTGCTTTTCAGTTTTTCATTTTTCCTCTGCTTTTTCAATTTGTCGGGGATCAATCAAGAGCATTATTTCTTCTTTCGGTGTGATTCCTTCTCCCTCCACAAATAACTTTACTCTGTGGCCATTGGCTATAAAAGTTGTATTTCCATCAGTTAGTCCAACAGCTCCAGTTTTGTAAACCCGTGTTACTTTAAATGGACCTGTCCATCTCGACTTAAGCTTACCTCGAAACAACTTTAAACGTGAATTGTACAAAAGCACTCGATCACCTACATGGAACTCACGCTTAAAGATTCTCTTATCATGGAAAGATTTTCATGCGTTCTTGTAGATTCGAAAGCGTTTTCATAAGAATCGAGACGAAATTCTTCTAGTTCATCAATTGAAGCAATCTATGATCACCGACAACCTTAGGATCGAAATTTAAATCTAATAGCCCGGAAGGCTCGGTGTTCTAACTCAACCTGAGAGATGACAAGACTTACCAAAGACTAGCTTATAGGAGAACAACCAATTGGTGTTTTAAAAGTCGCATTGCACGCCCATAACGCATCATCTAATTTAAGCGCCCGCTTTTTACGATTTGAATCAACTGTTTTTTCCACGATTCTTTTGATCTCTCTATTGGACACCTCTACCTGACCACTAGTTTGCGGATGATAGGGCGTTCCTAGTTTATGCGTTACACCATATTTCTCAACTAACTTAGTAAATGGTCTATTACAAAAGTGTGAACCTCTATCACTAATGATTGCCCTGGAATGCCATATCTAGTGAATATGTTCTTTTAAGGAATCGTATGACAACCTTGGTATCATTAGTGGGAAGAGCTTGACTTTCTACCCATTTTGAAACATAATCTACTATTACAAGAATAAATCTTTTTCCAAACGATATAGGAAAAGGTCCCATGAAATCTATACCCCAAACATCAAATAACTCACATTCTAAAATAGGTTGCATAGGCATTTCATGTTTTTTAGATACATTTCCCCATTTTTGACAAGATTCACAAGATTTAACATACTTATAAGCATCTTTATATAGTGTAGGCCAATAAAAACCACATTGTAAAACTTTAAAAGCGATTTTCCATCCTCCATGATGACCTCTCGCCTCACGATCATGACAAAACGATAAAATACCTAAAATTTCATTATCAGGCACACATTTTCGATTATCCCATCCGAACATTTACGGAAAAGGTCAGTTCCTCCCAAGAATAAAATTTTAAGTCGTAAAAGAATTTCTTTTCATTTGCCAAGTCCAATGAGACGGAATATAATCATGAGTTAAGTAATTAATGATATCTCCAAACCAAGGTGAGATTTCCTTAGAAGGAATTCTATTTTTTAATAACTGCATGGTTGAAGGAGTATCTATTCTAAATAGTTGTTCATCAGGAAATGAATCTTTAATTTCATTCCCTATCTCTTCCTCAGTCTCCATTCTACTTAGATGATCTGCTACTACATTCTCACTTCATTTTTTATCTTTAATTTCAATATCAAATTCTTGAAGTAGGAGAATCCATCTAAGAAGACGTGGTTTCGCATCCTTCTTACTTAGTAAATACTTCAGAGCTGAATGGTCTGTGTAGATTATTACCTTAGAACCAACAATATAAGATCTGAACTTATCTAAGGCAAAAATTACAGCCAACAGTTCTTTTTCTGTAGTTGCATAATTAAGTCGAAATTTGCGTTTAATGTGTGGGATGCATAGTAAATAGCTTTGAGAATTTTGTTATACCTTTGACCTAAAACAGCTCCTACAGCTAAATCGCTTGCATCACACATAATCTCAAAAGGCAAATCCCAGTCTGGTGCTACCAATACTGGTGCAGTAATCAACTTCGCTTTTAAGGTCTTAAATGCTTCCATACATTTACTATCAAAGTTAAAAGTACTTCTTTTTCAAGTAAATGACTTAGAGGCTTTGCTATCTTGAAAAATCTGCAATAAATCTCTATAAAATCCTGCATGTCCAAGAAATCCTCTTAGAGTCCTTAGATTAAGCTGGTGGTGGTAATTTTTCAATCACCTCGACTTTAGCTTTATCAACTTCAATTCTATTTTGAGATTCTATGACCTAAAACAATTCCTTCCGATACCATTAAATGACATTTTTCCCGATTTAGAACTAAATTGGTATCCTCACAACGTTGTAAAACTCTTTCTAAGTGCGACAAACATTTACCAAAAGAATCTCCATAAACACTAAAGTCGTCCATAAAAATTTCTAAGAATTTCTCAACCATATCAGAAAATATAGACATCATACATCTTTGAAACGAAAGCAGAGCATTACATAAACCAAACGGCATTCTTTTATACGCAAAAGTTCCATAAGGACAAGTGAAAGTAGTCTTTTCCCTATCTCCTGTTGCAATGAAAATCTGTAAATATCCTGGATAACCATCTAAGAAACAGTAATACTTATGACCACTTAAACGTTCCAACATTTGAACTATGAATGGAAGCGGATGATGATCTTTCTTAGTATGATCATTTAGTTTTCTAAAGTCAATGCACATTCGATAAACCTGTAATTTCCCTTGTTGGAATCCATTCATTCTTATCATTCTCTTTCTTTGTGAAACCTCCTTTCTTTGGTACAACTTGAGTTGGACTCACCCATTCACTATCCGATATAGAAAGATTATTCCCATTTCTAATAGCTTAATCACCTCTTTCTTAACGATTAGCGTAAATTCGGGTTGAGGCGGCGTTGCTATGTTGAATACAAGGTTTATCATCTTCTTTCAAAATTATCTTATGAACACAAATCTCGGGGCTAATACCTCGAATATCGGCAACTGTCCATCCAAAAGCTTTCTTATGCTTTCTTAACATTCTAAGTAATTGATCTTCTTGCTGCTCAGTTAAAGTTGATGAAATAATAATCGGTAATAGGTTATTAGTTTCAAGAAAAGCATATTTGATTTAAAGGTAACGGCTTCAATTCCCATTCTTGGCGGATCTTCTATTGACGATTTAAGAACCGGTCCTTCTAGTTCTAACTCCAAATACTTATGCCATGGTGGCTTAAAAGTAAAGCTTCCTTTATCTAGAGAAAGGATTATCTCTTTCATTTCAATGTCTTCCTCATCTTCTTTATAGATGAAGACAGAGTTAAGCATTCTTCTAATCTGTCTTCAAAAGTTGGTAATCGATTATCATAGGCGAGAATGAATATCTTCTATAAAAGAACATGATTCTGGTGATGTATATGGATGGTTCATAGCTTTGAAAATATTGAAAGCAACTTCATCTTCATTGACTCTCAAAATTAACTCTCCTTTATGAACATCGATTAAAGTTCTTCCTGTAGCTAGAAATGGACGACCTAGAATAAGAGGCGCTGAATATCCTTCTTCCATTTCCATAACTATAAAATCTATTGGAAAATAGAATTTGTCTACTTTAACCAAGACATCCTTAATCATTCCTTTAGGGTACTTAATCGATCTATCTCGCCATTTGCAGAGTCATTCGATCTTAGTAAGCTTTCCTATGCCTAGCTTTTTATAATCCTCATAAGACATGAGATTTATACTAGCTCCAAGATCACATAAGACTTTCTTAAACAGAAATCCTCCAATTTCACATGGAATCGTAAAACTTCCAGGATCTTTCAGTTTAGGTGGTAACTTATGCTGCAGAATTGCAGAACATTCTTCATTTAGGCATATATTCTCATATTCCTCTAATTTTTTCTTATTTGATAGTATATCTTTGAAACTTTCCATAGGCGGTATATTAATCGAGCTTCAATAATGAGGATATTAACATGAAGATGACGAAAAGTATCAAGGAAACGAGCATACTTCTTATCAGTTTTTGCCTTTTTGATTTGATCTTTAGGAGGGTAAGGTAAAGATTCTAAATCTATAACCTTTGGCTCCTTAGTCAATTTCTCTTTTCCTTTTTCCTTAAACCTTTGAGTATTACTTAGTCGCCATGTTTTGAGTTCTTGAATTTTTTCCTTTAAATTGTTCCCTGAATCAATCTCTACTTCAGATTTTTTCGGTTCTTCCTGTTTCTCATCTATTCTAACATGTTCCTTGAATAAATTCCTTAAATCTTTATCCATAGGGTCTTTCAAAATCCTAGGATTTTTACCCAATTTTCACCTTCATTTTCGTGTTCCAAACTTTATTCCTTTTCAAGAAATTATTTATAATTTCTTCTTCCTTATCGATGAATTCAATTTCATCTTTAGTTTCATCATTCTTTCCATCTAAATCATTTTCTACTTCATTATTCCCGAAGTTTTCTACTCCATTGCTTCCATCGAGCTTCCTACTTCTCGTAACTCACAACATTTACCTCTCTCGGGTTTCTTTCGGTGTTGCTTGGTAATCCTCCTGGGGTCTACTTGTTGTTACGTTCACCTTCCCTACTCAAATGATCTTCCATATTCCTCAATGAAGCTTCTATCGTTCTCATTCGGTATCATGTCCACTCATAGATGTTTTTATTGTACTCATATCTTTAGTGATCGAACCAATAGAAGTCATCATTGTTTCCATATTCTTAGCTTGAGTAGATACTACACCCATCATATTTTCCATTAGTTTTTCCCATTTTTCAACTCCTTTCGCAGTTGAGTTGAACTACGAGTCTTGGTATACTTTGAGTGGTATGTTGAGGATAGGATCTTGGTAATGACTGTAAATTCGATTAGATGTATTTTCTTGATAAACTTGGTTATTATTCCTATATGGGATTTGGATATGGCGGTTGTCCTGGCTTACTAGGGTTTTCGGACCATCGATAAGTAGGATGATCTCTTCTAATAGCATTAAACGAGTTTGAATATGCATTGTTCAAATTCTATCTTTCTTCAAGAAAACTCACCTCCTCTCTTGAATATCCTGTTGGTTCTTCACTCCCTAATGACACATTATCATGACTTGAGTATTCATTTGGTGTACTATTTTCGAATTTTGGTTCTTATTCATTTGTAAACCATCAAATTTCCTACTCAAATTCTCCAAGTGTGCTAGAACTTCCGTATTAGACGTACATTCTCTCTGCAAAGCTACTTTTACGGTGCTAGAACCGGTTTCCCACATTCTCGTTATTTTTGGAAATCTTTTCTATAGCATCGTAAACTGTTTTGAGCTTCACTCATCATTAACGAACACCACATGCATGATCTACATCCGCACGTGAATCTTTTCTCAATTTACGATGAAGAGTTGAATTTGCATATCTAAGGAATAACCATGATTGGGACACGCTCTTAACAATTTTTAAACCTTTCCCACGCATTCCCAAGAGTTTCTCGGATCCTTGTCTAAAGTTAGCAACCTCTACTTTTAATTCCAAATTTCGTCCCAGAGTGAAATATTGTTTTGTAAATTCAGTTTGAATCTCCTCCCAACTTGTAAGTGAATGATGTGGAAGAGACATAAACCAATCTCGGGCTCGTCCTTTTTAAGAAAAAGGAAACATAGTCATCCTCGTTAATTCCTTATGAGCACCTTGACTTTTGGGTCAGACCTGATTCTTAAAAAGATAGAGATGATGATGTGGATCTTCATCATCCTCTCCTAGAATTGGGCTCTTGCGTCAATTAAACCAAAAGATGAGATTTAATTTCAAATTATTCGCTCTTTCATTAGGTAAAAGTATGGGATTATTAGTCCTGGTTTCTTCTACGGTTTGATCACGAGATAGTCTCGGGTTTGGTGGATTATTACGATTATTCGGTTCCGATTTTGATTATTTCTATTATTATTATTATTATGGTTAACAGGTTTTGTCCATGCCACAGAGCATGTTCCAAATTCTTGTTCGGTGTTTCATCACCGATTTCACCATTCTCGTATTTTGTTTGAAGATGATTCTTGGTCGATTTCCGACTAGTATGACGCGTTTACTCTCTACTTAAGCGCCTTTCGTAAGTGTTTATGTCAGGCTTATAAGGAGTGAGAGGGGCCTTACCACTTCTGGTCATCAACTAACGAAAATAGAAAATAACTAGAAATTGATAGTAGTAAAAATTGGTAATTTTCCTATAAGGTAACAACCAACGAAAAATAAAATAGAAATGAGATAAGAAAAGTGTTGACTTATTCTCGAGAATTTTAAGCTAATACAAGTAGTAACCATAGACACAAAAAAAAGAAATTAGCGACGTTCCCCGGCAACGGCGCCAAAGAGCTGACAGACCTAAACCTAACCTTGGAACGGCGAGAAAGTCGACGGACATTACCTAGGCTATCTGAGATCCTAACCGGCGGTGTACCGGGTCAAATTGTGGTGCTAGTATGGTGAGTCAGAGTGTCGAATCCTCAGGGAACTTGGTAATTTCTTTTACGTGTGGTTAAACACCAAAGAGCTGTTATTAACTCGATCTAAATCGCAATTTTATAACACAGATCACTACTATTCTAGTCAACATAAAATAAATACGTAATTTAAAAGTTATTCTAATATAATATATATAGATATATAAATATATATAGATGTACATAAATTGCAAAGTATATATATAGATATAAATATATAGGTACCAATATATTAAATGCAGATATTTTTAGAGAGCGGCCAAAACTTATATAATTGGTTTATACGATCTTTTCGATTAATTGAAATGTGTTCGATCTCTCCTTTTATTTTAGGTCCAATTGAGTAAGTGAAGCGGTGCACTCTCGAGGTAAACAATTCCTCCTCACACGAGCGTATGAAATTGTCATATGTCCATTGCATCGATCCAAGGTCCACAATCTATTTACGGTAAACGAATTAATCTCGAACAGTCCCAGTACAAATCTACCTTTAGATAAAAGGAGTCATTCCGTTCGTCAAACGGTCAATTTTATTTTAAAGGCTCCGGTTGTCAAAGCCGGACGATTTAACTTTCGGTTTAAGTTTCAATTAAACTGATGATTTAACATTATTACGATCTCGAGTACAAATTATAATAAAATTCATTTCTCCCAAAACAAATTTACCCCCGGGTAGGAAATCGGATTCCGTTATCACGTTATTCACACGGCCAATTTTACCCTCCGGTTTTTCTATCTTTTATCTCATATCCTGACTACGAGGCGTCAATTCATAATTAGATTATGAATTCCTCAGATCGGTTAAAGATGTCAATACGAATACGATCAAAATAGAAAAAGATTCAATTAACTCAATTTTAGTCATTTTAACTTAACAACATTTCTTTAACGAAAAGATCGAAATAAAACCGATTACATAGTTTTGGCGGTATTATATTTAGCCTAAAAACATTATAACAACGAAAAATATAAAACAAACATAAATACTTAAGAAAAGTTACCCGAATACTGAGTTGATTCGTAAATCGTATCTTCCGGACATTACAACTTCTTTAGCAAAACCGACTTCCGAGATTTTCCCGAGCATTATAACGATACTAAAACTACATTATTACAGTAAGGCCTTATTTACAACTACTACTAAAATTAAAAAGAAAAAGAGAGAGATATATATATATATATAGGATGTATATATATGGTACACTTCGATCCGTTCTCTCGATGCATTCCTTATATAGGCAAAGGTCTCAAGGCCGGACGGTCCGGTATTAGGCCGGCTCGGTCCGGACTAATGATTACTCCCATCGACTTGATCTCTTCAAGACGTATGCGGTGAAGATATTATTTTTTATATATAATTATTAAACTTCTAAAATTCATATCTCGAGTTCGCCCTCCAAAAATTGCAAACGAAATGCCAAAATTAAGGTCTCGAGAAACTCTACAACTTTCATGAAGGACTCTTCTCCAGATAACGCCTTCTTGATAACCTCGTGTTCTCCGAAGCTTTTACGGGATTTTTCTTAATCCAAATCGATTAGCCACTTGATCAACTGTTTAAGTTGTAGAGACCTCAATCTTCATAATTTAAATTGCATTGGAAAGCTCTCGGAAAAATCTACAACTTTTCGTGAAGAACACTTTCTCTGAAAATGTTGTTTTGATGAGCCATTCGTTTGTCGAAGACATTTCTATTATTACTTATCCAGATTGGTTTGTGCCACTCATTCACTTAAGCTATTCAATTGACCATTTAAGCTCGTGGCACTCTCTAAATCATTCCAGGAGATATGGTTAAACTTCAATATGTCGATTCTCGGGTCTCGGTTTATAAATCGCAATAAAATACCACAAATACCCATGTAAATCGACATTTACACTCGATTTACTAAAATCGGTACAAAATTACAACTTTTATTATTATTATTACTAAATACTCTAAATTATAAAGACTAACATTTCATACCATAATTTCATATATTTTATATAGAATTCGTTGATAAAACATAATAATATAACGTATATTTAATCATATAAAATAATACATCAATAGCCAAATCACGATCCAATTGAATACTTTCGCCCCTCTAATCGACTATTTGGGAATGGAAACTACCAACCAACCATCCTAATGCTTATATCGACTCGTTCATGGGTGCAAACTCCTAATATAGTACTAGACGCCATGCAACAATCTAGTACCTTTGCCCGGTTCAACGATCGCGCTTTAAGGATTTAATCGATCGAACAAGATAAACACTCTCAGAGCCGCTCGATTTACACCGACAAACCTCGTTACCCAATCGATCTAAACAACTCAGTCAATTGTAGATAACGATCTTAAAACCCATTTTTCCCACACCCCTTCGCAAAGATACATTTATAAAAGTGGTGTGTGAGTTCATGAACCCAGTGTACAAGCTAATTCAAGCATTAAGAACAAGTTTTAAGACATGAATTCATCGATATAACAACAATTAAACACTACCCATTCCCAATTTCATCAATTAGAGGTTAATTTATTCAATCTTCACATGATTTAACTATGGAATGTTTAGCTACTCATAGTAAAACTAGAAATAACAATCAAAGATAGAATCAAAGCCATAAAACTGAAAAGAGGAAAGATTAATTACCAAAACCATGAGAAAATTGTCTTTACATCAAGCTTCATCAACACTCATGTCAATTGGGGATGAAGATGATCCAAAATGCAAAAATTAAGGGAAGGAAAGCTAAAATCTAAGCTAATTTGAGTTTAATCTAAGAGAAATAGTGAAAGAAGAGCTAATCTAGGTGAAGGATTGGAGGAATGGTGACTCTAAGGGTTTTTGGGGCAGAGAAGAATCAGAAATCTGCAGAAAATTCACGTTTTTGTGGTGAAAAACGCATAACGAGCCGAGCTGCCTGAAGTTCAGTTCGACAGATAGTTCGATACTAGATTGTCTTCAGTAAATTGACCATAACTTTGCGTGCAGACCTCCGATTTGAGTAATTCAAGATGCGTTGGAAATCTTGTCCAAAGATCTACAACTCTTGTGAAGAAGTCTAAACCTAATTCCGTCTACAAGAGGGGTCAAATGTCACTTTAAGTCAACTGTGAGTATAAATGCTCGAGACAAATGATCCGTAAGAACTCCATGGCTTCGGGTACAAGCTCTCTAACCCTCATACCTCATCGTCTGGGTTTATGAGTCACCTATTTCCTGCATTTCCATAGCAACCAACATACCAAGCATAATTCCGCAAGAAAGATATGCCTCGAAATAGGTCAAAATGCCATAAAATGGTGAGGTTTTCTATCTATTTGACGGTTTGCCTCAAAGTGAGTGTGCAATGCATTTTGCCCTATAAATGGTCTAAAACTACCCAAAACAAGCCAAGAGTGTCGTAAACGGGGGTTAAAACATGCATCGAAGCATAGTAAAGTTTACTCTCATCAGTCCTCGTCTTGGACGGGAAGCATTCGGAAATACATCATGATCATCATCAACGTCGACTTCATCATTATCTTCATCTTCATTAAGGTTGATGCTAAAATTTCTAGGTTTAGACATTATATCGTCGTAATGACTATCAAATTCATCTTGATTGTAACCTGAAGGTGTGTCGAACTGAGGAGTGATTACCGGTGACAGGGTCTGTATAATATAGGGGTCTATTACCACCAGCAAGATCATCCGATTCCGGCACAACCGTGTCATCACGGAAAGTAACATTTCGATTGCCTTGTGTTGATGCACCTCTTCTTGACATTGTACAAAATCTAAATTACATATAACGGTTATAAAAAAATTTAATTAACTAACCAATTTTACTTATAACTAAACCGAATTGAAGTAACGATTAAATCAGAACAACTTCAAATTTCGGTCTAGTAAAGTAAATTTGATTATAAAATTAAATTTTTTTTTACACTTGCAAAAAAATTAGTTGAATATAATACAAAACCAAAATTACTTATAAGTAAAACCGAATTGAAGTAACGATTAAATCAGAACAACTTCAAAAATTCGGTATCGTAAAGTAAATTTGATTGTTGTTTTTAACAACTAAACAAACTTGATAATCAAAGAAATTAGTAGAAGATATAAGGAATGAGTAGAAGATTGAGAGAGATTGGTGTGAGATTGGTGTAGGAATGAGGTAGTATTTATAGGATTTTTTTTGGGGTGTTTGGGAGAAAAAAAAATTAAAATAAATAAATAAATTAATAGCCGTTGCATAAAAAGCCGTTGGGCCGGTTCCGGTTCCGGCCGGTTCCAGCGAAGCCGGTTCAAACCGGCGGTTCCGGTTTCGGTTCCAATAATCACAAACCGGTACAAACCGGCCAACCGGTGGTTCCGGTTCCACCGCGCGTTACGGTTTTTGTTGGCCAGTCTAATTGGTTATGCTTAGTTTTCGGTAGGTCTCAGATATATACCATTAATTTATTGGATATTTGTTTATAAGGACTAGTTTGAACACTTAATGGACATTTATGAGAATTTTTTTTTTAATAAATGCTGAAAAATAAAATATTTATCGTTTCGGCGCTCATCTCAAACTATTTCCTCCGAATGGGTCCACGTCAGCATTGTTTAATGAAGCCGCTGGTTGAACCTGCGTCTTTACCCTTAATTTGAAAATTATCAACCAGCGGCTTTACCCTGGGAAAAAAAACGGGAAGCCTCTGTATTCCTGAGAAATTTTACAGATGAAGAAGCCGCTGGTTGAACCAGTATCATTTATCGGGGTTGGTAACCTATAGACATGCATTTGATACTATGACAGATGCAATGTTCACATGGCAACCATACACGTGGGACATCCTTAGCCATCTTCCGCCTATATGTTTTGAGGACACCGATGAGTGGATTGTAATTGCTCCACTCATTTGTTTTGACGTGGTGGAATGGCATTATCCTAACAGAGTAGTTCGACAATTCGGTTGGCATCCAACGGTGCCTAATGAATGTGACACAGGTGTCCATTTGCACTCGCTTGATAGGCGGGGAAACACAACGGATTATGCGCTTAAGCACGGGATTATATTCGATTGTGGGCGATCGCAAATCATCGTTGGTTCCACGTGGTGTTCTTACAACGGTTATCTTCAACACAATGATATGTACTTACAAAGTGGTACCGTCAGATCACCCGGCGCATTATTAGCCCTCAAAGTGCAAACGTTGTTGAAGACTATGAAACGCAACACAATTTCTATCCTACCGCTGCCGACTATGAACAACTTGTAAGTATATTTTAAATTTTGTTTTCTAATTTCATACATAGAAATTTGTTTTATTTGTTTTGTGTTCGCAGACAGCAGGGAATGTTTACTGCTATCAAAATACGACTAAGTTGCTTGCGAACATGCCGGATGACATCCCGATGGCACAAGTGAGGCTTGTTCAACAAATGCAGTCGATGTCCCTTCAAGTGTTACAAAACACAAGACAGGGACATCTGATCCAACCTGAACCTGAAGAGGTCGAACATCCTAGCCCGGAACTTCCGCGATACGACTTTAGGAACTTGGCAAGTGCTCAACTGACACCGATCGATGAGGTAAACACACCAGCAGAATGTTCGTCTTCACGTAGAAGGACGAAGAAAAGTCGTACCCGAACAAGTTGATATGATCAAACATTTCTTTTGTTTTGGTTGTAATACAACAAAACTTTCATTTCTTAACGAATATTATTTTTTTTCTCTTTTAATGACGTAGTTTCAATGAATGTGTTTTTTGCAATTGATTTGGTTTTTTCCCTTTTAGTGATGTGGTTTACATTGGATTGTTGATTTTGAGAATTTGAGGTGTTAAGAATGCAGGCTGGTGTTCTGAATTTTGAGAATGAATGCAGGCTGGTGGTGTTTCGAATTCCTGCTTTTTTATATATCGCTAAAGCCATTTGGTTGAACCATCGGCTTCTTCTTATGTGCAATTTCATTCCAATACAGGATGTTCCCGTGTTTTTTCCCAGGTAAAGCCGCTGGTTGAACCAGCGGCTTTGGCATTTTTCAAAAAAAAGGGTAAAGCCGCAGGTTCAACCAGCGGCTTCTTGAAACAATGCTGACGTGGACCCATTCGGAGGAAATAGTTTGAGATAAGCACCGAAACGATAAATACTTTGTTTTTTAGCATTTTTAAAAAAAATTCCATTTATGACACCCTTAAATCTTATTTGTTTATAAGAACACATTTCATTTGTTTTTCCACTATTACCCCTTACACCAATTTAACAGAAAAAGAGATCTCATTGCGTCAACCCTCTCCCCATCGTCATCAACCCGTTTTCCCCACCGCAGGTTCATTACCTTCAACCACAGTGATTGAATGCAGAAGAAAAGCTTCGAAAATGGTTCAGCGCCTCACTAACCGCAAGCGCCGCAGCTATGCAACCAAATCCAATGAGCATCGTGTTGTGAAAACCCCAGGTAATTGTTAGGGGATTCGATTTCGAAGCAGATTCGTTGTGTTTTATGATTTGGTTTGTAGATGATGACGATTCTTTTTGCTGAATTTGGCTTTCAGCGATTTTGAAATGGATTAGGAGGAAAGCTGGCCGATCTCGGGGATGCCCATGCTTCCAAAACCGTACCATCCTCCCGGACAAGAGCTGCACCATAGCCAGCAAGGCAAGAGTCCAGCTTCCAGGCTGCATCGACAAAGGCCCTAACCACATCCGCTGTAGGGTCTGCGCGCTGCAAGACATGAGAGGAGGAAAAAATATTAGAATTTACCCTCACCTCTTGGTGTGCCTGCTCGAAGTCTAACCACGCCTCATTAGCATATTTAGCAGTATCCTCCGGGGACCAAAATAAGGATTTGAAATATCTGTTACAACGGGCCTTCCAGATGTACCATAAAATAAAACAAGAAAGAACTATTCGGTCCGACAACGCCCCGTGGGAGTGATCAGTCGGATTTGCCGATATCACATCCCACCAATTAGTAACCGAGGCATCCCGCGCTAAGAAAGCACTCCAAGTAATACCTGCTAACTTCCATACCTTCTGTGCAAACTGACAATTAATAAAAAGATGATCAATGGACTCTAAGGTATCTCCACAAGCCGTGCATATTGAATTATCCAACCCAAAACGCCTGTGAAGAACATCCGAGGTAGGTAGGATGCGTTTAAGAAGCTTCCAAAGAAAGTATTTTATTTTAGGAGGTAAAGATAAAGCCCAAATTCGCTTCGAGAACTTATCATTAAACATGTTACCGCCCAAAGAACTATTATAATGGGAAATCATTCTTTGCTGGAGACAAGCGTCGTAGGCCGCCTTAGTAACAAAGTCCCCGCATTTGGAAAAGGCACAAACCCTCTTATCCGGCGTATCATTTAAACTTATAGGTATTTTAACTATTTGATTAACATCTACCTGCCAAAACGACTCCGACAACTTAGCCTTGTTCCATGCGTTATTTGATATATAGTCCCTTACAAAAACATCCCCGTTAATGGAAGACGCATTTGTAATAGGCAAAAATGAGGGGTTTTGAAGAATCCAAGGATCCTTCCAAGCATTTATTGTCTTCATGTTCCCTACTATAAAGCAAGTGTTATTTTTTAAAAAGTCTTGAGCCGACATCAAACTCTTCCAAATAAACGAAGAAGAAGGGACTTTACAGTTAAAAATGTCAGTTTTGGGAAAGTATTTACCTTTTAAGACTTTTGCTACCAAAATGTTTGGGTGACTATGGATGCGCCAAAGGGTCTTAGCTAGAGCAACAATGTTGGCTATTTCCAAATTTTTAAATCCGAGACCCCCTCTTCCTTTCGGAAGACACAACATCTCCCATTTAACCCAATGATAGCCCAAGAAATCGTTATTGGAGTTACCCCACCAAATTATCAGACCACGAAGAAGAAGAAGTTTTGGGATATAAGGTCAGGAAATAGTATCTTTGACCTTTTTCCATTTTGGTCACGCTTGTGCTCTCGAACAAGCCAAGAAAGTGTACGTCTTTTTCTTCTCAATCATTTGTGATTTTGTTCTTCCTATGTTTGCATAATCATTTGGTAATAAGATTTGCTTCCCTCTCCCTCTTTTCGATTTAGTTTCTCGTTATCCTTTGTTGTTATTAATATAATAATGTTTTTGGTGATGTGTTTTGTTGGTTTGGGCTTCTGAGTTTCCCATGGTTTTTTTAGTAGTATGTATTTTAAAGGTTTTTTTTGGTGCTCTATTATGCAAAATTTAGGATATGGGTCTTTTTTCTGATTATTGTGTAAATTAAACTCATTATTATTGTAGAAAAGTTATGTTTTTTTTTTCCCGTTTTCTTTGTATTTAACAGATTTTCTACGGCTTGTGCATCCAAGTACATGATTTCCATTAGACATGATTTCCAGATCCGAGTTCATGATTGATCGGGTATTTTGTTTGGAAAACATCTTCTTCAAACAGTGTCACTGCATAAAATGTTGGTGTCATCGGGTGTCGCTGCATTTATTGCATAAAATGTAGTCATTGAGTGTCGCTAAATAAAATGTTGGTGTCATAGGGTGTGTGCATAATGTGTTACTTCACAAAATGTAGGTGTCATTGAGTGTCACTTCATAAAATGTTGGTGTAAGCATTGTTTGGATCTGACGTTTTGGTATTGGCATCTGATCTGTAAGCATTGTTTATTTGCTGTTTAATAGGGATGCTACATAGCATAAATTTGAGTTTGATTTGGAAGAAAATTGGTGCGGCGACATTAATTTGATGGTGGTTTGTGTATGATTTTGAATAAAATAAATGTAGTGTCACGAAAATTGATGCAGTGACTGCATTTACAATTTGATACACAAATTTGGTAAATTTGTAAAATAAATGTAGTGTCATTCACATTAGTGGTGTAATCGAGCCGAGTCGATACTTCCTAGAGCTCGAGCTCGACTACAAAAGTTTATGCTCGATCGAGCCATAAAAAGGCAAGATCGAACTCGACGCCTTAAGTACTCGATATATCTTGACTCGGCTCGTAAGCTTGATTATTTTCTTAGAATTCACTTATTTTTAAATAAAATGTAACAAAATCGAGCTCGAATCGTCTACTACTCGACTCGCATAATACTTTTTGAATTATAAAAAACAATATTTTATTATAAATTTAATAAATATAATTATTTAAATATTTATTTAAAGAAGCTTGATTAGCTTGCAATGTATTCGATTACTATATTCTAAAACTCGAGATCGCCATGGTTAATTATTCGAGTAGCTCGACTCGAGTTTAAACTCGAAAAAAACCGAATCGAGTCAAACTCTCTTGCGAGTCGAGTACGAGTAGTTCACGAGTAGCCCAATTCTCATGCCACTTCATCGTCAAATGTCATAACATCGTTAAATGTCACTGCATCGTCATATGTCACATCATTTTCATATGTCACTGCATCATGATGGTCACATTATCCCGATGGTCACTGCAGCTGCATCGCGGAGGTCACTGCATCGGGGTGGTCACTGCATTGAGGGTGGTCTTTGTATCGCGGTGGACAATGCATCGAGGTGATCACTGCATCATGGTGGTCACTGCATCGCGGTGGTCAATGCATCGAGGTGGTCAATGTATTGGGTTGGTCACTATATCGCGGTGGTCAATGTATTGGGTTGGTCACTGTATCGAGGTGGTCAATGCATTGGGTTGGTCACTACAACGCGGTGGTGAATGCATCACAATGTCTCTGCATCAGGGGGTGGACACTGCATCGCGGTGTCTCTGCATCTGGGGGTGCCACTGCATCAGGGTGGTCAATGGATCGGGGGTGGTCAATGCATCGGGATGGTCACTGCATTGGGATGGTCACTGCATTGCGGTGGACAGTGCATCGCGGTGGTCAATGAATCATGGTGGTCAATGCATTGGGTTGGTCACTGCATCACGGTGGTGAATGCATCACAATGTCTCTGCATCACGGCGTCTCTGCATTGGGGGTGGTCACTGCATCGCAGTGTCTTTACATCGGGGGTGGTCACTGCATCACGGTGGTCAATGGATCTGGGGTGGTCAATGATCGTGGTGTCCCTTCATCGATGCGACTCTGCATTGTGGTGTCTCTACATCGGGGGTGGTCACTGCATCACGGTGTCTCACATCGCGGGTGGTCACTGCATCGGGGGTGGTCACTGCATCGGAGGTGGCCACTGCATCGAGGTGGTCAATGGATCTAGGGTGGTCAATACATCACGGTGTCACTTCATCGAGGCGTCTCTGCATCGGGGTTGTCACTGAATCGCGGTGTCTCTGCATCGAAGGTGGCCACTTCATCAGGGTGGTCAATGCATCGTGGTTGTTAGTGCATCACGGTGTCACTTCATCGTGGTGTATCTGCATCGCGGTGTCACTTCATCGCGGTGTCTCTACATCACGGTGTCACTTCATCGTGATGTCTCTACGTTGCGGTGTCACTTCATCGTGGTGTCTCTGCATCGCGGTGTCTTTGCAATGCGGTGTCACTTTATCGCGGTGTCTCTGCATCGCGGTTGTCTCTTAATCACGATATCTCTGCATCGTCAAATGTTATAACATGCGATGTCTCTGCATCGTCAAATGTTATAACATCGTGGTGTCTCTGCATCGCGGTGTCACTTCATCACGGTGTCTGCATCGTCAAATGTCATAACATCCCGATGTCTCTCATCGCAGTGTCTCTTCAATGCGGTGTCTTTGCATCGCGGTGTCAATGCATCAGGGGTGGTCACTGCATCGGGGTGGTCACTACATAGCGGTGGTCAATGCATCGGGGGTGGTCACTGGATCACGGGTCACAATGATCATCGCGCGATTGATTGCGTCGCGCGTCAATCGATCTGGGTGGTCGGCTGCGATTCTGGATGGTCAATACATCGCGGTGATCGGAAAAAGAAAAAAAAAACTAATTGTTAGCACCTAGAAAAAAAACACACAAAACCGTCCAGAAAAAAGGAAGGAAAAAAAACATAAACAAACAACAACAACAGCGCTACAAGCGCTTTTCTTCATATTATATATTAATTGGGTAGTTTGGTCCATATATTAATAAAATGTTCTTATAACCAAATAAGTTTTCTTAGTGTCCTATTTGCCTAATTAAATCTAATATGTGTCCTCTTAGACATTTGCCTTTAATATTTTATCATGATAAAAGTTTATTTGTAGTATAGAAACCAAATTTTTTTAATCTTTGTTTTGTATTTTTCTGTTTTCATTTAACTTAAATAGATATATTGATATTTATTTTTCAGGTTATGTTTTTTTTAACATGTTTTTGAGGTTATCGTATATTGGAGTACTTTTTAAATAAATTTCCCCTTTTTAAAAGTGCAAACTATGAACGACTATTTTGTCGTATCTTATTAGCTTTTATGCTTTCTTCCTGATAATTCCATTCCACTTTCGCTGTACATGTGTTGTTCTTGCCGTATCTGTATACGTGGGGGCCTTCGGGTTTCCGTCTCCACCACCGCCCCTCCAGCCATGTAATTGCTCTTTCTCCCCACTAATCCTCTCCACTAAGGGGATTGACTGAATGTTAGAAGATGTTGGTGGGGCTTCTGATGATCGGTTCTATTTTACAACTTTTCTCCAGTCGGTGTATGCGGTGGTGCAACTGGGTGTCCCGGCGATTGATTCTGGTTCAGGCATTCAACTCTGCTGCCATTTTCTCCTACCGTTTGTACTCTTCTTCTGTGATTCAGAATATGACGAGGGAATCATCTCCCCAGTCGAGGTCTTTTTTGATAAGAACGCTAGATCGACCATAACTGATTTAAGATCTGGAAAGATGTTAAATCGCAAGCTTTGATGAGATCAACGGCGAAAACTTCGTTCGGAGTCAAGCAATGTTGTAGATATTTTTTGAAAAAATCTTTTTGACGTCTAATTCCCTTCTTTCTTTCTTTCATCTCTCGATATCTTTTGATTACCGTCTCATTTATTCGTTTGAGCTTCTCGTTCTTGCAGCCTTCCCGCTGATGGTGGAAAAGACATGAACTTATGCAACTGGCGATGGATCACATGAGGGAATAATTGGCGTTGCTATGTCTTGTAAGCCTGGTTACTTTAGTTCTTTTTTCCCAAATTTTTTTTTTTAAATTTCTTAACTGGTTTCTGCCTTCATTAGATCTAGCATTTTTTTTGTTTAATCTAGGTAGATGCACTGCTGATTCAGGGGGGAAATTTTGAATGGAATCTGTAAAGGGGATTTGAGGTTGCCAAGCGTGAAATGGTGAAGTTTTGTGGGGAGGGGGGGGGGGGGGGGGGAGTGTGTTATGCACCATGATCGGTTGTGGGATACAAAAGATCTCATGGCTAAACCTAATAATAAATTGAGTTTATACACCTTTCTGACATGAGTTGCCGGAATGTTTCCAAGTCTTGAGTATATTAGATGAAAATTTTCCATGCTTTGGCTTTGTCCGTACTCAATTTTTGTTTTGATTGGATTTGATTTATATCATAATGATGATTTTTGGTTTGCTATGATTTAATGCTAATCCATATTTTTCTTGCATTAGTCTGCTTGTCTAAGAGCTTCTCTAAGTCTGTTAAAATGTTAAGTTTTACTCCCTTTTGGTTGTTTAGGCCTTGGTGCTAAAGTCCTATCACCTTGATGTTTATGGGGCAATCAAAGTTCAAATGCTCCGTATGGATTTTCATTTGTTGAACTATATGAAGCAGAGAACTAAAAACCCATTCATTCCCCAAATTTTATTGTTTGTGCAGGGGAGCAACTATACGGCTCAATTTCAACTCGGGAGTGGTGCTTTATACGGTGCCATCTACATTCAGGTACATGACTTTTGAAGACCACCAAATGAAAATGTTTATTTTATTATTGAATTTGAATCCATCTTCCATATTGAATTAGTTGTTATGAAACCATGTGAAAATGTTGATTTTACTATTGTTCAGTTGCTAATTGGATTTATGTGCAGAGTATGACCCCAAGGTTGTCTTTAGGCGGTGAAATGTTTTGGTCTGGCCAGCACAAGAAGTCCGAAATCGGATATGGTACTCGGTGTAATAACGATAAGATGGTATGGAGCTTTCATAGACTGCAATATTTGTTGTTTTTCATAGACTACAATATTTGTTGTGTGTAGTAGTTTTGGTTACATCGGCGACTTCCAAGTGTTTTGACTTTTCAAGAATTGCACCGTTATTTTGTGTTTGGATGGTGCATTTGAATTAAACTTTCCTTTGTTTTCTATTCATTCAAGTTCACTTTTGATCCAATCCAGCAAATGCATTTTCCTCTAGCTTTTTTCCTTCAGTATTAATATACCGAAGCGTTTATTGCCTATTGATTGAAATATATGTTGATTAGTGATTTACTGATTTGAAATGCAAACTCTAATATTTTCTGAATCAAACTCAAATTTGAAACAATTGATTATGACAACTGAGCTCGGTTGCTCTTTGATTTGTATTCAAAATGAAGACTTTCAACTTTTTCTCGAAACCTTAGCTTTCATGATATGTATAATTATTGACATAAAAGTGTGCATGTATGTATTTTTGTGTTTGATGCGGTGCTTCTGTGAAACACAATTGCTATTTATAAATACTAGGTTAGGATCCTCTTGAACATGCAGATGTGAGCCAGGTGTCAACCCTCGAGCCCGGGCAAAACATAGGTCCACTTAAAGTCATCTAAGAATCATTGATGATAGTGGGGCCGACTGATTGATGTGTGACTTAATGGTTATTCATTTAACCGCAACTTAAATATAAAACCTAAGTGCACGTAGCTTTACCCCTTAAGTCTGGTTCCTATGATTCGGGCACTAACTTATTTCCAATCTGAGCCTTCTTCCGAACAGGAAATAAAGTTTGGAACTAACCATTTAATTTACCGCCACTCCTGCAGATTGCCACTGGGCAGGTTGCTAGCAACGGGATGGTTGCTCTGAGTTACGTGCAGAAAGTTACTGAAAAGTTTGGCCACTGGGCTCCCGAGTTGCCATGATTCACTGATTTAATGTGGTTGCTATTTAGATTTGATTGATTCCTAAATGATTCTACTTATCTAGGTCTCTCTAGCCTATGACTTTATATACAACTACTTATCTAAAGATGTCACAACAAGCTTTGGTTATGATTATATTCTTTTCCAGGTAAACTCCTTTAGTTTCAAAGTTGCCATTACATCGTGCTCCGTCACTCATTTAGCAAATACTTTTGATTCATTGAATTCATATAATCATATTGTCAAGGCTTTAGTTCGTTTACCGGATAGTGATTCAGTTAATGCGACTCATAAATTTGTTGTACATCTAAATGGTCATGCTCGTTGTTTGCAATTCAAGGTCACGAAGAATGAAGCAAGGAAAAGAGCAGGAATGGCAGTTGGTTTAGCAAGAGTAAAGTTTATTGAGGTAATCGTCGAACACAGAACATACATTTGGTAGTTAAACTTGGTAGGAAAGTGGTGTTCAAACTGTTCGGTTTTAAATTTTAAGGAACTTCGATATTCCTGATGTTTTTTATTCACAGACCAAAAAAAGATGAACTACAGAACCAGGTACCCGATCATCAATTTTACGGGCCCTAACGGCAACACATCCACCTTCACGCCGGAATATGACATCATGACGGGTATACCAACACTTTGCGGAGTTGCATGAAATGGATCCCAATAATGTGCCCAGGTATTCTGCTCTTCTAATTAAGGTAACCATGTTAATATCTTTTCTTACACAAATATTGAAGGGAATGAAAAATCTGCTGACGAAGGCTAACGAGGGGGATGAGGTCCAAAAAATTAATCGTGGAAATTAGAGCCTCAAACAAAAGGTACACAGACAAGAAAACAAGGTACACAGTTCAAGAGTGGATAGAAGCAGGGATACATCCAACATCGACATCTGAGAAAAATGACAGTAGGAAAGAATTTGGGGGTACTCCAGGTAACAAATTCCATATTCATACTATCAGCCATGATTTTAATATGATAAATGTCAATAACAAGCTGCATTGTCTTTTTACCTTTTACAGACAAAGAAGAGGGAAACAAAGTAAGAACAACACTGCAGGAAACACCGGAGCCTGACTGCTCTAAGAAGGACAAAAGACCACGCGATCCCATAGAGTCCAGCACAATGAAGAAAGTCAAGCTGGAATTCCCTGAAAAGACGTAACCGATCCACCAGCGTAATTCAGATTAGACTTCCCATCCCAATAATAAAATTTTGCTACATAAATGCAGCATTTTGTATGTTTTACCCCACCTCCATTTTGCAATACCCTTAAGTATCATGCCATTGAATGGCACCTTGTAAATATGGCACCTTGTAAATATGGCACCTGAAACTGACAACAGGCGCACCAAAGTACCTTCCCTTTTGTAAAACTACAGGTCCGGCTGATATATATATATATATATATATATAGGCAGAACGGACGTATATGTAGGTTGATAGGGTTTAGGGGTCTAAACTAAGATCAGCAAGGCTGAAGAAAGTATGCCAAGTATTTTGGCTCTAATATTACCTCAGTAGGGTATAATAAAAGCTGCATAGCTATGTAATGACATATATAAATACATTTGGCCTGTAGATTAAAGCTGAAACAATCATCGTACCGACCAACTTCTATTTCATTTCATCACCTACGTAACTTAACGAAAACAACCACTCTACATACATTGCATCACATGTAAAACGGCCTAACGGACAACATCGTAATATTTAAAAAAGACAGGGCCCACCGTGCATCGCACAATGCGCCTTCCTAGTGTTATATTATTAATTGAGATCGTAGCTTTTACGTATAACTATATTAATTATTTTGTAAGCATTCTAACCGAATTTGCTAATTTCATGATACTTATCATGTCAAATTCTTTTATTAGATTTTTGTTGAAAATTACACATTTTAAATTTAATGACCAACAAGATGATAAATGAATACAAACATACATGTATGTTTTGTATTCGCTGTCTTCCACTCCATTGTTTTAAATATGTCATTTTCAACAAGTCTCCCTTGTTTTTATTTATAACCTTCAAAACAATTGTTTTATTCTTAAAAAAAAAAACACTTGTTTTATTTATTAATAATATAAAGCGTAATATTATTTACAAAAAGGAAATTTCCACATATAATACTTCTCTGAGTTAAAAATAAAAAAAAAAAATAAAAAATACCGCAACCTAAAGAATTTTATCGTTTTTCTTCTTCTTTCATTTGATAGTACATGTCATCATCTACCAAAAACAAATAAAATATAAAGTCAAGCCCAAATAAAGAGACGTCCTTTATTGCCGGCAGTGGCAATGAGACCAACAAAAACTGACGCATAAGGATAAATAAAGTTAAGGGCATTGGAAGATTGCTCTGACAATAGCAATAGCACCAGCCGATAGTTAAACTTAACATAGATGTGGTTTTTAGTGGAGTTACTACTTCTATTGGTGGATTGGTACGTGATAAAAATATAGTTATTCTTTAATATTTTTCAAGAAAGTTAGAAGGAAATCATGAAGTGGGGGTTTGTGAAGCGTTGTCATGCGATTTTCCAAGCCATCCAATGAATTTTTTTCAAGGTTATTATTGAAACATATTCTCCCACGGATTGTCAAAAGTCTCCGACTTGGGCAATATTGTCGATGATTGTTGTACTTTCTTAGTCTGTTTTTATTTTTTCTATTTTTTTTTTTAATTTTAATTTCTCTTTTGTCAAGCGAGAATGAAATCATCCGGCTCATTTGCTAGTCAAAAAAGGTCTAGAGTTGACAAGGAGCTTTTATTGAGTGGTTTTCTCTACATTCTAATGTAATTCTTGCTTATTTAACACATATTGAGTAATTAAAATGTTGTTTTTTTTTGGAAAAATGAAGAAGACATAATGACTTATATTCTTGAACACATGTAATATATATATATATATAAAGTCCCACATCGGTAAAATAGTAGAATATTCATCCCATATAAGTGTGAGACATAACTGTTTTATCAACTCGTGTTAGCTCTTTTAGACCAAGCGATGACGGCAGTCTAAGAAGTTGACCGGATCATTTATGACTCGTTTAGCGCTACCAGAGGCCCGAGGTTATAAGGGGGAGGGGGATGTAAAGTCCCACATCGGTAAAATAGTAGAATGCTCATCTCCATATAAGTGTGAGACATAAATGTTTTGTCAACTCGAGTTAGTATTTTTAAACAAAGCGAAATAAATGTTTTGTCAACTCGAGTTAGTATTTTTAAACCAAGCGAAAACAACGGTTTAAGCAGTTGACCGGATCATTTATGATTCATTTAGACCTACCGGGGACGTTACAATTTTTTTCAAAGCTGAAAAGGGATATGTGATTAACATATGTACACGAAGCCATACAAATGAATGAACCAAAATTGGAAAAAGACTGGATAGCCAATTCATCGGTTCCCTAAACCCTGAGTCTCAACTCTCAATCACTTATTAAATCACATGATGTGTTCCTTTTTTATTTTTTATTTTATTTTTTATAGTTCTTTTTTTATTTTTTATTTTTTATTTTTTGAAAGTTCTCCTTTAGTTTCCATCCGTGAACAATCATTCAAGAAAACAGACGTACATGAAAAAAGAAAAAGAGGAAGCATGTAAATTATCCAAATGGTACGGAGTCAAGTATATTTTAAATTTTATGAATTTGGGTTTGAATATGAATGTAATACGATTATTGAACTTAAACTTGATCATGAGTATTTTCGAATTCGAGCTTGATTTTAGTTAAATGATTTATGTGTATTTCTTTCAAGAAATATAAAATAATTCTCATATACACACACACAAAAATCCCAAAATTATTTTAAACTTGATCGTGTGCACGAGCTAATGTATTGAGTATAATAATAGATGAGCTTGACTCATTAATTTAGTATGCCACTAATAGTCAAGTCGAGTCTATTCGATCTCAAATCTTATTAAAAAAACCGAACTAGTCGAACATATAAGGCGGTGAAACTAATACATATGCATGATTTCCTTTTGAAGGTAAAATAGGAAAGTGTCGTTCAGATAATAAATTAAAGTGTTTGATTGAAATTGGTACTACTACGTTCACGTCTCAATAACACATTTATAATTTAATTTGCTTTAAAATTGACTAGTCACACAAAATGAAAATGATATATAGCCTAAAAATAGCCATAAAAAATGGAAATGTGGGGGAGCTTTGTTGCATTCAACACGTATGTAATCACTTGCAATATCATACATTGAAAAAAGACACGTATATGTAATCCTTGGAATATCATATCATTTCATACAATGAAAAATGGACACGTACCCCCATGAAGTTGTTGAGTAATTATTTTTATCAAATGTTCGATTTCTTTCCCATAATATAGGTGTGTATGATTAAAGATTATAAACATTGCATTGTCTAAAAGAACCCTCCTTGATTTTAATCATTGTCTTTGATGTAATAAAAATCTCATTCACCATTCTTCATTTTTTATATTAAAAAAAATATAGCAGAAATATGTATTTACAACCAAAACAACGTAATAGGGCTGTTGGATGATGAATCCTCTGTTGTGATGTTTTGTTGTGGTAAGGTTAAGACATCAAAACAACGTCGTCTAAACAATTATTTTTTTAATTGTTACACACCAAAACAAAGTCGTTTTAGTATTGTGAAGATGTTCACAACAAAGGACCTCATGTTGGGAGATATAGATTGCTCATACTCTTAATGTATAAGGAAATATAGTAGCGCGTTTACTAACAACAAATGATTTTAGTAGAATGGTAAGCGCTTGATATTAACATGGTATCAAAGCCAGAGGTCATGAGATCGAACCATGGTGTGGACATTATTTTCACAATTTATATTGTGCAACTGTTGTAAGAGATTGCCCACACTTGATTATATTGTGCAAGTGTTGGGAGAGATATGTTGAGGACACACTAGGATTTTAAGGAGGTGGATGAGGTATATCGAGGACATATGTTTTTGAGGGAGGCCGGGAGGGCCCAAAACCTTGTAATATTATCCTTTCATTTTAATAAAATTTACAAGGTTAAAAAAAAGTTTACAAAATACTACCTCCGTCCCATAAAAAGTGTTAACTTTCTATGGTGCACACAGATTAATAAAATAATTAACGGGTTGTATTTTTAAACACTAATGGACATATATACCCTTATTTCATAATAACTGTTTGTTTTGAAATATAAAAAAAAAAATATAAACATTAAACGTATGATATGAGTATGTTTGGAGAAAAATGTATTAAATGATGCATTAATTTTCTAAATGAACACTTTTATGAGACAATTTATTTTCAGAATGAATACACTTCTTATAGGACAAAGATAATACAATCTTATTCACAAGATTTGACTTTATAAGGATCAAATGTCTGCATCATAAAAGCCAAACATCAAAAACAGTAATAGATAACCTCAACAAAATACCATATCATTACACGAGTAATATAATGTGGTGTCGTATACAAATATGTTGTTTTAAAAGAGTAATGATAGAGCCACAACAAAAATTACACAACGAGTGCCACAACATGATCTCTCACACCCTTGATTTTGATAGATCCACATTATAATCAATTAACTCCCATTGCAATCAAGGATGAAAAATCATGTTGTGACATCCGTTCTATAATTTTTATTGTGTCTTTATCATTACTCGTTTTAAAATGTGTATACTCAACTAAAAAACGAACGTACAACAGGTAGGAAGTATGTGCAGTCCACTGCCAAACCACAACCACAATAAATGAGTGACGAGATTTAAGGCATATAAATAGGTTATTTTGGCAAACCGATTCGATTCCAATTCCTTGATTTTATCATATACAGATTTTCCTCTAAATCAACCTCTGATCGAGTCGGAAAACTTCACTCGCCGCACCGGCCGGTACAAATTAAGATTAATTAAACGGAGAAGATGGAAAAAGGCACTCATCCTTTGTTGCGAGGAGGGAGAAGAGAAACGAAATACAGCCATGGATTTTGTCCATCTGAATTACAAGCTTTGACCAGCTTGTGTGAAGCTTTCATTCCACCGTTGATGGATCATTCACCTGAAAAACTGGGTTCAAAAGACGAGAAAACCACCTCCTTTTTCATGGCTTCCGGTTCTCAATATCCGATTCCTGATGAGGTACCGTATATATATATTTGCCTAGTTTTACTGAAACCATCTTAATCTAGAGTCTAGAGTCTAGACCATTTCGTTATCAAATTCAATTTCTAGCTCCGTGTTTGTCTCCACTCTCCAGGCTGTGTTTTAAATCAAACGAAATTAATAGGTGAAAATGGTGTAATTTTTCACAGGTTGCTGAAATTACAATGAGAAGAGGATTTATGGAGGGAATATTGGTGGTTAGATTGCTGTTGAAAATACTATCAACGAGATTAGGGACATTATTGCTATGTGGATCGCTTTGTTTAGTTGGAAAATGGCCATTGATTAACAATTTCTCACAAATGTCAATGGAGAAAAGGGAGAAAGTTATTCAGAAATGGTTTAAGCATAAATGGTTCACTCCCATTCGGCTTGCTTTTGTCCTCCTCAAATTCGTCTCTTTCTTCGTTTTCTTCACTCTGGTAATTTTATTCTTTTCTTTAATTTTAGTAATTATTTGCATCATAATTACTCTTTGGCTTTTTTTTTCTTTTCTTTTCCTTCTTAAATTCGTAATGATATATCCACTACAAATGTTCATGACGTTCATGTGTACGTCTGGCTGCTAAATCCGTTTGTGGAATTAGTCTATCTGGATCAATCTGCACTACAAAATTTTATTCTAGGATGAAACTCTACGAAATAGATTGATCCGGAGACCGGAGGCTAACTCTACAAATGCAGTTAGCACATAAGAATTTCCCAATGTTCATGGTATATTCCACTGGACATTTTCATCACATATTATTATATAATGAGATTCAAATCAATGAATGATAATAAAATTGTGTACTAGAAGATGTTGTGGATAAATTTGCCGTGCACACATCATTTTTTTATGGGGTTGTGTTACTATCTTTACGGTTGTACCACGAAAAACGACACATTACACTTTTACATATTTGATTGATTGATTCTTATGAAATTCACAACAATCAATAATTTTTTATCATGACCAATACTACAAAAGTGTGTTGTGTCACTCAAGACAACGTACCCATTATATGATGCACGGTTGTAGAAATGTTGTATCAAATGACATACATTATGACCTTTCTTTTACTAATATATTTTTATCGTGTGTAACATGTGAGGAGAAATGAAAGATTTTAATATATGTCACTTAACAGAACCTTCGAACAACTGCATACAACCTCGGTAGTATTGAGAAATTTGTCATTTTCATTTCTTATGTATCAAAAGGTTCACTAAAGCAAGTAGGTTATATTATAAGTAGAAAAATGTGAAAAAGGACAACTTTCGTGCAATATTAGGGATTTAATTCAGTGACATTGTATTCATGTCATTTAGGACAAATTATATTGTCATTGGGCAATTATACCCTTTTATTTATTTTTCCTTGTACAACAGTTACGTGATTTAATTTTTTTGCTATATTGCCGGTATCTGTTCGGACGGTTGTGTGTAGTTCGGACTCCCACGGTTTGTGTGTAAGTTTTTTTGTTGAGAAGGAAGTTATATGACACAGTAATAAAAGAAGGGGCATAAAGGTCCGGTGAAACATAAATTTGTCCTTAATACCATAAAAACAATTTCACAGGATTAAATACCAAATTACTAGTTATTTTTCGTCTTTATCCCTATTATAAGATTAAATTAATTAGAGAACTTCAAACGGTCAAATACTAATATATAAATATATGGCGTATGATTTCAATTGATTAATAGAACATTATTGAAAAGTAACATAACGTGGCCAAGTCCTACCTGCACAATTATTTTAATATTCTTGAATTGGAAAAGTCATGTCCTATCAAAGTATTACTAGCATAAGTGTTATCTACATTCATCCCTATATATTTTGTTCATATATATGAATAAAACATCTCCATTGATTGAAGAAATAATTGATGTTCTCGCTTAATTAACATAACTCCTCAATATTCGATGCAATTCGAACAACATTTCAACCAATACTCTTGAAGAAAGATAAATTCATATTCAAAGAGACCTATAATTTTGAACTCCATTTGAATTGGATGAAAGTCTTACCATACTATGTGATTCTATCGACACCATAATGACACATATATTTATATATATATATATATATATATATATATATGTGATATTGACGTTTGCTAACTTATAGAAGCGTCGCTCACGAGACGATGGTATGTAACACTAATTTGAATGGCGTTTCTTGTATATAGCGAACTTCTATGAGGGTGATATAATTTACTGTATTTTATAATAGGAGACGTGTCAAGAGTATATATTTTGTGGTGGTGCAAATTTATTAGTAAAATATTTATCGGGCATTTTTGCCTTACGGCAGCCTACCTCATACTTGAATGTTTCTTAGTGGTGAAGTTTGTCTTCATGCGATCATTTTGAAATCAAGTTACTAGAACATCTTGACTTTTCAGTCAGTTACTTTCTAAAAAAATATATATAAAAATATATATATATAAAAATAAATAATAATAAAAAAAATCAATGGTTGTCTGGTGTGTGGGTTGGGGCCCTGGGGGTGTGTGGGGGTGCATGTAGCGGAAAATACTTATCTAGAAGAACCACCCGTACGTAGCGGAAAACACCACACGCAGCCTCCCTCACACCGTCACACGTGTCTCCACGCATGTAGCACCTTATCAACGACCAAATGCTTTTGTCTGAATTTGGACAAGTCCTTTCTTTCTTCAACTTTATTTATATGCCAACTTGTCATTCTTTAAGTTCCAACAGATGCACTACCCTGTCTTCTTCTATACTATTTTTTGGGTTTAAAGTCAATGATGTTGATTGTGTTGTGTAAAATGTTGAATTGAAAGATCTTTTAATTCTTTAAGTTCCAACAGATGCACTACCCTGTCTTCTTTTTCAAAACACGCTTTTAATCGTTTGTTTGCTTTTACAAACATACTTATCGCGTTTTTAACATCCCAAATATAAAATTCAATTTATTGATAAAGCGCCAAACACGTCTACAAAGTGTTAGATATTTTTTCATAAATAAATATTTTGATTATCGTTTGCATACGATTTGTCGTACGAATTAATGTTATCGCACCGAAACGGAGTTCATGAACGGGATTCATGCATTTTTTCCGAATCCATTCATCGGTTCGTGAACAGATTCATGAACCTACGAATGTATGCAACTTAGAAAATTCAAGAGTTGCATGCTTTAGGCCGAATCGATATGATTTTACTGCTTTCGCGTGCGAAAGACTCCCATTCGTTTATAGAAGTACCTTCATTTATAAAAGACACAAGTATACATCCGAAATTCGGATAGTTTACAAAGACATCATCGAACAAATATTGAGTGTCCTCGGGTTTGATTCAAACAGCCATTATTTGAATCAAACACATCAGATGTAATATCATGAGAGAGATTTTCGTTTGAATCCCTAAGTGACAATCTGCGTGGGACGAAACATCTCTTTAAAGATAACGTTCTTACGTGCCTTGGAGTTTTTCTGAGTCTGCCAAATTCTTATTCATTAAAATTTTCCAACACAAAGGTTGGGTTTGTTTTGCCAAGAGTTTTTTTGGGGTTTTTTTTTACATCACATCACCAATCATTTCTTACAATTCTCTCGCCAATCAAATCTTCAACTACAAATAAAAAAAATTAAATCATCTCTCATCATTTCACTTTATCAACTTTATTTCCTTTTTTACCATTATTTTATTCATTATTCTACTTTATTTCACCAATCATTTCATAATCTACACAAATTTAAAAAAAACATCTTAACTTTCTAATAATTACTTCAATCACTTTATCTAAAAGACCCCAAAAGAAACTCCAACCCAAAAAAACACAATTTTTAATTTCTATAGTTTTTTAAACAAAAAATTAATAAAACTTGTTTGTATGTTTTTTTTTTTTTTTTTAAAAACTAAACAGCATGTGCAGTTACGCTCTCAAGCTGGCCGCTTATGACGGTCGTCTCTCCGACCTCACATGAGGGTCGGCCCTGTTCATGTGTATTAATTAACATCTCACTTAGATATATTTGACAAATGTAGGGACTTTTTAGTGACACCACACCAAACCTAGTTTTGGGACACCAAAGCAATATTCAAATGTTGCATGAAAGATCGAAACTCATACATGAAGTCGACCTCTAAGAAACCAAATATGACGTCCAGGTGTGGTGTCATGGTCAGGGACGGCTGCAGGAATTATTGGATACGGGTCGGGGATCGATAGCGGCACATAGTATTACAAACTTATAAGTATTAATTTTAAAATTCCAAGTATGATTACGGGTCAAAGGTTAATATTAAAAAAAATTAGTAGGTATTAATCTATAAAAAAATTAAATAGTGTAAAAAATACATACGAATAAATATATATATATATATATATATATATATATATATATATATAAATTTAAAGGGGTTAACAGACCCTTTTCTCATATTAGGAGCCGCCAGTGGTCACAGTAGATGTGGTGTGACGTCGTTAAAGACTCCTCAAGTTTAAATTAGTGGAATAAGGAGACACTAATAATAATGCCTTTAAATCTTGGGCGCCTATAGACTACAGTGGCAATACATTGTTTTTACTTACAGCTCCACACTGAAAACATTCATTTGATAGAAAGTCGATTCTTATCTCTAGAATCAACTTTGACACAGAATCGATTGGTGAAAACGTCTATTTTTATTGTGGTGTTACAACAGTAGATTTGGTGTGACGTCACCGAAAAAGTTCTAAATCTTATATAATGCTGTCACATGCTAATGGTGGTATTACATGGTTGAAAGTATTGATGAGCCCTATAAAAGTTATATACACCAAATCTTTTTTCTTGTTTAAAGACTAAAATTTGTACTTAATTTGATCTAAACGTGCTTCTTGTAGGTAAACGAAGATGGAAAAAATCCTGCATGGGAAAGCATAGACTATCATGTAGAAAAAGATGATGACATGAAAACAAACACAGATGAAAAGCCTCTACAAAAAGGTATGGTGGAAACCATCTACGAAACAGACGCCTCCATCGTCGATTCCTTGACCGAAAAAGGCCTAATAGTCACACAAGATTCAAAAGAAAATGTCTACAACATCAAATGTGATGTGGTCATAGTAGGTTCAGGTTGCGGTGGAGGTGTTGCAGCTGCAAATCTCGCGAAATCGGGCTTAAAAGTTGTAGTCATCGAAAAAGGAAACTATTTCAGCAAAACTGAATATTCTTCTTTAGAAGGACCGTCTTTTAATGAACTATACGAGTCAGGCGGAATTTTACCGACCCTTGATGGAAACATGATGATTCTTGCGGGATCAACGGTAGGTGGCGGATCTGCTGTGAATTGGTCGGCTTGTATACGAACACCGATGTCTGTACTTCAAGAATGGGGAAAGGATTACAAGCTTAGCCTTTTTACTAGTCCTGAGTATGTTTTAGCTATGCATACTGTGTGTGAGAGAATTGGTGTGACAGAGAAATGTAATAAAGAAGGGTTCCAGAATCAAGTTTTACGAAAAGGGTGCAAAAATCTCGGATTAGATGTTGATGACGTACCTACGAATTCGTCAGAAGATCATTACTGTGGTTCTTGTAATTATGGTTGTAGGGCTGGTGATAAAAAAGGTACCGATTCTACTTGGCTTGTAGATGCAGTGGATTCTGGTGCAGTGATCATATCAGGATGTAAAGCAGAGAAATTTATAATCGAAAAGAACAAAAACGGAATTTCGAAAAAAGGAAAGATATGCTTAGGTGTAATCGCGAAAAGTATGAACACAGACATCACAAAAGGACTAAGGATTGAAGCTAAGGTCACGATATCAGCTTGTGGGGCTCTTTTAACGCCGCCTTTACTGATATCAAGCGGGTTGAAGAATCAAAACATTGGTTACAATCTTCATCTACATCCGGTTCTAATTGCGTGGGGGTATTTCCCGGAATCAAAATCAGAGATTAAAGGGAAAATGTATGAAGGAGGTATAATTACTTCAGTACACAAAGTAAAGACTGATGATTGTTCGAATCCAAGGGCAATAGTTGAGGCACCGGCTTTAGGACCCGGATCATTTGCAGCATTGTGTCCTTGGGAATCCGGATTAGACATAAAACAAAGGGTTGTTAAGTATGCTCGAACTGCCCATTTGTTTTCACTGATACGAGACTCGGGTTCAGGTTCAGTCCGGGCAGAAGGACGGATTAAGTACAGTCTAAGTTCTGTAGACAAAGAAAACATGAAGGTCGGTTTACGACGTGCATTGAGGATACTAATAGCAAGCGGTGCAGTTGAAGTAGGCACACAACGAAGTGATGGACAGAGGTTCAAATGCGAGGGCACTAATGAGAAAGACGTGGACACGTTTCTTGACACGGTTATTGCAGCAGACGGACCAAAATCAATGGTCGAGAATTGGACAACGTATTGTTCTGCACATCAGATGGGGAGCTGTAGAATGGGGATTAACGAAGAAAAAGGTGCTGTCAACGAAAATGGTGAAAGTTGGGAAGCCGAGGGGCTATTCGTTTGTGATGGCAGCGTTTTACCGACTGCTGTAGGGGTGAATCCTATGATCACCATTGAATCAACTGCATATTGCCTCTCAAACAAGATTGCAGAAATGATGGCACCAAAAAAAGGTCTTACTATTGGTTGATGCTTGTATTTATAATAATATACTTTTTTCTTATGAAATTTTACTATTTATTGTTATGGGATGAAACATATATGGTTAAATACAAAATGTTACAATTGAATTGAGTTAGAAATGTCCCAAAAGCCATATGCATTACACCATCACTAAAACTTAGTTCCTGCAAATGCTTCATAAGAGATATCGAACCTTCGGTTCATTTCATTGTCAATGTCTTTATTGTTACCGCGTAATCTAATGGTTGATACCTTCCAATTCATGGATGAGTTTGGATTGTCTTCTTATTAGTGGACAATGCATTGTATCAATCCGATTCAAGCTCGCGGAACGGTAAAGGAACTGTCTTTAAAGCCCTAAACTTCCCAACATTGTTCAAATGCTCATTCTCCAATCTGTAGAACAAAAAGAAGTAAGTCAGTAGCCAATGAAATAAACGGGTTTTTGCTACAACGCAAGAACGCGAATCCTTACCTATAGAAGTTCCAATGCCCACGTCGTATAACCTCTAACGACGCAATAAAAAAGTCGAGCATTCTTGACTCAAACAATCCAATACTTCCGAATTTGATCACGTTTTCAACCCAGGCTACCCTTAATACAAAGTTGAAAACCTGCAACACATTCAACCGCGTAAGAAACTAGAACTTGTTTACAAAAAACCGCGTACGTAAAAGGGTATGTTATATATGTATACACTTACAATGGAGATGTAATAGATGGACTTATTCTTGAGAATCAGATCATCTCTAAGCCAAGGGTTTTTGGATTCAGGGTCAAGTAGTCCCCAATCTTTAATGAAATCCCAGTACAACTGATACACCGTTGCAAATACCGAAGTAACTATTACTACGACCAA
The DNA here is from genome assembly GCA_026214975.1 of Gentiana macrophylla. NCBI lineage: Eukaryota > Viridiplantae > Streptophyta > Magnoliopsida > Gentianales > Gentianaceae > Gentiana > Gentiana macrophylla. The sequence continues at coordinate 1,709,945 of CM047810.1, read as the reverse complement.
CATAAACTCTGTTTGATGCCTAGCATACGTCATCCTTGCCCCAGCCGCCACCATTGCTGACACGTACTTCCCCATGTTAGCAAGATGATTGATGTCACATTCATCGATCCATCGCCTTCCACACTGATTAATTAGTACATCAAAAACGCGCGTAATGAGTTGATCAGATATATGTAATCAACATAAATCATCATTAAAACGAGGCATTAATTACCTGCATTGCACGCCAATAGTACGGTGCAAAAGAGATTACGTACACAAACTCCTTGTACATCTTGGTTGATTTGCACGTAGCATAACGATGTTGGTTGAACGTAACAGCAAAAACGTAGCAGGCTGTTGATTCCATGTGCCTTAACAAAGGAATCTACAAACGAAACATTACGTAAACAGTGATATTATATATATAGTCCGTTAAACACCGAATCCAAAAACTGCTTGTAAGTTAGTTTACCTGGCTTGTAAGTTGGTCTGCCATAAAGAAATCTACCATCAAAACCTATGAAAAAATGGTTGTAAAAAAAAACATTCAATCTTTCTATAATTAGACAGATCCCATTTCTTGTTATATATGTAATGATCTTTACAAGTACCTTATAGAAGGGAGAGCAAACGATGTTGCGAATCACTTTAATGAAGCAGTATCGCGTTGAACGATAAAAGATGTTTAATGGACATATAAGCAGACCAACAAAAAACTGAAAAATAAAATAAAATCATAAGATGTTTAAAATGTAACACTTTGATTGAAGGAGATTGAAACTAACCAACAGTAGAATGACTGGAACTGTGTCTCTATGTTTCGGGAAAACGTCGTGTGAAATCAAGATCAAGTGAAGAACCATGGCACCTACAACAGCAGTCATTATGGAAGTGCAAATGAGGAAAGCATCGCGGTATTTGAGGGCGGTGTGCGGCTGGAATTCGAAGATGAACTTGTAGTTGATCCTAGTGTTCTTCCATTGCAGCAAGTTACATCCATACATAAACAAATGCAAGCTTAGCAATGCAAATATGCTGCAAGTTTACACACAAAATAACAGATTTAGCAAGCAATTAATAGTCTAATAATCTATGAGGGATGCATGCATGCCTTCTTATGTTTTGGTAGCGTGTCTGTATTCGATACGTATCCACCACATATACACACCAAATACTTAAGATATACACTTGGGTGCAAATTAATGATAAATTAATGAAAGAGAAAAAGGTTACCTGAAAACAGGGTAAACAGAATCCACATAATTAGCTGATGATTTTGGTGAAAACATGCCACTCATATGTGCTAAAATTGCATACACTGTGAATAATGTTACAAAACTACCTGTGAATAGTCCTGCAATAAAAGGGACACAAATTCAGAAGGTGGTATATTCATTCTTTTTTACTTTCCTTTTTATTCTCCCTTTCATTTTAGTTGCAAATTTTCAAAAGGAACGGATATCAGAATTTTCACACACTTTAAGAAAATGAATGAATTTCAGAAATTCTAAAAGGAATTTACCGATATACCATTTGATTTTATTTATTCATATTTATTATAAAGTAATGGTAAGTGATTGGATCATTAATATATAAGTGGTAAGATAAATAAAAGACTAATACTAATATTCTATGATAATCTAAAATTATTTATGTTATGAGACAAATCTAAAACATTAGAATGACTAAAGCAATAATATGGAATAATAGTCATATTCAAGTCTGTAGATCTCGGGAAATTGGAGATTCTGGCTTGGTCCCCCTCCCCACCTGGAAATAAAGTTGTATTTTTTACAAAATGCGTTTTTAGGTAACACGACGATAATAGCGTCGTAAAAAATATTAGAGTTAAACAGATTTTATGACAATAATAATAGAGTTCAACAGATTTTACGACAATAATAATAGAGTTAAACTCTTTACAACAATAATAATGTCGAAAAAAGATTTTTTACGACAATAATAATGCCGTATTTATAAGTTTTTTTTTTTTTTTTTTTTTTTTTTTTTTTTTTTGTCTTAGAAAACAAATATGCACCTTTCAGAAAAAAGGAAAAAAAAAAAAAAGTATGCAGCACCCAGTAATTAGGACAAAAAAGAAAGAAGGAAAAGGACACAAGTTGACATTTTTTGTACCTTTATATATAAGTCATGCATACGTGGATTGCAATTAAACCTTTCATGTAAGATCCAAGATCAAACAAAAATGCTACCGTCGTAGCGAAACATTTTAACAAAATGTCACAACGAGCATAACAAAATTACTTAAACGTAACAAAAATTACGACTTTCAAGAACGGAGTCAGGATTTCATACTTAAATTGATGAGCTAGTAGACAAGGGCGGATCTTACCAAGGGACTAAAAATGCTAAGTCCACCCGAACAAAAAAATATTACACTATAAAATCTATGTAGTCTAGTTTGTTTCATAAAATATTCTTAATCCATCCCGCCCGACAAACTCTGTATAGTCTATTAGCCCACCCTAGATGAAAATCCTGACTCCACCTGTGCTAGTAGACCATGCTATATAAGATGATTAAGTCGATTTACATAATTTTCATAGTATAAATTTTCTTTTCTTGAGGGTGCTTAGTCCCCCTAACCATATCATATAACTTTGTCCTTGGATGTTTTGCTATGGTTTGTTATGTCCCGAGTAAGGATGGAGTCATAATTTCAATTTTGGAAGGTCTAATGGACTATAATCAGATTATCGAACTGATCTGAACTAAAATATATGATTTAATGTATATAACTGAACTACGTAGATTTTTTTTATTGTTCAGATGGACATAGCCCCCTAAATATTCTATCCAACTACGTCCTTAGTCCCGCGTTATTTGTTAAGTTTTGTTATTCTTTTTCCTATGCTTATTGTGATATTAGTCGTGGCATATCGTTGTGACGGTACGCAGCAGGGTTAAAATTGCAAAGTGGAGGGGTTATAGTATTAATTACCAACAAAGAAGGTAACCAAGTGTGAATCCTTATTATTGTGTTGGGGTCTCAAAAACTTCATTGCCTTTTTCTTGTCATTGTCGGTAAAGTGCTCTATGAATGAGCCCTCCACTTCATCCATTAATCTCACCACCTATTTTTCCACCATAATTTTAAAAAAATAAAATAAAAATAAAGTTACTTTTAAAAATAGTCATTATAAATTGCTAAAGGAACAGCACTAATTAATGAAACCTTTGGATATGTACACATTTGATATAATACTTCCTTAATTAATGAATGAAATAAAACACAAATGAATGAAGTAATGAACTAACCTTGTCTGAACTAATGAAGTAAGAATTCTTCACCTCTCTTAAGTAACATGCTGATGCCTGCTGCTTTGAAACCTGTTTGATAAATTAATTTCACAACAGCCTTTAAAATACAGATGATAATTATAAATTCAGTAATTAGTCTGATTTTTTTGTTTTAATTGGGTAATTAATTAACAATATATACCTTGTCGAATTTTTTGAGTATCTTCACAAATGCACGCATGTTTAGAGAGCTGTTAAAAAATTATGAAATTTATTAGAACATTAATTAATATTAGAATGCCTAAGTCATGGTCTAGTTATATATAGGCCTTCCCCCATGTGGCGGGTGATCGACATTTGCATCAAGAAAGACAAATATGTAAGTTCTAACATTAATTCGACTTAATTTACAGAGGTAGAATGTCACCGTTTTAGTCATCCGTAAAATTGTAAAATCGAAACCTAATTAACACGAAAGGTGGTGTCCCAATGGAATAGATTCACCATGGTGATAATATTAAAACAAAAAAATTGAATGCCCAACAAAAATAAATAAACCTGTAAGTAGTAAGTAAGCCAAGGCCTCTGAAGAGTTCCACAAATGCCCCTCTGATCATTTTTTCAGCACATTGAATCTTCTTCCTGTTGATGTATTCACCACCACCACCACCACCACCTTCTTTCTTACTAGGGTTAGTAACAAGATCGTCCCAAAGCATTGAAGTCACAGCAGCAATGGTTTTTGTAGGGTTAGTTGCGGGAATTTCTATCCTCAAAGCCGTTTTAGGCTTACCCTTTTTTGTTTTAATCTTTGTTGCTGCGTTCACAAAATTTATCCCTGTTTTTTCTAATGCTGCAATTACATCATCTGTTTCATTACTGTCTCTTGGGCTCCCACATAATTCACCACTTTGGCTTTCTGCATAATATTATAATATATTTTAATTTATATATCAAACATGCAATTGATTAATCTTGTGGAATTATTTGATCAAAAAATTTCAATTTTTTTTATCTAAATCAATTTAGGGTTAATTAATTACTGGTTTCACCAACCATGCATTATGCATCTTCATTAGCAGAAATTAAATTCTATTGCGTAGAGCGTCCCTAGTTTTATCCTTTTACAAGACCACTAATTTTAGGATGGCCTAAGGGTCCAATTTTGAACCAGTAGTCGTCAAGACTTTCAAAGGATACGTTGGTGGAATGTTTTTTTTACGTGAGGGGCCATTGGTGGAAGTTGAATTCTATTGGTTTTAGGTGTATTACCAACTGTAATTTTCTGTGAGTCCCAACATAAAATTTGTGTTACATGACGAGATCCGAAGATCTAATATTATATATCCTTTAACGTATTACAATTTATATTTATATATATATATATAAAAGAGATCAACTGACCATACTGTGAATGGTTTTTTGTGTGGTGTTAAAAAATAAATAAATAAAAGCAATAATAATAATAATAATAATAATAATAAGCGTGTGCTGCTAGCAATTGAGCTCCAGGTGTATTCCAATTTCCACAATATTAGATGTATGAGTTAATGATGTAGCAACTTCTTTTTGTTTATAACTTTTTTCGGAAGTTATTGGATGCACCCGTCATATGCGGAGTACAATTATAGTAAAATAAAAATCTTTTATTCCTAAACTGAATTCTGTGGTCTAGATTTATTTATCAGTGTAAACAAAGATAACACAGAAACTTCCCCAAACCGTATAACTAAATGCACTTTTGCTTTAAAACGTGTCAGCTAAAGGTATGGTGCTCAGTCATATAGGTGGTCTATTTTAGTCTCAATATGTCCTATTCATTAAAAAGAGTGAAAGTTTAGGTTTAATATTGGAAATACTTGTGTGTATTTACACGTGTTGAGACATCGTGTGGAGCAATATACATTATACAGTTTCATTTTATATTTAAACTGTATGGTATTGATCGTTTCATCCGTCACTTCACCTCAAAATACAAGTATTTCCCGTTTAATATTTGATGATTTCTAGGGTTGTCTTGTCTCCAAAACCATAGTATATCTATAAGTTTTTGTTTTAACAGTAGTGATACCACTACACTTTCAACCACAACATCTTACACAACACAATCAACACCACATATTCTGTTGAGACCCATCATAAAAAATAATTCATCACTTTAATCTATGACTACCAGCCTACCACTTATGTAGTGGTTTGTGCACTACACAGAAGTGTAGTGCACATATCATTATTCTTGTTTTAATTTGTATTAGACGTATGAGTTAAATGTTTAATTGATATGATGGGACTTATTCTCTTTTAAAGTTTTGGACTTGATGCATCTCTTTTTTCTTGTCTACCAATCTTTCTAAACTTTCATCAATGTTATATATTGTTGTTCAAATAATGGACAATTAGAAATAAAGACAGCTTTTGGAATAATTTTGAATAACATGACAACTACATATATTTATAAGGAGAAAGACAATTTTATATTTTTTATAGTCACAAAGCCAATAAAATAAAATAAAATAGCGCCAATGATATCCTGTATGCACCTGGGATGGATTTTTTTTTTTTTCTCTTTTCTTCCCGATTTTCAAACGCTCATATCTTCTAATCTAGGTCATCAAACGTGATGAAAATTGCACTGAATTTTTTATTTTTTGATGCTTTTCGTTTGGAGACTTGGTTCGATATAATTACATCGTTTTTCGTAAAATTCACTGTCGAAATTCACTCAGTGAATCTCCCCCGTGAATCCCGAAAATCAGTGAATTTCGAACATTAGTGAATTTCGATAGCGGATTTTCACAAACCCGACACATGAGTGACGCACGAGGCACGAATGCGTCGAGATATATTTTGTCAAATTTTTATTTTTCGGGCATAGTTTCTCAAGTTTCCCAAGTTTTTATCGTTTATGGTTTAATATTTAGGCTTTAGTCATTAAGGTAGAGAAGAGTTTTTTTATTTATATACTTTCATTATAGGTAGGGATATATATTTTTTTCCGTTCTACATAAGTCACATTAACCGAACCACAAAAATTTAGAATTTATTTCCATAAACAATCCTTGTTTTTGTTTTTCTAATGAATAGTAAATATACCTAGAGAGGCAAAAAAAAAAACTCACCAGAGAAATCTGAATTCCGTTCAGAGTTGGACCGAGAGAAAAACCCACTGCCTGACCGATATAACGCACTTTTCCGGCGACGGTCACCAAGAACTTGCTTAAGGTCCTTTAAAATGTTGAGCTGGTTTTTTAGAGCCTCTCCTCTTTCAAGAAACTCGGTCTCTTTCCTTTTGTAAAAAGTGTTTACTTTATTTAACTCTTCATCCAATATTTCGAAAAACAATCTCACCTAATAAAAATAGATTACCAATTAATCCTTATTTTTTATTTATATGTATGATTAATCAATCTTTCGGCCTAATGAATTATTAGGTCATACCTTGACTGGAGACCAGGGTTCGAGCGCTACTTGAGACAAATCTGTGTGTGTAAATATTTCGTATCCCGAAAAAAAAATAATGAAAAGCTAAAAGGTGCATAACAACATACTATATATATTTTTAGGAAGTAAGAAATTGTTTTCTCACAATTGCATGTGGGACTTCTTGTTTTCTTTTATTTTAGATTTTTATCCTTTATCTATTTTCCTCACTTAAAAGAAAAAGAAAAATGCGTATGTATTTGGAAACAAAGTCATAATGCATGAAGAAGTCCTCAAAATCTAACATTTGTAGAGAAATGGAAAAGGTGAAAAATATTTTATTTTCTTCAACATAAATTAGATCACATTATATTTTGCACAACAAAATTTTTTTTTTTGAGGAAACAAAAAATTATTGAGAGACACAAATTTTTTTATTTTAATTTAATAAGAATAAAGTATAATCTCTAACAACACTGAAATTTATTAATGGTCACACTTTTACGTGAAAAATATAATCAACCAACTATTACACTTCTTCTTGCATGTGGTTAATTGGTAATGGATATATATATATATAATAAATACGAAAATGACATTACTACAAAATTGTGGGATTATATATACATGTACATATTATTGATACGGGTTTTTACTCGTTAATCGATGGTCTGAAAATGATCTAATAATAATCAGAAATGAGACTTTCATTTTTCTTTATTCAAGTTATAATGATCTAATAAAATATATAATACATGATCAAAAGCTAGGATAAAACAAGAATAATTACGAAGTAACAAGTATTTATAAGTTATACCAAATTAAATGATGTGATCAATTCATACTTAACATCTTTCATACATAGTACATGTGTGGTATTTAGAGGTTTACTATGTGGTATTTAAAGGTGAAGTTGAAAGGTTACACTATGTACGATTGGTATAACACGTAAATAACTGTCGCATCATAACTATGTTGTGATAAAATTTATGTATATATATATAATTAAATAAATAACCTCATCTTCTTTTGAAAATAAATGGAGCAGCTCAGTTTCGTATACTTCTTCTCCATCTCCTCCAACTCCTTGTTTGTTACGCTTCACCTGTTTTTCATGGAGACATGCAATAAACTTTAATTTTTGTCAAAATGTCATTTTTCTTTTTTCCTCTTTTAATTTGTCAGTCTATTTTATTACATCACTCCCTTTTTTTTTTGTTGCATCTGTTTTTCTCTATTTCACGAGCATTTCATGTCAATTAACGACACGTATACATTTACGTAAGACTGCCAATAAATAAAGTTAGGGAAACTTGAAAAAATATCCCTCAAAATGTTATTATTAATTTGTGTGGTATGCGTTCACACACCAATAAAAATAAAAAAGATGAAATTATGTTTGAAAAGCATTTCGCAGCGATTCTGTACACTCCGTAACATTCAGACATTAGCATAAGATTAATGTCTTTCTTCTTCTGGTTAAAAAGGTTAAAGCTAAAAAAAAAAGGTTAAGTGCTTTCATGCATAAAACAAGCAAACATGGATGGATATACAAAAGTAGCAATGTTTTCTTTTTTGAGCCATTCAAAAGAGCACAAAAGAAAGGAGGAAAGTTGTGGGATTCAATTGACAGTATGTGCAACTTGAGAGTATGGGTGGTATATTGAAAAAAATCCCCGGTTGTTGTTTCATTCATTTAGGAAAGTGGCTTGTATTATATAAGTATGAAATAGGTAGGTTTACACCGATAGTATAATTAAATGAAAATTCTACTATCCCAACGTACACATGACACATCATATTTTTGCACTAGAATTTAAAGTGCCATAAAGTTCAGACATAAAGTGTCATAACCTGAATTTAAACCATTGATCACAATATATAGACCGGCATAAAAGATCAATGGTAAAAAATCCTTATCGTTTCCGAATGATTGTGTCGATCGGTCGATAACATTACCCTTTTGCACCATGCATTGATCTTGATGCAGGCACACAACAACGTACCATTGATCGAGGTATGAAATAACAGCAGGTCACCGTCGGTTAATGCACTTTAGAGAGGGAGGCGTACGTTTGAAATCCTCACGGGAATCTTGAGGAAAACAAAAATCTTTTCACACCTACAAATTTGTCCGTCCTATCGAATCTTATAAACGTACAATCGAATTTTCATTATATATGGCTGCTACTATACTGACATTTTCCTGCAGCTAATTAATTAAAACAAAAAAAGTGAAAATAAATAAATAAATATACCTGAATAATCTCGGATTTTTCGTTACCATTCCGCAGAGTTTCAGAGATTTTGTTAAAAAAGTAACGAATAGGGTCTAAAAAGGAGCGTCCAAACTGAGAATCAGAGGCAGGAACAACAAGAAGCTTAGGAGTTCTTGAAATCTTGATTTTCTTCACATGTTTTTTAAGCACCCAATACTTCACGAAAGCATCTTTCCATTCTGGAATAAGTTGGGCTTCAAGTTCTTTTGAGAACTTCACCATTTTCGGTTAATATATTAATGCCGGAAGCTAGCTAGCAGCGACCGGCCGCCACCGCCAGAAGAAGAATACGATTCAGGGTAAAGGTGGTGAATTGTAGGAGAAGAAGAAGGAGGAAGAAGAAAACAAGTGAAAGTGCATATCAATAATTACACTTTATATAATAGAGGGAGGCTGGCAGGCAGATCAGAGATAATGAAGAGCTGATCAGAAAAGCACTAGTGTGACGATGTGTTTGCTGATGAAACTTCAAATTTCTCTCTTCTCCCCCCCTCCCCCTCTTGGTGGGCAGGAAGAATTCCAATGATTGCTTTATTTATGTTAAAGTGTCCCACGTTGGGAACTTGTGGTTGTTTCATCCACCATATTAAGAGATGAACTTCCCTTACCTCATAACCTAGGTTTTGAGGATGATGTCTCTTCTCTTATATAGGTTTGGGCTTAGTTTTCTACATGGTATCAGAGCCACCCCTTTATTGTGCAAGTGTTGGGCCTTTTTGTTGGCCTTAAGAGTGCCCAGACCCACACTAGATGGGGCGTGTAAAAGTGTCCCACATTGGGAACTTGCTATTGTATCACCCACCATATTAAGAGATGAACTTTCCTCACCTCACAACCTAGGTTTGGGCCTATGTTTTCCACATGGTATCAGAGCCATACTTTATTGTGCAAGTGTTGGGCCTCTTTGTTGGCCTTGAGAGTGCCAGACCCACACTTGAAGGGCGTGTTAAAGTATCTCACATTGGAAACTTGTTATTGGGAACTTCCTCCCGCTCGGTGTTTTGTGTTTAAAGTAATGATACGAGCACAACATGTGAGACAAAATGAATGACACAACTATCATCTGCACCATTGTTCATGATGTATAATCTAGTAATATGGATGTAGACCATCATGATCAAGGAGTGCAGATCAAAGTTGTGTCATCAGTTGTGTCTCACGAGTTGCCCGTATCATTACTCTTGTTTTTATTATACTTATACAACAAAATATAACAACCATTACTCTCTCCGTCCCATTTTATTTGAACCGTTTGAATTTTCACACAAATTAAGAAAATTGTAGTTAAATCTTTAATTTGAATCTCATTAAATGATCTGATATTATTACATTTTTGCATTTTAAGTAGTTGTTGGAGTATTTAATACAAACACTTTTTATTGTACATATCGTAAAGAGAGAAGGGTATTTAAAGAAATTTAACAATTAATGCACAAAGTAAACACTTATTTTGGGTCAAACAAAAAATAAAACGTGTACAAATAAAATGGGACGGAGAGAGTATTACATAACAAACATGCCAACATGATCTGACATGAAATGAGACAACTGTCATGATATATATGACACAGGGTCAGTCCTCTGAAATTCAGGGCCCGATACCAGTTTGACGGACGAGCTCTCGATTTAGAGTATACTTTTGTTTTCTTTTTAAGTTGAGAAATAATCATAAATATGGTAACAAAAGTATCTTATTTTGAATTCATAGTCATAACGACATGGTATATCTATTCATAACGTACTTTTCACATGGTTTTTCTAGCACATGTAAGAAAGCGAATAATTGAATCTGTTAACCATATTCTTTTTTATATGAGGTAAGAAAGCGTTTCATTAGTGAGATTTACCGAATAGTGTAGCTTATGAGATTTTGAATTTTTTTTTTCTATCAGTAATTGACGTGCTATATTATTTTTTTGAGAACTTAGGCTAAGGGGGTGTTAAGAAATCTACGCGGGAACGCAGCGGAATTTAAAATTTTATTTCCTTTTAACCAGGATCGACTTCATTTAAGCAACGAGCATAAAAGAAGTAGACAAGAGAATACCTTGGTTGATCCAATTGGATTGACGCTTTGTCTACTGTTGTAATTTCTACTCGAAGCCGTCCAAGCGTTCGGCATCTACCGGTGATCCATACGAACACCCCGCCGGAATCACATCATGGATTGCTATCAGAAAAACTCGGTTGCTAGACCGACATTTTCTCTCTTTCAAAATCTCTTTCTATGAAGCTCTCAATTTTTCTAGTAAATTAAATTCTAATTTTGTTGTACAAAAGAGTTAGCCAAGCCCCCTTTATATAGGGTAACCTGCGCCCCTATGTCTCCCAATCTGATTGAGAAAAGCTTCTGTGTAGATTGATGAGAAAGAAAACCTTTTACTAGTAAAATAAGGAAAATAGATATTCTAAATTTATCTCATTAAGTACTCAATATCTTATATTAAATATTTCCAAGATATATATTGTTAATATTCAATATTGAATATATATTTTATTATATTACCATAAATCAATTTACACATATATAAACAATATGCATAAATCTATATATATTATATATGCATACTACACTAGTGTGCATGCATATCACACATGCACACCACACACGCATTTGTGTGTGTGTGTGTGTGTATATATATATATATATATATATATATTTTTTTTTTTGTTGAGAAACCAAACATTTTATTAATCAAGATCCGCCAAACAGGCGGTCAAAACGCCACCCGAGGGTGAAGATCCCCAAAGTGTCCGAGAAAAAACTAACAAACCATGACGAGCTAAAAGATGCGCTGGGACATTCCTCACACGTCGAATAAAAGCAAAGGAAACATGCGTAATATCCTAATACTAGATAATATAATACCATGATTAATTAATTTGCAAAATCCAGGTGTATCATATACACATTATTTATGCGCCCCATATATATTAAATATATATATTTAACTAATCAACATAATTAATATATTGTATTATGTTTATTAATAATAAATAAATACCACCATATTAATTTATCACTATAACACATTATATTCGAGATAAAACTTTCCTTATTTGGTTGTCACTACAACCACATTTTGATCCGGCTAGATATTCTTATGTGTGTGACCCGATAGGCTTCCGAATATGTTGGCCGTAGACACAAAGTGCAAATTACGAAAATGCCCTTCATACTTAACGATCACGGGATAGCGTCTAGCAACACACCGTGACCCCCAATCATCGGAAGAGTAAAATGCAATGACTACTTCCTTTCATGTGAAACAGTTACCGTACGTGTAAATATAATCCTATCGTTGTAATAATATCCATACGGTCGTACGTCGAGTGTCAAACATTAATGACCGTATCTGATAATCTAGCTATCATGCTCTCTCGAAGTAACTCATTTACTCCCACTATGCAAAGATTCATGAGAGTAAGATATTCCTTATAAGAAGGCCCTTTCGGATATCCACCCCTACTAATAGGGTACGCGATTTACGGACGAACAACATGAATCCTATGCATGCTTCAGTATCACACCCAATCACTACCGCATGATCGCCCCATGGCTAGGGGAAACCTCAATAGTGTCAAAGCATGACAATCCACACCGTGATGCCATGAAGACTCCGGTCTCAGGATAATTACACAACCGCCACATAGTGCGACACTTAATAAAGTAAGTGGGTCAGTCTAACGTACGCATTCTCTAATACACGTCCACGTACAGTCCAAGTGTCTCAACACTTCGATAGACGAGATCTATCCCTATCTTCAATAAGATAAAAGACATCTAATATGTGCTAGTCCAATCGTACTATTAATGTCCAATTTAATAGCACATACGACTAGAGACATTTTAAGTATCAAACCTTTTAAAGTGAGTCGAGATCTCTTCAACCATAATCACTATCATGGTTTCTCTTTCACAGTTTGACACTAAGGACGTAATCATATATACAATCACAAATTGGTTCATATAAATGAACAGAATATATAATAACAGAAAAGTCATTTAATATATGTATAAACATAAAGAAATAGTAGAAATGATCTGACCCAGTCGGATCCGGTCCAACCCGATTGGGTTTATGACACTATTTCAACAGGGGGCCCTGATATGAAAATTATTTGTGACATTTATTTGAAGTATAATCATATTAACACATCATTAGATGTCTTTCATAGCTAGATTATGTTCAGGCATTTGGAGTAATGTCATGTCAATAATAAAAGAAAGGATTAACATATCTGATATTATTAAATATTGTTTATTACCTATTGATAGCTGATTTTTCATCATAATCAATATTGGTGTAAGATGTATTGAGTTAAATTTACTGGAAAAAATAGTTTTTTTTACAAATCACAACACAGTTCTCTGGACACTTTATTAGTCATTACAAACTTTAAGCTATTGACCATGATGAGATTTATAGATATATTGTGCTTCAAATACGCCCCCATCCCCACCCCCTCTAATCCTTTTACTTTGCTTCAAGACGGGCGGTGAAGGGTGAAGTGGGGTGAGGGTGAAAAGAGGTGGAGAGGGGCTCGGTTGTAAGCATATTCTCCCGTTAAGCCTTTGAGGTATATACTCGGATATATAACATTACCTGACCACAATCGAGACATGGTTCATTACTGGTGAAAGGTTCTATGATCATACATATATACTATTCATTCGAAACATCAACCATGTTAGGAAATCAACGCGGGAACGCAGCGGAATTCAAAATTTTGATTTCCTTTTACCCAAGATCGAATTCGTTTAAGCAACAAGCATAAAAGAAGTAGACAAAAGAATACCTTGGTTGATCCAATTGGATCGACGCTTTGTCTACGGTTGTAGTTTCTGCACGAAGCCGCCCAAGCGTTCGGCCTCTACCGGTGATCCACACGAACACCTCGCCGGAATCCCATCATGGATTGCTGATGACACTCTAAATGGTACAAATAATTATACCTATATTCACCCCGAATTCTGATCAAGAGAGGATATATACGCTCGTTATTGCTTAGAATATGTGTTAAATGCTATGTGAGTGTTTCCAGGATTGTAATTCTGCATCTATGCTATTTTCCGATGTTTAGTACTTGTTTTGTCTCGTTTGTGTATTTTATAGGATGTACCGAATCTAGAGCATTGGAGAACGGATCTGGACCAAAAGGAATGCATTGGGCTGAGTGATTGAAGTCCAAGAAGAAGCCTACTGAAGAAAAAGAAGAATAGAAGGCCCGGTAACCCGAAGGCTAGGCCCGGTAAACCGGTGTCTTGTGGAACAAGAAATTGATTCTGCCGCATTATCTAAGTCGGTTAGGGTTTTAAAGAGTCTTAAGTCGGCTATTGTATATATATAAAGCCGCATATACTGAGAGTTTTCATATTCTTAATACAATCTTCAAATTTATATATTATATTACAATTATTATTATGCAATAAAGTTTTCTTGAGCTTTGGAAAGTTGTTTTTGGTTTCCTCCCTTCTTCCATCATCTCTAGCATGAGTAGATCGAGCTAGATCTCCATTGTTGAAGGTAAGAAGCTTTGAACGTTCCTTTATTGTCTTCAATATGGTAGATCTGTTCGTATTTATGTGTTTTAGTTAATCTGCATGTTTAACAACCCCATAATTTACTTATTTTAATCGTACTGAGCAATGTAGACCCAGAAATTAGGAAAAGCCGCCCCCGGTAAACCGGTGGTCTATACCGGTTTACCAAGGCATATTTTAGAAAACCTAAACTGGGATTCACTACAGCTACGTTGATCGGCGGGAATAATTAAAGCGAGTAATAGTGTCCGCCAATCTAGTATTCGTAATTCGTAAATTAACATGAAGGACCGCAAGTGAAGTGTTAATTAGGACATAGTCTTGATGGACCCAAGAGCGTCTTTGGTCAATGTCGACAGCTGTCTAGGCGGGTTAGCGGTATGAGGTAACGCTCAATATCGGCAGTTATAGTTCTTTATGTATATGGACTATTACGGACCAATTAAGGAGGGTAGCTTGCGTATAGATTGTCTACTGCCATTGTCGGAGTGGATAGGAGTAGGAATTGCACCCGTAGCTGATAAATATGATAATAATCATTAAAAGCTCTCGATTAATCTAAGGAAATTATGTGGGGAAGTAAGCATAACGATTAACTAAAATTTTCGCATAACTTCTGAGAATTTTATAAAATTGGATCTTTATGAAATTTGAGGAGTTTTATAAAAGTTTTATAAAAGTTTTTTTAGTTTTAATTTAGATATCTTATAAGAGTTAATATAAAATTTTTATAAGCTTTTTATTAAGTGTTATAAAAATTTTATTAAATTTTTAGAAATTGTTATAAAATTATAAAATTTCCTTCAAATTTTATTTTTAAAAAAAAGTTTTTTAATCAAGTTTTATAAGAATTTTATAAGTTTTAATCAACAAAAATCATAAAAATAAGAAAATCGGAAAAACTGAAAAAAAAAATGGGCACGGACCGATCCGGCCTTAACCCGGACCGGTCCGGGGTCAAAATTAGGTAAAAACGGGGACTCCTCTTTTCTTTCCCTCTTCTTCCCCAATTTTTTACAGCCGCAAAACACCCAAACCCCACCATTACGAAATTTTTTTTTTCACTTTTCTACAACAAAACTTCATCTCACACTACACCATTACTTAATTTCTTCTCATTATCATCTCCTCTCTTCAACACAAATTGGAAAATTCAAAAAGGGTCAAAAACAAGCTCCGTTTCATTCCGGCGACTTTACAACTTTTCCGGCCTATTTTTAAACGTTGTGTTCTTTATAAGGTATTATTTAGTTTATCTAGTTATCAATTTCGTATTTTTCATAATTTTTTAGATTAATTTCAACTATTTTGATTTTTGAGTGTGTTGTGACATTTTTATTTTTTGTTGTTTTTGTTGTTGTTTTTGTTGTTGATTGGCATTACTAATATCGTAGAATGGTGAGTCGAGTAGGAAAGGCTCTAAAAGCGAAAGTCAAACATTCTCATATCAACTCTCGTCAGGTACGATAATTTTATCACACTGAAGAGAAGAATCCGTTAGCTTTGAAAAAACAAACATCACCGAGGCTAAGAAAGCGTATGAGAAAATTTATAGTAAATGTGATGTGTTGGTTGAAAAAGATTAGACTTGGATGACTTAGGTGATGAAGTTAAGGATATCTTTAGAAAGCGTCGGTGGTTAGATTTAGCGACCGGAAGGGAAGGGAGATTAACACGACTCTAGTAGGCGAGTTTTATTCGATTTTATCTACACTTTCACAGAGCACTTACTCGATGCGCCAACTATACCCCTTAGAGCGAAATATTCCTTTTAGCCACAAGTCATAAATGCAATCCTAGGAGTTGAAGTTTTTCACGATGAGGAGGATTACGGGGTAGTTTATAATCTAGATGATCCTGCAAGCTTTGAGCGATCGCCTACGAGAGCTCAGAATACTTTTGACCCAACCGCTGTGTGGGTAGAAAATCGGTTTAACTACGGGAATTGTTTTAGAGGGTTGAGGGCAATTAAAAGATTTATTAGCCATAATCTCTATCCTTCTCGTAAACATACTGCTTTTGGAAAGGAAGATGTTTGTATCGCTTGGGCGATGGTAAACGATGTTAGAGTGGATGTTGGAAAGTTCATGGTTAAAAGAATTTTTGAGAGTATTGTCATCGCCAGACCAGGGAGTCATCTGTACTTCCTTTGTTTTATCTCTGATTTATGTCGTAGGGTAGGAGTATCAGTCCTGCCTAATGACAAATTATCTCTGGCAGATGCCAATTTGATTGGACCGAGTTTGACTGCACTTCCGGATGGTAGTATACGCTCTTTGCTTAAAAGACGTCAAACTCAACCAGCTCCACCAGTTTTCACATCTTCTTCTTTTCCATCTTTTTCGGGTCAGCCTCAACAAACTCCTTTCTCCAACACTATCACCTATGATATGTTTCAATCTTTAGTGACAGATGTTGCACGTGGTCAAGCCAACATGGCTTTATATCTTCGAGAGTAATAAGCGGTGGTGTGATGATATTCGTAGAGGTTTAAGAAAGAGCGGCGATTGCTTCAGTAATCCTACTTTTGATGATCCGCCTATCCACCTTGTCGATCGAGATCCTTATACCTTACCAGAATGGGTAACACCTATTCCACCACCGTCGAGCTTTCATCCATCGTCATATCCTTTTGGAAGCCAATCTAGTGGAGCAGTGTATTTTAAGACAGTGTTCGAGAGACCAGCGATGTCTAGTTGGGGAGGATTCACTGAGTTTGCACATGTCACGACTGGCATGAGTTCGTTGGGTCTTGATAGTTCAGTCAGGACCACGACTACGATTCGACCACCACTTCTCGATGCGTTTC
This sequence comes from Gentiana macrophylla, assembly GCA_026214975.1. Lineage (NCBI taxonomy): Eukaryota > Viridiplantae > Streptophyta > Magnoliopsida > Gentianales > Gentianaceae > Gentiana > Gentiana macrophylla. The sequence goes on along the minus strand of CM047810.1, from coordinate 1,692,649 downwards.
GAGTTCAAGCTTTCACGTCGATCCAGAGGAAGACTACGAAGAAGATTGAATTTAATAACTATGATTGATTAAACATTTTTACTGCACATTTCATTTTATTCGACATTTGTCATTTAGATATTGGTTTGTTTTCATTTTCGTTTATTTTGATTTTATAGTCGTCTTATCGAAATTTGGTTTGCATTTTAAATCGTTTTAGTTTTTATAAAAACTATAAAAAAAACCTAAAAATGATTATTGTATAATTACTACGTCATTCTACAAAAATATAATGTGTCGTTTTATCCGTTTGTATCAAGTTTAATTAACCATTATAAAGTATCTTCAAGGAAAAGGTATGTATTGTTCAGCACGTGAAGTAAAAAACCAAAATACAACTTGAATTTTACCTCTGTCCTCAGTAAAAGCAGGATGAGGCCGGACCGGTCCGGCCTATTCCCGGACCGAGCCGTGAAGAAAAAAGGGGTGAGTCATTCTAGAGTCAGTCTAATGCATACACGTACGTAAACTTTTTCATCTATTAAAGGAGGTAAGGGCATGAGTAAACATTATCATTCATTGCCTTTCCTTTTACTTTCAACTCTGTTTTAAAATTTTCATCTAATTTTAAATGTCGAACCACTCCTCACCGTCGGTTAATTCTTACGAGCCTCACACACCAGATCATCCGGAGTCTCAAGCTTCCACTCAGGATATAGTTGTACACCCTCGATTTGCTAATTCTCCAATCCAGTTGGAGAAAGGTTTAAATGTCGATAAAATTGATCAATGGGGAAAAATTATTATTCGAAGTTTTGGTTGGAAAAATTTGTCGATTACCGAGAGGTAGGATAAATGTCTCGATAGTGCAAGAATTTTATTCTGCACTCATGACGACGTCCGTGATCGATATCACTCAGTTGTGTCGGTAAGAGGAGTGGTTTGTTCCTCTCTCTTCTTCTATTATCAACCAAATTTTTGCAATTCCACGGTTTCATGCAAAGCATTTTGAGATGGAATGAGGATTACAAAATCCACACAATCAATTAAACAGAGTCCATGAGCCTTTCCAATGTCTGTTTCCACTTTTCGACACAAATCACGAAATGTCTACTAGTGCTTTACTTCCACACCTAAAGGCGTGGAAACATTTCATTAATTCTAGGGTGTATCCTACTTGGGATTTTGGGAGCCTTAGTGATAATGAAATGCTTCTGCTGTATGCTTTGGCAGTTGGTGTATTTGTCGATTGGGGAATTTTGATTCAAAGGACGGTGTTGGAGTTTGCTATCACAAGAGGCAGTAGGGGCAAACCTATGCCTAATTCATGGATGATATCGCGCCTGTGTACTCAGATGAGTGGAGTGGTAGAATTGGAGACGGATGAGATTTTTCCGTCTAGAGATAATCGAGTTGGATTGTTACCGGTTGATACACCGGGTTGTTCGTCTACGATCTAGATGGTTGGTTGGTGGTTTGTGTAGGATGTTTTAATAAGTCAACTTTAGTTAAGTTTGAAGTTTTTTTTAGTTAAGTTTATGTTTTTCTTTTAATTTGTATTAATCTATCTTGTTTAATATATATATGTCTTAGTTTTTTTTAAGTTTGTTTGTTTTTAATGATATAATTAGTATACGCTAAACATAAAATCAGACTAATAACGATAATAGACAATTTTAATTTTATTTTCCAACCTACTTATTTATCACTCATTGAACATCGGGACGATGCCACTTCGTAAGTGGGGAGTAAGAGTTAGGTTAGAAAATTCATTAAAATTTTCGAAAATAGTTATAAATTATAAAATTATCAAAATTTTTATTACTTATTTTCAATTTTTTAGTAGTTAATATGAATAAGAAATGATATAATTTGGAAGAATAAGTTTTTAATTAAGTAAAGTATATTAGATATATTATAATTATATCTTATGTCTAATTTAGATTTTAATAAGATTTTAAGTTTATATAATTGAGTAATTAATATTAGATATTGTTTTCATGAAATTATATAAGTATGTTGATAATTATAAGTAAAATTTTTTAGAATCATTTTCTTTTCAATATGAATTATGAGTTTGGAATTGGACTAGGAATGTCGATTTTTGGCACCACAAAAATATAACTATAACCAAATAACCTACCTCAGCCTTGATTAGAGTGATCGAGACCTCACTCGAAATTGCTATTGTGATTAACTAGAAATAACCAACCTTTAGCTAATTTTGGTCTACATTTCCTTGAAATTCGCAAGTTTTTATGCGTCTTATGAAAAGAGATGGAGACATAAAAGCTAAGTTTTGGTATATGCTGAGATTGGAAAGATTAGATAAGTATTAGTATATTCGATCTTACCTCATGACACTTGCAAGATAGTCGATTTTGGTAATAAGTTCGGATATATTAAATTAAGAACGAAGCACCATATTTACACAAAATTAATCGAATACCAGGTATCTTCCTTATCTGTGATCGACGAATTAAAAATAAAAAGAATATATCGGTTGTAGCTACCAATGATTTGAGTGAGTAGGGTATTATCACGAAATGTCCTATATCACTATGAGGTCGAAAGCTCCCGATTGCTGATGATAGAAGTCGGCTAGGGTATTATCTCAAAATGTCCTATTCTTTGGGAATGAAGGCAACATAATGAAAAGAAAAAGTCGAATCATAAGATCTCAAGAATGATTACAAGTTTAAAGAAACCGGACTTGTAATTTTCGATCGAAAGAGTAGTACTCCGATCAATCTTGATGAAGCAATGCCTATAAGTTTGATTTTCTACACACACTCACGCTTTTAGTTCTTAATCTTGAAAAAAAAAAAAGAAGAGAAAATCTGGAAAAAAGAGAGATGTTATTAATCGATGATTATTTTTGATCAAGAATATGAAGATGTAGGTAGATACGCATCTGACTTGCCTCTTTCTCTTTTTGATTTCCTTTTTTCCGATTAACCAACATCTCGAGCCTAAATTCTATAAGCCATTTTTGTCGACTACCTGACCGAGTTTCCAATTTCGGGATTTCATAATAGTTGCGATTAAAAATAATTCTGATATTTTATTTATACTTATTAAGTGTTACATGTACAATTTTATCTAAATAATATTTAATGTTTAAGTTATTTCGATTATATATTCTCTCAATGTCTTCTTACGATTTTAAATTAGAAAAAGTAATATATTTATAATATTGACAATATAAATTACATTAAAAATTATAATCGATCAATTATATTATCTTTTTTTATTATCGCTTATTTTTGCTTTATGGGACGATCAAAAGTTTTAAGTGGGGAGTAGTTGATAAACTACTTTTATATGATTAAATATACGTTATATTATTATAAACGAATTCTATATAAAATATATGAAATTATGGTATAAATAGTATGAAATGTTAATCTTTATAATTTAGAGTAGTTAGTAGTAATAATAGTAAAAGTTGTAATTTTGTGCGATTTTAGTAAATCGAATGTGTAAATGTCGATTACGTTGGTATTTGTGGTATTTTATTGCGATTTATAAAGCCAGACCCGAGAATCGACATGGTGAAGTATAATCATATCTTTGGAATGATTTAGAGAGTGCCACGAGCTTAAATGGTCAATTGAATAGCTTAAGTGGTCAAGTGGCCAATCAATCTGGTTAAGTGGTAATCGAGAAATGTCTTCGACAAACGAATGGCTCATCAAAACGACGTTATCTGAAGAAGAGTTCTTCACGAAAGTTGTAGATTCTCCCGAGAGCTTTCCGATGCCGCTTGAATCATGATTTTTGGAGGTCCAGAACTCGAGATATGAATTTTAGAAGTTTAATAATTATATATAATTATAATTATATATCCGCACATGCTGATTGCAATCAAGGAGGTGGGAGTAATCATTAGTCCGGACCGATCCGGCTTAATCTCGGACCGGTCCGGACCTAGGAGTTTCATCTATAAAAGGAGCTCAGTTGCAGATCAAAACGTTGGTACCAATATATATATCACTCTCTATATATATATATTCTCCTTCTATTTTTCTTTTTTATTTAGTAGTTGTAAATAGGCCTTAAGCCAAAAATAATAATCTCGTAGTATCGTTGTAATGCTCGGGAAATTATCAGAAGTTCAGTGTTGTTGAAGTCGTTGTAATGTCCGGAAGAATACAACTCTGATTCAGCATTTGTAATCATGTAACTTTTCTTAAGTATTTATGTTTGTTTTTATCTTTTTCGTTGTTATAATGTTTCTAGGCTAACTCTAATAACTAGCCAAAGTTATGTAATCGTTTTATTTCGATCTTTTCGGTAAAGGAATGCTGTCTAAGTAAAATTGACTAAAATTGAGTTAATTGAATCTTTTTCTATTCTGTAACGTATTGATAATATTCGGACTGACGTAATTAACCAAGATGAATCGCAACATATAACCTAACGATGAACCGACCGAGAGAAGTTAGGATATGAGATAAATGATAGAAAAACCGGAGGGTAAAATTGGCCGTCGAAAAGCGTGACTACGGAATCCTATTTCCTACCGAAAAGATTTGTCTTGGGAAAGATTAATCTTATTAAAATTGTGCTCGAGATCGTAATAATGTTAAAATCAACAGTTTAATTAAAACTAACACCGGAAAGTTAAATCGATCCGCGACAACCGGAGCCTTTTGAATAACATCGGCCGTCGACAAGCGGAATAACCTCTTTTATCCGGGGTAGATTTGTACTCGGTACTGTTCGAGACTAAGCGAGATTAGCATGGGGCGATTGTGGAGATTGATCGATGACAATGACATATGACAATTTCATACGCTCGTGTGAGGAGGAATTGTTAACCTCGTGAGGAGTGCACCGTTTCATTTACTCAATTGGACCTAATATAAAAGGAAAGATCGAGCACATTCCGCTTCTCTTGAAAAGATCGTATAAATCAATTATATAAACTTTGGCTAGTTCTATAAAATTATACATCTAGTTATATATTGGTATCTATATATATTATATATATATATATATACTTTGCAATCTATGTACATCTATATATATTTATATATCTATATATATTATATTAGAATAACTTTTAAATTACGCATTTATTTTATGTTGACTAGAATAGTAGTGATCTGTGTTATAAAATTGCGGTTTAGATCGAGTTAATAACAGCTCTTTGGTGTTTAACCACACTTAGAAGAATTACCAAGTTCCCTGAGGATTCGACACTCTGACTCACCATACTAGCACTACAGTTTGACCCGATACACTGTCGGTTAAGGACTGGTTTAAGCACTACGCCAGGAGGCGGTCAATGTACCTAGTATTCTTGCTAGTAATATCGACGTTAGTGATTTACACACGATCAATTGCTACCAGAAAAACTCGGCTGCTAGACCTCTTTTTTCTCTCTCCAAAATCTCTCTCTAGGAAGCTCTCTATTTTTTCACAAGAACTATTAGCTCTTGGAATTGTGATGTTCAAAAGAGCTAGCCAAGCCTCCCTTAAATAGGGTGACCTGCGCCCCTATTGTTCCCAATCTGATTGGGATTAGCTTCCTAGTAGATTGAGGAGAAAGAAAACATTTTCCCAATAAAAAAAGAAAAATATATTTGATTGATTTATCTTATTTAATTTAATATCCTATATTAAATATTTCTAAGATATTGTCAATATCTTATATTGACTATATTTATCTTATTAACATAAATCTATTTTTTCAAAATCAATTAATATCTAATATTAATATTATGGTAATCTTATTAATTAAATTGCACAACTCAATGTATCCAATATACTTTGAAATGGCGCCACTTCCCCACTATTTTGGGAATTGAGATTTTCTTTAATTGATATAATACTACGATTAATTAATTTGCAAAATGCATGTATATCATAAATATATATATATATATATATATATATATATATATATATATATATATATATATATATATATATATATATATATATATATATATATTTAAATTATATGTATCAATATACATATTTAATTAATCAACATAATTAATATATTGTATTATATTTATTCATAATAAATAAATACCACCATATTAATTTACCACTATAACCTTTATAGTACGAGATAAATTCTTTTCTTATTTGGTTATCAACTATAACCAAATTTTAATGCGGCTAGATGTTCATATGTGTGTGACCCGATAGGCTTCCGAATATATTGACCGTAGGCACAAAGTGAAAATTACGAAAAAGCGCTCTTCATGCCTAACGATCACGGGATATCGTCTAGCAACACACCGTGACCCCCAATCATCGGAAGAGTCAAATGCAATGACTACTACCTTTCATGTGAAACAATTATCGTGTAAATTACAATCCTACCGCTGTAATAATATCCATACGATCGTATCTCGAGTGTCAATACATTAACGATCGTATCTTATAATCTGGATATCATGCTCTCTTGGAATAACACATTTACTCCCACTTTGCAAAGATTCACGAGAGCTAGAAATTCTTTATAAAAAGGCCATTTCGGATATTCAATCCCAATCATAGGATACGCGATTCCCGGATGAACTAACATGTATACCCGCATGCTTCAGTATCATACCCAATCACTACCGCATGATCGCCCTATGGCTAGGGGAAACCTCAATAGTGTCAAAGCATGACAATCCACACCGTGATGCCATGTAGACTCCGGTCCTAAGGATAATTACACAACTGCCACATTGCGCGACACTTAATGTAAGTGGGTCAGTCTAACGTACGCATTCTCTAATACACGTCCACGTACAGTCCAAGTGTCTCTACACTTCGATAGATGAGATCTATCCCTGCCCTTAAAGACAAAAATGCCCTGTTTAATAGTACATCAGCCGAGAGATATTTAAGTATCAAACTTATTAAAATGATTAGAGAACTCATCAACCATAATCGCCTATCATGGTTTCTCTATCACAGCTTAATACTAAGGACGTTATCATATAACAATTCATAATTGGTTCTTTAAAAGAACATATATTGACAACAGAAAAGCTATTTAATATATGTAAAAAGCATAAAGAAATAGAAGAAATGATCCGACCCGGTCGGATCCGGTCCAACCCGATTGTGTTTAGGACACTATTTCAACAAACCATGTCTTTAGGCTCGACATGTGTTAATTAGATAATTTATCAGGAGTCTCTTTTGAGACCATGGGCAAGCCCAGACTCGTCATGTACTTAGTAGTCGCTCTGGACGATTAAAACATGATCTGAGGCCACAAGCAAGTCTCTTGCTCGAGACAAATGGTTTATCCTTCTATATTGACTCTACCTTTGTTGAACTACTATCTCTCCCAAAAGCTTAAGCTGATGGGGATACAAATAATTATCATTTACGCCACTTCAAATGTAAGCCTATATCAAGGCTATGTCAACTAGGCACACAAAAAGCGTGAGCCAACTAGGCTCACAAAGACCAACAACAAAGAGGCCCAACACTTGCACAATATAAATGGTAAAAGTAGCCCAACACTTGCACGATATATTTACACCCCTCAAGTGTGGGCCTATATCGATCAAGGCTATGTCAACTAGGCACACAATAAGCCTGAGCCAACTAGGCTCACAAAGACAAACTTCAAAGATGCCGACACTTGCACAATATAAATGGAGAAAAATAGCCCAACACTTGCACAATATATTTACGCCCCCTCAAATGTGGGCCTAAATCAATGCTATGTCAACTAGGCACACAATAATACTGAGCCACAAGGCTCACAATGACCAACAACAAATAGGCTCAACACTTGCACAAGCCAACTAGGCTCACAATGACCAACAACAAAGATGGGGAATGGGGGAAAATAGCCCAACACTTGTACAATATATTTACGCTCCCACAAGTGTGGGCCTATATCAAGTCTATGTCAACTAGACACACAACAAGCATGAGCCAACTAGGCTCACAAAGACCAACAACAAAGAGGTCCAACACTTGCATAAGCCAATTAGGCTCACAAAGACCAACAACAAAGAGGCCCAACACTTGCACAATATAAATGGAGCAAAATAACCCAATACACAATATAAATGGCTATGTTAACTAGACACACAACAAGCCTGAGCCAACTAGGCTCACAAAGACCAACAATAAAGAGGCACAACACTTGCACAATATAGATGGAGCAAAATAGCCCAATACTTGCACAATATATATGTGGGAAAATAATGTTGGCAGCGGGGTTTGAACCCAAAACCTTCCGCTTTGATACCATGTTGAACTACCATCTCTCCTAAATGCTTAAGTTGATGGAGATTTAGATAATTAACATTTTATACTCTAACAACCTTGGACCGGACGATTCATCTGTCAAAATACATACTACATCTGTTCCAAAATATATATAAGTCATCCTACACTTTTAGTTTTGATAACACTATAAATCATTCTACATTATATTACCAATGCTGTATTTATTACTAGTTTCTGTATCTTACCCTGATTTATTATCAATCCAACCACTTTTCATTACTTAACAATTATTGCAATAATGATAGTTAAGGGTATTCTAGACATTAACCATCAAATTTATGACATTCAATTATTTTTTTAGTCTGTATAAAAACACCTAGGATGATTTATATTTTAGAACGGAGGCAGCAGTTGAGTTAAATAGTGGAAGAAAATTAGTGACTTCTTACATGTTTTGTCCTCAAATTCATAAAGTAAAAGGTAAATGAATGCAAACAAACAATTATTTTACAATTTCAAATTTTTTTTATATTGGTTGTTGCTCTTTAATGATTCATGACTCACCAAGCCACTCTGTCTGAATACTTTGAATGTTTACATGCCACGTTTTGTTGAACATCCAAAAGGTTTTAATTAATTTGTTTTAAAATTTCCCCGAAATAATTCTAATCCGATTTATGAAGGGGGAAAAAAAAAATCTAAAGAAGTTGCAAACATGAACTGTAATCTAAATAATAAAAACAATAACATATTTTTCTTTTTCCGTTATAAGGAAAAGGTTAAAATCCAAGTTGAGTTTAGATGAATCAAAATGTAGTATAGTGCGAACGGCTCTTTTTATAGCCACTAATTATGTGAACTGTTTGTCACTTTAATTTCTAAAATATTTTATATAAATGGGACAAAAGAAATAAAAATTGGCTCTGAATATACTTTTTGGTTTCTTCACGTCTCTAAATAGCTTGGCCGATAAGTAACACAACAAGATAAGGTTGCGCAAGCTATTTTTAATTGCAGTAATTAATGACTATTAATCTCAATATCTATATATATATTCAGTGGTTATGCATACGTGCATTATTGATTGCACTGGCAAAACATAATTATCACAAGGAATCAAGTGCGGGTGCATCCTTTAGCCCAATATATATATATATATATATATATATATATATATATATATATATATATATATATATACACACACATGGGCGGCTCTACCTTATAAGTCGGGGGTGCGGCCGCCCTCTGAAATAAAAATATTATGTATAAACAGTAGAAAATATTTTTTATAAACACATATATATGTGAAATTGACCCTCTTATTTTTATGTATTGACCTCCTATTTTTATCTATTGCCTCATAATTATATATATAGAATTGAATATCTAAATATTTGTGTGATACGGAATTTTTTTTTGACAATTCTGACCCCCATGTCAAAATTCCTGCAGCCGCCAACATATATATATATATATATATATATATATATATATAAAAGCAATAATATATGATATATCAAAAAAATGTTTCTAGCAAGACGCTAGAAAAATTACAGGGAAACCGAACATAAAACACCGGAAAAGAAGTAGGTAATCAAGCCGTAGAATTACTAAACGCTACATAAAGAAGAAGCATACGAAAACCAAAAATTAAAACACTTCAAACATCTCATAAAACCTTGCTCCACCTGCTCAACGGGAAAATGCACCAAAGCGACCAACTGCATCCGAACTTTTAACTCATGTGAATGGATATCCCTTAGCCATATGGGGCAACCAATCTGTTAAAAAGATACAATACACGAAATAAAAAAAAATTTATATACACATGTACATATGAAATTGGCTTCATAATCTTTATATAATGATATGTATTTACAGTACTGAAACGTACATAATGTATAATCCTAAGTTAATATGAATAAAAAATTTGATAAATTTCAATTCGTATATTGAATTTCATGGAGCCGTTCCTGCAACGAATTACATGACATACTTTTATATAATTGACTATTACGAGTCTTGAATCAATGAACGGTGATATAAGAATATGTTATGATATTGTCGATAGTTTTAGTGTTAAGAATGACCTCATTTATGTAGTGGGGTTAAATCGGAATGCATTTGTATGAAATGCTCAATGATACGTCAAATATTGGGAGGGACTCAAAAAAAAAAAAAAGAACAATTGAAAGTTTTATTTAATTTTACCACACGATCGATTTAGAACCACTTGCCTCGATCTACCTAATATATCTAATTGTAGTCGATGCGTGATGACGTTTATTTCTCTCTTATGGTTTGTGAATCGTAAGTTTTAGGGTTAACCCTCCTAAAAGAATTTTATAATGTTGGTTCTACGATAAATTGTCATAATAAAAATGATACAACACACTTCGATCCACATCCATTTACTGTAATCTCTATAAAATCCCTTTACTTTAATCAATTTGTGATGTTGTGATCAAAAATAAATTAATCATGATGTGAAAGTTATTTGATTGATATGAGTTTTATCATAATATAAAAGTGTGTTATGAGGGGTGAGCAAAAAAACCAGTAACCCAACCCAAACCAAAAACTAACCCGAACCAAACTAACACTACAAGAAAAGGTGTTTAAAGGGACAAACTTTAAAGGGACGACATTGTCGTCTCTTTAAACATATTTATTGGGACGACTGTGTCGTCCCTTTAAGTGAATTCAAACGTAGTCAAAGTTTTGGTCGAATTTTTCGGAGGGAAACTTTAATGGGACGACAATGTCGTCCCATTAAACCCTTTTCAAATAAATATATTGTTATATGAAAAATATATAAGCTTTTTTTGTTTGTAGGGACGACATTTGTCGTCCCTTTAAAGGAAATTAAATATCTTTTAGAAAATAATATGTGTATAATAGAAATTATAAAAAAAAAATTGTTTGTTGGGACGAAAAATATCGTCCCTTTAAAGGAAATTAAATATGTTTCGGAAAGTAATATGTGTAAAATAGAAAATATAAAAAAATTTGTGTATAGGGACGACAAATGTCGTCCCTTTAAAGTAAATTAAATGTTTTTGAAATATAAAACGTTGTGTTAATAAACAAGATATAAATTTTATTTGAAGGGATGACAAAATCGTCCCTTTAAATAAAAACAATTTTTTTAATATGCATATTCTAATAAGCATTGCGTTAAAATATAAGAATACATAATTTTTTTATAAAAATTCCTTTTATCAAACGATAATATACAGGTGATTTTGATAGTACTCTCTACCATAGATTCTCGGTTCGTTATCGAGCGATTGATTTGAATCTTGGGGTTCGTTAACGAGCGATTGATCTCAATCCCGAGATCCGATATCGATTAGGGGATTTCAAACCGATATCTTTACTTACAGATCATTCTGATAGTACTATCTACTATAAATCGTCAGTTCGTTATCGAGCGATTGATTTGAATCTCGGGGTTTGTTAACGAGCGATTGATCTCAATCCCGAGATCCGAAATCGATTAAGGGATTTCAAACCGATATCTTTCCTTACAGATTATTATGATAGTACTATCTACTATAGATCGTCAGTTCGTTATCGAGCGATTGATTTGAATCTCGGGGTTCGTTAACGAGGGATTGATCTCAATCCCGAGATCCGAAATCGAAAACTCTGTTGATTTAAGTAGAAGGAGTTAACGAGCAAAGTAGAATGAGTTAACTATGTTGATCGATCGATTTGAATTTCGGGGTTCGTTATTGAGCGATTGATTTGAAACTAAGGGTTCGTTATCGAGCGAATGAGTTAGATCGTTATCGATCATTGTGATAGTACTATCTATTATGGCTCAATCGATCGTTATCGAGCGAATGAGTTAACAGTCGTGGTTCGTTATCGAGCGATCGATTTGAATCTCGGGGTTCGTTATCGAGCAATCGCTTTGAATCTAAGGGTTCGTTATCGAGTGAATGAGTTAAATCGTTATCATTATCGATCATTGTGATAGTAGTATCTACTATGGCTTGATCGATCGTTATCGAGCGAATGAGTTAAGAGTCAAGGTTCGTTATTGAATGATCGATTTGAATTTCGGCTTTCGTTATCGAGCGATCGATTTGAATCTAAGGGTTCGTTATCGAGAGAATGAGTTACATCGTTATCGATCATTTTGATGGTACTATCTACTATGGCTCGATCGATCGTTATCGAGCGAAGGAGTTAAGAGTCAGGGATCGAGCGATCGATTTGAATCTCGGGGTTCGTTATCCAGCAATCGCTTTGAATCTACGGGTTCTTTATCGAGCGAATGAGTTAGATCGTTATCGTTATCGATCGTTATCGAGCGAATGAGTTAAGAGTCGAGGTTCGTTATTGAATGATCGATTTGAATTTCGGCTTTCGTTATCGAGCGATCGATTTGAATCTAAGGGTTCGTTATCGAGCGAATGAGTTACATCGTTATCGATCATTTTGATATTACTATCTACTATGGCTCGATCGATCGTTATCGAGAGAATGAGTTAAGAGTCGGGGATCGTTATCGAGCGATCAATTTGAATCTCGAGGTTCGTTATCCAGCAATCGCTTTGAATCTAAGGTTTCCTTATCGAGCAAATGAGTTAGATCGTTATCGTTATCGATCATTTTGATAGTACTATCTACTATGGCTCGATCGATCGTTATCGAGCGATCGATTTGAATCTCGGGGTTCGTTATCCAACAATCGCTTTGAATCTAAGGGTTCGTTATCGAGCAAAAGAGTTAAATCGTTATCGTTATCGATCATTGTGATAGTAGTATCTATTATGGCTTGATCGATCGTTATCGAGCGAATGAGTTAAGAGTCGAGGTTCGTTATTGAATGATCCATTTGAATTTCGGCTTTCGTTATCGAGCGATCGATTTGAATCTAAGGGTTCGTTATCGAGAGAATGAGTTACATTGTTATCGATCATTTTAATAGTACTATCTACTATGGCTCGATCGATCGTTATCGAGCGAAGGAGTTAAGAGTCGGGGATCGAGCAATCGATTTGAATCTCAGGGTTCGTTATCGAGTGAATGAGTTAGATCGTTATCGATCATTGTGATAGTACTATCTACTATAGCTCGATCGATCGTTATCGAGCGAAGGTGTTAAGAGTCGGGGATCGTTATTAAGAGATCGATTTGAATCTCGGGGTTCGTTATCGAGCGAATGAGTTAGATCGTTATCGTTATCGAAGAAAATAGTGTTATAATATTAATATTAAGGTTTTTAATCAAAAAAATGTAATATTAGAGTTAATAAAATTATTTTTTTATAAAAGTTTATTTAAAGGGACAACATTATCGTCCCTTTAAACTAAAAATCAAAATTTTAATGAAATTTTGGGGGGGAAATTGGCCGCCAAATATTTTTTTTGGTTTAAAGGGACGACATAGTCGTCCTAAAAAAGATTTTGTCGTCCCATTAAATAATACTAATAAAGTTATTTATATTAATATTATTAAATCTTTAATGGGACGACAATGTCGTCCCAAAAAATCTCAGCCCTTAAATAAATCGGGTAGCCTTCATTTCTTTCTCCTTTCTTCTTCAGAATCCGCCCCCTTCCCCTTCCAAAAAAAAGAAAAGCTGCCCCATCCTTCAACCACCCGCCCCTCCCTTCCTCCGGTCACCACCCGCCCCCTCCTTCAACAACCCACCCGCACCACTCTTCCTCCGGCAGCCGCAACAACAACAGCGCCGCCACAGCTCTTCCTCCTTCCTCCGGTAAGTTTTTTTTTTTTTTTTTGGGTCAAATTAGTTGCTTGTAGCTTCTTTTTTTTGTCAAATTAGTTAAATTGTGCCCCAAATTTTGACCCAATGCATTTGCTTTTAGCTTTTTGTTTTGACAAATTAGTTCAATTGTTCAAATTAGTTCAATTGGATTCCATTTGTTCATTTTTTATTTTGTTAAGTTTTGATTTCATTTTGTTAATTTTTTATTTTATTTTGTTAAGTTGAAAGTTGTGTTGTGAGTTTGTGTGGTGAGTTTGGTTTGATGTGGTGAGTTTGGTTTGATGGTGGTGAGTTTGTGTGGTGTGTTTGGTTTGATGGAAATTAAGGTTATGTGGAGCTTGGTAAGTTGAAATTGATTGGAGCAAGGTTATGTGGTGAGTTTGGTTTGATGGTGAGTTGTTTGGTGTTGTTTGGTTTTGGGCTAGGTAAGTTTACATTGGGACATGGAAGTTGATAGTAAGCATTGTTGATTTGGTATTGTATGAGTTGTTTGGTGTAGGTAAGCATTGTTGATATGGTATTGTATGAGTTGTTTGGTGTAGGTAAGCATTGTTGATTTGGTATTGTATGAGTTGTTTGGTGTTGAGTTGTTTACTTCATTTTTTTGAATTTTCATAACTAATACTTTTGTTTTTTTCAAGGGTAATGTGAGTCTGGGTGAAGATCCTTTGGGGCAGGATCCTATCCATGTATGGGCGAGCAAGCATAAGAATGCTGACAATTCGTTTCTCAACAGTGATGCGGAGGCTGCTTATGTAAGTGATAAACGTTGTATATATTTCAATTCAATACGTTCACATTTTCCTTATCTTAATTAACTGCCAACGATATATGTTGTGTTTAGAGGAGGCAGGAGGATTGGCGTAATATGATTGCACCAGGTCGACCGATGACTTTTGAAGATGAGGAGGCAATCTTTCAGGGAGCCTTAGGAACAAGGCGAGATTATTTGATTGGCCTTGGCCCTACGCAATCTTCCTCCATATCCAATTCATCACAATCGCCCGATCCAAGATCGTCATCTTCTTACCACCAAGGATGCAATATGCAGATTGAAGAACTTAGAAAGTCTCATGATCAGTTGGTGAAGTTAACCAAAAAACAAGAGAAGAGAAACAAAAACAAGGGCTCTTCTCAAATTGTTCGACTAATCTTAAGGCTAAGGAACCGGATATGCAAATAGAGGTCAGCTCATCATCTTCCGATGAAGATGAAGACGATTCTGAAGATGATTCTCAAGTTGATTTTGACGATGATGCGTAGACATTGTAGACGAAACTATTTTTACTTTTGGAAACATTACACAACTTTGTATTTTACGTAACATTTTTTGTTTATGCATTTTTTATTTATGAATCCCCATTTATGAATACATATGTTATTGATTTTGGAAAAAACAGGATTGGATTGATTTAATAGCATGTGAAGCCATGCAAAAATTAAAAAAAAATTTAAAAAAAATATTTATTTAAAGGGACGACATATGTCGTCCCAACAAACATTTTTAATAAAATAAATATTTTTTTTCGTATTATATTTTAATATGAAAATTAAATAAATGATCTTTTAAGGGACGACATTGTCGTCCCAAAAAACATTTGTATAAAATAATTAATTTTTTTACCTGATAATAAATTTTTTTGGAAATTAAATAAGTCATGTCAGCACATTGAATTTTCTTAAAAAATTTCGTGTCACGTCAGCATTATTTTAAAGGGACGATTTTGTCGTCCCTTCAAACATGTCTGTTGTTTAAAGGGACAAAGCTGAAGGGACGTCTTTAAAGGGACGACGTGTCGTCCCTTTAAACATTTATTGGGACGACAGTGCCTTTAAAGGGACGACAAAATGTCGTCCCTTTAAACCAGTTTTCTTGTAGTGTAAAGAATTAAACCAAACCATTTGATTTGGTTTGAAATCAAACAGAATTGTATTGACTTGGTTTTGGTTATTTCAAATAATCTCCAAACCAACCCATACTCAACTCATTGGTTGTACACATTGATTTGGAATTTTTCCAACCAAACCGGTAAATATATTTTGAAACCAACCGAAACCCACCCAATTCAGAACAACCTCGCCTTTACTTAGTTATAACGATTTTAATTAGTCGTGAAACTAGTTGTTGAGATATAAGGGACATCTACATTTGGTTTTGGCATTGAAAACACAACTCAAAACTCAGCTTGGCATTTGGTCGAATTTGACATAGATGAAGAAAACGGTTGAATTTGACGGTTAAGTTGTTACAACATATATAATTGGATCAATCAGCTGCTATATAAACTAGAGCTGGACTTAGGAATAGTCAATTAGAAGTTTATTTCAGTTACATGATCGATCAATTTCATTGTAAACAGCAATTTTACTTTTCCCGCCTTTCTGCAAATTTGAATTCTGATGAAGAACTTCATAAAGTGTTCTTCACCATTTGGCTTTCTGATTTTAATCCAATCTTTCTTGTGAACTCTCATTTGTTTTGTTTCTGTATCATATGATATTCATCACTAGTATTTTTGGATATTTTAAAATGAAAACTTTATGTAAGAATCCGGTGTTGGATGGACGTGCATGATATGTGTACATGATCAACAACTTTTCTCTTTAAACATATATATATATATGACACTCAACGGCCTAAACCTCAATCTCCCCTGACGCATGCATGGATGAATTTGTCCATTAATTCGGTCGGGAAAGGACCGAATGTCTTACGACATAAACGACGGTTTTTCTCAAGTCATGAGAAATTATAACATACTAGTTGAAGCATCCGTGCGATGCACGGAATGCCCGCTCATTATTTTCATGTTTTTTTTGTGTGTGTTTATTAGGTGTTTCTTTAGCATGTATGTCAAATATAACATTTGTTTTTCCTCTAAAAAGCCATTTGTTTTTAAAGTAGCATAAGATAAATTAAATAATAAGGAAAGCTTATTGCAATTAATTTTCTGTCAAAAGACTATCCATATATTATGCTCGAACGATGATGGATCTTGTAAATAGAACTCAAAAACATTACTCTACTGGAACTTATTACATAAAACTACCAACTCCTGCATAATCTTTTGGAACTAACATCAAAGGTGTTCAATATGTAAGGAGAACACACGTCCTTATCATCAAAGGTGTTCAATATGTATCTCTTCCAATTCATGGTGGAAGTCATGAATACAATTGACATTCTGCATTGAAAAAATAAAAGTTGTTACTTTTACAATGACTAATTGCTTCGACTGAGAAATTCGAAAACTCAAATAACATCAGACATTCAACTTACTTCATATCAACTGGGTACACAGGATCACTTGCAAGCAAAAAACAGGACAAGATGCAGGTTGTGTATGTAAACATTTTCGCATCATAATCCCCAAAAAGCAAGGCAACTTGAATTGATACCAAAATGACTAAGTCGGGAAATGTAGAACCGAGGAAAAACAATACTAACTTTTAATTCTCAATCCTACTAAGGAAACTCTAGGCTAAATTTAGTCCAACAATAACATTTAATTCTCATTCTTATCAATAATGTACGAAAATTTGCAGGGTTCAGTTTTGATAAGCATCGGGTCTCAGCATATCTATCTTTGATATTTAACAAACCGTCTTTCCAAACTCTGAATCATTATGCCTTGAAGGATCGATGTGTTTAAGAAGGAGTATTATTCATCATCTTCTTCTTTTTTCTGTTTTTGGGGGGCGCACAAATCGAAACATATGAAATCAAATCAGACAAACCCAACTTCAATTATAAACACTCCCCATGCACCTAACATTGCTTGGAAATCAGTGCTAAAAAACTATTAAGAAACACCAGTGGTTTTTTTGAAATGCAATCAGAGTTCTTAGCTATTGAACCTTGAGTTTCAAAAAAAAAAAAAAAAACTATTGAACCTTGACGTTTGAGCTCTAGCAAAACATATGAAGCTTATTGTAGATAAGTACAAATTCATTAATATTGATGGCATAACAGATGAGAAAAGGGAAATCTCCCGTTCAGAACAATCATAGCAACACGAAGAATGAGGTTCGAATCAAAATCGTTTACCTTCACAATAACAGCAGGTCATTCCATTTAACAATTTATTTTTGTCGCTCACACCTAGAACATAAGATATCGTCAATGTTTTTCCCGTTATTGCAATCAATTCCATTTTTAAGGATACATTGTGGAATCTATATGAGCTCGGGAGCAGTGTTTTTTCACAACTCTTTTTCCAGTTAGATTTTCAGCCATGTTATTTAAAGATCCTTTACATGTCCAAACTCCAAAGGATTCATTCCCTGAAGGCAATGTTCAACTTGTTCTATATTTGATCTTGTGTACAGTGCTGCCTGTTTTTTTAAGCTGATCCATTAACGCATACGAATTAACTTAGGCGTTTTTCACTTTTATCCATACAGTTGAGAGGTGTAAAGATATTAAATGCGTATACGCCTAAGTTAATTCGAATTATCTTTACACCTCTTTTTGTGTAACGAATGGCAACCTTTGCCGAGAAACAAGCATTACATTTGAAAGAAAACAATGGAATATAGCTGAAAAATGAACCTGATAAAGTCCGACACAGTTGGGAATGCCAATGTATTTGTACATAGGTGTGATTTTGTCTCAATGGCAGCGGGTATACGGTAGAAATCGAGTGTACAAATTCGAATCATCAGCAAACTGGAGGTCCGACAAAGAAAGCTGAGAAACTGCGACCGACGGCGGGAAAACGAACGGACTGCCGGGAAACAGAACGAATGAGTTTTAGAATAGGAATTTGTGTCGGGAATAGGAAACAGAAAACTCCATTATATGCAGCTCTTCGAGTCGGCGAAGCAATGGCGGTGGAATAAAAAATAGCATAAGTAATCACAGGTGTCATTGCTGATGGGAAGGAGTCATACGCGTGGATCTATGAACAGTTACATGAACCGACTTTAGGAAGGAACAAAAATAGTAACGAAGGAAATGAATGGTCTAGAAAAAGGACCTATAGGCAATTTATGTTATTGATAGGGGCCTATAGGCAATTTTTCAGTTGAATTGTAAAAAAACGGCGTCGTTTTTTAATAGGGGGAAGGGGACGACGAAAGTTGGACGACCAAAGATGCTCGCGCTTTATATATCTTCTATACTAATCTAATATAACTATAACAAAGAAACAAAGTAGACCGTCACAAATTAATCAAACCATTAATTATGTGTATTGATTTGATTTAACGCAAGTGATCAATCTCTTCTTGATAAATTACATTATAATCTTATACATCAAATGTACGTACGATCATAATGTCTAAATCAAACTATCATTTCGTGGTTGTGAACCCGTGTTTCTTTATTATTTATTTTTGTAATTTTTTTTATAAGGAAATTAATAATATGTGTTAATTGAGATGATGAGGATGTAGATTTTTCAGGAGTAAACGTATCATTTTTCACCAATAAGAAAATATAATTTTTTAATAGCATGAAAGAACATACCTATATAGATACTACAACATAGAAAATAAAAACACGGTTGACATACAGGGCTGGGCCTCATGTGAGATCGGAGAGGCTCTAGTTCTCTAAGCTGCAGATGCGTGTTTTTCCAAAGAGAAAAAATTAAAGTGTAGATTCAATCCGATCCAACCTAATATAATATGTTAATTTTTTTTTTATAAAGGCCCAAATTTTTTTTTTTATTCCAATCGATAAAGGTCTCAATTAAAAAATTTACTTGGCCCAAAAAAAAAATAGACATACAAACAATAGCGATCTTGAAATAGTAATATGTAAGTATGTTTTGTGTATACGTATGAATTTGGTTTTGTTTTAAAATATCTTGAGAAAAATACTACTTTGTGGCGTGTTTTGAAATTTATCAATAAATTGAATTTTGTATTTACGGATGTTAAAAACGTGAAAGATATGTTTTTCAAGATAAAAAAACAATTTCAACTAAAAGACCCAATTCGAAGACTTGACCTTAAACCCAAAAAATGCTAGGGCCGGCCATGTTGACCTAGCTAGCTAGAAGAACATTCAAAGGTGTATATAGCTTACATCGTCATCACCGGCCTGTTCATTCCTCATTTCGTGGACATGCTCGATCTCTTACATTCAATGGGGTACTCAGGATTGGGATTCATTGTCCAATTATATCTATTCTATTTTACATGGGGCCCTTTAATTAAGTGGAACCATATATATATATATATATATATAAATTTTATTTTTCCTTTCCAGTATTGGTATGATTAAAGAAAATGCACCCATATATTTTCAATTTAATCAACAGTGTTAAGCACCATATTAATTGGAAAAACATTCAAAAGAGTTCAATCATTTTAAGCATCTAAGGGTATCAGAAAGAAATATTCCCTCATCTCAATGCCCTACAATAATTATTTTTCCTTCATTCATGATCATATGATTTCGCATACATTTTTACACAACTTTCGTTGATTAATTACTTTTATTGGGAAAAAAATGGTCTTTAATTTAATGACGACATAAAATGATTAATGATGACCTTATCACATTATGTCACTATAGCATTTTTTACAACCAAAAAAATTCATCTAAAAAGTTGATCACTATAGCATTTTATGGTCACTAACGGTTTACCTATTGGTATGGTAATGCACTACAAACTCCGAGATACGTTCAATTTCAACCGCTTTTATCCTTTATTTTTTTTTATTTTTTATTTTTATACTCTCATGTTGGACTCCAACACGAGACGATTATTTAAAATAAAACTCACTATCAGTGATCTGTAGCATTTTGTGATCAGTGACGTATACTCTCTATGATTTAAAGCCATATATTTAAACCCTGTTAGGGACCAAAAAAAAATCCATGTTTGAAGAGCAATTATTTGTCGATCAATCTAACATCGAGTGATTCGATCTAAATGTTATCTATTAAATTTGTAGATTCCTTTTACAAAAAATCTTCTTGTCGTTATAAGAAAAAAAAAAAAAAAACTTATATTAAAATTCTTAATTGGACCATCACTTCTTAATAACTACACTCATTGGGCCATATATCCTAACACTTTATGAGTAAGAATCTGAGTAATGAAATTGCGTCATCATAAGACTCCATAACGAAGAGCATCACAATACGTATCTACACAAATGATTTTTAAAGTAAACATATTGATCATTATTATATTCATCAGGATGACCGGTGTAGATATATACATGTCGTGCCAGTATCATTACTCACACTTTATATGCATCGGACTACCTCTTTTTTTATGTGTCTTAATGGGTCATGTTTTAAATTTTAAGATGGAAAAAATTTGTGTGCCACAACAAAACGTACGTTACAAAGTGCTTCAATATACTTTGTTGCCATAAAATAGACACAATACATCTTACGTTAATCTAATCAGTTGGTCATGTACCATACACATAGTCCATTGGTTTTGACTCTAGACTATATATAACCCAAATACATTCCTCAAATGCACTCCATTATTTTTCACCACATTATTGATTATGGTATGACCTACATTTATCTGTAGGGCATGCACTTATATCAATGATGAAAAGTGACGGAGTATATTTTTAGGTGTGTACAAAGAGTAACACAATTTTCCTTATCTCTTTTGAATCAAAGTAAACATAACTCTAGATTATAAAGCTTAAATTAAGTGTTCTAAACCATTTATAGATAGATGATTAGAACTCATTGCAATGATCGATTATTGAAATTTTGCACAAATTGCTTTCAACTCATTTTCCTGCCATTCGTATTTTTTGAATTTCCTTTCAAATCTTCAAGTTCTTGATTTAGACTTGAAGAAATTCTAAATGGTGATCGAGTTAGACCGATCGAGCCACGTAAATTTCATGTCCCCATGCATGCATCTCTCTCGGTTTATTTTTATCCTAGCTTCGTCCGTTGTTTAATGATATAATTGTTAAGGGTTATAACTAGCTAGGATTATGATCCCTCCTCCCTACAAGACATTTCTACTAATCTAAACTAGCTCAAAAACATTAGCAAAAATTGACGTCTATGACAGCAGTGACACCCCAAATTAATTTTAAAAACAATGGCAAGAGACTCCTCAAGAGTCAGCAAGGTTTCTTCATAGAAATAAAATAGTCGACAATGTTTTTGAAGCCAAATTGTGTAAAAACTAGGCATGATAATGGTTAGGTTTGGGTGGTTTTGGTTTTGGTTTTGGTTTTACATATAGTTATTCGGTTTGGTTGCCATATTTTACCCCCCAAACCGAACCCAAACGATGTCGAACTCAATGGTTTGGTTTGGGTTGGTTTCAGTTTGTATCCGATTTGGTTTCGGTTAATTTTACCAGCCCAAAGCTATCGAAAATATAAAATAACTATCCAAAATATAAAGTAAAAACAGATTGAAGGTTTTCAAAACCCCAATCCTAACCTAAAATTATAAGCAAGAAAAATGAGAACGCGAGACTAAATGCATCATCAAATTAGTGTTTCAATCTCATTTCTCATAATTAGTCATCGGCCTAAACATTAAAATATATCATACATTACAATTTATTGCGAAAGCAAGCTAGGAAGGAGAGGAACACGCTTGGGTAAGAGCATAGACAGAGTTGTTTTGAAGTTGAACCGGAACAAACGTGGAGGCGGAGAAATCGGCAAAAGATAAATGGAGAGGCGCCGCAACTTTGAGAGAATTTTCAAACCCTGGGATGTTTAATTAGGAATGGGTAATAATAGGTGTTTATAAATTGTAGGTAATTCGGTTCGGTTTCGGTTTGGGTGGGTTATAATTAGGATAATCCAAACCCAAAGCATTTAATTTCGGTTCGGTTCCAATCCAAACCGATTTGATCGGTTTTCTCTTGGTTTGATTTATTTCGGTTCGGTTCGGATCAGTTTACGGTTCGGATTGTTTTTTGGGTTTTTTTAGTCAGACCTAGTAAAAACAATATATATGTATATATATAGTAATAGTGGGACATTCATCTTGACGGGGAATTTTACCTAAACTGGCCCGGGGAAGGAAATTATTCATTTTATTTGCATAACTAAGTAGGATCGGAAACATGAAAAGGTCAGTCTATCTGCGGACAAAATTTGCTTTCTTAATGATGTTTGCATGAGTACGTAACATGATAGGTGATGAAATTAGTTGGGAATGTACGTAGGAGCTTTCTTATTTTGCTCATATCGATCCGCTATATAAAAACTTGTGCATGTCTTGTGTCAGTTCTATTCTTTGACATGAACAAACAAACAAACTTGACATTAGCATGTAATTTCATACCACCTTTTTTCAAATGAGAAATGATATAGTCACAATGAAAAGACACAACAATGATCTACACCATTGATTATTGTGGGACATATATTGATTGTTCTAGGTCCCACAATAATCAATGATATAGATCAATTGTTGTGTCTTTTCGTTGTGACTCTATCACTCCTCTTTTCAAATCGAGTCCTAGGGAATCCAAATCGGTTGGAAAGAATTCAAAGCACGGTAAAGATCCATGCAAAAATAAGAAAATGCAGTTATGCAGACCATGCAAAAATAAGAAGATGCATTTGTAACAAAAGTAGATGGTTTTATACTATTATTAGTTTCTAAACTATTGTAATATAAACTGCCGGGGCTGGAACTATTCATGTACAACCCAAAATAATTACCTAATAATTAATTATGTCCTTCTAATTATAATGCAAAGACACCTCCAAATATACTTTGTCCAACAAAAACTGACTAATTAAAACCCTAATAAACATGTGCAAGATCAGGACAAAAAGTGTGGCTCCGGCTTATTTATTCAAAAACGTAACACAAAATAAAATGAAAAGGAAAAAGAAAGAAAAAAAAAGAAAAAAAAAAAACTCCAAACATACCCAGAAATAATAGGCACACCAGACATGAGTTATATGTCAAAAGTTTAAAAAATACATGTAAACTTAGTTTACATATATCCTGTAAACTTTCGGTAGGCCTATCATTAATGTTAAAACACTACGAGTTCAACGAAACTTATAATATGGACGAACCATTAATCGAGCCTCGCGCGCCACTATTCTTGCTTTTGCTATGCAAATCAGTTTTATCAGCATCTTGACGAGCTCATCAATTTCTTGCTCACCATTCTCCTCGATTTTCATGCTAAGATTCTTTGCCTTCTCCTTCACGCAACCATCTTCACGCAACACCTTTTTGATGACGTCAGCAATTTCCGTCCGGTGAACCACACCATGCACGTCTCTAACAACCTCGATACCAGCACCAACCTCTTCAACTAACCTCGCATTTATAGGTTGGTCAATATGCATTGGCATTGCAACAATTGGAACCCCAAATTTCAGGCTCTCCATTACTGAACTCCAACCACAATGACTAACAAACCCTCCAATCGCACTATGCTTCAAGATTTTAGCTTGTGGGGCCCACCCTTTTATAACTTTACCCCTGTCACCAACCTTGTTGAGAAACCCATTTGGTAATGCTACTTCAAGCTCAACATCAAATCCTTTAGGGAACCTTAAAACCCATATGAAGTTCGCATTGCTAAGTTGGAGCCCATGTGCAATCTCTTCTATGTCCTTTCCGGAGAGAAAGTACTCGCTCCCAAATGCAATGAATATTGTCGAGGACTTGCGTTTCTGGTCTAACCATTCGAGCAGTTCGACACTGGCCGGATTGTTATCATCGTCGTTGGTAGGGTCTTGAACGAGTGGACCGACGGGTAAGATTATTTTCTTTGATAATTTATGGAGATAATCACAGTATTTAGCTTCAATATCATTGAAACTTTTGACCAAAATTAAATCAGCTCGTGAATGAGATTGAAGAATCGGTTTTCTATCTTCTGCGATTCTTTCTCTCGACTTTCCTTCATTTACTCGTTTAAGAATCTCATAGTCACGCTCGTAAATAGCGGGGAATCGAAACTCCTTACCTTCGGTTTGAAAGAAACGCATGTATCAGATTAAAAATTGATAAATGTATCGAATGATTGTTACAAAAATATAATTATAAACATTCACTGAAATCGTGGGTATGCGACCTTATTTCAGTGGGTGGGTAAAATAAGGGTCTAAGTAACCACCACATCATTAGGTTTACGGATGTGGTGGTTAAAGCATATATTTCGGTTTTGATTTTAATGAAATAACCTTAACTCCTTTTTACGGTATATACTATGTAATAACCTCAACAACCAAAAAAACAAAAACAAAAAACAAAAACAACCTTAAAAAACTAATGACAGTTGATAGAAAAAAAGAAAAAAAAACTTTTTAAATATTAATATAATTACGTCAACTATATATACTCAAAACCATAAAAGATTATATAACACTAAATCATACATTTCTCAACAAACAAAAAAAATTAAAACACTAAATCATACAACTCTTAATATGAATATTTTTTTAGGAATATAAAAAAAAAAGTTTACGAAGAACAATATTTATTCAGGAATATAGATCAAAACAAACTAATAAATTAACGTGGAAAAACAAATATAAAAATTTCAAGAAATAAAATACGTACTTGGATATGTGGCATCATGAAGAGTGAAGGCAGTCATTGTAGCACTACTAGTTATAAACTCAGCCACGGGAATCCTCAATATCTTTGCCGCTACCGGAGCCCATGGCTGAAGGAAATCATAAATAAGCAAATCCGGTTTCAAATCCTCAAGAATCTTGTAAAAATTGTAACACGACTTGTTAAACGCCTTCTTGAGTACACCCATGAGTTCACTTGGTAAGCCATTAGTAGTATGGTACTCCGGTTTAAGAGGTGGACAGTCAGGCAAGTCGTCCGGTAGCCGGAGTTCGACGAAACGAATCCAACCGGCTGTACTACCGAGGGCGGCAGAATAGTTATCGAGTTTGTGTTTGATGGAGGAAAGGGTGGCGGATGTAGTGCAAAGGTAAATATTGAAATTTCTTTCTGCGAGTTTCTTGGCCAATTCGAGGTAAGGAGATATGTGTCCGTGTCCTAACCACGGGAACATCACAATGCTAAGTTTCTTGATGTTGTTGTTGTTGTTGTTCTTCATCGTTACTTATTTTCTGAAATTAATTGCTTTTTGTAAAAATTGTATTGTATGTAATGAAAAAGGTTTGGGGGTGACACACTTTTATAATGACAAAACTTAATCATCTTTTCCAATCAGCTCAATTAACGTTGCCGCAATTAAATTAAAAAAAGATTTTTGTAAGTGATTTTAGGTACCTAGTTGATTAGTTTATTTTAGTTGAAATCTTAAGACTTAATTATACAATCAATTACTTACGAAATTAACAGCAAATCAAATGTATTTGTACAATAAACAAATCGGTAAAATCATTGCATTGTACATACTACGCCAAATAATTAGGCCCTTGAGCGCAATTATAAAACAAAATATTAGAAAATATAATATCACGATTTTTTTTTTTTTTAATGCCATCACCATAAAATATCACAACAAATCAATTACTTAACTGAATGCATGGCGGTTTGATTTGCAATTTATTATTATATATGTTTTGCTATGATTTATTATTGCCATGAAAAAAAAAATCCTTGTCCCCTCCCCCAAGGAACCCTAGACTCCTCTCCCCCATTGTCTTCACCCCGGTAGGTAAGAAATAAATACGGACGATTCGAATGGCTTTACAAAATTTAAACATTTACTAGCACAAGATAATGTTACGTGTAATCGTAAAATTTTCCCACAATGAAAATAACCTTAATCCTACTTATATATTAACCATTGATATAATACATTTATTAATATGCATTACTATTTCGTTTTCTCAAGTAGTTCATTTTTTTTTAATGTGGTTCTTCCCTCGGCTCAAGTAATTCATGTTTGTGTGACTAATTGCAATTAATATTAAAAATTATTTTCCCCTAAAAAAATGTGAAAGTAGCAAAAAGGAAGAAATGAATAGATTTTATTTTGGGTGTGGAAAGAAATTGATATGATTTGAAGAGTATTCAGTAACAGTAATGCTAAAAACAAAAATTTAAAAAAAGTAAAAGTAATGCTCTAGACAATATATTTTTTCATCGAAAAATATGCAATATATTTTATTCATTTTTATATTTTTTATTCATAGATGAATAAATCAGAATCATTGTTCTTTGAAGAAAAAATCAATCAGAATCTTAATCATTATGATGTACAAGCACGTATTTATAGGGATTCTAATATTGATGATTTTATAGTGGTTTTCTTGCTCAAAAAGAAAAATGATCAATAAAATTGATTTTTTCATAAATCTAAATATTTGAATTTAGATTTTTTTTTCTTCTAAATATTTGAATCTGGATTGTATCCTTAATTTTATGAAACTATTCTTACCTTTCGGGCCAAGAAAATAATTGGAAGTAGGTACGTAAATAAAACCAAAAAATAAAAAAAGGAAAACATATTGTAATGGACAAAAACAATATCAAAATTAGTAAAAAGGACGTTGTTAGGTCAAAGACCAAAATACCCCTAAATTAAGTTTTCGAGAAAAAAACGGAACACGTCAAAGAATGGGGACTTACAACCTTTTTTTTTTTTTTTTTTTGTCCATAGGGTTCGAACACTGGTTTTAATGCCAAATTATAATCTATCTCACCACTAGACCGATGTATCTCGTGCACTTACTACCTTTTTTTAGCACACGTAAACGTAATATAGCATTAAAAAAAAGGAAAAAAGAAAAACCAAAAACATAAACGTGGAGTAAAAAACAGAATTCAAAATAAATAAATTAATAATAATAAAACAATTAAAAATGCCTATTCACAGTGTCTTTAAAATTTACACCGGTAGCCAATTGAAGTGGAGATCATTTGGCGCCTTAAAGGCCCAACTCGTGGTAATTTTTTGCTTTGGACTATTGCACACGGTGCTCTTCTTGTTGATGAACTGCTGTATACTAGAAATATTATAGCAGATCCGGTTTGCGAACTTTGTAAGATGAGAAATCAGCCATTCGGGATTGTGATTGGGCCAGAGAAGTGTGGCATATTAGTGTACCCGACGAATGCATACACGCTTTCTTTGAAGCAAATACACCTCGGGATTGGATGAACTTGAATCTTAATTCGCAATGGCCTTCGCCCCTTGCCACGAACAGATGGAAATATACATGGAGGGAAGCGGTTTATGGAATATGGAATATGGAATATGGAAGTAAAGTAATAAGCTAAAACATGAAACTGAAGATGAGAGGCCACCGGCATTTGTCTTCCTTTCGAATATTGTGGAAAAAGCAAGAAATCTTCGTCTTGCTTGGCAAATAGAGTAGCTAGCTTTGTGCCGTTTTCAGTTTCTTTTTTGTCTTTGAAACTTAAAGTCTGTGTAAACTTCTTCAGTTTTTGCCCTATCGGATGAAAGAAATAAAATGATCACTTCCAGCAAAAAAAAATTACACCGGTAGCAGCTTATTGACACTGTAAAAGTTGTGTCAGTAATCAGAGTTGATAAAAAAAAAACACAATACACAACAACACCAACTAGTGACGTACAATCAATGACACTGACCCTTGTCATATAAACTGACACTGCTAATAATCACTGACCAATGACATGCAATCAGTGGCACACAAATTAACACTGCAAAGTGACAATACTTAACATTTACAATAAACAACGACAAGCTAACACTACTTAACATTTACAATAAACAATGACAGTTACCAGTGACACTTAGCAGTGTCACCTTAAAATTTACACTTGTCGCTACTTGTTGACACTATGAAAATTGAGATACACACTAAACACTGTATATAGTTTGACGAAATTGTAGCAGCTAAATGTAGTGTCAATGACTACCGTAACATTGTTATTTAGTGGCAATAAACATTGTCGTGGCAATTGACAATAGTGACAATAACCAAAGCCATTCAATAAAAACACAAATAAGACAATGACACTGACCAATGGCATCAAATATTGGAATTTAGTGTCAAAATGTGTCATACGAGTCGAATATGCACTACTAATTGACACTAAAGTAAAACAACGTGACAATTAAATACCCGGAGAAATTCTGGAGGAAAAAAAACGAAACAAAGGGACACTACTAATTGTCACGTTTAGAATAAACAATGGCACTTAGTAGTGCAACTCAAAAGTGACATTTAAATGTACAAACTAAATGAGCCAGGATTCTCACAATGACATACTACTGAATATCACGCTGACTCAACGAAAATGCATAAAACTGTTACATTAAATTAGACACTCAGCTGTTACACTTAGCAGTGTCAATGAATTATGCACAAAACAAATAATCTGAAATTAGATAAATAGCCCACAAAAACTGCAGCAAATCAGTACTACTATATAATTGTCGACAGAATGCTTCTTCATCTTGGAAATTTAAAGCCGCACCTTTTGCTCTGAATCTTCTGCAAAAACCAATGAATATCAACCATTTGACAGATACATAATAAAATACCTACAGATTACAGAAAGAAAAAAAACGGGACAATCAAATAGCTGTCAAAATTGTGAAAATTTTGGAAATTAAAGCAATTTGACGATGGTATAAGGAAATTATCCCAGTATACTTAGAATCACATATAACGAAAAAAAAAAAAAAAAAATCGTTTGACGAAAACTACGCAAAGAAGAATCTCGAAGCCTCGTGTACAAAATGAGGGGGGATTGGATATTACTTAAACTGGTCCGTCGTTTCTTGAATCATGAATATTGTCTTTGTAAGCCTCAAAAAAATTATTACTCCCCCATCCTATTTTATTAGTCCACATTTTTTTTTATGGTTTGTCCCAAAATAATGGCTTGTTTGGATTGAGGTAATAGAATAAAATGAAATGATTTTTTAATTCCATTTCATCAATTTGGTGTGTTTGAAAACTCAAGAATGGAATTTGCTTTGATTCCAACAGAATGAACATGGGTGATTTTCATTCTATCACAAAACCTATGGAATGACTGCAACGGAATGAAAAATAAACCTTGAAATAAAAAAATCATTCCATAGCAAAACCACAAAATCATTCCAACTACAACATTCGACAAAAAAAAAAAATACATCGGCTGCTCCTGCGACAAAGGGATTATAGTTGTAGTTCCAGCTCCGGCGCCGACTGAAGGTGGTTCCGGTGATAAGAAGAGCGGCGACGGGAGGTATAGCTACGATTTGATGACTCTTTTATCGGTTTCATGATTTTTCATTGTTTTGGAGTCGATTTTATTTTTGATTCCGTGTTTTTCTTTAATTTTTTGCACTTCATAATGATTTTAATGATATTCATACAGCAATAACCACGGATATTTTCTTTTCGTAATAACCATGAGTTGTCACTTGTCAAAAATTCCAACTTTTTTTTAACCAATGGTAGATAAAGTTTGTATTTGTGCATACAGCATACCTTCATCCGATGCCTAACAGCTTTACAATGGCAAAATCGCTGACATGTACTACCATGTCTTCATCCAATAGTACATTGCTTGATTTCAGATCACAATGTATTACAATTAAAGAATAAAATTTGAATCACCTCCGCTTATAGTGGTCACTCAAATGGTTGAGCGTGCCAAATAAATCTGCATTGGGTGGAGATTAAGTGAATAGTTCTTTCGTTTTTGCTTTGAATTTGCTAGATAAGGCTGTTTGGTTGATGCACAGTTGTTGTAATGTTGTTGGTTGAATGAAATAATAAATATCATTTGTTGAAAAAATAATTAAAAATAATAGTATTAATTTGCATTCCATTCCATCAGAAAATTGTTGTGTCAAACAACGGAATGAGAAAAAACCAATTTCATTCAGATGCCGACAAACGTTGGAATGGAATAGAAATGATTCTATTTAATTGCCTACCAAATGCAGTAATAGAATGACATCATTTCATTCCATTGCATTCCATTCCATTTCATTTCATTACGTTCCATCAATCCAAACGAGCCATAAGTGTCCACTTTGTGCATTAATTGTTGAATTTCTTCAAATGCCCTCCCATCTTTATATTATTTACAATAAAAAAAAATGTGTAGCATTAAATACTTCAACAACTACTTAAAGGGCATAAAAGTAAAAACATTAGATCATTTGATGAGATTCAAAGCATTAACTACACTTTTCTTAATCCGTGTGAAAAGTCAAACGAGACTAATAAAATGGGACCGAGCCCGGAGGGAGTATCTTTATTTGAATCATGAATATTACTACATCCGTCCCAAAATGTAAGTTCATTTAGCTTTATGTTAGTCTATTTAACTTTTTGGTTTTGTCATACAGTAAAACCTGTATAAATTAATACTCTTTAAATTAATAATCTCTCTAAAATAATATTTTTCTCCGGTCCCGACTTGGGCCAGTTCAAAAAATGACCAATTTCGATAAGATAATAAGATAATAATTTTCAGAAAATCCCTGTATAGATATACAATCCCAATAATATCATAAATTAATAATTTTCCATAATCACAAAAATATATATGTTACAATTTTGTAAAATATGATTCTATTGTTGTCTGTTTTTTCTTAAAGTTTAAATCTGCTTGAAGCTCATCTCTAATCTTCCTTATTGCATCCAAAAGTTCGGGTGTCGTGCTTTCGAGCTGCATCAAAAAGTTGTTAAGTGTCTTAGATGCGTTGAGTGCTTCTTTACGTGTAATAGGTTCCAAAGGTGTTGTATCGTCTTCAACATCATCTTCAGTATTATTTTCAAGAATGGTATTTGCAATTTCTTCTAAGGTCTGGACCTCTGAACATGCGTCATTTTCACCCGGATAAGCTAACAGGCTATTGACATCCATTTTAAAAATACAATGAATCAAATTAATGTATGTACACTGAATCTTGTATGTACAGTACATTGAATTTGTAACTAATATACATTGAATTAAGTATAATACATAAATTAGTACAGTTCATCCTATTTAAATTTATATAATTAAAATTTAATTTTGTTTGATATCAAAAACTCTCTATAAATTAATAATTATTAATTTATCGATAAATTAATACCTCTCTAAATTAATAAAATCTTCCGGTCCCAACTATATTAATTTATAGAGGTTTTACTGTATAATGTAAGTCCATTTAGATAACTAATAAATCATTTATTATATTTTTCTAATTTTACCCCTCATTTATTATATACTCGCCCACTTTTCTATACTTTGCATTAATAATAGTCAAAGGTTATTTTATACTTTTTCATCAAAATTAATGACACATAACCAATTTAATCAACTTTCTTCATCTGTGTGAAAAAACACAAATTGACTTACATTTTAATTTTTGTGAAAAAATACAAATGTACTTATATTTTTGGACGAATGTAGTATTTTCTTAAGAACTTTTTCAACTTTTGGGCTTATACACTTTCTCTTGGGTGGATCATTCATTTATGGAGCCCACTAAATAATAAAAATAAAAAAAAGAAAGAAAAAAAATAATTCGTCAAGTGGGAATAAGTAAGGTTAATTTTCCTAATCTAATCTTTCACAACAAAAAAGAGCAAAAGAGGAGAAAATTGGCTGGTGCTTAATTTTGGTGTTGCAGCAGACTCTTTCCAGCAACGATCGGACATCTAAACATTCTTCGATCGGCATGAAATTTTGAGGCTTGTTGGACTCTCCTTATTCTTCAATCTGAATGGTGGAATTTTCATAACAACGGTGCGATTTTTGGCAATCAGCCGCCGACCTGACTGCTGCGTTTTCAGTGATATTTTTCAACAACTCTTGTATTTTACATTCTTAGTTGATGATTTCGTTTAGTTGAGTTGGTTGATGTGTTTGGAACACTTTTGTATCACCTTTTTCCGATTAGTGTAGCTTTTGTAGGCCTCGGCCTCGTGGTTTTTACTCTCTCACATCGAGAGATGTTTTCAACGTTAAAAATTGTGATGTGATTTCCTTGTGTTTCGTTTCGTTTTATTTGAGATTTGACTTCGTACGATGGGCTACCTCGCTTAATTCCGTTCTGTGTCTTTGGGAAGACTTTGTGGATATTTGTGAAACATGTGGTATTTGACAGACCTAAACCTAACCTTGGAAACGGCGCCAGAAAGCTGACGGACATTACCTAGGCTATACAGATCCTAACCGGCAGTGTACTGGGTCAAATTGTAGCTCTAGTCTGGTGAGTCAGGTCGTATTCCTCAGGGAAAACATGGTAATTCTTTTAAGTGGGGTTAAACACCAAGAAGCTATTATTAACTCGATCTAAGTCGCGGTTTTTACTTTTTCCTGGGTTAGATTATGTTAGTAGTTAGATTGTTAGAGTTAGATGTTAGTAAAACAGAAAATAAAACAAATAAATACTAATATTATATATATTTTTGGATCTAGCCAAGAATACTTTACTGAATCAATATCTTTTTAGTAGAATTAAATGAGACAGATCTTCCTTTATTCAAGTTGTAAATTATATATGAATCGGTGTACTCCTAAGCTAGACAACTCCTCCTCACACGAGCGTATGAAATTGTCATATGTCAAATGTCATCACCCAAGGTCCACAATCGCCCCATGCTAATCTTAGTTAGTCTCGAGCAGTATTGAAGTACAAATCTACCCCGGATAAAAGAGGTTATTTCCGCGTCGCCGACGGCCGATGTTATTCAAGAGGCTCCGGTTGTCAAGCGGATTGATTTAACACAAACGGTGTAGTTTCAATTAAACCGTGATTTTAACATTATTAAGATCTCGAGTACAAAGTTAATAAGATTTGTTTTTCTAGGACAAATCGCTTCGGTAGGAAATAGGATTCCGTTAATCGACGGCCATTTTACCCTCCGGTTTTTCTATTTTTACTCATATCCCGACTTCTCCGGCCGAGTTCATCGCCAGTTATATGTGGTATTCATCATGATTGATTACGTCATTCGAATATATTATCGATCACGTAGTGAAATAGAAAAAGATTCATTATAATTAGTTTTAATCATGATTACCGAGTCGATCATTCATTTTACCAAAAGATTAACTAATTTGATTCATATCTTGGCTAGATATATTTTTAGTTTAATATCATATATAAATAGAAATAGCAATAATAAACATAACAATTTTAGAATATATTACGGTTATGACTATCGAATCGGGTCGTTTTCCACGGATCTAACATGCCAAAGCTTCAAATCAACAATCTTCGATAATTATTCCGCCATTACAACGATATCTTATAACCATTTTATTTATATATGTGAAAAACATATATACATACATACATAGACATATATATATATATATGTATATACGGGCCCCGAAAAGAAAATAAAAAGAGAAAAGAGATGAAAAAGAGAGTAGATCACGATATATATATATATATATCACATATATATTTATACATATCATATATATTCATACATAGAATATATATATACATACATGATCTACTATATATATATTTATATCATATATATATATAATAAAATAAAATAAAAAAAAGAAAAGAACAGAAACGAGAAGAAGCAGAAAGAGGGGAGAAAAAAGAGGGGCATTTTATTCATTCACTGAATGTGTGTATATATAGGAAATTGGGGGAGCCGGACCGGGTCGGGAGAGGGCCGGACCGGGCCGGAAAAATGATTACTCCACATGCCTTAATCATAACCCATGTGCAAACTAATGATTATATAAGTTATACATAATCAATAATTGTATATTAAACTTCTAAAATTCGTAACTTAAGTTGTAGACCTCCAAAAATTATGATCCAAATGTCATAATTAAGCTCTCGGAAAACTCTACAACTTTCATTAAGGACTCTTCTTCAGAAAACGCCTTTTTGATGGGCCATTCCCATTACGTGTTGTTTTCGGGATTTTCCACTGATATGAGCCGATTAGCCACTTGACCACCATTTGAGTTGTAGAAGTCCAATTGACTTGATTCAAAATTCGTTGGAAACCTTACTTGAATATCTACAACTTTCATGAAGAAGTCATCCCTGAAAATGCCTCTAAGCTGGGTCAAATCTCCGTCGAAAACATGTAACGATTTAAATCTTAGGAAAATTTGCTCTGTTGAACTTATAAACTTGTGGCACCTTCTTCTAACCTCTAAACACATCTTTTAGACTCAAAACATGTAAATACGTGGGATCTTGGTCAATATATAATCTCGCAATGAACCACCAAACTACCAAACGTAAATCCGACAACACACACGGTTACTAAGCTGGTACAAAACTAATAAAAACTTATAAAAATACGATAATTTATATAATAACTACTACTTATACATTTGAATAAAACTTAGTAATTTTGACTTGATTTGATACAATAATGCTCAAAATGGTATCAATATTGGGGTAAAATGTCGTAATAATGATCATAAATTTATCTCTCATCACAACCCCCTACTTAGCTTCTGGTTGTCCTCGATCAAAACAAGCGATAAAACAAAATGAATGAGAGATAAATTCATGAAGATAGAAGATATAAGGGACAACTAGATAATACAACCATTAGAATTACAACCAGGCGTTAACCTCAATATAAAAGTATAACAGAGTGTGTGTGACAAGTCTTTTCAATTTCCACTATCCTCTCTTGAATAAATCAAGCAAAACACACAAATATCCATTCAGACAGCCCTAATGACTTTCCTAGGTATAAGCGATATGAGCCCACACAAAGTTCTTCCGAGTACTTATTAGGATAATCCCTAAAGCATATCATTCGGTTTATCTTTGAGGATAGTGAGAAGATAACTAAGTTTTCAACCACGCTTAAAATTTTTTTTCTTTTAATGAGCTTAATTTCACATGTGTAGCATATGCCTTCATTCCCAGCAATAGGACGTTTCGTGATAACACCCTAGCTGGACTACTATCATCAGGCAGTCGGGAGCTTTTAAACCTCATAGTGATATAGGACGTTTCGTGATAACGCCCTACTGCACTCAAATCATTGGTAGCTACAACCGACATATAGATAGTTCATCTTTATTTATTTATTTTTTTATTTTTTTATTTTCATAAACTTAACTTATATCCTTTCTATCACATTCAAACCTTCAGATATTCACAGTACACGTTCAAAAGTTAGGTACTAAGTTACTGTTATTATCTAGAATAACCACTAGGATACTGAATGGATACAGTTTAAAATTTTTGTTTCAATATCAAAGGCTTACGTGAAGGAATTCATGTTACACAAATATATTTGGAATTACAATGCACTTACGGTTCACATTGGTTATACACATCCAAATTGATCATTACATCTTCAAATCCATGAAATATATACCTTATACAGTTTATTTTAATCAACTAAATAATGCTCGAAAAAAATCGAAAACTAAGAGATTTATTGATACAAAATAAACATTAATTCCATTGCTAGACCAACGACTCCACTCCCCACTTACGAACTTACATTGTCCTCAATGTAAAGTGAGTGTA
Source organism: Gentiana macrophylla (assembly GCA_026214975.1). Taxonomy (NCBI): domain Eukaryota; kingdom Viridiplantae; phylum Streptophyta; class Magnoliopsida; order Gentianales; family Gentianaceae; genus Gentiana; species Gentiana macrophylla. The sequence continues at coordinate 1,656,390 of CM047810.1, read as the reverse complement.
AATAAGTTGTTGGGAAAGCAATGGTGCACTAAAACAAGTCAAAACAAATACTCGGATGATAAAAAAGGGTGGGTGGGTGGGTTAAAGTTATGACCTCCTCACTTCCATAGTATGTGAACTAATACATGTCACACGTTATTTGAAATTTAAAACAGACTAGATCATGAAATAAAATATGTGACAAAGTATTAACTCTGAGTCTTTTATACCCAGATCCTCAAGGGTTATTTCAAATCGTTCTAACAATCTAAGTCCAAGAAATGATGCATTTGAATTTTTCTCTTTGTTCTACCTTGGGATTTTCGGATAACCACCTAATCATTCCCGTTATAATGACATTCAAACATTCATCCTAAGACTTGGTGAAACAAAATGAAAATCAATCTGAAGTATTCGCAAAGTATCATCCAAAGTATGAGTAATTATTATATTTAACATTTTTACGGGCTGCCTCCCGGTAGCGCTTTTTGGTTAACGTCGTTTGCTCGACCAAAATGATAATATATAATATACTAAACACAACGGGATACTTCTAACAATTACTCACCAAAGCACATAACAATTAAGCACACAAACCAATTAGAAATAAATGCTTAAGAAGTAAATAGGAAGAATAGTACCCGTGATTTACTAAATTTATAGTCTATAGCTAGACTTTCTGCTCCGGTTTTCTAATGTACTGGTGGTGAGTCATCCTCATGCACCACATTCTTCTTTAACACCGGTCTCCAACAGAGGTTAGACAATTTCCACCAATCCAAACGATTCTTGACCTTTTCCTTTGATTTTCGAGCTTTCGGTTTACGAGCTTTCACATTATTGCTGGAGTCATCTTCTTCAACTACCTGCATGTTAGTATGATCCACAGCAAAAAAAAACACAAAGTGTACACACAAGAACAAGATTCTAGTGTAATGCATGGATGTTTCAATGGAATGTAAATGTTGAAGACAACGCTCTCATGATTAACTCCCAAACTTCTCCCTTACTAAAATCGTCAAGAAAACATACATACTTTTTATCCAACTTCATCTTTGTAATAGGGATAGAATGTATACCTCCCTTACCCTTGTCATTAGATGAATATGGTAAAGCTTCCTGGAATGACTGTGTTTCATCATTCTGTACCTTTTTCTTCAAAATATGCATTGGATATGATGTTGTCTTATCTGGTTGAACCGAGATGAATTTGGGTTGAGCTGGATAAGGTTCGGTTTGAATTGGCCCTTTCAAACTTGGTTCCTTCCAACCTGCTTCCAATTCTGATTATTTCTATTTTTATTTTATTTATTAATATTCCCTTGGGCATGATCAAGCCCTCGTTCAGGTGTTTCATCACTAGTTTGATCATTCTCGTATTTCGATTTGAAAATGATACTTGGTCGATTTCCTGGATCGATATGACCGCGTTTACTCTCTACTCTTAAGCGCTTTCGTAAGTGTTTAATCAGGCTATATAAGGAGTGAGTGGGGCCTTACCACTTACGGTCATCAACTATCGAAAAATAGAAAAATAACTTGAAATAGATAAAACCCGAATCGGATGGTGTTTCATTACTTGATTTCGGCCGCTTTCATAACTCGATTTGACAATTCTTGTGGAATAGAAAATATCGAATAGAAAATAACACTAAATCGATAAAAAAACCACATTTTTTTTTCTCTCCCGGTAATTATCGACTCCACTCGGTATTTATGAAAGTGCATTTTTTTTTATTATTTTTTTAAGTGGAATCTTACCAATAGGTGAAATATATATATGATGTATATATATATATATATATATATATATATATATATATATATATATATATATATATATATATATATATATAAATTGGTATCTTTCCAATACGTGAGTACCAACAGAAAATTAAAAAAAAAATGTAATTGAGAAAAGTGTTGACTTATCCTCGGCTGTTATGACCACGTTTACTTTCTACTATCGACAATAGAAAATAACTCGAAATTGGTAGAAGAAGAAAATTGATAACTAAAAGAAGGTAGGTACCAACGGAAAAATAAAAAATAAATGTGATAAGAAGAGTGTTGACTTATCCTCGAGAATTTTGAGCTAATACAAGTTGTAACCCTAGACACAAAGAAAAAAATTAGCGACGTTTTCCCCGGCAACGGCGCCAAAATACTGACAGACCTAAACCTAACCTTGGAAACGGCGCCAGAAAGCTGACGGACATTACCTAGGCTATACAGATCCTAACCGGTAGTGTACCGGGTCAAATTGTAGCTCTAGTCTGGTGAGTCAGGTCGTATTCCTCAGGGAAAACATGGTAATTCTTTTAAGTGGGGTTAAACACCAAGAAGCTATTATTAACTCGATCTAAGTCGCGGTTTTTACTTTTTCCTGGGTTAGATTATGTTAGTAGTTAGATTGTTAGAGTTAGATGTTAGTAAAACAGAAAATAAAACAAATAAATACTAATATTATATATATTTTTGGATCTAGCCAAGAATACTTTACTGAATCAATATCTTTTTAGAAGAAATAAATGAGACAAATCTTCCTTTATTCAAGGTGTAAATTATATATGAATCGGTGTACTCCTAAGTTAGACAACTCCTCCTCACACGGAGCGTATGAAATTGTCATATGTCAAATGTCATCACCCAAGGTCCACAACCGCGCCCCATGCTAATCTTAGTTAGTCCGAGCAGTACCGAAAGTACAAATCTACCCCGGATAAAAGAGGTTATTCCGTTCGTCGACGGCCGATGTTATTCAAGAGGCTCCGGTTGTCAAGCGGATCGATTTAACACAAACGGTGTAGTTTCAATTAAACTGTGATTTTAACATTATTAAGATCTCGAGTACAAAGTTAATAAGATTTGTTTTTCTAGGACAAATCGCCTCGGATAGGAAATAGGATTCCGTTAATCGACGGCCATTTTTACCCTCCGGTTTTTCTATTTTTACTCATATCCCGACTTTCTCGGCCGGGTTCATCGCCAGGTTATATGTGGTATTCATCATGATTGATTACGTCATTCGAATATATTATCGATCGTAGTGAAATAGAAAAAGATTCATTATAATTAGTTTTAATCATGATTACGAGTCGATCATTCATTTTACCAAAAGATTAACTAATTGATTCATATCTTGGCTAGATATATTTTTAGTTTAATATCATATATAAATAGAAATAGAAATAATAAACATAACAATTTTAGAATATATTACCGGTTATGACTATCGAATCGGAATTCGTTTCCACGGATCTAACATGCCAAAGCTTCAAATCAACAATCTTCGATAATTATTCCGCCATTACAACGATACTATAACCATTTTATTTATATATGTGAAAAACATATATACATACATACATAGACATATATATATATGTATATATATACAGTAAAAGAAAATAAAAAAGATAAAAGAGATGAAAAAAGAAGTAGATCACTTATATATATATATATATCACATATATATTTATACATATCATATATATTCATACATAGAATATATATATACATACATGATCTACTATATATATATTTATATCATATATATATATATAATAAAATAAAATAAAAAAAAGAAAAGAACAGAAACGAGAAGAAGCAGAAAGAGGGGAGAAAAAAGAGGGGCATTTTATTCATTCACTGAATGTGTGTATATATAGGAAATTGGGGAGCCGGACCGGGTCGGGAGAGGGCCGGACGGGCGGGCGGAAAAATGATTACTCCACATGCCTTAATCATAACCCATGTGCAAAACTAATGATTATATAAGTTATACATAATCAATAATTGTATATTAAACTTCTAAAATTCGTAACTTAAGTTGTAGACCTCCAAAAATTATGATCCAAATGTCATAATTAAGCTCTCGGAAAACTCTACAACTTTCATTAAGGACTCTTCTTCAGAAAACGCCTTTTTGATGGGCCATTCCCATTACGTGTTGTTTTCGGGATTTTCCACTGATATGAGCCGATTAGCCACTTGACCACCATTTGAGTTGTAGAAGTCCAATTGACTTGATTCAAAATTCGTTGGAAACCTTACTTGAATATCTACAACTTTCATGAAGAAGTCATCCCCTGAAAATGCCTCTAAGCTGGGTCAAATCTCCGTCGAAAACATGTAACGATTTAAGTACTTAGGAAAATTTGCTCTGTTGAACTTATAAACTTGTGGCACCTTCTTCTAACCCTCTAAACACATCTTTTAGACTCAAAACATGTCGTTACGTGGGATCTTGGTCAATATATAATCCTGCAATGAACCACCAAACTACCAAACGTAAATCTACGACACACACACGGTTACTAAACCGGTACAAAACTAATAAAAACTTATAAAAATACGATAATTTATATAATAACTACTACTTATACATTTGAATAAAACTTAGTAATTTTGACTTGATTTGATACAATAATGCTCAAAATGGTATCAATATTGGGGTAAAATGTTTTAATAATGATCATAAATTTATCTCTCATCACAACCCCCTACTTAGCTTATGGTTGTCCTCGATCAAAACAAGCGATAAAACAAAATGAATGAGAGATAAATTCATGAAGATAGAAGATATAAGGGACAACTAGATAATACAACCATTAGAATTACAACCAGGCGTTAACCTCAATATAAAAGTATAACAGAGTGTGTGTGACAAGTCTTTTCAATTTCCACTATCCTCTCTTGAATAAATCAAGCAAAACACACAAATATCCATTCGATAAAATTTCTAATGACTTTCCTAGGTATAAGCGATATGATCAGCCCACACAAAGTTCTTCCGAGTACTTATTAGGATAATCCCTAAAGCATATCATTCAGTTTATACTGGGGATAGTCAGAAGATAACTAAGTTTTCAACCACGCTTAAAATTTTTTTTCTTTTAATGAGCTTAATTTCACATGTGTAGCATATGCCTTCATTCCCAGCAATAGGACGTTTCGTGATAACACCCTAGCTGGACTACTATCATCAGGCAGTCGGGAGCTTTTAAACCTCATAGTGATATAGGACGTTTCGTGATAACGCCCTACTGCACTCAAATCATTGGTAGCTACAACCGACATATAGATAGTTCATCTTTATTTATTTTTTTTTTTTTTTATTTTCATAAACTTAACTTATATCCTTTCTATCACATTCAAACCTTCAGATATTCACAGTACACGTTCAAAAGTTAGGTACTAAGTTCTCAAGTATTATCTAGAATAACCACTAGGATCTTGAATGGATACTGATTTAAAATTTTGTTTCAATATCAAAGGCTTACGTGAAGGAATTCATGTTACACAAATATATTTGGAATTACAATGCACTTACGGTTCACATTGGTTATACACATCCAAATTGATCATTACATCTTCAAATCCATGAAATATATACCTTATACAGTTTATTTTAATCAACTAAATAATGCTCGAAAAAAATCGAAAACTAAGAGATTTATTGATACAAAATAAACATTAATTCCATTGCTAGACCAACGACTCCACTCCCCACTTACGAACTTACATTGTCCTCAATGTAAAGTGAGTGTAAATAAGTTGTTGGGAAAGCAATGGTGCACTAAAACAAGTCAAAACAAATACTCGGATGATAAAAAAGGGTGGGTGGGTGGGTTAAAGTTATGACCTCCTCACTTCCATAGTATGTGAACTAATACATGTCACACGTTATTTGAAATTTAAAGCAGAGACTAGATCATGAAATAAAATATGTGACAAAGTATTAACTCCGAGTCTTTTATACCCAGATCCTCAAGGGTTATTTCAAATCGTTCTAACAATCTAAGTCCAAGAAATGATGCATTTGAATTTTTCTCTTTGTTCTACCTTGGGATTTTCGGATAACCACCTAATCATTCCCGTTATAATGACATTCAAACATTCATCCTAAGACTTGGTGAAACAAAATGAAAATCAATCTGAAGTATTCGCAAAGTATCATCCAAAGTATGAGTAATTATTATATTTAACATTTTTACGGGCTGCCTCCCGGTAGCGCTTTTTGGTTAACGTCGTTTGCTCGACCAAAATGATAATATATAATATACTAAACACAACGGGATACTTCTAACAATTACTCACCAAAGCACATAACAATTAAGCACACAAACCAATTAGAAATAAATGCTTAAGAAGTAAATAGGTTGAATAGTACCCGTGATTTACTAAATTTATAGTCTATAGCTAGACTTTCTGCTCCGGTTTTCTAATGTACTGGTGGTGAGTCATCCTCATGCACCACATTCTTCTTTAACACCGGTCTCCAACAGAGGTTAGACAATTTCCACCAATCCAAACGATTCTTGACCTTTTCCTTTGATTTTCGAGCTTTCGGTTTACGAGCTTTCACATTATTGCTGGAGTCATCTTCTTCAACTACCTGCATGTTAGTATGATCCACACAAAAAAAAACACAAAGTGTACACACAAGAACAAGATTCTAGTGTAATGCATGGATGTTTCAATGGAATGTAAATGTTGAAGACAACGCTCTCATGATTAACTCCCAAACTTCTCCCTTACTAAAATCGTCAAGAAAACATACATACTTTTATCCAACTTCATCTTTGTAATAGGGATAGAATGTATACCTCCCTTACCCTTGTCATTAGATGAATATGGTAAAGCTTCTGGAATGACCGTGTTTCATCATTCGCACCTTTTCTTCAAAATATGCATTGGATATGATGTTGTCTTATACGGTTGAACCGAGATGAATTTGGGTTGAGTGGATAAGGTTCGGTTTGAATTGGCCCTTTCAAACTTGGTTCCTTCCAACCTCGCTTCCAATTCGATTATTTCTATTTTTATTTTATTTATTAATATTCCTTGGGCATGATCAAGCCCTCGCTCGGTGTTTCATCACTAGTTTCGATCATTCTCGTATTTCGATTTGAAAATGATACTTGGTCGATTTCCTGATCGATATGACCGCGTTTACTCTCTACTCTTAAGCGCTTTCGTAAGTGTTTAAATCAGGCCTATAAGGAGTGAGTGGGGCCTTACCACTTACGGTCATCAACTATCGAAAAATAGAAAAATAACTTGAAATAGATAAACCCGAATCGGATGGTGTTTCATTTCGATTTCGGCCGCTTTCATAACTCGATTTGACAATTCTTGTGGAATAGAAAATATCGAATAGAAAATAACACTAAATCGATAAAAAAACCACATTTTTTCTCTCTCCGGTAATTACCGACTCCACTCGGTATTTACCGAGTCGCATTTTTTTATTATTTTTTTTAAGTGGAATCTTACCAATAGGTGAAATATATATATAAGGATATATATATATATATATATATATATATATATATATATATATATATATAAATTGGTATCTTCCAATACGTGAGTACCAAATGAAAAATAAAAAAAAATGTAATTGAGAAAAGTGTTGACTTATCCTCGGCTGTTATGACCACGTTTACTTTCTACTATCGACAATAGAAAATAACTCGAAATTGGTAGAAGAAGAAAATTGATAACTAAAAGAAGGTAGGTACCAACGGAAAAATAAAAAATAAATGTGATAAGAAGAGTGTTGACTTATCCTCGAGAATTTTGAGCTAATACAAGTTGTAACCCTAGACACAAAGAAAGAAATTAGCGACGTTTTCCCCGGCAACGGCGCCAAAATACTGACAGACCTAAACCTAACCTTGGAAACGGCGCGGAAAGTCGACGGACATTACCTAGGCTATCTGATCCTAACCGGCGAGTACCGGGTCAAATTGTAGCTCTAGTCCGGTGAGTCAGTCGTATTCCTCAGGAAAACATGGTAATTCTTTTAAGTGGGGTTAAACACTAAGCTATTATTAACTCGATCTAAGTCGCGGTTTTTACTTTTCCTGGGTTAGATTATGTTAGTAGTTAGATTGTTAGAGTTAGATGTTAGTAAAACAGAAAATAAAACAAATAAATACTAATATTATATATATTTTGGATCTAGCCAAGAATACTTTATTGAATCAATATCTTTTAGTAGAAATAAATGAGACAGATCTTCCTTTATTCAAGGTGTAAATTATATATGAATCGGTGTACTTTCTAGACAACTCCTCCTCACACTTTGGCGTATGAAATTGTCATATGTCAAATGTCATCACCCAAGGTCCACAAGCGCCCCATGCTAATCTTAGTTAGTCCGAAGCAGTACCGAGTACAAATCTACCCCGGATAAAAGAGGTTATTCCGTTCGCCGACGGCCGATGTTATTCAAGAGGCTCCGGTTGTCAAGCGGATCGATTTAACACAAACGGTGTAGTTTCAATTAAAGCGTGATTTTAACATTATTAAGATCTCGAGTACAAAGTTAATAAGATTTGTTTTTCTAGGACAAATCGCCTCGATAGGAAATAGGATTCCGTTAATCAGACGGCCATTTTTACCCTCCGGTTTTTCTATTTTTACTCATATCCTGACTTCTCTGGTCAGTTCATCGCCAGGTTATATGTGGTATTCATCATGATTGATTACGTCATTCCGAATATATTATCGATACGTAGTGAAATAGAAAAAGATTCATTATAATTAGTTTTAATCATGATTACCAGAGTCGATCATTCATTTTACCAAAAGATTAACTAATTCAGATTCATATCTTGGCTAGATATATTTTTAGTTTAATATCATATATAAATAGAAATAGAAATAATAAACATAACAATTTTAGAATATATTACAGGTTATGACTATCGAATCGGAATCAAGTTTCCACCGGATCTAACATGCCAAAGCTTCAAATCAACAATCTTCGATAATTATTCCGCCATTACAACGATACTATAACCATTTTATTTATATATGTGAAAAACATATATACATACATACATAGACATATATATATATATGTATATACTATTTTAAAAAAAAAATAAAAAGATAAAAGAGATGAAAAAGAGAGTAGATCACGATATATATATATATATATATCACATATATATTTATACATATCATATATATTCATACATAGAATATATATATACATACATGATCTACTATATATATATTTATATCATATATATATATAAAAAAATAAAATAAAAAAAAGAAAAGAACAGAAACGAGAAGAAGCAGAAAGAGGGGAGAAAAGAGGCATTTTATTCATTCACTGAATGTGTGTATATATAGGAAATTGGGGAGCCGGACCGGTCGGAGAGAGGCCGGACCGGGCCGGAAAATGATTACTCCACATGCCTTAATCATAACCCATGTGCGAACTAATGATTATATAAGTTATACATAATCAATAATTGTATATTAAACTTTAAAATTCGTAACTTAAGTTGTAGACCTCCAAAAATTATGATCCAAATGTCATAATTAAGCTCTCGGAAAACTCTACAACTTTCATTAAGGACTCTTCTTCAGAAAACGCCTTTTGATGGGCCATTCCCATTACGTGTTGTTTTCGGATTTTCCAACCGATATGAGCCGATTAGCCACTTGACCACCATTTGAGTTGTAGAAGTCCAATTGACTTGATTCAAAATGCGTTGGAAAGCTTACTTGAATATCTACAACTTTCATGAAGAAGTCATCCCCTGAAAATGCCTCTAAGCTGGGTCAAATCTCCGTCGAAAACATGTAACGATTTAAGACTTGGAAAATTTGTCTCGTTGAACTTATAAACTTGTGGCATGACCTTCTTCTAACCCTCTAAACACATCTTTAAGACTCAAAACATGTCGTTACGTGGGATCTTGGTCAATATATAATCTGCAATGAACCACCAAACTACCAAACGAACCGACTACCCACACACCTAGCGTTATTAAACTGGTACAAAACTAATAAAAACTTATAAAAATACGATAATTTATATAATAACTACTACTTATACATTTGAATAAAACTTAGTAATTTTGACTTGATTTGATACAATAATGCTCAAAATGGTATCAATATTGGGGTAAAATGTCGTAATAATGATCATAAATTTATCTCTCATCAGTATTGCAGTTGTTTATTTTCTCAACATACTCCTATACCACAAGGGTCTTGATACCTAATATGGGCCGATATGTTCCTTCGATTCGACTTTTTGCTCGAATTGTTCAGTTTATTATGATGTAAAATCAAATAAACTCAAAATGAATACTATAGGAATCAATTTCAAGAAATTTTTTTTAGGGAAATTTCAAGAATTATTATGTTCCCTTAAAAAAAGTATTATTAATTATGTTCTACATGTTACATCGCGAACAAGCTCGGTTAAAAATACTTGTGAAATATTATATACAAATTGGATGAATTAATATTAATGTTTTACTACTTTTATTTATGAGATAAATAGATATTTTAGATGTTTTATTTCAAAATTACTTTCCATTTAGAATAGTAGCTTGAAAGGAAATATCAAATATATTAAAATTATTTTATATTTCCGGTGGCATTTTGAATAAAAACACGAGGTTATTTAACTCAAAAACAAGCTCAAGTACAATTCGAGTTCGTCTCGAGTTCAAAGGTATTATGCATCGTCGATTATAGTGGGACATTCATCTATCAATATGGGTTTCACACAATAATTTTTTTTGAGAAACCAAATTTTTATTAATCAATATCCACCGAACAGGCGATCGAAACGTCACCCGGGGGCCAAGAACCCCAGCGTGTCCGAGAAGAAACCAACAATCCATGTCTAGCTAGAAGATGCGCTGGGACGTTTCCAACGCGCCGAATAAAAGAAAAAGAGACAGACTGAAAACTTGACGAAAGCGCCAAACAATTCTGAACTAGACACCTTAAGCAGTGAGATCCTCCCCAGGTCTGCGAAGACTTGCTATGCTCACAAAACAATCACTCTCTACTTCCAGCTGTCCAATCCCTAAGTGTTGCGCCTCCCCCAAAGCCAGAAAAATTTGCTTGAAGCTCCATATAGTCCACGGGATAGCCCGGATCAAAATGGTACAAGAAGGAGTGCAAAACTAATCCGTGTGAGTCCCGAAAGATTGCCCCAATACCTGCAGCTATCTCCGTAACCGACGCATCCACATTGCACTTTATTACACCTGTTTGCGGTTTCAACCATCGATCCGGTAAGTGTTGGCTTGAGCCTTGTATACTCCGTTGATGCAGTCAAAGACCGCTCACACACCGCAGACACATAGACCGCCTGATTATCAAGGACTGACGAGCAACGGGCTTTCCAGATTTCCCACATAAGCCACAAAACGTGGCCGCGTCCTGGACACCCTGGTCGTCTATTAATAGTGTAAGACGTGTTGGGTCTTTTTGTTATATTTATTTTGCAGTAGACATAATATTACACCCCCCACCTCCCTCCCCGGGATGAGATCACCTGTCCAATTTGTGTGTCTAATTTCGGTGTCTAAGTAAAAACGACGTCCTTTTATGTGTGTTTTATTTTTTGGTTTTTGTTTTTTATTTTTATTTTATTTTCTTCAAGAAATAAAACACACATAAAACGACGTCGTTTTTACTTAGACACTGAAATTAGACACACAAATTGGACAGGTGATCTCATCCCCTCCCCTTTTTTTTTTTTTTTTTTTTTTTTTTGATAACGTTATATTACCCGTGGATAATGCCGCACGGGTTTAAAGCTAGTAGTACATAATGTTGCCGTCAATTGGGGAAAAAAAAAAGGAATAATATCACAGTTGTTATAAAATAATAACAGACAAATAAAGGCTATGAGAACAAAGATGTAGACAAAAGGAAAATGAAGTTTTCTTATTTCTTCACCTTCATTTTGCAACTATGAAGGTGATACATATATATAGGTAGTGAATCCTTTGTAACCTACATTACAATTAAAACTACATTAAACATGACAATTTAGTAGATGTCTTTTGAGATTTCTAACTTATATAATAAATAGTTTTAAGTTGTAAGGATGCAAGAGGACATCCAAAATAATTGTTACATAATACTCCCCCTTTTTGGATGTCAACGACACAAAGAATATGCCTCGTTAAAACCTTACTAAGGAAAAACCCAGTGGGAAAAAAAAAATCTTAGTAAGGAAAAAGAGTACATATTCGTTCGTGCTTTTATTACTCCTCCCTGATGAAATCGATATATGAGATCTTTGAATCAGCAAATAGAAATCTTCTCTTCGAATGTAGTAGAAGGATATGTTTCTGTGAATAAATCGACTGAACTGATCACTTGATCTGAACAACTTTGCATCGCCTTTTTATTTGTAAATCATCTGCAAAAGTGTGATGTATAATTCCTCTTGCGTCCTTTGAAATATCAACCGAATAACATGAATCGCTACAATTCTTCGTCATTTGAGTGTAATTGAATCGGATCAACACTTTGACTTGATTCATCGATATCTCTTCGGAAGATCATGTGCTCTCTCACTTATCTAAATATTCTTGAATTTGAGATGAACAATCTTTTTGCAATTGTAATAGTAGACAAAGCTCATTGAATATGGAGCTGATTTGATTGCTCTATCTAAGTTGCATAACGTATATGTCATGTACTATTAACTTTGCTAGAAAAACCCAGTGGGACAAAAACTAGACAAGGAAAGTAGTTCATGACATATGCGTTTTTATGTGTTGCATCGATCGCTCGTTAAAACCTTTAACTAAGAAAACCCTATGGGAAAAAAACTTAGTTAAAGGAAAAGAGTACAATCATTGTTCATTCAGACCAAAGCATCAAGATTGTTTTGAAGTTGTCGCCCCTCGACGACAACAATCATTCAAATGTACGATTCCAATACTATAAACATAATTCTCCAAAATAGATGTTGGAATGAACTTAGTGAACAAATATGTCGATTGTCACTTATAGCGTACCTTTTATAAGTCATATCTCTTTAGAATCCAATTTAAATGTAGGGGCTAAAATTGTCATACCCACTACTCATTTGTGCAACACTTGCAACACAATCAACATTATCTTCTAAATAAAAATAGGGATGTAATATCACACAACTCATGTCATTATGCATAAGCTATTTATATATATCCCTTATTCATAGGGAATTTCTTGATTGATTTTCTTACCTTTAACATAAATATTTTAAGCAATATAATGACATTTGCAACTCAAAGAATATATACAAGTTATGCGATTTTCATGTCTAAAATCAATCATACATTTTCATATAAATATGTCTAATGACCTAGAAATATACGGTCACAACGTCATATAAAAATCCTTAGTTCTTTGCGATTTATTAAGTAGCGGAACATGATGTTATCCATAGTGGGAGAATGCAATTGATCAAAATCAATAATTGGTTATTACAGTAACCAAATTCTAATCAAGATCACCTATTGTTTATTTAATTTGTACCCGTCTATGTGTTTTCAAAGACTCTATTACCGACTTGGGTTCGGATCCAGATTATAATAACAAATTACGAGGCAACGATGTAAATCGACGATCGTGATAGTATATTATAAAATTCTCCCATAATATTCATTGCTAGCATAAACCAAATCATTATCAATATATGGATCTGATTGTTTCGCAACCCCAATATTTGATCATTTGATGCACGTGCAAATTTATTTGGGGTTTTCGCCTTCAAGACGAATCTTTTCGAGATATTTCATTAGCGACTTAATATCAATATCAAGTTTATTTTCCGCGGATTTTTATTTATTACACCGATCGGTCTTCTACGCTCTCGCATAGATATTATTATCAATCAAATTTGATTTGGTGCATTTATAAATAGTCACTTTATATTCAATAAAGCATCTGGCAGTTCCTTGCTAAATACTGCAAGTTAAACTATTTACGCAACTTAGTCTGAATGATGCGTAAAAGATCTTTATAATATTTCACGGCATTCTTATATCTTAAAATGGGGTTTTCTTATCTCCCCCTAATGCCGGGAAATGATCTTCGTTAAGGATGTAGTAATTGCACCGAGCTCTAACTTGATGCTCTATCATTCGCTTCAAGCGATTTAACACATTTCGAAACACAATAGTTTTTGCTATATCAACCTCATGATCAAGTGCTATTTGACTTTTGTTTCCAATGATTATAAAATTTATTTAACTATCTCATATCTATGAGATTTATATCTTAATGGAAACAAACATCTCATACGCCTCCATGCGTATAGAATAAATATCAACATAATACTATGTCATTTTGATTCTTCAAGAATCATTCACATTATTTTTCACATTCTTCTAGGGGTTTTGATATATAATAAAATTAACTTAATGTTCATATTCTCCCCACACGAGATTGACAATGCTTATTGTGTCTTATATATTGATATGCTATATAGCTATTTTATGACATGTCTTTCGTGATTTTTATATTACCAAAACGTTAATAAAATAATTCACATAGTAAATTGTGTCAACACTATATGTATATTACGTGAATCAATCACGAATATTCAGATATGAACATCAAGTTCATTTATATTATAATGTTTGTCACGTGATATGATTTACTTGCATTCATTTTCCACCTGAGAAACTCGGACAATACTTTTATCACAATTAATATCCAGAATATTTGCAATAACCCGTGACGGATTCTACATTTCAATGTGATATCCTCTTATGCGGGTATCAACAAACTTCAGGAATATATTTCAAGCGGGGGAATTGAATAATTTCGTATGGAGTTTAACATCTCAATGTTTTTCCATCCGTAGTCTCATTTTGCTATAACCACGGTAATTGGTATCTCCAAAAGAATAATATATTTCCACGATCATTTTGGTGAACGGAATGATACATCTTAAAAATTTTTTTAATGACATTCACTGATGAGAATGCACTTGTATAACATTATGCATCTTATATAATTTAATTTGATCGTATTCATTTCACTTAAATCGAATTGTATAAATATGATGCATCTTATGTAATATAGTACACATATCATTGCATTACTCATGCATATTATATTGGTCACATTCTTTTCTAGGAATGGACATATGTCATCATTTTAAAACATATTGCTCATACTCATTTAATCGGGAAATGATATTCATAACGAGTAAATGATATTAGATATCTTTAAAACTCAATAAAAATATTGAGATTTGGGAGAGCATGGTGATTCCTCTCAAACAATTTTGTTTCAATGGCATTTCTGAAGCCTTATATTATTATATACCACTTGCATATATTGCATCTGAAATTTGCTTCTCCCATATATTCTTCTGGAGATATCCGCTTTAATTCTCAATATAATGTGCGTTTCGCACTATCAATGAGACAAATATGATAATCATCATTTTTCATTTCCAAATTTCTTGTCTCATTTCGGTGGATTTTATATTCACTTTTATGCCATTCAAAGGTTGTTTTGGTCTTCATGTCCATATATGTTTTTCAAAAGATTGATCATTTTCAAATGATCATATCATTTTTCTCTCGATTGATATCATATCATTTTATTGATATCATCGATGCAACTAGTATCAAAATACTTATTGTATAATCATACATAAAATTTATAATGAATTGAAACAAATAAAATAAATACCTCTAACACTTTACCTCATCGAAAGACATATCAAATATCTCCAAAACAATATACCCGAGAGCAACACATTTGACAAGTTTTGGGTTCCTTTATGTGCTTCATTTGATGGTAATTCTCACCAACAAAGTATATTGTCATGAAAATCTCAATATCGCAACTCATTTGTAGTTTCAAGTGCCGTAGATGATTTATCCAGATAATATACGGAAATGTAGTATATGATTCTCAAATGATTGATCACCTTATAAGAGGGAATTGGCATATGATGATCAACTGAAAAAAAAACAACTATTAGTAAACGATAAAATTATGTTAGAATATGGGTAGTAACATTTAATCATGCAACCCAATCTAAAAACTTTTCATTAAATAAATAAATAAATTTTTTTTTACTAGGCATATTAATTTTTCTTACATGTTATTTGCCAAAATTATGCATTAGACTAAACATAAAAGCACAAAAATACTACATACATGACAACATTGTTTAGTTATAAAAACAAACCAACAATATCAATATACATATTTTATCACTTCAAAACTTATACCATAATCACATACACTTGAATTTAGTGCTAAAAAGTGAATTGAAAGAGATATATATGACACCTTCCTAACTTCTAACTTAGTGGTTATATTTGTTTGAAATCACTGTGAAGTTTTGTGATATGAATATTAATACTGAAAATTTGTAACGGACTTTTGAATTAAATATATAAAAAAATTTATATAGTAGTAAAAATATAGTGGAGAAACTTACTTACCAGACATCCTTTATATCCGAACACTTACATTATACTTGCCACTCATCAAGTCCATGTTAAAAATATAGCAAATCTTATCAAGGAACTATTCCTTCAGAGTACAACAACAAATGAATGATACAATGCAACACAGAGAAATGACTTGTTTCATATTTCTTATTTTCTTTTGATTCGAGATATACAATTCAAAAAATTGTGTCTAAATCAATAAACATGAAAAATTATTCTTATATAACTAGAAATGTGATAAATCTAACCACTTAAACATAAAATCAAAACAATATTGTTGTGTTACAAAAATTAAAATCATAGAAATACTTCCCTGATCATTGTGTGGTACAACAACACCTCCTTCCGCCCATCAACGGATCTCGCACAATTTATAAAGCCAAATTTTGTTCAAACCTTTCAAAAGCTGCAGCTTATCTTCTTTTCATCCAAATCAAAGGTCCATGGCTCACTCAATTCAAAGCAATTCGTCTTTGATAACGTGTTATAAAATAATAACAGACAAATAAAGGCTATGAGAACAAAGATGTAGACAAAAGGAAAATGAAGTTTTCTTATTTCTTCACCTTCATTTTGCAACTATGAAGGTGATACATATATATAGGTAGTGAATCCTTTGTAACCTACATTACAATTAAAACTACATTAAACATGACAATTTAGTAGATGTCTTTTGAGATTTCTAACTTATATAATAAATAGTTTTAAGTTGTAAGGATGCAAGAGGACATCCAAAATAATTGTTACATAATAACAGTATATATATTACTTGGAATATTTCCGCATTGCTGTGATCATATAAAATTAGAAAAAACTATATCAAATGATATCTTAATTACATCTTCTCCAAAATAAAAAAAGTGATATCTTATACAGTATTAATTATATGATATTCCCAACACCTTTGTGTACATAATAAGTTATTAGAATAATAAGAATAAGGCAAAATTAGTTATAAGGCCGTCGCTAGAGACTTAATGATCATTTAGGACACTCCGAAATCTTATTTAGTTATAAGGACATTCTAATTTTAAGAAGGAAACTTATTTAGTTATAAGGACATTCTAATTTCAAGTGGATAAAAAAAAAAGAAAAAAAGGAAGGAAAAAAAGAAAGAAAGAAAGAAAAATGAAGCGCTGGATAATCTGATGTTAGGTTTTTTTTATTTTTTATTTTTTTTTTAAGTAAAAAAAAAAAAACGCTGGAAGCGGTGGCATTGATGACTTACGCAATGACATTGATGTCCAAGGCGATGACATTGATGACTTATGCGGTGGACATTGATGTCGATCACGAGGACATTGGTGACTTATCGCAATGACATTGATGTTTGACGCGATGGACATTGACGACTTACGCAATGACATTGACAACTTACGCATGACATTGATGTCTCGATCGCGATGACATTGATGACTTATGCAGGGACATTGATGACTTATGCAGTGATATTGATGTCTGAAGCAGCGATGACATTGACGATCGTATTTACAATTAAATAACTGATGCAATGATATTGATGTCACCGCATATACAACTTGATACACACATTTGATAACTTTGTAAAGTAACTTTATTTCTTTGTTATCTTTAAATATTTGATTGATCTTGGTTTATTTGATTAGTGTTGGTTTAAATATTCGATAACTTTGTAAAATAAGCTTTTTTTTGTTTGTTTAAAGGCGATTTTTACAACCAAAGGTATGTATAAATCGTTACAATAACACGCCATTTGCATAAATCGTTACAATAACACGCCATTTGTATAATTCGATACAATAAGACATCACTTTGCATAGATCGCTACAATAAGAAGTCATCGCATAAATCGCTACAATGAGGCGTCATTGATAAATCGTTACAATGACATGTCACCGATCAAGGTTGTCAATGGATCGCGGTCAATACATCATGGTAGTCAATGAATTGCGGGTTAATGGATCCCGTGGTCAATGCATCGGGTAGGTGGTCAATGTATGACGGTGATCAATACGCCACGTCGATTTTATGAAGAAAAAAAATTGATTTATGAAATTTATTCGGAAAAATATTAAATTTGATTTTAAAATAAAGAAGACGAAAAAATATGAATTTTAGTAAAAAAATTATGATGATCCGAGTTTTAAATCAAAATATATGACGTTTAGAAATATAGTGAATTAAAAAAAAAAAAAAAAAAAAAAACTGCTGAACGTTGGGTGGACGTTGGGTTTTTTTTTTTTTTTTTTTTTTTTTTTTCCCTTTTGAGCGCTTCTTTTTTTTTTTTTTTTTTTTTTTTTTCCTTCCTTTTTTTCCCTTCTTCCTCTTTATCCACTTCAAATTAGAATGTCCTTATAACTAAATAAGATTTTGAACGTCCTATTACCTCTAATAAGTTGAAAATCATCCTTTTAAATAATTTACTGCAAGAATAATAGATATGTATATAATCGAGATCATGCCTGACTCTATTAATGTTCTTGTCCTATTTGTCTTCTTTGTATCGTTTTTATCTTTGGTTATGTGTTGTTACTTTATGTTTTCTGCTGGCCCTTGAACGAACTTTGTGGCTTGTATTCTAAATCCTCTTCTCTTTCTTTTTTTTTTTTTTTTTCTTCAGCTTCTTGCTGTAGTTTTAATTAATAATATTTATGTTTGCTGTTAAAAAAAAAAACAAACAAAACAAAACAAAACGGGAATCATGAGTCAATGTATGGGGTACGGGGTTGAAATTTAAACAAAATTTATTCAAAAAACCAAATCAGGATGGATAATTGATATCCCTTATTTACTGCAGATATTGATCATTGATTAGCTGTTATTATAATTCATATTGTCTGATTTATTACATATATATATGACATTTCCTAACTTTTAAAAAATAAAAAAAAAATCATAACTCTATACATATATATTGTGGTAGTCGACTGCAGGTAGTATATACTGAATTTCTACTTGTTGGGTGTTAATTAAGCAGCTTGGCCGCGGGAGGACAGTGCCGGAGCTAGTTCCGAAAGCATTTGCACATGACGCCTCCCCTTTCAGATTTATAGTTTCCATAAATAAGCCTCTGCATGGGTTTGCTTGACTGCAGTTGAAATTCACACTTAAAGGAGTTGCTGATGTACCATGGACGTCAATATACGATACGTTGCTGATTTTTACACCTGAACCCTGAAATTAATATTCAAGAGAAGAAAATCAAGACGTAATCTCGATCTGTATCATTAATTAATTAATACTCTTGCATGTATATATATATATAGCTAGATCGATATATATACCTGTCCAGGGCAAGTTTGTGCTTGTCCATCACAGTAATGTCGATCAATTAAGATGGGATTCTGGACATCGTTCATAGTGATATGTTGATATGTGACTTGATTCACAAATCTAGCATTTGTAAGAGGCCATGTCTTGATTCTCAATCCATTTTGGGTTTTGGTAAATGTACAACTTGTAACCGTCACATTTTCAACTCCTGCCTCTCCAGCTTCCTTGCCTAAGCTTCCAATACTGTCAGACAAAAAAGAAAAGTAAATACCTTCAACTTTGGCAGCGGTGCGTGTGTTTATATATAACTATACATATATAGAGAGAGCGTGCGTGCGTGCAACATTAATTAATTGTGTGAACCTGATCCCATGACCTGGTCCGCAGTTTACATTTTCAATGTTGAGGTTAATAGTTCCCGGTCCGATTGAAACACAATCATCTCCGGTGGCAATGTTAGAGCCCAAAATATGGACGTCATCTGAGTGCGATACATGAATACCATCGGTGTTTGGGCTGTTACCAGGAGCTGTTACAGTAAGCATCTCTAGCCTTACGTTCCTTGAATTAGATACGTGAATATGGAAAAATTCACTGTCTTTCGATGTCAAACCGGTAACATTGACATGATCGCAATTGGAAGTCTGCAACGACACCTGCAAGACAAAAACTTAAATATTTCTATGTTTTTTCATGAACATCGCGATTTAACTATATATATAATATATACATTACAAATTTTGATGTACCTCACCGATGCTACGACGTCGCACAGTTTCATTTTATTTATTTTTTTAAATTAGTGTATGGATCACATAAATTTTGGGTGACCCTTAAGATACAAATTATGAAGCCAAAAAAATGAAGGGAAAAAAAATGAATTCAGGTGAATCAATCAAATGCATGCAACTGTGCAACACTGTTCTCAATTAAATGAATTAAGGTTAGTTAAAAAAAAACACCAGAATTAATTTTTTTAGATCTGTTAATGATTAACTATTGTGTAAATTACGTCTAGTTTTCTAGTAGTGTATATATGTGTACACTCCCCTTTGCTGCGCCTAGAATTAATTCTTCACAAAAAAAAAACACGTAAATATATTCCATATATATATTAAATAAAAACAACAAGAAAACACGCCCAAAGACAGTGCAGCATACAAAGATCTTGGGTATGGATGACAATGAAAGTCAACAAGTCAAATAAAAAAATTAAGGAGGTAATAAATGTGGCATTTAACCCAAAGGTTTCGGGTTCGAGTCTCAGTGGTGACAAAAAGAGGGCAATTACTGTGGCCATTATATACACACAACAACAACAAACATATAAATTAAAATTTGTGTTTTTAAAGTAGGTTTTTACGTCTAAAAAAGTAGAAATTTATTATTTTTTACGTGAACATGAGCAAAACGATCGATAGATAGAGAGATAAACAGATACTCTTACATCCACGCCTTTAAGACAAGTCTTGCCCCGCGATGCCTTGCAGTCCCATAACGTTTTGCCTCTGCCATCAAGAACACCTGCACCTTGTATTACTAGTCCACTAACATTTGCAAATTCAATCCAAATTTTGGCATTGAGTGCAAAAGCAGTGAAATCAGGAGCAACAATTACGCCATCAATAGTAATGGTTAAGATCAGTGGTCCATTCTTGCATGGTCCATTGAACTTTATTTCCTTGACCAAAAAGGATCCTTTTGGTACAAGCAAAGTTGCTTGTTGGGTAGATCCACAAACCATATTCCACGCATTCTGAAAAGCGTTTGTGGAATCAGTTGTTCCATCAGGTTTGGCTCCAAAGTCAAGTACGTTGACTGTGGCTGTCTTTATGCATGATTGCATGCATAAAATAATAAGCAACACTTCAACTACGAATCTTATGAATGCCATTTTTTTTAATTTCTTTTGTATTGAGTGTAATATTTTTGAGAATGTCGTATTAATTTACAATTTGTATGTTTATATAGGATTATTATTGTAATTTTAATTATGGTAGTAATTGAAAATCTTCCAATGAATATGGAAATATTAATTTTGTAGATAAAATTGTTTGCTAGGTATTACTCATCAATTTCTGTCGGTATAATCTATACAGATTATCCTACACACAAGAAATACAATTGCTTTAAGCTGTTGACTCTATCATTATTGTCATCGATAATTCAACGTCATCGTCCTTATTATTATTATTATTATTATTATTATTATTATTTGAACGATTGAAACTCGATTTTTTTTTTCTTCAGCAAAATTAGTCATTAATCCACACTTACTCATTGACAAAATTAGTAATCATTGTCTATTTTGCCCTTATTGTACACGACTAAAGTTTTAAACCGTTTTCAACGCGAACTTAACAATATTTGCTTCTGCATTCGCATTATGTACTTCTAATGCCGTCAATTTTACGGCGGCGGCGGCCGCGTATTCTCTCTTACTTCGATCCAAAGATCGAAGAATCATCATATATATATAAGGAAAATTGCAAAATCGGTCTCATAACTTTGGGGTGGTATCAATTTTAGTCTCATACGATTTCAAGTTAACAATTAAGTCCCGTAAGTTTTAAAAAAGACTCAATTTCAGGCACCTCTCTCTATTCCGACGAAATCTACTCATAAAAATTTGGATTTTCCAACCAACATTGACGTTAAGTGGCGTTTGTTGTTTTTCTGTTGGAAAGGTGGCCTTGGGGCCTATATGTCATCAATGCAATTTGCTACTTTCCTGTTGCCTTAATAGGTTATTGGGCATTTGGCCAAGATGTTGTTGATAATGTGCTTGTGGCACTTCACAAACTATCTTGGCTTATTGCTGCAGCTAATTTGATGGTTGTCATTCATGTCATAAGGTGAGTGAAATCACAAAACGAAAATGCAAGAGACAAAAAGCCAAGAGCAAATAACTAAAAAGATTATGATATATATATATATATATATATATATATATATATATATATATATATATATTACGACAGAACAGAGCATTGTGGGACAGCCCACCTAGAATGAATAAGACTTGTGCAATTTTGTTTGAAACCTCATTAATTTTAAACATTCAAGATTACAGATGGAGTAAACTTGGTAAAAATTGCAGGTGTTTGAATTGTTGGATAGACCTTTGAAGAAAAGAGTGAATTTCTCATCTAACATAATACTAAGAGTTATTTTTAGTTGGGCATATGTTGGTCAGATTACTTGATTTCAATACTATAACAGATTGTTTTTTTAGGGGTAGATTGGGTTATTGATGACTAGTGTCTTATGATTAGGTCGAATATGATCAAATGTTAAATCAAATTGAGGGATTCCGCCACTTAGAGCTAACGTTGGCCGGAAATCCCAAATTTTATAAAGATATTTCGCCGGAGTTCAGAAGTGTCCTAAAATTGAGTCTTTTTTAAAACTTACGGAACTTAATTGTTAAATTGAAATCGTATGGGACCAAAATTGATACCATCTCAAAATTATGGGACTGATTTTGCAATTTCTCTCATATATATATATATATATATATATATATATATATATATATATATATATGGTTGTCCATCCTAATATAGCAATGATAATGTCTCGAGATACGGGAAATACTACACATGACTTCTACACCTGTGTGGATACACTGCCGCATGACACATACAAATCACACAGTTTTATTCTATATTTAAATTGTGTGGTTCTAATCGTTTCACCAAATTCCCTCACCACAAAAGTATTTTCCCCGAGATACAGCACACTTGGTTTTATTCTTTGGAAAATATAGCATGGAGTATATAGTTTAGGTTAACTCAAAATGCAAAAGATAATCCTTTACAAAATAATATAATACAGAAGTTAGAAATTGTTTTGCTCATAACACACAAGTTCTTCTCAGTTATGAATCGTTTAATTTTTCTCCAAAAAAAAAAAAAGAATCGTTTATTTCAACTACCTACCTTTTTTTTAATCTTTACTTTTTTTTTTTATAGTTCAACTACTTACTTTCAAATTAAAATCGTTCATCTCAACTACTGCTCACATTGTAAAAATGTATGCACGGTGTTGATCACTTCGCACGTAAGGTAAGGTGTTCCTGCAAATAGTCACTTTAAATTAGTTTACTGAAATACATAAAGTGTGTGTTACGACATACGCAAGGCTTAACTATGAGAAATGTGATTACATAAGGTGTTACTGCAGTGAAATATTTGTTAGCCTAGTGTCACTGTGAATACATATATAAGATGTTTACTATGAAATATGTGCTAGTGTTTCTATGAGTACATAAGAAGTTATTGTGAAACAAAATCTGTGCTAATGTCTATGTGAATACTGTGGTGGAGTTGAGGTCTCGGTGAAAAAAGTGTTGCGTGACTATAAAAAAAAAACGGTGCAGTGCATAATTGCATATATATTGTACATCATGATCAGTTGTTACTGCACAAATTTGTTTGTTTGTTTTTATTGTGATCAACTGATGGCTCCATATGATTCAGTGGCCCGGTTAAAAAGATCATGCTTAATGTGTCAGCATTTGGCGATCGTTCTATTTCTTTTTCTTGAAGGTGGAATGATGTTGTTCCGTCAAAAGTTAACATTTTTAATTGGAAGGTTGCACACATGGAGGAACATGGAGGAAGTCATCGAAGGGATTGAATTAATTTTTATGTGGACATATCATATTTTTTTTATCAATGGATTAATTAAAAGATAGAAATTTGACATTATTACAAAATATATTGACACGAGCATGATTATTATTATTATTGTTATTATTATTATTATGAGCCAATTGCTTGTAGCCTTGTTGTACCCAATTTAAGTTTGGAACGTGTTTTTTTTTTTTTTTTCTTCAAAAATAGGAGGTCGCATTATTAAGTGTCCATTTCATTGATTGCCCCCATAGAAGTCAACTAATAGGTAGATTTCATGATGGATAAAGAAGCCTAAAAAATAAAAATAAAAACCTATATAGTCCTTTTTTCTTGGGGGTCAATTTGTTAATGAGAATGTATGGTACTTTATATTATCTCCATTTCACTCTTCCACACAAGTCACCTAATAGGTCCATTTCATATAGAGAAATGATATTGCCACAACAAAATTACACAACCAATTGCCATAACGGTGATCTGTATCATTGGTTTTTATGATAGTTATATTGATTGATTAGGTCCCACAATAATCAACGGTGTAGATCACCGTTGTGTCAATTTATTATGTAATTTCGTTGTGTCTGTATCATTCCTCTTTCATATATAAAGGAGCCTAAACATTGAAAAATAAATGTATTTTCTTTATATAAGATTTTTTTCTTTTTAGAGTTTTCATATTAAAACTTAAATTCTTTTTTTGAGTGGTAAAGGCAATTTTTATTCATTTTTCTACTATAACAGTATTTCCAGACTAACCCAATAGTGAACTTTGGAATATAAGTAATTCCTTGAATTCACTCTCGATACTTTTCTCGCTAACTACGGGCGTTAATTCAGCCACTCCTATAGTTGTATTGCTTTCAGGATGAAAATCGGAAGTCCAGAAGAGGAAGAGGAATGCGCCGCTTACTACCTTAGTTAAGTGGATGTGGATGCTTAACCTTTTGTGGAAGATGAACAAACTTAATCATTTTGGGTCTTTTATTATTAATGATGTAATAATTAGGGTTGAACCCTAACAAATTAAATCTTTTATATTTTGAGACTTTCATAGAGATTTTTATTTTTATGGAATAATGTTATTATGGATTTTAGTTACGATTTCCAAGCAGATAGTAGAGGTGTCGTGATTCGAATTTTTCTACTTCGGGTCATGGCCGAGCGATTCGGATCCGGGTAATTGGAAAAAATTCGGGTCGAGTCGTTACATTGATAAATTTTGAAGGGTAAATGTGGACAAAAATAGAGAATTATAGATAAAATAAAGTCCCGTGCATTGTCATTAACACGGAATAAGGAAAATACTCGGAATAATCGTGTTAACGACAAAACAAAATGCATGGGAGTGAAAAAAAAAAAGAAAAAAAAAAGAAAAAGAAAAGAAAAGGTAAAAGACAAGGAATGATAGGGGAATTGGAAGAAAGTCAAAAGTTGGTGAGGACTATAAAAAGGGTGGGGGCTTTCTGTAGAAATCATGTACGAGTTATATACAGATGGCGGATTGAATAAATTTCAAATGTGAACAATAGAGATTAAAACTATATATTTTATCCAAAAAAATTTCAATGCACACTGAGCCTAAAACATCAATTTTTATCTATAAAATGACACTTTTTAACAACAAAACTACATAATTTTAATACTAAAATTTTTTATTTTTTATTTTTAAATTCCAGTGGGGTCACGTGCCCCTCTCCTGGGTACGTGGGTCTGCCCCTGAGGTTATACATAGAAGTAACTTGTCTATATTTATTTAGAAGTATTATATGTATACCAATCTTCAAGTGGATACCAGAGCCCAGAGGGTACACTGAAGATGGAACATGCAGTTGATCTCAAAGGAAACCCGGTTCTTAGATCAAAGAGAGGCGGTTGGACCGCTTGCTGGTTTATTGTTTGGTATGTCTTTCTCTCTATTCACATACATCATATATATTCATGGTTTTGATAATAAATATGTTGGGGGGGGAGGAATATATATATTCTTGAAATATATAATGATCCTTGATGTTTGATATATTTCTTTGTGTATCCCTTTTTTGGTATGCAGTGTACGAGGTGTTGGAACGCATGGCATGGCATGGCATGGCATTTTCGGGGATACCATCGTTCGAATCTTTTCATGTATTTGACTCCAATCATATATAGGTGCCTACGTTGCTGATGCTCTTCTTGGTCGCTATTGGACTTTCATTATTGCTTCGATCTGCAATGTATCTTTCAGTACCAATTATGATCTTCACGAGTTAAGAAGCTCGTGAGTAGTTCGTGTTTGGTTTGATCGACTATTTATGTTTGTTTTGTATATTTAATGAAATCTTGATTTTTCAGGGGATGTGTTTGTTGACTCTATCAGTTTCAGTTCATGGACTAAAACCTCCAAGTAATTGTTCAAGGGATCAATTAATTGCCAAAAGGCTTCTACATTGCAAGTAGGTGCATGTGTATTTCGGTGCAGCATTGTACGTACATGCTAGCGTTGGGAACCGGCCGGGGCCACGAAACCGAACATATCCACAATATATAGGTGCAGATCAATTTGATGAATATGATTCAAAACTCAAAAGAGAAGTTGCATAATTAAGCTTTCCTTCTTCAATTGGTGGATGTTTAGCGTTTTTCTTGGTACCCGGCCTTTTTTTCTTTCACGTACGCTTCTCGTGTGGATTCAAGATAATGTCACTTGGCTATGGCATCCCAACTATTGGTCTTGTGATATCTCTTTAGTGATTTTCTTGGTTGGGACGACGCCGTTTTATATACACACAAAGGTGCCCACCGGAAAGCCCGGCCTATTACTAAAATGGCTCAAGTCATTTTAGCAGCTTTAAAGAAATGGAAAGTAGCTGTTCCTAATGATCCTAAACAACTTTACGAGCTTGATGACGAGGATTACACGAAAAGGGGTAGATTTAGAATCGATTCCACACGTACGCTACGGTTTTTAAACAAAGCTAGCTAGCGTGAAGACGAGAATAAGCACAAGTCCTCCATGGATGCTATGCTCTGTTACACAAGTAGAGGAAACTAAACAGATGCTAAGAATGCTCCCAATTCTAGTTGCAACTTTTGTTCCTAGCACAATGTTAGCTCAGATTCTCACTCTTTTTTGTCAAGCAAGGTACGTACAACTCTATCTATATTTGTGTTGCTTCCTCAGTTTATCCTAATATATGGGAACAGCTGATTCGTTGGCGAAAATTGACTTCTTCTACGATCAAGCGCCTGAAAGCATGAAAAGCCTCGGAACATATATCGTACTCAACTACAGTAAACGGCATAGGATTCTTCTTTAGTAGCTTCCTACTCTCCAGTCTCCACGGTTTCACGAATAACGAAGAAGAGGAGTGGACATGATTGGATTCAAAACAACCTCAATGTTTCTCATCTCGACTATTACTACGCATTCTTAATTTGCAGGGCTTAATATCTTCAACATTGTTTTCTTCTATTTCATGGCAAAGTGTTATGTGTATAAGGCTGAAATTTCAGATTCGATGACAGTGCTTAGACTTCATCTGGAGGCATCAAAGATTAGTACAGTGTATACTTTGAACGAGCAAGAAGCGCATACACTGACAAATCAGACATCAGCAACAGATGAAGCACAACACATATAAACAGCACCATATGATTCTTACAATCATCTGCCACAATCTATAATATCATCTTCATATTGTATTGTACATGTAAGAATTATACATAAGATAGTTTCAACATCTTATAATATACAGGAAAGAAACTATACACATCACCTTTTCTTTCTAAAAGTATTAGATATGTTACATTTTTGTCATGTACATTTGATTCAATAGCATCTCTTTGCTAATTGAAATGTCCTCTTCAAGAACTGATTAGCCATATGATCATTTCTGTAACACAAAACTCTCAAAATGGTATTGGGATCTGACCTGTTCCATTTACCGGTTGTAGGAGGCATAGGTAGCTTCTGGTTCGGGCCGAGCACGCCAATGCCGCTTTAGCGCAAGCCACGATGCTGAAATCTTCAACTAATTGCTCCGTCGACTGGCCCATCAACTCGATCACACCTTCCACGATCTCCGCCTCTTTGTTTACGGCTTCTTCAACCATTAGGCCTTCGCCACATGTACAGAACATTTTCTTTAGACTGTCGAAATCTTCCTCGATCATCGGATGGTCTGACCTTAAGAATGTTCTGGAACTTCCTCCTGCAAGTAGTACTAATAGGTAGGCCTCAAATGAAGCCTTCATTACTTCTTTTAAGGCTAGAGGTTGAGCCCTTTCACTGACAATTGCACACAAAAGTGTTAGGTTTTGTTTGAGTATTCTTAAAGCTGGGAATATCCTTGCATTTACAACATCACCAACGTAAAGGCTTCCGATGAAAACCGAACCCGAGTCTAGGAATATCAACCGGTAAGCTGCAACTTCCGACACGTGTTGAGTAGCTACTTGAATCGAAGAACGAGTTTGCTCGAAAAGAGAAGTGGAACTCCCAACTTGTCTGTTTCGGTTGTTGAACCGGCTATGTTGTGAAGGGACAACTTTTGGAGATAAGGAAATAGTTTTCTCAAGTGAATGTAGCTGTGAATAAATGTAGTGTAAAGTGTTGAGACGAATGTATAAACGTTGCGTTCCATGGCTCGTTGAAGGGCGTGGATTGTTGCCTTCGTTTATAACATGGCCAGGATCATCTATCCCGACGCTACACGCTGCTCTTTTCCATAGTTTAGAAAACTTTGAGTTCGAGCTACACCGCGTTAGAGGTGGTAGTGTAGGAATATAACTCTGTTTTGATCCTGCAATATTAAGGGCACCTTTCATGTTAATCAACTTAAAGTATCGCCATAATATCACCTCTAATTTGGAACAAAAGACATTGAAAGTAATTGTATTTAAGAGGATAGTGCGTTCGAGTTCTTACCGCATGATGCAACAAAGGTGATGTAATCTCGAAAAAGATGCTCTAATCCATCAGCAAGATCATGGACAAGATCCTCTGATATGTTTACGGGGATCTCAAGGAATTTCTCTGTAGATTCCTTCACGTGTTTCAATAGTTCAACAGCAGAATGCGCGTAAGGCTCGTGCTTTGATTTAGGATTCCAAGTCTACAAGACGACGTTACGTTATTACAGTCAATATTATATATGTCTATATTGTATATATCAAAAAACGATAAGATCAAACTTACTTCAGTTTCTTTTGCTCTCTGGATCAACTCCTTCCCTTTCTTCTCCATTTCTTGAATCCATTGTCTCATACGGTTCAAAATGATGGAATCAACTTCATACGGAAGCATCTCTCTCACGATCGCTTTACCACCGTCTTCACAATCAACGGAATCTTCCACCACCATTTGAACCAGAGCTTTCTCGAGCTTTCCCGCCCGTTGTAGTAACGTAATCGACTCGTCCGTGAGGATCGATGCGGCCTCGATATATTGCTTTAGTAATGTCCCATAGCAAGTATGAAGTGTTACTGCTGCAATTCCAGCTGCCATTGGATGCCATTTCTTGAGTATAGGACTAAAAATTTCCTTCTCTTTTAAGGCTAAAATCTCAACCTCATTTGCTAATTTGATTAGTACTTCACTTGCTTCTTCCATTTCAACAACCGCGCCGTCCATGTTCCCGTCTTTCAACGTCTTTTCCGACAAAAAATAACACAAAACACATTAGTAATGTTTATATATTACCTAGTAACGTTTTTCTCACGTTTCCAGTGTGTGATATTACAGTACTACGTACAGACCTGTGCAAAAGCGTCCCTCAAAGAGGACCGAATATAAAGGTCTACGCGATTCCCAGATGAATCATCTAGGAATTCTCCTTTCTCTTTTGCTGCTGCAACATATCCAGGAACATCTTCTTGAGATATTTTCATGGACGAAAACACCGAAGGGACAATGCTTTCCATTTTTCCAATATATCCAGGAACATCTTCTTCCAATATTTTCATGGTTGAGAACAACAAAGGGACAATGTTTTCCATTTGTCCAATCGTCCCCGTATCAAAATGACGATGGTAATCGAGTAATCTCTTCTCGGCCCATCTTTTCATTGAATTCAAACTAGCTGCCAACATTTTTACATAAAGAGGTTCTCTATCAACTTTCTTGGCATCATTCGCGACTTCAGCAAGCATAGTAAGCGATGCACAGAGAAGATCTCCCTCGACTTGGCCAGTCGTTATATATTGCTCGAATAAAACCCAAGTAAAACAAAGGTTATGTATTGACCTATTGATCCCTAATGTAGACCATGTCTTTTTCATTAACTCAAGAAGCTCATCAACCTCATCAAGAACCGATGTTTCCTCTTTCAGATCGAAAATCGAATACAAAAGAGCGATATATATATGCACGTTAAGCGGATAGCCGTCAGCCCAATGACATACATCAGTAGGGGAACCATCAACACTTCTCCAAGCTAAAGAAACTATACAATTGCAGAGTGATCTCATGCTT
Source organism: Gentiana macrophylla (assembly GCA_026214975.1). Classification (NCBI taxonomy): domain Eukaryota; kingdom Viridiplantae; phylum Streptophyta; class Magnoliopsida; order Gentianales; family Gentianaceae; genus Gentiana; species Gentiana macrophylla. Next base: position 1,625,812 of record CM047810.1, on the reverse strand, counting down.
TCAGAATTCTTGCCTGTATCTATTTCTTTGGTTTCTGAAGCTTGTATAATGTCACGTAAACGTGCTGCAAATTCGTTTGATTTTTCGAGAGGAACTGCTGGATGAAGAAGGAGGCCTGTCTCTAAGATTCTGAACTGCCTCTTCTGCCATAAATGGTATTCTTGTGGGTCGTTGAACTCGGATGGCTTTAGGTGGCGTAATAGCTCTAACGGAAGGATTATCGTCTCTGCTCGCCTCCCCATCTGATCATCAGATTACATACATATATATATATAGTTTTAATCAATTATATCAAAACCAAAATTTCAAAATATAGTTTGTTTGATAGTAAATAATGTGTAATTAAGAAGAAAGAAAAAGACATTACTTGGCCAACAAGGGTCCTCATGAGAGTTTTACGTAGCCTGTTATCACTCTGCTCCGTCACCCTCATTTGTTGCCTCATAATCTCAGCAGACGTCATGGGCCGCCGTGTCCTCGGAGACGGCAACGTTGAGAAGGCCTTCCGGGGACTCAACGACCCGGTCCCACTAGAATTCGGAGATAAAGGGGTGGTCCCGCAAGAACTAGCCCTCCTTGATTGTGACCGCTTCAACATTTTTAATCCCAATGTTCTTTTAACCCTGCTAGTCACCGCCATCCCTACCCCATGTGGTTTCACCGGAGAACCAGGAGAAGACCCGGACCCATCTCTTTCATCAGAAGGACTATTGTTACTATAATAGGATATCGCACTCCGACCACCAAAACCGGGAGAAGACCGACAAGCAGTGAAGAAAATCTCATACGCAGCCTCCCGGAAATCGTCCCGGTCGAGGCCCTCTAGCTTCCCGAAAGGCCAGATGAGGTCAGAGGAGGTGACCGGAGACGGGGAATGGTGGCGAGAATCATGATCAGCAGCACATGGAGAGTGATGATGATGATTATTAGATACACGGGCAAGTTGGGGGACCATGTTTTAGCAGTACTAACGACGGAAAACCGACAGGGAGTTAATGTCAGAAGTCCGGCGGTAAAGATGGGGTAGAGAAGGCGATGAACATGATAATATGACCCCTTTTTTTTTAATCTGAGTTTTGTTTCAACGTATGTGAGGATGAATTGTGGCGAGAAAGAATGAGAGAGAGAGAGAGAGAAAAGGAAAATGTTGGTTTTAGTTCAGACACCAAAGAAAAAGGAGGAGGAGGAGGTGGGGAGATAGAAGAGGAGGATCAATGGTTTTTTTTTGTGGGGGGGGGGGGGGCTCTGCCACACTGCCACTGCATGCCATTGCCAGGTATCTAAATGAAAAAGGTGGTAGCTTCTTCATGCATTCTTTTTTTCCCAAAATATATTATTGACAAATATATAGTGGAGTATACCTATACCGTGTCCGATCGATTCTCACATATCTTAGTTTACTATAATTATTCAAATTTAATAACTAAACCTCAATTGTAAAGGTTTTTAAATAAATAAATAAATAATATATATTACACAATCAACTCGCTCATCTGAAGTAAAACATTTCATATTCAGCTCAACTCAACTCAACTCGGTTCGTGTACATTAGCTTAATATTATATTCTTCATAAGCATGTAGCTGTTTTGTCCATGCACATGTCTATGTTGCTCTGATAAAGAAATGAAGCAAGGCAAAGTAAATATTCAATCAACTCTAATCATGGGCCTCACAACACAAAAATTAAGCTTAAGAGTGCTACTAGGATTGGTTCGTACGCCATGGGCCTTAACAACTACGTACAGGCTAAACCTTCACAAAATTAAGACCATGTCATCACACATGGAACACCAGAATTCAGGTAAGTAAAATAAAAACAAGCAGACCAAAAACATTATTAAAAGGTGTGAAAAAAGCAACACTCCCAATCTTTCAGCTTCAATGTTTCCAACATTCATTTTAATACTAATTAATAATAAGAGATAAGAAGCTGATTCGCTTCCCTCCAACCCACCCAATATCAACTTATGAATACCAGAAGAAGAAGAAGAAGAAGAAGAAGAGATAAAACCACACTAGCTCCCCACTTCTCAAACAACAACATCAATATTTGCAGTAATCACATTACTGCAACTACTACTACTACTACTACACTGCCAACAGGTTGCTCAATAAGTTCTCCATTGTGAGGCAATGCATTTCTCCCATTATCACCTCACAAAATCGTCGTCGAGGAATGTTTTAAGTGTGTCAACTTTTCCCTTGTCTTTAGACGTTACGCCCACAACCCAGTTCAGGCAGGAATCTTCATCCCACCACAAACCAAGGCAGAGATTTGGAGCCAATATATGTCCAGAAGCAGCAAGCTGATTTTTGGCCTGCTTCTTTCGGTGAATTTCAACGTAATTACCATTCCAACACAAAACACATCTCAGCACCCCTCAAGTTATGGAGACACTTCTTTTCCTGCCCTTTCTTCTCCTGTACAAAACACAAGGGCAAATACAGCAGCACGTTATTACGCCAGCCTTCAAATCATGCTACGTCTACCATTACCGCTATCCATTACCAACTCATCTACCCAGATAATCTTGAAATCATACTATCATTACCGCTATCCATTACACATCTACCCACACAAGCTTGAAATCATGCTACTGTTACCGCTATCCGTTACACATCTACCCAGACAGGCTTGATATCATGCTATGATTACCGCTATCCATTACAGATCTACCCCAGACAGGCTTCAGAAATCATGCTACGGTTACAGCTATCCATTAGGAACAGATCTACCCACACAGGCCGACAGCTGCAGTCTAACGAACCTTAACTATTATCCTGTGCTCAACCCAATAAAGTACACTTATAATACTTCTCGTCAGAAATAATCAGTATTGGGGCAACCTGGTCCTCATTAAGATCCAGCCAAAGGAGGGCAAATTAAATTAGCTAAAAGTCATCACCATATGAAAACAAGCAAACTAACACAAAGTTCAAATAACCGCAATACTTAGTAGCAAATACAATAACTAAAAGCTCCAGGTCAGATAGAAAGCATACTACTACGCTTTAAGCACGGTAAAGTTAAAACTACACCCCAAAAGCAAATAGTGAATAAGACAGAAGTACAGATACTAGTAAATAAAAAACTAGCAAAATAGGCAATCTCAAAATAACACAAACACAAGCAATCCAACCAGGCCCGGCATATGCATGTGCCCATTCCACGAGTGTTGGCAAATGCCGTCAACCGTCAAACGTCAAACCATAGCCTTCAAAAGCTTCAGGTGAAGATAAAAAAGCAAAATAAACAGGTCCAACTACTGGTTCTGGGCTTGCTGAGCTGGAGCACCACTATAACCTCCTGCATATCCTCCATGGCCGCTTGACGGGGCACCATAATTCCCAGAGGCAGGCGAAGGATCAGACCTCCATCCTTGATTTCCCTAGCCGGAGTTCCCACTGGCATCGCCGTACCCACCCCCATGTAACTCCCGCCTCCTCCCCTCCTTGTGCATTCCCAGCAGCATTGCCATTGGGGGTACTACCACCAGCACGACCACCAGCAGCTCCATAAGCAGCTGGATTTCCATATGCTCCGTCACCTGAACCATATCCACCATAACCATATCCTTGGCTTCCATATCCTCCAGCTCCACTTGGAGAATGTCCAGTAGCAGTTCCCCCACTACCAGGACCTCCACCAACACCAGCATTAGCCCCCCAAGGAGCATTTCCATAGCCAATGTTTCCATATCCCGAAGGAACCTGAGCGTTCCATGAGCTTCTTTGAGCACCCTGGAGACCATTCCCATAACCAGCACCAGGAAGGTTGGGGTTTCCATAAGCAGCTCCAGCAGGGCCACCATAACCTCCATAGCCACCATAAGCCATGACATTGTTCGTGAGACCATACCCATACCCAGCTGCAGTATAACCAGAAGCGCCATAAGGTGGATATCCACCTCCGGCATTTTGGGATTGCATGTACCTGTTGGAATCCATTCCACTATCATAAGAACTTGAATGACCACCAGATGAACTGTAACTCTGGTAGCCACCCGATCCACCACCACCACCCATGGAACGACCAGATCCTCCAGGATTAGCATCCTTCGGAAGAGCACGCTTCACCTCGACCTGCTTACCACATAAATCATGATGTGTCTTGTGCAAGACTCTATCAACAGCATCCTCAGAGTCGAAGGAAATAAACCCAAATCCTCGAGGACGGTTTGTCTGTTGATCAAACATGATCACCACATCTGTAACAGTGCCATAACTTTCGAAATAATTACGAAATTCATCCTCAGACAAACTTGGGGGAAGTCCCCCAACAAAAATCTTCTTGGTCCTATTACCTCCACCACCACTTCCAAAGCTTCTACCAGTACTAGGATTTCCAGCTTTAGAAACCTGTTGTTCTTCTCTCGATAAAGCCTTCTTAACCTCAACCTGCAAGCCAGAAAGAACAACACATGTATAAAGACTGGAAACAGATCTCATAACATGATGTTCTAGTTCAACAGCGGTAAAAATTATTGCATAGAAGAACTAACTAAAAGTAAAGGGGAAAATATATCATGTCCCCCGCAGGTGGCAGTTCTACCTTGTAACCAACAAACCCAATTTTTTGTTTTAAAAATATATCTACCCTCTCCATCACAAAGGGGTGAGGAGTAAGTCGACCAAGAATGCTTAAGGATAAATAATACACCCATTAAAAAAAACAAGTATTAGCAGAACAGAGCACGGAAGTGGAAGTGGAAGTGGAAGTGGAAGTGATAAGTACAATTAACATGGCATAAAAATGCATAAGAAACATCATGAAGGGGAAAAAAAACTAATTCGTATGAGTAAAATCAAAATGGACAAATGACTTAAAAATCGGATAATAAACCCCAAAAAAAGCAAAGAAAACTGAAACAAAACCCTTATAATCGGAAAACAAAATTGAAGGGAACTAGAAAATTGGGCTTACACTACGACCGTCAATGACATGCCTATCTTCCAAAACCCTATCCAGAATGTCGGGATCTGAAAAAACTACAAAACCGAAACCTCTAGGCTTCCCAGAAAGTTTGTCCTTCATCACTACTGCTTGCAAAACTTCACCGTACCTCCCAAAGTGATCCTTGAGCTTTTCCTCGGTAGTCTCCCATGAAATCCCTCCAATAAAGAGCTTTCCTTGATCAGAATCCATTACAGAATCTGTGATCAAACAGAAAATTTGAATCTTTTTTATTACAAAATGGAGACTAAATCCCTATGTACGCGTGGATTCGGCTCAGGGTGGAGAGGAAGGCGGGCTGGAGGGAGACAGCTACTATGCTTTGAGAGCAAAATCGAAAAGGTGTGAAAATGATGATGCGAGGGTATATTATGAGAATGGATGTTGGGGATTGAATGGGATCGACGGTACAGATTAATTGAAATTGTAATACTGTTTTCCATTCTTTTTAAAATTTTAATTTTTGGGACAGTTTTTTTTTTTTTTTTTTTTTTTTTTTATAGAAAAACAGTAGTCTTTTTTTTAAAAAAATTATGGATTTACACGAATCAAGTTGAGTTTGTTGAACACAGGAACAAACACATTCTTGTTCGTTTAATAAACGATTTGAAAATTTTGTTTAAATTTGATTCGTTTAATTAGGATATTGTTAGAGATCGACAAGTCAAACAAACGAGCGTTCATGGTCATAAGAGTGTTATGTTGTATATATAGCTTAGCTTATTTATCAAGCTTGATTAGTTTGATTAGGTTTAGCTTAGTTTGATATTGTGTATATTTTCGTTTGAGAACTCTAAAGAGCGTTTGTGATCGTAATGATTTGTGTGTTCATTTACTATCCAAGTTTGACATATTGTTTGAGTTCGATTCATTTATTTAAAAACAAGAAAACACCATAACCTTACACACGATGTTATTAGAGTTACAATTGATTCAATACTTAGGCACATTTCAATACTCGGTCCATTAACAACATTGTATGGATTAAAATGGTTAGTTAAATCACAAGATAACTTCGATAAGCGGCAGAGTTTGATTATTGTTAGAGCAAAAAAAAATGGTTAGTTAAATCAAGTTATCAAATCCATTATATCAACAACGCACTCTATAAATTTTATTACCCCATAACTTAAACCTATTCAAATAAATATTTAGGCACATCGTTCTCGTTTAATGTAAAAACGATTAATTCGGCTTATTAAATCTGTTATTTTGTTGGATGTATTAGTATTTTATTACAAAGTTTTCACTCAATTGACATTATGAATCTTGCACGATAAGTCGTAGTAGCAGTAGACCATTAGTGATCGTTTATTGAAAATTGCAACCGCATTGCTCAATCAATATATAGTGTAGAAAAATAAAGTGTTAAAAATGAGTATTCAATCTTGAAGCTTAAAAATTACATTGTTTTTATGTATCTGATACGTATATGTATCGATTAAGTATCGATATAAACGCACACGTTTGATATTGTCAGAAATATCACGGTGGCGGTAACGGTGGAAGTATGTGGATATCTGGCTATTATTTGTTGATTTCTCCGGCTTAAATGGTGGTGTTTATGAGAAATATGAAGACTCCGACGACGGGTTCACGATGATATGAATGTTGGTACAAAGTCGACAAATTGGTAGGGCTTGGCCTGCTTATATTAATATGCGAATGAATTATGATTTACACGATGCTCCTAATCGCGATTAAGGTTATCTCGACAAGACCTAGTTAAGTACAATTATGCATAATCAGGATAATTTCGGCCCTATATGCGGTGATTAATCCTGAAGCCGGCTAACCTCGGTGCGGGTCCATTGGCGGCTTTAGATCGCTAGTCGAACTGATTTCTAGTTATGTATGAATTGAGTCCGACTTGTCTTGATTTGTGAGGAAGCTTACGCGGATGGGCCCCGGGCTGTCAAGATTTGATCTTCGCCCGTGAGCCATTTGCGGGTATGGATAAGGCCAACAACTGGTAGCTTATTCCCGACTTGGCAGCAAGCGGGTTGAAGACGTAGCTGTTCAGATGTTGTGATGTGACTTCTGTTCGGGGTAAATCTGTTGGAAAGGTGTCCTAAACCCAATCGGGTCGGACCGGATCCGACCGGGTCGGGTCATTTACAGTCTATTTAGTTCATGTAATAACTTTATTATGATTAATAAAAGCACTTATGTTATTATATATATTGTTTGTCTTCATATTATTTGTTGTATATATATAGTAACGTCCCCTAGTATCAATCTGTGATAGAGAAACCATGATAGTGATTATGGTTGATGAGATCTCTAATCACTATAACAAGGTTGGTACTTAAATGTCTCTAGTCTTACATATTATCAAATGGGACATTGATAGTATAATCAGACTAAAGACGTATTGGATGTCTTCTACCTTTTAGAAGGTAGGGATAGATCTAAATCATCGAAGTGTAGAGACACTTGGACCCATGCGTGGGCGTGTATTGTAGAATGCGTGCGTTAGATCGACCCACTTACATTAAGTGTCACACTATGTGGCGGTTGTGTAATTATCCTTTTGACCGAGTCTTCATGGCATCACGGTGTGGATTGTCATGCTTTGACACTATTGAGATTTCTCACAACCACGGGCGATCATGCGGTAGTGATTGGGTATGATATTGAAGCATGCGGAGTATACATGATTGGTCGTCCGGGAATCGCATATCCATGATAGGGATTGAATATCCGAAATGGCCTTCTTATAAGTGAATGTCACAGCTCTCGAGAATCTTTGCAAAGTGGGAGTAAATGTGTTATTCCGAGAGAGCATGATATCCAGATTATAAGATACGATCGTCAATGTATTGACACTCGAGATACGATCGTATGGATATTATTATAGCGATAGGATTGTAAGTTACACGGTAATCGCTTCACATGAAAGGTAGTAGTCATTGCTTTTGACTCTTCCGATAATTGGGGGTCACGGTGTGTTCACAGACGCTATCCCGTGATCGTTAGGTATGAAGAAGGGCATTTTGGTAAATTGCACTTTGTGTCTACGGCCAACATATTCGGAAGCCTATCGGGTCACACACATATGAACATCGAGTCGGATTAAAATGCGGTTATAGTGATAACCAAATAAGGAAAGTTTATCTCAGACTATAAAGGTTATAGTGGTAAATTAATATGGTGGTATTTATTTATTATGAATAAATAAAATACAAGATATTAATTATATATAAATTATATTAATTAAAGAATATTAGGAAGTCAATTTATTGACTAAAGGGGCGCCACTTTTGGGTGTATGAGATACACTTGGATCAATGTGACTTTAATTAATAAATATTGCCATAATATTAATATAGGATATTAATTGATTTTGGAAAAATAGATTTATGGTAATAAGATAATTATAATCAATATATGATATTGACAAAATATTATAATTAAAGAGATAAATCAATCTAATTGATTTTCCTTATTTTATTGGAAAAGGTTTTTCTCCTCCACACTTGAGATGGGGCGCCACTTCCTCTATAAAAGGAAGTGGGTGTCAAGCTCTTTTGACAACACAATTGCAAGAGTTCATAATTCTTGTGTAAAATAGAGAGCTCACACGGTGAGTTTTTGTGAGGAAGAAAAGGTCCGGTCTAGCGCACCGGAGTTTTTCTCGATAGCAATCAAGGAGGATTCCGCGAGGGTTCGTGTGGATTAGCGATAGAGGCCGGACGCGTGGACGGCTTGCGCGATTGAACTACTCTCCGTTGGCGGTCAAAGCGACGATCTTGTAGATCAATCTAAGGTATAACCGTCAAACTACTTAACGTGTTTATTGCATTAAACGAAGAAACGATCTAAAAGGAAATCAAATTTTAAATTCATTGCGTTAAACTAGTGATTTCTAACAGTGGTATCGGAGCGGACTTTGAGCTTAAGCAATAAGCATAATTTAAATGCGTAGTATTTAATCGATAGATGCAAGATTTAAATCACGAAACGTTAAAAAAAAAAAAAAAAAAAAAATAGGTTCTTGGGTCGGCCGACGGCGCGGCGCGGCCTCCCTGGGCGGGCGGCGGCGGCGGCGGTAACCTCAGGGTTGCCGTCCGTCGTCGGCTCTCTCTTCCAATGGGGAGATCAACCCTTTCGCTTTGTGATATTTTATTGTGCATAGATATCTCGTTTGTTTAGTTGTAATATATGGCCAACCAATGGTTCAAATAGTTTTAATGAACCATCGGAAACCATATGGGACGTTGGCCTTCCAAATTTTGATTTGGAATAGGCTGCAAGCCCTTCCAAATATTTGATTTGGAATGGCTAAGCCAGCCACTACTCAAAATTTTGATTTTGGAAAGTGGCTGTGCCTAAACTAAAATTATTATTGGCCTTTCCAAATATTTGATTTGGAATAGCCTGGCCTTTCCAAATATTTGATTTGACAGCTTAGCCAGCCACTTCCAAAATTTTGATTTTGGAAAGTGGCTGCGCCTGTACTAAAATAATTTGGCCTTTCCAAATATTTGATTTGGAGAGGCGCAAGCCCTTTCCAAATATTTGATTTGGAACAGCTTAGCCAGCCATGCTTCTTCCAAATTTTGATTTTGGAAAGTGTATACTGTTTAAATTTAGTTTTGGAAATGAAACAAATAGGAGACTTTATAATTTTAATTTTATTTTGAATAGTTCAAATTTAATTAAAATTGAAATCGATTTAAAATTAAATGTTAATTTTAATTTTCGGTTAAATCATATAATTAATTAAAAGTTATTTAATTATTTGATGTGATAAAATAAAGACGCATGAGTAGTTAAAAATAAGAATTTAATCTTTTCATAAGATAAAATTGTATGGATTAGATGTGTAGATATAATGTGATTATATGAATGCGATTGATCGATCATGACTCACCAAATAGGATAGATGGGAATGTTTTCTTTATGTTGGTTTTTTGAAAAAATTGTCCCCAGTAGTTATGAAGAAGCGTGACCTAGGATTTTACTTTTTGCATTTATCCCATTTCCTCGAGCTCCCAGTGTGCGGCGGGTGTAATTAATTATTATGTAACAAGAATGGAGCAAGAAGTTGAAGACCAAGAGAGATAAAGAACCCATTGGCGTCTGAAAAGAATAAAGATCCTATTGGCGGTTGCGAGATAATTCTTAGTTTGTGACCAGCGGTTTCATCGGTTTGTATTCAAACCGCACTCTCAGAGAAAAGTCCATGATCATACCGGTTATTTTATGCGCGGAATGTTGTGTATGTTTTACTTTATATGATATCGTAGTAATATGCACATAGTAGATGAGACCATAATTAAACCAAATTAATTAAGTGAATTAATTTAAAATTATTCCCACGCCAAAAATCGAGCCAAAATTGTCTCCCAATATTATAATGACGGTGAAGAGCCTTTGTTCGGATCCAATCGATCGACCACCGCCGGAGTTGACCTACCACGGTATATCGTTATTATTGAGATATGATCGCCACGAGATCTCATGAATATTGGGTTATGACTCACTAAAGTCTTTTGGTGATTGGCCACCGTCGGGAACCGTCGACTTTAGAGACAAGGGTTGACTATCACATAGAGATGTGAAACGTCAAAGAGTTGACTAGTCACCAGCTGGAGTCGCGATGCGATCGCGGCGGTAGGAGTACTACCTTTCGAAATTGCCGAGATTGATCGACCACCGTCGAGGATTAAGGCAACTAGATAGGTCCCGACCCGGCTAAAGAATTAATTAAAATTCTTGAAAGCCAATAGGGAATAGTTGGCTAGTGGGAGTAAAACCTTATAAATTTCTTAGTGCAAATTTAGGTTTTTATACATGAGCTTTTACTTATTCTATCTTTATTTATTGTTGTAGAAAATGTCAAACAAATTGAACCTTCGCTTTATCATCGATAACAAGCTTGACGAAACTAATTTTCTCGATTGGGAAAGAAACCTCAAAATCGTTTTGAGGCACGAGAAGATTGGCTATGTCTTGGACGAGGCCCTACCGGAAAAGCCCGCCGAGGGTTCGGGTTGCAGATGTTGTCGAGAAGTACAACAAGCAATCGTTTCGACGAGATCGATGCTACATGTATCATGCTTGCTTCTATGACACCGGGCTGCAGAAGCAAAGATGAGTCTATGGACGCCTACTCTATCATGGTCCACTGAAGGAACTTTACGCTTCTCGGTCTCGACCGAGAGAGTACGAGGTCTCAAGGCCCTGTTTAGTTGTAAGATGGCATCCGGGATTTCTTTTTGGGGTCACACGTGCTTAAAATGATCGGGTACATAGAGAGGCTTGGGAAGTCGGGCCACAAGTTGGAAGCGAGTTGAGTATTGACTTGATTCTCGCAATCTCTACCGACTCATTCTCACGGTTTGTGATGAACTATCACATGAACAAGATAGATTGCTTCAGCGGAGTTATTGAACATGTTGAAAAACCGCTGAGGCACCTTTGTAGGGAAGGGAAAGCAAGTGTTCTGCCGGGTCACTTGAGCAAGGGCAAGGCAAAAGCCGAGAAAAAGTCCAAGAAGGCGAAGGTGCACCTAAGCCAACGCCTAAGATAGCAAAAGACAAATCCAAGGATGCTTGCTTCCATTCATGGTGAGACCGGACATTGGAGGAGAAAGCGCAAGGGCTTCTTGAGTACCAAGAAGAAGCATTCGATGCTTCGACTTCGTGTATATTTATGATTGAGATCAACATTACTTCTTCTAAGTCCCAACCTTTGGGTATTAGATCTGGTTGTGGTTCTCATATTTGTAATGAATATGCAGGCACTAAGAAGAACTAGAGATCGAGGAAAGGAGAGAGGTGGACCTACGCGTTGGAAATAGAGCAAGTGTCGCTACTTGGCCGTAGGAGTTTATTTTCTTTCATTGCCCGGTGGGCTAGTACTAGAACTCAATAATCGTTATTTTGTTCCCGCTTCTTACGAAGAGCATTATTTCTATTTCTCGCATTAGATGTTGATGGATTTTCTTTTACGTTTGAGAATAAATGTTGTTCTTTTTCACGTGATGGAATCTTTTATGGTATCGCATACTTAGCAATGGTCTCTACATATTAGATATGAATGTTGATGTACTTAATATAAATAACAAGAAAGCCAAAATAAATGACTTGAATGAATCCTACTTATGGCATTGTAGACTTGGCCATATAAATAAGAATCGCATTTCCAAACTCCATAAAGATGGAATGTTGGATCAATTCGATTCACGAATCGCTTGATACATGCGAGGCTTGTTTACTTGGCAAGATGACAAAGTCACCTTTTAGTGGCAAAGGATAAGATCCAATGAATTGCTTGAGCTTATACATACCGATGTGTGTGGCCCAATGTCAATTCAAGCCAAAGGAGGATACTCTTATTTTATCACTTTCACCGATGACCGTTCTCGCTATGGTTATATATACTTAATGAAGTATAAGTCCAAGCCTTGAAAAGTTCAAAGAATTCGAAGTGAAGTGGAGAAACAACTAGGTAAAGAAATCAAAACACTTCGATCCGATCGAGGTGGAGAATACCTAGATGGAGAGTTTCAAAGTTATTTAAAGGAGAATGGGATTCTACGAATGGACCCTCCAGGGACGCCACAAATGAATGGCATATCGAGAGGAGGAATCGTACTTTGTTAGACATGGTACGCTCCATGATGAGCTATGCGATTCTTCCAAAATCGTTTTGGGGTATGCTCTCAGAAACCGCATCCTATACATCGAACCGAGTTCCATCAAAGACGGTTGAGTCCACTCCCATATGAAGTGTTCAAAGGAGGAAACCAACACTAGGTTACATGAAACCTGGGGATGTCCAGATTTATGTGAAACGAACCATGCCCGACAAATCGGAACCTAGATCTCGACAAATGTCTGTTTTGTGGGTTATCCTAGAAACCAAAGGGTACCAATTTTACCACCCCGAGGAACAAAAGGTGTTTGTTGCCGGGATCGGCCACTTTCGGAGAAAGAGTTTATTCGGATAGGGTCGAGTGGGAGTAAGATTGATCTTGAAGAAATTCGAGAACCACTTACGGATAACGATCCGTTGATGGAAGTAGAGGAGACACCACATACAAATGTGGCGCCACCCTCACCGTAGACACAATAACACCTCGAAGATCCACCAGGGAACGCCGTGGACCCGATAGGTACCTTTGGCGTGTATCTCATGGAAGATGAGGACCCTAGAACTTATGAGGAGGTGCTATTAAGGCACGACAAAGAGAAATGGCTTGAAGCCATGAATTACGAGATGGATCCATGAAGGACAACCAAGTTTGGAACTTAGTTGATCCGCCTGAGGAATAGTTCTATAGGGTGTAAATGGGTCTTTAAGAGAAAGACCGACATGGACGGTAACGTGACCACCTACAAGGCTAGGTTGGTGGCAAAAGGTTATAAGCAAAGACAAGGAGTTGACTATGATGAAACCTTCTCTTTGTTGCCATGTTAAAATCCATTAGAATTTTGCTTGCTATTGCAAAGATACCATGATTACTAAATCTGGCGGATGGATGTGAAAACGGCTTTCCTTAACGGGAACTCGTGCGAGGAAGTGTATATGACACGACCGAGGTTTCACAACCAATGACGCCAGGATGGTGTGTAAACCGCAAAGATCCATTTATGGATTAAAGCAAGCTTCTCGGAGTTGGAATCTTCGCTTTGATGAGATAATCAAAGCAGTTTGATTTCATCAAGAACGAAGATGAGCCCCTGTGTTTACAAGAAGGTTAGTGGGAGTGCCATTGTGTTCCTAGTGCTTTATGTGGATGACATCGCTCATAGGGAATGATGTGCCTATGTTACAATCAGTCAAAGCTTGGTTATCCAAGAACTTCTCTATGAAGGACTTGGGTGAGGCAAACTATATTTCGGGAATAAAGATCTATAGAGATAGATCTAAAAGGTTGCTTGGTCCATGCGTAATCCACCTACATAGACAAGATCTTGAAGAGATTCGGCATGGAGCGACCAAGAAAGGATTGTCGCCCATGTCACATGGGGTCTACTGCCCAAGGAATGAGTCCTAAGACAGAGGAGGAAAGGGCACAAATGAGTAAAGTCCCGCATGCCGGCAATCGGGTCTCACATCATGTATGCCATGTTATGCACAAGACCAGACGCCTCGCACCTCTTAGTATGACTAGTAGGTACCGGTCCAATCCAGGTGATGGTCACTGGATTCTTTGTCAAGAATATCCTTAAGTACTTGAGACGTACCAGGATATGTTCCTGGTTTCGGGAATGATGATTTAGTATTACGAGGTTACACGGATGCCGCTTCCAAGCGACAAGGATGACTTTAAGTCACAACTGGATTTGTTTTCACGCTTAACGGCGGAGGGCGGTGAGTGGAAGAGTTCCAAGCGAGGAGACTACTGCAGATTCTACAACGGAAGCCGAATACATAGCAGCCTCGGAGGCGGCAAAGGAAGCGATTTGGATGAAAAAGTTCACATGAACTTGGTGTGGTTCCCTCCATTGAAGGTCCGGTGCCTGCATCTTTGTGATAATAATGGAGCGATATCTCGATCAAAGGAACCAAGGTCTCATGAAGTCCAAACATGTGCTCTGGCGCTATCACTTGATTAGAGGATAGTAGATAGAGGAGATGTAAAGATAGAGAAAGTCCACACGGATGATAACATACCGATCCGTTAACCAAGGCATTGTCTCAAGCTAAGCATGAGAAACATGTTCACTTGCACGGGCTTAGGCATATGGGTGATTGGCTTTAGGCCAAGTGGGAGATTGTTGGAAAGGTGTCCTAAACCCAATCGGGTCGGACCGGATCCGACCGGTCGGGTCATTCTGATCTATTTAGTTCATGTAATAACTTTATTATGATTAATAAAAGCACTTATGTTATTATATATATTGTTTGTCTTCATATTATTTGTTGTATATATATAGTAACGCCCTAGTATCAATCGTGATAGAGAAACCATGATAGTGATTATGGTTGATGAGATCTCTAATCACTATAACAAGGTTGGTACTTAAATGTCTCTAGTCTTACATATTATCAAATGGGACATTGATAGTATAATCGAGACTAAGACGTATTGGATGTCTTCTACCTTTTAGAAGGTAGGGATAGATCTCGTCTCATCGAAGTGTAGAGACACACTTGGGCATGCGTGGGCGTGTATTAGAGAATGCGACGTTAGATCGACCCACTTACATTAAGTGTCACACTATGTGGCGGTTGTGTAATTATCCTTTGACCCGAGTCTTCATGGCATCACGGTGTGGATTGTCATGCTTTGACACTATTGAGATTTCTCCTAACCACGGGCGATCATGCGGTAGTGATTGGGTATGATATTGAAGCATCGCGGAGTATACATGATTGGTCGTCCGGGAATCGCGATATCCTATGATAGGGATTGAATATCGAAATGGCCTTCTTATAAGGAATGTCTAGCTCGAGAATCTTTGCAAAGTGGGAGTAAATGTGTTATTCCGAGAGAGCATGATATCCAGATTATAAGATACGATCGTCAATGTATTGACACTCGAGATACGATCGTATGGATATTATTATAGCGATAGGATTGTAAGTTACACGCGTAATCGCTTCACATGAAAGGTAGTAGTCATTGCTTTTGACTCTTCCGATAATTGAGGTCACGGTGTGTTGCTAGACGCTATCCCGTGATCGTTAGGTATGAAGGGCATTTTGGTAAATTGCACTTTGTGTCTACGGCCAACATATTCGAAGCCTATCGGGTCACACACATATGAACATCGAGTCGGATTAAAATGCGGTTATAGTGATATAACCAAATAAGGAAAGTTTATCTCTGACTATAAAGGTTATAGTGGTAAATTAATATGGTGGTATTTATTTATTATGAATAAATAAAATACAAGATATTAATTATATATAAATTATATTAATTAAAGAATATTCCGGAAGTCAATTTATTGACTAAAGGGGCGCCACTTTTGGGTGTATGAGATACACTTGGATTGTGTGACTTTAATTAATAAATATTGCCATAATATTAATATAGGATATTAATTGATTTTGGAAAAATAGATTTATGGTAATAAGATAATTATAATCAATATATGATATTGACAAAATATTATAATTAAAGAGATAAATCAATCTAATTGATTTTCCTTATTTTATTTGAAAAAGGTTTTCTTCCTCCACACTTGAGATGGGCGCCACTTCCTCTATAAAAGGAAGTGGGTGTCAAGCTCTTTTTTGTACAACACAATTGCAAGAGTTCATAATTCTTGTGTAAAATAGAGAGCTCTCCACAGTGAGTTTGTGAGGAAGAAAAGGTCCGGTCCAGCGGCGGAGTTTTTCCGATAAAGCAATCCAAGGAGGATTCCGGCGAGGGGTTCGTGTGGATTAGCGATAGAGGCCGGACGCTGCGTGGGCGGCTTGCGCGATTGAACTACTCTCCGTTGGCGGTCAAAGCGACGATCTTGTAGATCAATCTAAGGTATAACCGTCAAACTACTTAACGTGTTTATTGCATTAAACGAAGAACGATCTAGAAAAGGAAATCAAATTTTAAATTCCGCTGCGTTAAACTAGTGATTTCCTAACAAAATCTCGGGTCCGTCAGACTGTTTGCGGGTTCGGTATATCACACGTGTACCGGTCAGAACTCAAAAGTGCATCATATCAATCAAGTCAAAAAACAAGCAAAAAAAAAACTGCAATAATTAAAATCACAAAACAGAATCGCGGCCTGGGAAACTACAGAAAATTATGAGGCCTACAGGATGACCGCTAATGACATGTGTATCTTCAAAAACCCATATCCATAATGCTGTTATCTGCAAAAACTACAAAACCGAAACCTTGGGGTTCCCCGGGAAGTTTGTTCTTGATCATCCTTGCTTGCAACACTTCACCGTACCTTCCGAAGTGGTTCTTGAGGTTTTCTTCAGTAACTCCGATGTAATACAGGAAATATACGGCCTTCTTGATCTGAATCCATTACAAACGTTTTTTTATCCGAATAAGAACTCGATATCCGAACGTTATATCTGGATAAGAACTCATTGAATTTATAAATAACCGGCTTTTATAAATTGTAACATTGTCAGGATCATCCAAGTATTTGTATATTTGTCTTGTAACCCGGTAGACGTGTTATATAGGTTTGATGTATTTCTTGCCTAATATTTTTTTTCATTTTCCCAAGAACACGACGAAAGATTTAATTAAGCCGAACTAACGCCGGAAAAATAAGACAGAAGCCAGCAAAAGCTAGACAACACCACCAGACAGTGGACTAAAACAGAAAACAAACACCCAAAAAGCACAAAAACAACTAAACAAATCAAACAAAAAGTCGAGGGAGAAAAAAAAAAAAAAAAAAAAAGTCGAAGGAGACGCTAGGAAAAAAAGAACAGAGGGAGACGTGCTAAACTGCTGAAACGGAAAAGTCCTAAATTTAAATTTAAAAAAAACCTAATTTTTTGTTTATTTATACATGTTTCTTATCAATTTAATTAATTTAATTTATAATATTTGATGTCATTTTTTTTTTCCGAGGAAATATTTGATGTCACTAGGGGTGGTCTGTGCGATGCACAGGGCGCCAACGTCTTGGAATGTATGAAAAACGTAAGCCGAGTAAAAAATAGTTATAGCATTTAACAAAAGAGCCTGTGTTTAATCAAAGGCTCCTATGCAAAATTGGTGATAGTTACAGCATTTAATCTAGGTGCCTGTCCAAAACAATTACCATAGTACAAAAGTTTAAGAGAGTGGTGATACAAGTACATTCAGTTGATACTTTATATACACAAAACATTGTTTCTGAATTGCCTTGCATTGTCAACCATATTCATCCCAAAACGCAACAGTAGTTAACTTCTTCAATTCGACTTGCAGCCTTTTATTTCTTACTCTCATGTTCGAGTTTCACCTTCCTCAGTTGTTGTGGACTTGGTGTGTCAACTTTGCTTGCAGCTGAAGTTGCTTGTGATGTTGTTTTTTTTGTTTCCACAACTGGTTTTTGCCTTTTCGGTTCATGTTTTGCTGGAAACCAAATAAGATGTGTTAAATTGACTATGTTAAAGTAGTCTCTCAAAAATAAGTACTTGTACCTGGGGTTTGAATAGATGACGTTCCTTTTTCGCTTGTCTCATCAATTGTTGTCGGTATTTCGGTGTGTAGCACGCTTGTTATCTATTTTCTCTGGCAATCAATTGGAGTAATGAAAATTTATTACGTGTTCATTTTTTTTTTTTGCCTTTGTTCATAATATTGATTTCTTTTTCATTTGGTTAATATTTATGAGTAATAGAAGCTCGCTTGTACAGGGTAGGTATTGTGTTTGGAGTTTCATTGGTGCGTAGAATGATAGAAGGAGATTGATCGTCTTTGTTGCTCCAACTATAGATAGTATATCTCACCCTTTGATTTGCATATCTCTTTGTTGATGTTCTTATACGCCATGACTTTTTCTCTTTGAATTTTTCATCAACGTTCTTCTTGACAAATCGCCACTTCGAATTTTTTTCTTTCTTTTCATTATAGTTCATACAAAAGCGTGGGTTTGTTAAATCTTTGTCGATCTATTTGGTTTACCTTATATGGCATTATATGAATTGCTTGGACTAACTTCAAGAAGTTTTACGCCTCTTCATCATATAATGTTGCATCTATTGGATTTCCATCTCTTTCTATGCATGCATGACTATTATTTCAGAATCGCATAAACAATGGAGTTTGATGTTTTGTGCATTATTTGCGTAACGCGATATAAAATGTGTTCGAGTTTATAAGAAATACCCTCGCTGATTTTTAATGGCTTGGCAAGTGGGGCAAGGAACTTCTTCATCTTTTCTGCAAAGAAGAATGTGATGACAAGTTTCACAAGTAACAACATGAAATTTCTTGATGTGGATCAAGAATTCTCGATTTTCCTTCAACTATGAATCTCTGTGTATAAAATTTTAAAACAGGAGGGATCAAACATTGAGTATTATGATGAAAATGACATTTACTACAATGGCATGTGTAGGTAGAACTCATTAATCATAGTATAAAAGAACAGTCACCTTAGCATTTTCATCTGTCCCAATTACTGGCTGCTTTGGAGTGTCTGCTACATTTATGCCGACCTTTAATGTTTGTTTTGGGTCTTTAGATGCCTTTTGGACACTTGAGCAATTTGCAATGTTCTCCGAAATCTGTAATTTATTTACGAGGTTATGAATAAATGTTTAAAACGTCTACCTTTACAAAGCTATGATTCATATATGTCTTTACCATGTGTGTAAATTCGGACTTGATGATGTGCGGTTCAAGCTGTTATATATGATCCTAAATTTGTAGTCAAAGTTCTCTTGCATTTAGAAGACAACAATTACGATACTTCTGAGTAGTTGAATGAAGTGCGTAGGGTGTATTCTAGTTTAAGCACATACCTTCGTGGTTTGAACCAACAATCTTCCGGCCTGTGATGATTGGCATACTTTGCCTCAGTTCATAGAGTTCCACTGCTTGATCGTTTAGGAATTCTCCCCACATTGTTAGACGGATTGGAGTTAAACTGTTTAATAAATTAGTTATGATGAGTTATCTTAATCTTTTATAATGACTCTAGTCTTTGTATTTTGTTACCATTTTGAAGATATTGTATGAATATGATGTCTATAAATCTTGAATCACTTACAATGAAAGTTGTACGTTTATTAATTACCTTTGATCAATCAACATGAATTCTTGTAATAAAACATTAGCGTTGCCAACCGGAACTGGTCGGGGTCGTTCTACGTGAATCACAGCTGCAAGGATATCTAACATATTTGAAAAAAGTTATTATGTGTTTACCTGTTAGTATTGTTCTACATGTCTGTATATTTAAAATTTTGACAATAGAAAACAGTAAAGAACTTACTCACTGGAGAACCATTAGTAATTACATGATACAATTCTGCTGAGGAGTACTTTCAAATGGTGGATAAGGTATGGCTTCCGTAGTATCGGTGATCGGTAGAACCACGGTGTTGGGAGTTATAGTCCACTCAAACAACATACTGGTGATGAGATATTGGTATTGTTCTTTAATGCGTTCTACGTTGCAACCTCGAATACTGTATGTAGTAAAGGGTTGAAGAGTAGTTGCAAACGAATCTATCCTATCATTCCATAAAACACATTCCATCATAGTCCCCTGTAATTATGTAAAATTCATATGTAAGTATATATAATAATTATTTGAAAGGAGTTTTAATGTTTTGTAAAGAAGTTTTATTATTTTGATATACTTACTTGACTGTCTTGTATAAAAACTTTTTGCAACCTGTGTTTGTTTTTAGTCACACGCACATTGGTTTTGTCTAAGACCAAAGCTTTGCATTGCCACCTAAAATCACCAACTTGAATCTCTGCAATAGTTTTAACAGGTAGTTTTCCAGATCCAGACATCTACACAGAAGATGAGATATTCAAAACATAGAGAAATGAAAAGAAAACTACAGCAGAACATATTTAAAGTAGTTAAACATAAGCATGAATTGTATGTATAATGTGAGATTCAATATACCTTGCACTTCTTATAGAAACGAAAAGAAAACTACAGCAGAACATATTAACGAAAAGAAAACAACAGCAGAATATATTTAAGGTAGTTAAACATAAGCATGAATTGTATGTATAATGTGAGATTCAATATACCTTGCACTTCTTATAGTTGTTGAATTAACTTTATATTAAATGTATGATTTCTTCATACACAATATTTTGAGTATGATTTGACTTCATTTTATCAGAAAAGGTAGGAGGAGTAATGAGTACTCTCAAAGAATTGAATGTCCGGACCCTGGAAAAGGCAACATATAGTTGTCCATGTGAGAATACAGGTTCACGTAGGTAGACACCTACTCTCTCCAACGTCTGTCGTCTCGAGCTTTATTGATTGTCATAGCATAGGACAACCTTACTGGAAATTGGTACCGTTTGAAGGCCACACCGAATCTTTCAGAATTTGATGGTTGTAATGGTATTTTGTGAAGCACTGTAATATCCCCTTTGAAGGGACCACTGGCAATCTCTGCAATGATTATGTGTGGTTTCAATTCCTTGCAAAGTAAACGTGTTCCATTGCATAAACCAGCTGTAGGTTTTAAATTCCTGAGTAGCACTATAGGAGAATTGATTTTCAAATTCAGTTCATGTGGAGGTAAACTACTGGGATTTGTTGCATGTAGTAGATCCTGATAGTCGCCTTGATGTTGTTGGTCTATTGTTGTGTCATGACTTACATAAGTTATTACTTCTCCAACTGCATAACTTAATATTGTATTGTTTAGCTCATCTACACAGTTATTAGTTGGAGCCAATATAACACAATCCATGACCAAATCAGTATTATGCATAAATGCATTCATGTTAGGATAGACAAAATGTATAAGTTCTTTTAGAGACTTATCTTCCTCAATAAAGGGCACAACAATTTGGTTTGGTAGAATAATATTTCCATTTTCATTCAATGTTTCTGTTCCATGACCAATACGCAGTAAGTAGTCTGCAAAATAAGGATCATTGATAGACCTCATGTTTTCTGTTAACTGCAATCGAGTTAGATGAGACCATAGGGATGAATGGAATAAACTTGCCATTACCTGATCCTGACGAGTGCCACGAGGTACGACCGGTAGCACCTGTCGGAAATCCCCACCAAATATGACTGTTTTATTCCCAAACGGCAAGTTAACATCAGTGATGTCACGTAACATACATTCAAAAGATTCAATAGCATCTCGATGTGCCATTGGAGCTTCATCCCAGATAATTATTGTAGCCTCACGAATCAATTGAGCAGTGACTGATTGTTTGCTGACTCTCGCTATTTTTTCAGCCTCATCTTGAAGTGGTAAATTGAAACGCGAATGTGCTGTACGACCTCCAGGTAGAACACATGCTGCAACACCGGATGTTGCCGTTGCCAATACAATATGACCTTTATCTCTCGTGAGTACCCATCGAGCTTTGTACAAAAGCGATTTACCAAAGTGCCTCGGGACCATCTATGAAATAAACACGATTTTTCGGTGTTATCTAAGTTGGAGAGTATAGAATGGTATGCAAGGCGTTGTTGATTCGTTAAGTTGGTGTCTGACTAATTTATCCATTTGGACTTACCAAGACGCTTCGTTCAAACAGCAGATCTTTAGGAGGTCCTTTTTTACGGTATAATGTATCTGCCTCTGGACCTAGATTAAAATCAGCCAATCTACGACCCATATTTTCTAAGCAATCTTGTATGTCTTGTAATGCCTTCATACGTGCAGGAAGAGGATGCATATCTGCTAACTTATATGATCGTAAATAATCCTCAGATAAAGCATCTTTATATTTCTCCCATAATAATCGAGGATTTGTTGGAGAACAAAAAACCAAAAGTGAAGAAAATAGGTAACGTAGTTGCCTTGGCATCTGATATACAGCAGCTTCGTCAATACATTTTTCATAATCTGAATCAGTAGTCAATAGATCTCTAGCTAAAGCAGCATCCCTAAAAGATGGATGTATAACTCCATTAACATTACGTAGAGCTTCATACGATTGAGGGGCTCTAACATGGTTAAGTAATAAGCGCAAGTAATAGCGTTCACCTTCAACAGGACCTACCGATACTATTCTTCCAACAACTCTACCTTTTTTACGGACAGTCCAAGTTCTTTTCCCAGTATCCCAAACAAAGTAGCGAGGGAAATCACGGTAGATGAGCTGCATTTTTTTTGCTGTGACATCATATTTATTCATATAGAAAAATCCAGTTAACATAGTTCTTGTTAAGAAATTATTACCAACTATATTACTCAGATCTTCCGTAGCTTTGAAGGATACGTAATGCTGATTCGCAAGATGTATCTGTAAGGGTATTACTGCTGGTATCATATCAAAAAGATCAAATGCATAAATACGCCAGGCCGCCTCTGGTGGTCCTATCCAACGGCCACTTTGGTAATCTTCTATTTCATTTTCAGATTGCAAAGCTGCTAAGTGGAAACAAATCTTATCAGGCCCTTTATATATATACTTATAAATGTACTTGACCAGTTTAATAGTAGAGCAAATTTCCACATTTATATGGCAGTCGAATTTCTGCAGTAGATATGGATTATAAGGTACAACCCATCGATTATCAATACAGCAACATCGAACAACAGCGGTAATTCCATTATTTCTACGTCTGTACTGAGGATAAGTATCAGCTCCATGTATGGTTGTTTCTAGGAATTCTTTAGGATACTTATTCTTGCATTTATTTTTTTGCATACACGGGCTCCTGCTATTCAATTCCCCACATGGTCCATGAATCATATGCTTCAAAACCAATTCATGAAGTCTAGGATTCAACACAGGATCTGGTAACTCTGCTGAGACAAATCGATCATATGCTTCTGAATTTAAAAGTTTGGATTCACGAGCCATAATGAATAGCAGATGTGCATGTGGTAGGCCTCTTTTTTGGAATTCTATAGAATAAACAAAGGCATCAATTTGTCCAAAAGCTTTGTTCTCATCACGAGATCTTGTTTAAGCATCTCCGGTTTAGCTTTGAATACTCTACTTAACAAATCAGGTCGATCTTGAGGCAACTGATTAGGCAACAAATGTTCAGAGATTTCTGGCCAAGATGGATTACATGTTATTGTTAAGAAGAAATCTGGTTTTCCAAACTGTTGAACCAAAGCCATGGCATCTAAATAGCGTTTTTTCATGTTACGTGGCCCACCGACAAAAGATGGAGGCAATATTACTTTCTGGCCTACATTTGAACCTCTATTGTTTCGAGAGCTATACTATCCATAACACCTTGAAACGATTCCATCCGTATCTCTTTTTGATGATCTCGAAGATATTCCAGTCGAGATGTTTCAATTTTAACATACATATCCACAATATATTGCTGAAACAATCTACCAGTGTGTATAATCATGGAAAAGTCAGCTTCACGAATCTGTAATTTGTAGCAATAGTACTGTCGAGGGGTAACGAGGTTACGTTTTCGTACTGATGAATGTATAGCTGTATTGAATGAATAAATTATTAGACATGCTGTCAAAATAAAATATTTATTCAAAGTAAGTAACTAAAAGCCTAACCTTGTTGTTCATCAGCCATGAGATAATGAACATCAGTAGCTTCTACATTAGTTACTGGTAATGGCATCGCACATCTACGGCTACTTTTCAGCGCATTAGGAGGTAACTTTTGAATACCATAATGCCCGGCCGACTTCATACTTTGTAAATAAAAGGGATATTGTAATGAGTCATAATGACCATAGTTATGATAAATTTGATGTGCTCTATCATCCTTAGAATATATTTGTATATGACATTTAGGATTGACCCTACATCATCATCCACATGCAAAATCGCGAAACATCAGAACATGTCGGTAAATTTGATACTCTTTGATCCATCTGAGGATCCTTTACTAAATAAAGTCGAGTATCATCAATACTGGGTAAATCCCTGAGCTGGCGTAAGAACTTGGCATAAGGATTATCAGTCAAGATCTTTGTTAATTTAGCCATGGTAGATCTTGAGAAACGCTCATCCATCGCAATCGTTGTTCTAATTCGGTTTGAGGATCATATATGTAAAGTTGAATGCCGGAAGGAGTGCGGTATTCTGCAGATGGATTTAATGGATTTAAGAAATGATGCACCTTCCCTTGAACCTTGAAAGTATAAACACCGTGATGATTACGTAACAAATCATTATCCTTTCGAGCTGAGAATGATGTGAAAGCTAGATTGTTATTATAAGTACGGGCATATTTCGAAAGCTATTGATTACGCATCATTTTCGGTGAATAAAGTACGTAATTCAGCGGCATCTCGGGATTGACAAGTTTTATCTCTCCTTCAAAGACAACAAAAGCACGCGGATTCATGGAAAAACCTGAATGCTAAACAGTAACAACATCGTTGAGCATTCGGCAAAAGTGAGAAGTTGACAGTACATGTATCATCATTACTTGAGTGAAGTGCCATTTCCTCACGTAGATGATTCCGTGTTGTCACAGAAGGGAAATCTGAAGCCTGAATAAAAGCTCTCTCATTAATTTGCCTAGGATGATTCCGGGTTGCCACAGAAGGAAAGTCTGAAGCTTGAATAAAAGCTCTCTCATTAATTTGCCTAAGCAAAGATACATCAGTCACTGAAGTTGTATGGCTAGGACTTTTTTCTGGTTGCATTGTGGCCTCAACATCAGTAGAAGTTGAAGCCTTTACCGGCTACAACCGATTCTTCAAAGACATACTTGGCACGACGACGCTAGTAAGGTAGTTTTTAAATCGCATCCATTGTAGCATATGCTCTACGTTTTCGTTTGTTATAGTCATCACGCTCTCATCATCCATTGTAAAAATATTCTTGAATGAAATTATATAGAGAGAATGATATTAATGTATAATATTATCCTTCACACCTAAGCAAACATCCTAAATTTTACTAACACTCATATGTAGAACATATGACAAAGATTACTAACAACATATAAAGACATTACGTCAAAGCTGTTAATGTTGTGCAAATCGAGAGCGAACGTGCGCAACAATTATGAACATTGGAACCTAAAAGCGTAATAATATGTAGAGAAGTTTAAGTAATAACTGAACTTTGCAGGCCTGGGATAACATGAGCAAGCAGAAACACATTCAAAAAAACAATAGAGGAATAAGTCAGGTATAGAAGAATGTACCTTAGTCAAGTAGAGTTATATTGCAACTGAAGTTGTCTTAAGAGAAATAATCCTACGAAAGCACGAAGTAATTTGCTTATTCCTTGAAAGAGCGAGCAACACGAAGACCTCGTTTTCAAACAAGTCTGAAAAACACAAGCTAGATAAGCGGGGCTAATCATTACCAAACAACATGCGCAACAGCAAAAATGTTCATAATTACATCATGCAATCTTTGAAGATCCCAGAAAATGTTGAAATAAGTAAAAAAAAGAAACATCACTGCAAATACATTCTAAACAGGGAAAGTTTTGTGCATTTAAATACAAACAACACTGCAAATACGTTCTAAACGGCTAAACTTATGTTCAGTAATTACATGCACAATGAAGAACATGCATTGCCGTTTGTTTAAATTGCAGAAACAGTACAATTTGGCTGATACAATGAGAAGAAGAAGATTATATATAAATAAAATTGAAGCAGCCAATCTTGGCCAATTAGAACAGAAATAGCAAAACAAATATGCATTAAAACTTCTTCTAATTGCAGATATACTGCAATATCAATATAAATGTTCCTATCCAAACACATAAGTGAATTTGGTGAGGAAGAACATATTTTTTCAACTAAATTCACCTCAATCTTAACAATTCTACAGAAGAACAAATACAAACAACACTGCAAATACGTTCTAAACGGCCAAACTTATGTTCAGTAATTACATGCACAATGAAGAACATGCATTGCCGTTTGTTTAAATTGCAGAAGCAGTACAATTTGGCTGATACAATGAGAAGAAGAAGATTATGTTTAAATAAAATTGAAGCGACCAATCTTGGCCAATTAGAACGTAAAACGACAAAACAAATATGCATTAAAGCTTGTTCTAATTGCGGATATCTTTGCAATATCATTGATAAATGTTCTATCTAAACACATAAGTGAATTTCGGTGAGGAAGAACATATTTTTGCAACTAAATTCACCTCAATCTTAACAATTCTACAGAAGAACAAATAGATAGAAAGAAGAGGTTGCAGAAAAAAGGACTGATTGAAAACAATTACCTGATTCAACACAAATTCCGACCTAGAATACAATCTCTCAAGAAACAGCAAGAAACACAGCTTACGGTGAAGAAAACAGAAATAATGGGATGCCATGAGAGTCCTCGATGTTTTATCTGTTTCAGTGGAATGTCTGAGTTGAGACGGAATGCGATAATAGGCTGGAAAATGCGGTAGTGGTAGGAAAAGTGGTAAGTGGTGAAAAAAAAAAAAAAAAAAAAAAAAAAAAAAGAAGAAAGAAAAAAAAAAAAAAGGAAAATGCGCTAAACGACAAAAATGGTCACCCAAAATCCCCAATTGATAATAGTATATACTTTAAAGTGGATTAACTTTTAAAATGGTCGCAAAAGGAAAAAAATTAAAATTGCTAAAATTTATCGTATTTAGTTGATCGATATGGGGACCAAACCATACCCGGCCCAAATAAAAAGCAAGCAGGCCTACAACGCTGTAAACTCTCACCAATCTTCCCGTCTTCCCTCGTATTAGCTAAGCTGCTCCTCTCTCTACGGCTTCAGAGCATAAACCCTACTACACATTTTTCAAGAATGAACTGTGCAAGTATGTTTCTCTACCTTTGTTTTGCCATAGGGAAGTTATTTTATGCTTGTATTTGTAGATTGTGAATGTATGTTGTCTTTTTGTTTGTTTGTGTTTTTTTCTTTACAGTTTCCGGCGAGGTGCCGGAGGAGCCTGTGGTTTCTATCAAATCCGGATTACTGTTTGAGAAGCGCTTGATCGAAAGACACATCTCTGTAGGGTTTTTCCTTCTCCCTTGTTATTATCTTGTTGTTATGTTTCCTTTTTAAGTTCTGAAGTCCGTGGATGAAAAATCTGAGCTTTTGTTTGCTCGTTTGTTGCTCAAAGTGGGCGTGTTTTGTTGTTTTCTAGCCAAGGATGTGACGGATGGATTTCATTGAGCTAGCAAATTTGCTGAAATGCTGGTTTTTATTGCACAGATTTAAGGGAAAAACTTTAGGGACTCTACTATTAGGTCAATCGCTGGGTAGTTTAAACTTGGAACCTTACCCATTAAGCTTTGGAACTGTTTTTTACTCTCTTTTTTTGTTTGGAACTTTTCTCATTTCTGATCGGAAATACTGTTTTAAATTCAAGTAATGTCCAAGCTAACTGTGACCGAACTGGGAAAGCATCTCTAAAGGTATCCATTTGATGTATGAAGAGATGAACCTTTCCTCTTTGCCTGACAGTTTAACTTCCAGCTTTTTTATTGTACCGGATGATAAGGTAGTAAGAGGCCAATCTCTAGGGAAATAACAGCAACCTTCGGATAGTGCCTGCTCCACTACTTTTAGCAAGTGGAAAGCGAGGGAAGACAAAAACAGCTACATTTTTTTTTAAAGCTCATGATGCTACATTCATTGTGAGAAACTCATAATGTAAAGGAACTTTTCCATCTCTTCAGAACTTTGATGAATGTGGAAAGGGACCTTTCTTTTTTAGGAGAGATGGGACTGTTGATTTGCTTTACTTCAGTGTTCTGTGGAAATAGAGTACTGCAGAATTATTTGGATGCGTGATGTAGAATTCTTTGTATTTCATCATGTTATTGACCTCTCTAGTTGTTTAGGATTACGGTAAATGTCCAGTTACAGGGGAAGCTCTGACATTGGATGATATCGTTCCTGTTAAAACTGGAAAGGTTAGTTTTACAATAATGTACTTGTTCTGTCAGTTCATGTACTGTTTTCAGTTAAGATTTCTTTCTGCTGCGTTCTATTGGAGTTACCTCCAGCGGAAAATGTATTGAGAACTAATAATTGAATTTGTTTTTCTATTCGCAAATTCAATGCAGATAGTGAAGCCCCGGCCAGTGCAAGCTGCTAGTATACCTGGAATGTTGGGAATGTTTCAGCTTGTATGTGTTCGACCATCCTCTCCTGATTGTTGCATATATTATGAACTTCTTTATGTATTGTGATATCTTTTGACAATCAACTGTATTTTTGGTTTGTGCGTTGTGCTAGCACCTGGGAAGTGCTAAGCCTGCACATTTTAGTTTTTTACCATAGTTACGGCTGATTTCTTTCATCCTGGGGAAATTCTTAGTATTAAACTTTTCATCCTTTCTCATCCCATTTTTCAGTATATGAGTACTGTTTTAGTGGGTCTGGATCAGTGCAATCTACCTTTTAGTCTGTGCTCTGGAATGCTTGCATCTGCTTGTGTCTTTTAGTTAGAAATTCTTAATTCTGCTGAGTGGTCTTTCTTTCCCCATTTGAGATTTTAAATGCATAATGCTGAAATGAATTTCCCTATTATTATGCTCTATGTCCACTTATTATTAGTGATCTGTGATTCAGGAATGGGATTCTGTAATGCTATCAAATTTTGCTCTGGCACAACAATTACATACAGCAAGGCAGGAACTAAGTCATGCTTTATATCAGGTAAAAATCAGTGATTTCTGCTCCATGGATTGTGGCACTCCTGAATTTTATGGACAGTACTAGTTTGTTACCATTTAATAAAGTATAATTTTTATCTCATTCAAGTATGACAAGAAGTTTTCCGTGAAAATTCCAAGTGTTAAATAGTCTGTCATGATTTGTCTGGTTACTTGTATAGTTAACACTTCTTTGGTTTTCATTGCAGCATGACGCTGCATGTCGTGTAATTGCAAGGCTAAAAAAGGAGAGGGATGAAGCCAGGGTGGTATTGGCACAGGCTGAAAGACACATGCCCCTATCAGCTGCAACAGCACCAGCTGCATCGGCTAATGAGGCTTCCTTGAGCAATGGAAAAAGAGGTTGTCTTTCTGCTTGTTAGTTTATTCAACAGATTTATTCTTACTGTTTGTTGGTTTATTCAACAGATTTATTCTTACTGTGATGGTTTTGGTTTTCTCTTCCTATATAGTTGCTGAGGATGATGTGATGGGTCCAACTGGAAAGAAAATTCGGCCTGGGATTTCAGACAGTATCATTTCAGAGCTTGCGGAATGTAATGTTAATTTGTCACAACAAAGGAAACAGAGACAGGTAATAGCTGGGATGATACAGGATAATGCTAATGGAACAAGAACTCCTTTTTCTTTAGATTGTTCATCATTTCTAGCAATACTACATGGCTTTTTCTCCCCCACGTTTCTTGATGAACTCCTTTTTCATCTTATAGATACCTCCAACCTTGGCTCCTGTCAATGCGGTGGAGAGATATACCCAACTGAATAGTTATCCACTTCATTTAACCAACAAGCCTGGCATTTTATCATTGGATGTGATCTACCCGAAGGTAAGGATTAAATCAAAATTGAGACTAAAAGGTCACTTTTTTGTTAACAATTTTTTTTTTATTCTGGATCAACTTCTGCTTGGTAGGATTAACGCATGTCTTCTGATTCCCTAGCTTTTTAATCTTGACTACCTTTATAGAGATATTTAGTCTACAGCCTGATATTGGGTATATGAACCTGCCATGAGTTGTTAGTCTCTCTTGACAGGATATTATTGCGACTGCTGGAGTCGATACGAATGTAGTTGTTTTTGATCGACCATCTGGAGAGATATTATCCACACTTCGTGGTCATTCCAAAAAGGTCTGTCTAAAATATTTTTCTCGGTTTCCTTGCCTTCTTTTCCTGACCGTGACATGTCTCATATTCATTTGCTCCTTTTTTGTTTGATAGGTTAATAGCGTGAAATTCGCTTCTCAGGGTGATGTTGTTCTGTCTGGTTCAGCTGATAAGGTAGATCATTATAATTGCTTCAGCTTTATTGCCAACCTTTCCTGTACCAGTTCAATTTTAAGCTTGATGCCTTGTGGACCTGTTATAGCAAATTCTGTCTCCCTTGTTTTTCTTTATGTTCTTTTCTGTATTTTTCCTATCTGTGATGGAAACATGGAGTTGAAAACGAGTATTAATGAGTGTTCACTAGACTTTGTCATATGTGATATTTTGAGGTTCATTTTCTTGAGAGGGAAGAAGCTACCTGCTCAATCCTTGTTTTTAAGCTTTTTGCATATTTGAAGTTGTTCTTATGACCTAATTGCGGTAGGATGACTATACAGACAGGACTTATAATCCCTTTTAGGTGATAACTCTAATGATAAAACTTTGTATCCCAAGGAGAAAGGCTGTCTTTTAATTCTTAGCGCTTGAAACTACTTCCTTAGATACTCTGTACCGTATTTGTTATGACTTGTTTGTGTTTGAGTCATGTTGTTTTTTAGCAGTATCATTCCTTTTGCAGACTGTCCGTGTATGGAGTGCAACTGAAGATGGGAACTATGACTGCACTCACATCCTTAAGGATCATGGTGCCGAGGTAAGGAATTGTTTCTGAGCTTTGAATTCTATGATAAGTCATGTCTTTTACATTATAACCATATAGCTTTGGTTCGTAGAATTAATGATGGCGGGGAACATGGTATAACTTCTTAACTTGTAGAGTCCAAAATACAATAATTTATCTGTGCAGATTTATAACAGGAAAGTATGATTTTCTTAGAATATGATACGAGGGGACATGGGTGTGTATTGGGAGGTGGGTTTTGTTACACATCAATGCCGCAAGCAATCAGTATAAAGATCATCATTCTAATGGCATTTGTGTCTGCAGGAATAATATAAATTCTACTAACACTAGATGTCCATGTTCCTCCACTACTATAATGTATATTGTGATGGGTAAACTAGGAAATATGAGGGATATATAGCTTTTTGACAACTTTTCTTAAGTAGCGTTTTCTTTTTTACAACTTAAATAGTGCCTTTTTGGCATGGGCATTCTTTTGCAGATTTAGAGAATACCTGATGAACTGAAAATGTTTAAATTGCTGTTTAGGATTCTAAAGATTTTTTCATCTGTTTGTGGTGGCTATGTTAATGGCGAAGACATGCTACTGCCAATTAACGATATATATATTTTTCATTTGAAATAACTACTCCTGAGTTACTGGTTGACCTCCTTGACTAAACATATTCTGAGTCTATTGAGCAATAGTTCTTTTGGGTTTAGTGATTATGTTGGCCATCATGCTTCCTAATATTTTGTTAGTTCATCGAAGACAATTAGTTATTAGAGTAGGTATCTCTAGATAGTATTAGAAAGCTTTTTTGTCCTTGAAATGTTTGTTAGAAACCAAAATCTCTTGACTAAACATATTCTGAGTCCATTGAGCAATAGTTCATTGTTTTTGCTGACTTATTTGCCGTTACTGGCAGAACAAGTTTCTGATTGCTTTGCATTGTCAGTTTCTTTTAACCTAAAATGCCTGTAACTTGAATACAATTGATGCAGGTCCAAGCTGTTACTGTTCATGCAACCAATCACTATTTTGTTACAGCTTCATTGGACGACACTTGGTGTTTTTATGAACTTTCTTCTGGTCGATGCCTTACTCAGGTTTCGTTTCTGTTTCTCCCCTTAGTCTTCTTTTATCTTATCATAAGTTCGGTGGAAATCTGTTGGCATGCTATTCTCATATATTCTTCATCAGGTTTGGATGGTTTGGAGTCGGAGGTTATACTTCTGCAGCGTTTCATCCTGATGGGCTTATTCTTGGAGCTGGCACATCAGACGGCTTAGTTAAGATTTGGGATGTTAAAACTGAGGTGAGACGCTATTTCATTATTATTTTTTTGTTAAATTACCAGCTCGGTTAAAAGCTTTTAGCTATCAGGAGAAGTGTACTACATTTTTGTCCTTATACACGTGAGCTTTGTTAATACGTGGACAAGAGTAGACATGCTGTAGCGGACTAAACACTCCCAGAAAGGCAGCAACGGTTATCATTTTTAAAATAAATGGGCCAGGAGAAGGGTCGATCTCTTGGCCCCCTTTTTCCGATTTTAAAGTACCAATTCAGATTAAAGCTTAAACTATGAAGTGTTAAAATTTTACATTTTGATAACAGTATTCCTTTTCGTTGTTTCTAAGTTCTAATTGTGTCTGCAGAAAAATGTTGCTACATTTAAAGAGCACAAGGAATATGGTGCAGGAGCAGTTACTGCTATTTCATTCTCAGAAAATGGTTACTTCTTAGCCGTATGTGTTCTCCTTAGAGTTGTAAGTTGACTGTCGATCAAACTTTTCCTGGTTTGAATTTTTCAATTGGATTGACAGACTGCGGCAAGAGATGGTGTAAGGCTGTTTGATTTGCGGAAACTGAGGAACTTCAGAACGCTGACTCCTTATGATGAGAATGCACCCATACTGACTGGTATTTGACTGTGAAGTTTGTGGGTTTTTTACATTTACAAATTTTATCATCCTTCGTTTAATCTGTAAGAAGTACTCCTCAGTAATAGTTTAAATGTGGAAGGGATCAAAAATCTTATTGCATCTAATATTTCTAGATGCGTGAATGAGCAGTAAATTGCTGCAAGGAATTCAGACATGTGCTTGAAACAAGATTGCCTTACATATCCACTAAACCTAGAATATGAAGTGTGCGGGTGTGGCTTTCTTTACTTATGAATCATTTTATGGGCACAGGTGGCTGATTGGTGGCTGAGTTGATGAGTCTAGTAGAATTTGATGAGTTGCATTTTTTTTGTGGGCACAGGTGGCTGGTTGGTGGGGAATTAATTTGTACTTGTTCAAGTTGGTTTGTGAGTTTTCAAAAAAAAAAAAAGGCTGGGGGTGGGGGGTGTGTTGTGGGGTTGGTGAATATGGTTGACTGGCTTTGTGAACGAAATGTTGCTATTTTGAGTTTTATGGCATTGGCAAACTAAATGATTATTCTGAGAGATATTTGACATTCGCAACTGCAAGCTGAATGTTTGCAATGAGTGGCATTAGCATCTGAAAACTGATGATATGCTTTCGCTTTTCAGTGGACTTCGACCATAGCGGAAGTTACCTTGCAGTTGGAGGCCTAGATGTCAGGTATGTTTCAGGTTAAACGGAAGATAAGATTGCACTTGGTCCGTCTTTCTAATTTCGTGACTTTGTTCTTTCCACGGCACATATTGTTTTGCATACCATTTTTTTTTCCATGCCTTGGCATTTCTGAGATTCCTTTGATATGTTATGCTATCATTGTCGTGATCATGACTCCAAAGCTCTTTTTTGGTTCAACTGAAAAACCAACACTCGTAAAAAATAATTACTGTTTGTTACAGAATTTACCAAACAGCGAATGTGAAGTCTGAATGGAATCTGATAAAGACATTCCCTGACCTGTCAGGCACAGGTTAGCACTCTGATCTCCATCTTTTTACCATTACTATCAATAAAAAAACAACAAATATGTGTGCTGTAAGAGTTGGCATACACTGCTGCTACATTTCTTTTCATGTGATTTGCGCTTTTCTTTAACAGGTAAATCAACAAGCGTAAAATTTGGTCAAGATGCAAAATATCTAGCTGTTGGTTCAATGGACAGAAATCTGAGAATCTTTGGGTTGCCTGGAGAAGATTATGCAGACTCTTGATTGTGTGACGTGTTTATCTTGAAGAATCCACCGTCAATTGTGTTCTATACACGTGTTGTGACTCGATTGCTGAGACGATTGGGAGGTGAGTGTAGGGTTGGTGGTTGTTGGGAGAGGTACACCAAACATGTATGGTTTTCAGCTTATTTCCCTTGTGGAGGGAATGAGATAGAGAGGGGAGTGTATTTTGGAATTCCGGTGTGTGATTTGTTGTTCCAATGCTTCAAAACATGATATGAGTTTTTTTGTTTTTTGTTTTGGTAGTAATGAATGCCTAGTAATTTTGTGGCACAAACTTAAATTTTTCTGTTAAAAGTAAGCAGATAGGACTTGTTATTGTCTTTGTATTGACATTCTTGTCCTTTAGTACTAAATGATGGTAGAGATTAGAGAGACCAATTCTTTTTCTCCTTGCCCGCCCCAAATCATTGTTGAACTTGCTTCACTTTATTTTGTTTGCATGTAGTAGCATCACACTAAATCTACCGGCGTACAATCCACTTTTGCACATTCAGTTGAGAACCAATATGTGGAGATGAACGCTCATAATCTTGTTTTGTTCCCATTTCTTGGGGTCTCACAAAGATGATTTTTGAAGTTGGTTTGTTGCTCGACTCAAAAAAACACGCAGGTAGTAAACTCAACCACCCCCACCCCCACCCCCTGCCCCACCCCTCCCCTGCTTGAATTTTCTTATCGTTATACTAAAAAAAAAAAGGGTAAACCCTACCTTCCGAGGCCCCCACTTTCTGTTCCACTGTCATGGGATGAGTGGAGATGTAAATCAAGATCCCCAAGAGCCTCTGTGGCCCCACTCCCTCGTGTCATGGGATGAGTGGAGATGTAAATCAAGATTCAAGAAATTTCAGAAATAATGAAATTTTACCTTTAACAGGAGGAATAATTCGCCTCTCATGAATCGAACCTCTAACCTCCCGCCAAAACAGTAATTACGCACTCCACACCCTCGCTAACCCAAGTTATGTCCTGAGGACTTCTTATCGTTATACTAAGTCATATGTATTATGTTCACTTGTTTTTACTCTTGCACACAGTAGGAATATGTATGGTGAAAGAGAGTAGTAATATGTGATCACAATGGATACAACCAACTTTACCATAAAATCATTGAATCCCTTTAGTTCAATCAGGCCCTTGTTAATTTTAGTTCACAATTTATTATTATCATTTATTGAGGGACTAAAGTGGGAGAAGAAAACAAAAACGGCACAACATTCAAATACAAAAAGTAGTGACAGGAAATGGAATTTGATGATATATAAAATTCAAAGTCTTCTTGGGGGCCTCTCTCCTAGGCTCCTCCTCCTCCTCCTCCTCCTTCTGTCTTGAGAATAATAATTCAACCCACATGTTCTTGTTGTTCAATTCAAAATTATTCTCCTTTTGTTCGTGTTTTTTTTCCTTTTTTCTTTTTCCCTTCCCTTTTTAAACAAGAAAAAAAATTAATTATTGAGGATAAAGAGATAATAGATATCAAGTTATCAACACTTCACACATTCTCTTCATATTGTTAAAGAGCCTTTTTCATTTTCATTGCTGCAAACACAAAAACAGGGAAATAAACTGAGCCAACCAAAAAAGAAAGTGAATCCCATATACCACAGACCAAGAAACCTTTTTTTTATTTTAAAGCTAAAATAAATAGAAGCTTTTGTTATCTATTCTTTTTAGCAGAAGCTTTTGATTCTTTCTGCATTCTTTAGCTAAAGCTCTAATCTTTAGCTTCACCAACCATGATTTGATTCATCAACACTCTAGAAATGAGGGTACCCGTAAAGCCCATTTGTTTTCTCTACATTTTTCTTGCTTTTTTCCATACTCTCAACCTCATTCCACTAGCTACCTCTGCTTCTGACTACACTACAATGGTGTACAAGGGCTGTGCACAGCAGTCTTTAACAGATCCAACTGGTGTTTACTCACAAGCCCTTTCAGCTCTTTTTGGCTCTCTAATTGCTCAGTCTTCAAATACCAAGTTTTTCAAGACAACCACCGGTAGTGGCCAAACCACCATTGAAGGTCTTTTTCAGTGCAGAGGTGACCTTTCCAATGTTGACTGCTATAAATGTGTAAGTCAGCTTCCTATACTTATGAACAAGCTCTGTGGTAGGCTTGTTGCTGCAAGAATCCAACTTCTTGGCTGTTACATGCTCTATGAGGTTTCTGGGTTCCCTCAAATTTCGGGGATGGAAATGTTGTACAAGACTTGTAATGGAAATAATGTTGGTGGAGAAGGGTTTGAAGAGAGAAGAGACACTGCATTGAATACTTTGGAAAATGGGATTGGTAATGGTAATGGCTTTTATACTACAACTTATCAGTCTATGTATGTGTTAGGGCAATGTGAGGGTGATGTTGGGACTTCTGATTGCGTTGAATGTGTAAAAAATGCTGTTCAGAGAGCTCAGGTTGAATGTGGAAGCTCAATTTCAGGACAAATTTATCTTCATAAGTGCTTTATTGGTTATAGTTATTATCCAAATGGGGTACCTACAAAAGCATCATCTTCTCCCTCATTGTCATCTCCTGAATCTTCTTCCACAGGTATTATTTCATTTCATTCTTCTGTCTCAAAACACTTTTTATTGCTTTTCTGAAATGATTCTCTTTTTAAAGTCGTAAGTATCAATTTCCTAGCTATCATATGATTTTTGTGTACTTCACATACTCATTTTCTGCTGTATACCCTGACTGCATGACAGACAAGCCAGTTTAATAAGTAGCCACTCTAAACAAGATTTGCATATACAGGTAAAATATTCAATATCTGTTAGTGTAACGCCCCAGAACTCGAGCTTAATGATTTTGGAGCCATAGCTCATCGTTTTTGTTTGGCATAAAATGTCTAACCTAAGTTATCAGGCACATTAGTATCTTGGTAATGTTTACTTCACGTTTCCATTGTGGGGCATTACATGAAGTACTCCAAATTGCAGAATAAAGAGAATGAGTGGTTTACATGGTGAATTTGTAGGGTCAGGGCAAAATGTTGGCAAGACAGTAGCCATAATATTAG
Source organism: Gentiana macrophylla (assembly GCA_026214975.1). Taxonomy (NCBI): domain Eukaryota; kingdom Viridiplantae; phylum Streptophyta; class Magnoliopsida; order Gentianales; family Gentianaceae; genus Gentiana; species Gentiana macrophylla. Next base: position 1,588,682 of record CM047810.1, on the reverse strand, counting down.
GAGGGGCAGCAGGAGTGGGGTTTCTAATCATTTTCATGCTCTTTGCTAGAGGTTTACTCAAGAAACATGACGACGGTGCGTGTTTGATTCCGGTTTTTAATTCTCCGAAATTTCTATCATCTCATGCTTATTGATTACATTCTGCTGTTTCTTTTTTGGCAGATTATTAAAGACAGTCCATTAGCTTAACTCTCATAGCTGTTTGAAGCTTTATTCTTCCAAATTCATTTACTTTTTGTAGGATTATGTTGTATTAGAAGTTAGTACAAGGAATTTCTTTTAGGTCTAGAATCGGGACGTCCCACAGATGGTCTCAACCATTGGATTATGTGAGAATGATGATATCATCTGACAATGGTTGTTGCTTTGGGACGTCCCGGACATGATACTCTAAGAAAGCACATAGTAGTACAAGTTTTTGTTATTACTAGGCAAACAAAATTTTAAAGGGCTATGTAGAAAGGAAGATGAATTGGTGCATCTGAGAAAAGGAAAAAGGAAAAAAAAAAAAAAATGGAGGATATGTTACATCCTGTGACCTTTTTATCTTGTGTTTGACAATTTGCCATGTGCATTTTCTTTGTCGCTTGCCTTAATTCCAATAATGATATATCAATTCCACCATATCTTTTATGCTTTCAAGAAATTATCTGTCTTGTATGATTGGTTCATATGGTTGTATGTGTCTGGTCAATTTCAAAATATTTTACATAAGACTTTTAACAAAGCTCTTCGAGTGTGGTCTATAACAAAGAGTCCGAGCACAACAAGACCAACAATAAAGTCGAATACTTGAATTTATATAAATGAAAAGACAGTATTGACAAAGAAAGCTTTGAGCTCATAACCTCTCTGACTCTGTGCACTGATAACATGATTAATCATTGCCTCTCGAGAAGTTTGCAAGTTAGTGGCTTCAATGTTTGGGTGTTAGTCTATGAACAATTAGTCCCATTGTGTAACACCAAAACAATAGCAAGAACGGGAATAGAGAAGTAATGAAATTGAGTATTGACTACAGTAGTTAAAAGAGTGGCAAATGGGGGCAAAAGTAGTAGTGGGAAAAGAATTGGTCCTCGCGACACGTAATTAGTAAAGAAAGCAGGTCTTTGTCAGAAAGACACAATTGAACAAGAAATTGCTGAGTGTGGTGGTTTAATCCCGTAAACTGACGACTTCTCTCGAAGATCTTGCAGATAATGAAACCAAACGACTAAGCTCACTGAAATTATTCGATTAATATATCCACTCATTCTTCTTTATTAAATGAAAGGGCGTTTCTTTCGATTAGGGGTTAACCATTTTGAGAAAAGAATTGGTCATGTCCTAAAGAGCACAAATAATTCCAAAAAAAAAAAAAGAGCACAAATATCTTTCTAAAAGTGATGTGGTCCCTTCAACCCAACTTTGTGTGACTAAATAATGGATGGCCTAATAAATTAACTAGTTTACCCATTTTTGAGACTCTTCCACCAACTTTACATGTATTACATCAGACGGTTATCGAAATCATAGCGAATCTACTCAGGGCATCATACCAACATTTGACGTTTAATACGTGTAAGGTTGAATATAACCCGAAGTATGATATGAAGATAGATTCATTGTGGTGTTAATAACAACGTCAATCACATAAACATCTAAATTACAATCACTAGTCACTACATGAGAACTGCTTGTTAGTAGTAGTTTATACATTGGCCTAAACGATAAGAAAAAAGATTTGTGTACAACTTACAATGGCCAAAAGTAGCACCAAGTGACCAACAGGTCTCGAGGATGAAAAGAAAATTGATTTCGAGGAGGCCTCGAGCAATACCAAGGTTCAATTATCTATTACTACTACTATACATTGTTGCTTTCCTTTTTGGACCGTCGTCGTTGTCACAATCACTCTGACATAATAAATAACATAACATGACGTGACGGTAGGATCTTTCCTTACGGGTAATTACATAAAGGGTAGTCCTCGTATATAATAAATAGTCTCACCGACACATCAAGTTATGGTACTTCTTTTCACAAAATGATACGAAGGCCGTTGCACTTCCTACTACTATCGATCAGGGCTCGAATCCCTATCCCTTCCTCGATACATGTCAAGATATAAATTTTATGCTACAACAAAAATAATGAAATAGTTTCCTTGATTTGTTCCATCAATCATTACTGGGAGAATGATAGACACACAGAGAAGAATACACAGAATTGACACAGAAAATTATCTAATTCGTACATTTACTAAACACAAAAAATTGAAAATCCAAAACAAAAAAAACAAAAAAAAAAACCCCAGCCCCGTTAGATTACTTTTATGCACATTTTCTCTGTGCCAAAAAAACTTTCCAGTCATTAGCTGTTAGTTGAGCCACGAATTGGTAACTAAACTATATCAAAACCTCTTTTCATATAAGCCAAACATGAGAAGTTGAGATCAAGTAGAGACTCGACCTCAAGCGATCTCGATACAAGTCTGTTGATTGTTAAATCCCTATTGTACCCTTCTCCAAGACCTCTGCAAACAACCAAGCAAGTATTGCATACCCATGGGACTGCTAAAGTAAATGCCAGACCGCTGTTGTCAGCGCTTCCATTCTCTAACAACACGTCTTTATAAGCTTTCGTCACACCAGAGACATACCTACCCATTACAGAAGAATTAGTCATGGGATCTACATCTGAGTGAAGGTTCACTATAACCGTTCCATGCTTTGGGTGAAGCCGATCACTAAGGGCCCTGAGAAAAGGGGATTGTGGGTCCCATAGCTTATGAGGAAATATGTCTTCTCCGTCAGTATGCATCCATGTAGACAATGTCATAGAGGGTGGTGCTATCGGTGATGAATTTTCTGCGCCTGCTTCGTATAAAAGAAGCCGTTCATGAGTACCTTTCCATAGCATTTCATCAACAGGATCTGGACTTGGGCTTGCACGTTTCCCGGATGATGTCATGAGCGAAAAGGATGGGAAACCCATAGCTTTAGTGGAGGCAGAAATAACAACCGGATCAATCTCAACTATGTGAACCACAGCACCTGAAGAAACATCATACCCGGGCTTAAGTAATTTACAAATCACATAGTTCAATTCCTGCAACTGTAATGCAATTAACATATGTAACTTAAACATGAAGGTTTCTTTGGCTTATACTACTTAAATATATAAAAAGGAAAAGGGGTTATGGGATTGGACTTGAGACATAAACTTCTCGAACCTTGAATTTTACTGGCCAAAAACAGTGGAATGCTTCCCCCACCATGACCAATGCACAAAATGTTCATTCTTTTCTTTCCAACTACTGCACTTTTAAGATCATAACGGGATGCTACCAGCGCGGTCAATCCAGCACATATATTGCTCTTCACGTCTGCAAAAGAGGCTTACATTAACAAAGCAGCAGCAAATACCATACTAGCTACTGACCATCATACTAGTTAAGACTAAAGACATACTGCCATCAATCAATAACGTTTGAGTTCAACAAATTTGACTAGCTGACTTTATTTGAACAGAACGAAGCAAAATTCATGCACATTTTCTGTCTAGATACGTCATTTCTTCAAGTTCACATATAATAAAGCACCAAACATTTGAAGCAAATAAGAATGAGGAGAAAATTACATGGCACGGCTATACAATGGGGCTGCTGCATGATCACTACAGACTTAGGATCATGCTCCCTACAGGCAGCCATTACTTTGACGGTGCTCTGTCTGGTAACATCGTTAAAGTGAAGAGTCCGCCACTGATAGCCAAGAATCCTAAGATTTCCATTGTTTTTGTTGTTAGTAGGATTTACATCTCCATTTCTTTGGTTAAGCCAAGTCTCTGTCTTCACCCACTCCCCTATTTCCTGCAAGAAATTCAGCATCACCAGAACCTCTGAGTACACAAATTTGAGACTCTGGCATCACAATCCATTGCTCTAGAAAAGCAGGGAGCCAGTTTCCTGTCACATTCTGTAAGATATGAAATTTATCATCAATAATAACCCGGTTTGGACCCTAGAGAAACCTTTCATTCACAGTCTTGGCCTATCAAGAATTCCCAAAAGGTCTATTACTAGTATTGCTCAGAGGTTGAAACAATCGTGTAAAAATCTGGGGAAATATTAGGACACTTTGAAACTTTCCATTACCAACATTTCATTTATTCACTCAGATATCTATTTTTCTTCAAAGAAATTATAACACAAACTGATATTATATGTACATATGCATATACTGTAACTTGTAAGTTAGATATCAAAATTTCATCAAAGATAAACTGTTGAAAGGCTCTCTTGTATTGATCAACATTGTCGAAATCTATAAAACTGCAAATATCTGTAGAATTTCTTCAGAACAATGTCTGAATCAAAGAGTCCACAATTTTCTCAAACATTTTCAAATTCTGTACACAAAATATTAGTCAACACAGGGTCACTTCGTAAAGAAATGTTGTTTGAAGATGAGAAAATCAGCATAAACTGATACCGAGTTCAGTCTCGATAATGCTTCTTCAAGAACAGATTCCATAAACAAGTTTACAATGCAGCTGCTTATAGCTGGATTATCATTCAGCTGATATCATATTTCCAACAACAAACAGTTCAATAAACACTCCAATACAAAAATGCATGCGGAAGATATACAGAGGAGGAGGGACTGAACTGGTCTTGACGAAGGATGAGCAAGAACAGAAACCACGCCGTTTCCTTTGTCGGAAACTTCTCGGAAAACGGTTTGGGCAGTTGATTGGCCAGGATCACTATCCCACCATTCAGATGAGTAAAACCAGTCGCCTTCATCTTCTATACGCTGAAGAATCGCCGTTGAAAATCGCCGGAGTTTAGAGGCAACACCGATTTTTGCTCTATTCATCGTTGCAAGATATACAACTTTCATATAGATTCTCTTCAGAGTCAAAATAGTAAAATCACAAAGGCAAAGTGGCAAACTACAAAAGCCCTAATACTATAAGCTTAGGACTTGAGAGTAAGGTTTTTTTTTTTTTTTTAAACCCTCGATATCCGGAATCAACTGGTACGATTAATTTAAAGTTCGGTCCGAGTCGTGATCGTAGAGTCTGAATCTTACTTCGATAGAAGCGCCAGCAAGAGTTTCTTTCAACACGACGCCGTAGAGGAGAATCAAACCGTGACTCCCAAGATTCTCAGCTCACTTATTATTTGCCCCTAAAAAAAACGGAAAAAAAACATGTCTGTTTTTTAAAAGCAGCTATTATTTACTTAACGCTCGATGTACGAGTACATCAATTTATTTGTGCACCACAACGGAACTAATTCTGCGAAATTTGGTTTTGAAGTATGTAACCGACTTTTCATAAATGCATTGTGAAAGTCGGTTCTTGTACCTTAACATATGAAAAGTCGGTTTTACGCTCCATAGCCAACTTTCACAAAGTCGGTTATAGGGGTGTAATCGAGTCGAGTCAAGTCGATACTCTTTAGGGCTCGAGCTCGAGCTCGACTAAAAATGTTTGGGTTCGAAACTCGGCTCGAGCTCGATCGAGCCATAAAAAATCAAGATCGAACTCGACTCGCTAAGTACTCAGTATAACTCGGCTCGACTCGTAAGCTCGATTATTATCCTATAATTCATTTATTTTTTAACGAAATATGGTAAAATCGAACTCGGCTCGTCTAATACTCGACTCAAATAATATTTTATAATAAATTTAATTAATTAAATAATTATTTAATCAAGCTCGATTAAGCTCGTGAGCTAATTGATTACTATATTTTAAAACTCGGGCTCGGCTCGGTTATTTATTCGAGTAGCTCGACTCGAGCTCGAACTTGAAAAAAACTGAATCGAGTCGATCTCTCTTGAGTAGTCGAAAGTCAGAGTAATTTCACGAAAGAAATTTTTCATTTCATTTACAACCCTAGTCGGTTATACTGTGATATACGGATAAAGTAGTGCACGACTAAATTGAGTATGAAGCATATAAAGAACACTTTTTCAAAATATAATGATAAATAACGAAACATTTGCATTTTTTAAGTATAAATGAGAAAGACCTTCGATTATTTTAGGAATCTGCAAGTTATAATGTCGTGGAAGAGAAACGGGTAGAATGACTAGTTGACATGCATGGACAATAACACTCGATACTTCCACCATAAAGCTTCCGGTATAAGGGCTATAAATTCCTTAGTCTTTTATTTGATGAGAACGGACAAGCAATTACATATCTTCAGGGGCCGGAAGGAGCAGTATCTCGGTTATTTTAAGCATTTTCACATTTGCTCAGTCAGCCCTGTCTAATTTTGAGGGATGTATTTTTCTTTTTTATCCGAGGTGCAAAATTAGCACTTGAGTGCCCTTTACTCGGAGGAGGAATGTAACGCCCTCATACCCCGGGTCTGGTAGCGCTAAATGAGTCATAAACGCCCGGTCAACTGCTTAGACCGTCGTCCTCGTTTGGTCTAAAAGGGCTAAGCCGAGTTGACAAGATCTTTACGTCTCACACTTATATGGTTGTAATGCGTTTCCTCCACTTCCAATGTGGGATGTCACAAGGAAGTTCTTAAGGCCCTGAAGCAGCTTTCAGGGAGGAAAATATCCACGACCGGATGGTATGCATGTTATTTTTATGCAGAAATACTGAGATGTTGTTGGTATTGATAATTTGCAAATTATTACTAGTTTATTGAACAATGGGGTGGAATTGGGGCGCTTAAATGATACTTATATCTTTTTTGTCCCGAAAGTTGCATCGCCGACTCGGGTGACGGATATGAGGCCTATTTCTCTTTGTAATTCGGTTTACAAACTTTTGTCACGTGTTATTGTTAACCTGCTTAAGTTTGTAGTTAATGATGTCATATATAGCAAAGCAGAAAACCTCTCATAATAAAGCAAAATAAAGTATGGAAACTTGAAAAAATATGCACAAACGGCATAACATGCATAAAATATGCTCTGCCAATTCACACTGGAAACTATGCTTATGCCGACAACGTGTGGATATATCGTGGTTTCGCATTAAAACACATTCTCCGAGATATCAATTTTGTAGCCGATTTTGCAGCAATTGAAAAATACGTGATGAGAGTTTCTTACGCATACGCAATAGATTCAATGCGCAAGCTATCTAAATGTACAAATTCCGTTGCCCAACCCAAAACGCACGTGAAGCACATGAACCACACAGGCGCGCGAATTATCCACACAACCTGAAACCTCATATATTTCGTTACGATTTACCAAAACGGTTGGAGTTATATGTGTACAAAAGATGGGTGATCTTTGCATTCGCCACTTGCCATGCATTCTATCCGCAAGAGTAACACGAAAAGTCAGAGCAAGTAAATGCCATTAGCGTTCAGCTTTGAGAGAGCTACAGATATTCGAACCTCCTCATCCTCTATTAAACCATGTGTATTGACGAGAATCAAAAGCATTCATTCTCATTCCATATCCGATTGTTGTAATAAGATATGCGATGAAACGAAATAAATCTTTTAATCTCTACGCTTTAGATTAGGTAAAAATTGAAATATCAATATGTTTGTTGGTTTATTACCATTATCAATTCAAACAATAGATTCATCAACAAAAACATCAACACTACATAAATAAACGTTCTATATAAAAATATACACACATAAGAATAAGAATATATTAAGAAAAAGTGATGATTGGTTATTAAAAACAAAAACTAGGTGGCATTTAAAATGTGCGTTAAAAAAAGAGCCGAAAATGCAAAGTTGCCCTTGCCCAAAGCCCAGACCTTTCCCATAGTGAAAACGCAGCTCAAAATCAGTGGCCTCTTTCTGCTCTCACACTGCTCAGTTCATCATATCCTTTCATCAAATCTTCTCACCTTCAGCCAAGCCCTAATCCCCGCCTCCCTATATGTGCTCTTCCTGATACATACATATTCATGATACAAACGGAAGTGCATGCTCCGATTGAAATGTGAATGCGTAGAAGCTTATTTCGGATAGGGTTTGGGATTGGGGGTTTTCAAGATCTAAAGAAAGGGATTTGTTTTAGATCTAGGGCTTTTTTGTTGTTCTTTTCTGGGTTTTAAGGGTTTGAGTCTACATTTTCAATCTCAATGGCCGCGGCGTTTCAGTTGCCCGTCACTGCTGCTCAGGTATTTTTAGCTCAGAGTAGTGTAATTCAATCAGCTTTTCGTGTGAATGTGTTGAGCTTTATACCCGAGCAAATTGAGCTTTTTTACCTCTCTAAACATCTGATTCATACATAGCTATGATGCCACACAAAGTGCAAACTCAAATGAAAATGTGAAATGCGCAGAAGCGTTTTACATGATAAGGCTTGGGATTTTGTTATCCCAGATCTAGGGAGGTGAATTTGTTTCTTTGGATCTAGGTCTTTCTTATTGCTTTTTGCTACTTGGTTTTCTGGGATTGGGTCTTCATTTTTAATCTCAATGGCTACTCTGTTCATTTACCAACCTCTGCTTTCGGGCTATGCAACACATTTAGTAATTGTATTCTCATCTGGTAATGCGAGTCAGAATCAATGTGCACGAACGTATTGGTATAGCCTTTGATTTCATTAATCTTGGGAAATGTTTGTGTTTGTATGTACTGACGAGTATTTGATAAATTTGTTCTAGGGTAGAGGGGGTTGGGGTTGGGGTTGGGGGTGGGGGTGGGGGTGGGGAGCTAGGAAAAGCCAAACAAGTCAGTTGTCATCTTTGGCAAGCCAGGTTTAAGACTTGTATGGAGAAGGCTAATAAGAAGACGGCCCTTTTTTAAAAAAAGATTAGAAATATCGGTTTTGTGTGTGTGTTCATCGGAGTACTTGGACCTTCCCTTTTGATGGGTTTTGTAATTGGTGATGTTAAGCATTTTCTGCCACTTTCCATAATTTGTTATTATTTTTGCAGGTTTTCCATCGTTCCTTTTTGTTATGTATTTTTAATTTAGTTATGTTTCTCACATTCTACAACCCTCGTAGTGGATATTTTCTCTCAGAGTGCAGTCTCTTCTATTTTGTTAACAATCTAGAAAATACTTTCAATTGGTTAGTGTGGTTGGTTGTTTACTCGTAATGCTGACGTGTATATTGTTCATAATATAATTTTGGGCGTGGTGTTTCTAGGTCGGGACTTACTTTGTGGGGCGGTACTATCATGTACTACAACATCAGCCAGAATTTGTCCACCAGTTCTACAGTGATGACAGCACAGCACTTCGCATTGATGGGAATGCCAGGGACACAGCCACTACCATGCTGGTATTTTTTTGTTTTGTTTTGTTTTTAAGAATATCATCTTTCTCATTACTATATATTATTATGTCAACGGAAGCATTTAGCATTTGATTTTTTATGGAGGTCAGTTTTTGGAATTGGGCTTTTCTCTATAACTGTTCCCATCTTTAAATGTACGTGATCAAAATTGGTGAAGTTCGCGTACAATTGGGGGAAGGCGTCATTCCAATTCAGAAATCTGTTCGCGCAATACTTGTTAAATTTATCATAAGCTGTTACATTAGCATCGGAAATTTATGGACTATTACTTTGGCTTAAATGCTCTTTCATTTTTTCTTCGAGGCTTCAGCATAGTTAAAGTGCCGCTCAAGCGCCAAACGGTATTCAAGTGCTTAAAAAATGGAGTAAAGCGGTCATACTAATTAAGCGTGCGCTTTTGTTGATACAGCGCCGCTTTTTGTCATAGTGCAAGCGGCTTTTTTTTGTAGTCGAAAAAAGTTGTAATAATTGAGTAATATAGGGATCGTTTATGTAATTTTTTTCCTTGCAACATAAAACCTATCCCCACTCCCCATTCTCGTACGGTAAGCATAAGCAAACAAAAAAAAATCCCTCTCATCTCCTTCTCTAGCCCAGCCCCAACCGCAGCAGCTTAAAAAATAAAGTTGCTTAATAAAAAAATAAAAACCGCAGCAGCTTCTTCATCCAAGTTCCAGCCATGTAATCTTCTTCACTCTTTTCTCTTCCTTCTCCTTCACTCCTCTCATCTCCTTCTCAGCCACCCTCACAGTCTCACTCAGAACTTCATTTTTTTTTAAAAATTTATTTATTAACAGATAGAAACATGCCTTTTTGTTACTTCTTGTTAGTAGTTAGCATTAGCAATAATTTCTAGACCTTTTGTTCTTCATTTAACTTATTTTTTTTATAAGTATGAATTTAATACTAAATAATAATCGTTAGTCTGTTACTGACTTAATGTTATTATGTTAAATTGTTAATTGTGTTACAATTAGATTTTAGAAACAGATTGTTATAACATCCTAAGGAATCTTTGTTTTTTAGGTAGGTTGTGACTTATCTAGATATAGAAGATTTGAAATACAAAATCTAAGACTCAAATCTGTCTATTGTTGTCTTGGATCCACAATTTATCTGATGGATCCCTAGGATTGTTAAATGCTTTTATATCCTGCAATTTCACTGAATTAAGTATTGCTTTCTACCCATCCTGTATATTGTCCTTTTCTTTTCCTTTTCGTATTGGTGGAATATAATCATCAATCATTCCTTATTTTGAGTTAGTGTATAAACATATTGATGCCACAATTGCTTTGTGGTTGTGGTGGTTAAGTGACTTTAATCGTTTTGATTTGATTTGATTTGAGTGCTTTATTAAAGTAGTATATTGTTTTGAGTTGATTTATCATTTTTTAGCTAGTCTTTATTAAAATATTACATCATTTTGTTTTGTTGCGCTTTTAATAATTAAGTGCCGCTTTTGAGCGCTGAAGCAGTACTGCAGTAGCCAGTGCTTCACCACTTTAACTACACTGCGAGGCATTGTTATGAGCTCTATCCTGAAACTTTTTTTTATTTACTAATTGTAAAAAACTTTATTATGCTATTTTTTAATACCTAAAGCCATTTCAAAGCAGTCTTGGTTTTATTAAATGAGATTACTTTCTCATCGTTCTTGGAAGCATTTGCATTTAATATGAAGAAAACACATAATTTAATCTGTTGGTTTCCCCGTCTATTAATCTGAAAACAGAAAATCTTGTGGTTTGTGAGTTGTACTCTTAACACATTCTCGTTTGTATGTTGTTGTTCTCATCGTTCTTGGAAGCCTTTGCATTTAATATGAAGAAAACACATAATTTATTCTGTTGGTTTCCTCTTCTATTATTTTGAAAACATAAAATCTTGTGGATTGTGAGTTGTACCCTTAGCACATTCTGGTTTGTATGTTGTTGTTTTTGTCATTGTTTGTGCACCGACTTGCAGATGCTGAGATGCTAATAGATGTTCTCATTTGTCTTTTCCTTTTTGCAGCATATTCATGCACTTGTTATGTCGTTGAACTATTCTGCTATAGAAATTAAAACAACACATTCCTTAGAATCCTGGAATGGTGGTGTTCTGGTGATGGTGTCAGGCACAGTGCATGCGAACGATTATAACAGAAGGCGGAAATTCATGCAGACCTTTTTTCTTGCTCCCCAGGAGAAAGGATACTTTATCCTCAATGATATTTTTCACTTTGTCGAAGACGAGCAGTTAGTCCAGCATCCAGTAGCCTATTTATCACAGGGAAATCTTGATCCCAATCTAAGTGCCTCAACAGCAATTCTAGGACACGGTATTTTATTTGGCTAGTCATACAATGTTCTGTATTTGGTTTGTTTGAACTTGGCTGTTAAGAAAGCAGTGCTGCTTTGTATTTCTGATGAATGATTCGGGTAGAATACTGATGAATATCATTAGCTAGATGTGAAATTGAGTCTACTTAGTTATTCAACTCTCTTTTTTGCTCTTAAAAGCTTTACTTGAATGTTTACAGAAACTTAAAAAATACTTTTACTTCACTTTGAATGCTATAAGAATCTGCTTTGGTACAACTTCAGAATAGGATCCGAGACTAGCATCATCCCATTTTTGTAACAAAAGATGCAACATTATTGCTGAATTGAATGATGGCTTTTACAGCATCCAACTATGTGCATGATGGAGGTTTTCAATCACGGGAGAACGTAGATGGAGGTTTTCAATCACGGGAGTATGTTGATGGAGGTTTTCAATCACGGGAGTATGTTGATGGAGGTTTTCAATCACGGGAGTACGTGGTTCCAGAAATTGAAGAGAACGGCTTGCCAGATGAATATGGTTTTTCCCAGGAACGGCTCCAAAATGTTCACGAAGCTGACAAGGTCTTGGGGGATAATTTTGCTGGTCAGTCAAATGGCTCATTACACAGTGGGATGAAACCTTTGCCAGATCATCTGTCTGTTCCTGTTGACGAAGCTGTTGGAGGAACTCAAAAGCTCACTTATGCGTCTATTGTATGCAGTTTTATCCTTATCTGATATTACATATTGTGTACCTCATGTGTTGCAGCAATTTAGTGTTGTTATTGTCCGCAGCTTGCCAAAGGACAAACTGCCCAAGCCGTCTCAAATCACTCGGTGGATAAATCAGCTTCTTCTCTTTCAGAGTGGCAGAATGTGTCAGATTCTTCCGTTCTTCCTTCTTCCGGACCTTCATCAAACGTTGTTGAAAGGCATGGTGTAGAGGCAGTTGAAGAAGCTGCGGAGGATGAAGGTCACTTTTTGTTGCCTTTCCCATTTCCTAGTGCTTGGAATTATACTTATAAAATTTGAACTCATCAATTGCATTATTTTGTAAATTACCTCCATTTTGTACAGTTGAAGTGAAGTCTGTGTATGTGAAAAATGTTCCAACTACCATGGCTGCTTCTGAAATCGAGGAGGAATTTAAGAAATTCGGTAAACTCAGGCCGGATGGTGTAGCTATCAGAACGAGGAAGGTATGTTATGCACATCTTTTGGTTCGTACAAGCGTACTATTGCTACTGATGCAGCAAAGAAAGTAGCTGGCTAATCTATGCATGACTACTTGCAGGACATTGATATATGCTACGCATTCGTCGAATTTGAAGATATCTCTGGCGTCCAGAATGCTATTCAGGTCTGACAACTTAACTTTCTTTTCTATAAATGTCTTGCAATACACTCCTATCTTCATGTTGAGATAAAATAACAACATAATATCAGAACTCCACAGTGAACTAACCTTTTGTACGTGAATATGCTTTGCTGAACAATGCATTTTTCTTCTGTGTATCTGTACTTTTTAATATTTTCTTTGTGTTGTTGGGCTGTTGCCCACAAACCTAGGCTATGTATTTGGCTCTGCGGGTACGGAAAATGGTGAAATCTAGATTTTTTTGTGCAACTCATCTAACAAATAAGAAAAGGGATCACAGAGGGAACTATGTTGATGTGTAATAATGTCAACTTCATATTGATGTTGTTCATTATCTGCTCTATAAGGCATTGTTTAGTCATGACGTAAATTAGCTTTGAGTTTTCAAATACAATGGACCGATATTTTTATAAAGAGAAATGCTACTACCACTACGGTTCTGCAACAATGAGTGAGACACTGCACTTTTACACCATTGATCATGATGTAGGCCCATGATAACCAAAGGTGCAAAAGTGTGTCGTGTCACGTGTTGTGCCACAACCGTTGTAGTGGTAGGCATCCGGTCCAGTGTGTTTAATCAAATTTACGTCTATGCAGGCGTCTGTGGTAGAGATTGATGGACACCGCTTATACATCGAAGGCCGGAGACCTAACAGGGGCATAATCATTCGCGGAAGTATGTGCTGTTTTGTTTATATTTTGGCACAAAATTCAAGTCTTGCCTTTTGTCATTTTTGTTTTTCCTTACCTTTTTGACACCGTGGGCAGAGGAGTATCTTGGGAATATAACGTGCTACGTTTGCAACAAACATTTTGTTTTTGTTTCTAAATTTCTTTACTTGTTGGGTAATGACACAGGAGGAAGGGGTAGAGGGCGCGTGAGCTACTACCCAATGGACGGAGGATCAAGAGGTGGTGGTGGTGGGGGACGGTTTAGTGGTCGGGTTTTTGGGCGAGGGAACAACAACAGCAGTCAAGACCAAGTGAGAAACAATGGCTTTTATAGGCAGGCAGGCGTCTCGACAAGACTACTGAGAGAGAGACACAGTATAATTCAGCTTGCAGCGTGTAAACACGCGCACACACCAGAGTTGTTTTGAGAAATGACAGAAAAGTAAAATGTGAAGGAAGTTTTTTTAAGTGGAAAATGTTTTGAGGGCTATTCTTCATCATTACACCCCCTCCCCTCCCCTGCTATTAGATTTTTGCATTTGTAGTTGCTTTGATTTAGCAACGTTGACGACAAAAAAATAGTTATACCATCTACCTACCTTTTGCCTCCGGTATTGGGTTATTATTGATCAGTTTGAAATATGAAATCAAATAACTCTCTTATTGCTGCTACAGTTTTGCTGCCATTTTTTGCTTTTCTGGGTTTATTCTTTTAAATCTGCATGCATTTTTGTTTCACTTAGAAGTCAAATGAAATAGTAGCTGTGAAAAGGTAAACCTTGTTTTGGTTGAAGTAGTATGTTGTTTATGCATGTTGCATTAGTTGCTAGGTCACGTTAAAGGCATCAAAGCGTCATCACCCACTTCAGGTTTAGATTCGAATTTGCAGAAGTGGAATCCTTTATTTTGACCTTTGTAAAGTCGAATGATTGAATTTTGATTTGACGATTTAGAGATGGAAATTTTCGAAGGTAGACTTGTTGAATGATGTATTTAGATTTTGACTTGATAAACATCGAATGTTTCAAAACTAGATTTTGGTGTGGAGTTTCACAATTACCTTAGCCTACCCAAGTTAACACATTCAATCACAATGGAAAAAAAATTACAACATATATGATAAACAACTTTAACATCAACATATATGATAATTAAGTTACATCAATGAAAGGATTATCTAAGCACGTAAAAATCTCGACAATGTCGATTGGTACCATCATCTTACTCTCCAAACTCTACACCAAATGGTTTAGCATTTTCTCTATAAAGTTGACCTCTACATCAAATGGTTTAACATTTGTACCCTATCTCAATTCACAGATCATTACCAAGGAGCATTAGCATCTTATTGGAACATTGGCTCGTAGATCTCCGCCTTCAGTTTCAATGCGTCGACCTCAGTACCATAACACAATAACAGTAACAGTATCACAGTAACAGGATCACAGTATCAGAACTTGTGTATTTTGAAAAGACTCAAGAACAACCTCAAAATGGCTCAATATCTGGGCTCATATAAGGCTCATTTAATGCTCAATTCAAGGGACTACTGCAAGACACATATGTCACAAATTCAGCCAATTATCTCATTATCTCATTTAATAGCATTGAGCTCATCCCATTTTCTCAGTTCAGCTCGTTCACATCTCCAGCTCGTTTAATCAAAATCAACTCCATTTCAATTCAAAGAGATCTACTCCATTAATCATCATCAATAGCACATCACTTTGATGCATATGACCCGATCTTACAACCTGGGAGCCAACTCAATCTACATAAACAATCAAGACTTTTTACTTGTTGGATTTGTGTGCTAGTTAGCTTGTTAAACCCAAAATAATTTCATTGTCCAAGAAAGCCACATCTCATATTCATGGAACTATTGGTACCAATAAGATTACCGCTTTGGTAAATATTATATCCATATTCTATGATACTTCAATGTTTCTAAGTTGTCTGTCTTGTCTATTTGTATCCCGTAATCCCGAATATTCAATACAATTTTAGATGTCATTCAAAGACAATTTTGTCTTTGCCGGACAACCTCCTCTTCTTCATAATCTTCTTAGGTTAGTTTCATATGAACATGCCGGTCCAAAGCTTTTTCTATATCTATCTAATGCAACTATTTAATCCAAGATCGTGACACAAGCTGCAAAATAAACATGAAAAGAATCATTGAATAGCATACGGAATCTCAACAATTGAGAAAGCTGGAAAGTGATCTGGAAAAATAGAACCAAAGACCCGGAAAAGAAAAGAGATAATTTGGAGGGATTTAATTTTGTGTGTTTGGTAAACTATATCATGAAGGAAATAGAGGGAGAAGAGGGGAAACCAAATGAAAGGACCCAATACAATTTTAGCAATATGTTTTCCTTCCAAAATAGGTCGGAAACGGAAGGAAACTATTATTTTTTAGAAAAATAGACTTGACGATCTATCCATCTCCTTTCATTTCTGTCTAGTTCAATCCAAACACGCTAAGTAGATTTCACAATCTCTCATTCTCATTCTCCTTTCTTTTCTGTTATTATCTTCTCTTTTCTTTTCTATAGGTTTCATTCAATCCAAACGGGGCCTAAATAAATTCTTACTTACTCCTTTATTTTTTGCTTGGTTTAATTCACAGAAATAATCCAAATTAATAAAAGTAATCTCAACTTCTTTTGAGCCTGAGCCTCGAGTCTTCCTCTTTCAACTCAGATAAGAGAGCCTTGCAATCTTCCACTTGATAATCAACCATAGTGTTCACGAAGAAGACAATATGAAAAATCTTCCCGGTGGCGGATAGTCGCTTGATTCGGCAAAGACGCTGTCGCTCGATTCACACACGGCGGAAGGTTGTGCGAGGAACGCTGAATAAATGATCAATCGCTTCCGCCCCGCCCTTTATCGTACACGCCTTGCTCGGCGTTGAATGTTAGCTCGCGACACCTCCGCGAGCTTTGATTTGCCGATGATGCCGCAGAAAAATAGTGTGTAATAGTGTGTTCAAAGATTCTAATTTAGTCGAACCAAATTATTTTATCCTTATTGCAACCTGAAAAAAGGGTGTGGAGTAAAGATTAATTTCGGTAATAAAAATGGATTTATAACTGAATTTTCCTATATTTATTAATGAAATATATTCCTAAAAAAAATTGGGCCAATTATTGAAAAGGACGCTTTTTGGACTTAATTAGGCAAAAAGGACACTCAAAACAAACACTTAGTTATAAGGACAAAAAATTAATATATGGACTAATTTAGCCCTAACAAAATAAGCACCCACGACCTCTGCAGTTAATATTTTCAAAAGAAAATCAAGTAAAACGGAAAGAACCACACGACCGCTCGGAAGAAAAACGCAAACAAAATCAAGATCATTCATTCAAGCCAAATCGGATAAAAAATCAAGCGAAACCAATAAATTAGAAGAAAGAAATCAAGAGGAGGAAGCAAGTAATTGATTAATACAATCGATCGAAAAATGGCGAGGAAGAAGCAAGTAATTTCGCAGAAAATGTAAGAGCAACATCACGAAAATCGAAGAAGAAAATGGGTAAGTATCTAAACAAACTGAAGATGCAACAAAAAATACGATTTTATGTACTTGAAATCATAGCAAAGAGTGTTTTCTTAGGTTTTGTGTGTAAATGAGTGGAACTAAATTGCAGTAAATACTAGAGAATTATAATGTCACTGCATAACGAATTACAAGTATCCGCCTTTATTCAAGCATCTGCCTTTATTCAAGGAGAAATCGATATCGATTGCATAACAAGGTTGAAAACATCATAGCATTGAATTAAAAGAAGTAGAATGTCATGCCAATGAATAATGAGGCCACTTTATAATTTGCATCATGTAATGTCACCGCATTGTGATACAAATATGTTTGTGTGTAGATGAGTGGAACTAAATTGCAAAGAAATAATAGAGAAATATAATGTCACCGCATAAGGAATTAAGCATCTGTCTTTATTCAAGGAGAAATCGATGTCATTGCATAACAAAGTTGAAAACATCATGTCATTGCATTAAAAGAAGTAGAATGTCATGCCAATGAATAATAATGGGTTTACTTTATACTTGCATCATCTAATGTCCTTTGCATTGTGATACAAATATGTTTTTTGTGTATAGATGAGTGGAACTAAATTGCAGTAAATACTGTAGAAGTATAATGTCACTGCATAAGCAATAAAGGAAGATCTCAAATTAGAAGCATGTGTCTTTATTCGGAAGGAGAAATCGAATATCACCTGATAACAAGGTTGAAAACATCATGTCATTAAATTAAAAGAAGTAGAATTTCATGCCAATGAATAATGAGACCACTTTATCTCGCATCATGTAATGTCACCGCATTGTAGGCATAAGATTGCAGGCATTGCAGGCATAAAATCAGGGCATTGCAGGCATAAGATTCAAATACCAAATCAATTCATTATCATTCCATGGAAAACACAAAAACTTAAATGTCACTGCATTGACTAACCCATGTTAATTTGGTTTTTACAGGACTAGAGAACAATACAGATCAACACTGAACAGTATGGACCAGATATTTGTAATATCCGAAATTTTGATTCCCTATTTAATTGATATTAAAAAAAAAAAAAAAAAAGGGGGTTGTAGTAATTAAAAGGATTTTAATCCTTTCTAAACCTCCCAATTAATCAATTAGCCTTTTTCCTCCTTCTCTCAAAAGAGACGTGTAACCTCAAGAGAAAACCCTCCCTTGCCGCCATACATTGAAGAAGAAGAAGGAGAAAACCTCCTTCTTGGTGTGAGAGTTTCCGCCGCCGCCGTCGGTAAGTACCGTTTTCTTGTCCTCCCAGATAATTCTTGCGAACGGAACGATGGGAGAAACGTTGATCGGCCGGCCAAAGGCCATGGCCGATCCTCTTGAGCTTTCGTGGGGGGAGTTTTCGATATTTTTTGGTGGTTTGCCTTGGTGGTCCATTAGAATGGCTTGGTAATTATCGTCTTTCCCTTTTGTTATAGATTCGGCTTCGTGGAAGAACGATTCTAATTCGTTAGCAAAGTATTTCGTCAAGAAACGCCGCACAATCGGTAAGGATAATTCTAAGTTGCGTGTTCGTTTAGTGCGAGAGATGGAGCTTTTAATAACATGTAGGGTTGTGTGGGTGGTTTGGGTTGTATAGCATTGTTGATCAAGGTTTTGAGTATAAGTTGGGGGTTGCTAGCTGTGTTTTAAGGTGTATAGACCATTGTGTTTATGCGTGGAAACATAAAACAATTCACGTAAATCTTTTGTTAAAATCAATTACGTTGTTAGTCATACTTTGGGGTGTTAAACGTCCATAAAAATGTGTTTGGCTTTGGGGTTAAAATTTGTGGACATTGTGGTACTTTGATATGAGGTTTGTTGTACATATTATATTTATTGTCGCTTTGTTTTGTTGAGGAACAACCCGTAAATCGCGTGAAAATTATTAGGGTTCCAGCTTGGAAATGTGATCGACGGGCGTCTGCTTTAATGGACGGGCGCCCGCTTGGTTTCAACTCGACGGGCGTCTGAAGCGGCGTCTCAAGGTTTTGATACAGATGTAATTTATTTTAGTGGGACGGGCGTCCAAGCATAATGGACGGGCGCCCAGTGTAAAACCGGATTCAGGATGTAACAGTCCTTTTGGACGACGTCCGAAGTTTTGGACGGGCGTTCGTTATCCAAACGGGCGCCGGCTTTAAGTGTCCTTACTTTACTTTGTTAGTTATTGTTAAATCTTATTAACATGCTTTGTAAGTTGGGTTTTGATGAGTTAAGGGTGGTGTTATCATTGTGGAACCTGATTTTTGAGGCATTGAATGTTCAGAGACCCGTAGTGGTTGGGCCCGGATAGGTAGCTACCGGCCGGGTATCCGGGAGTGGAATTGCCTTACGACTTTAATGACCTTCCGTATTTGGGGAGTTGCAGACAGATGTAATGTTGGGCCGGATAGGGTATCTCCGAATCCGATAACCCGGGAGAGGAAATCCTTGCACCCCAGTACGCGTGGACCATTTTAATAATGGTACCATTGGATGACCCCCAGGAATGTGCACATTCGGGACCTTTAGGTATAGATGGATTGTGGTGTTTCATATCTTCTATGGAATGGTTGTATCGCTTATAGTTTGGTCGTAATTGTTATGTGATGGTTGATGTCTGTAGAGAAGTTTCCTTAAATTGTTGTTAACTTTCATTCTACGTATATTAGATTTATCCTTACTCAACTTTTAGTTGACCGGTTACTTCTGTTGACCCTGCTATGATCCGTTTTGGGGAGCGATTCTTAGCGTGTATTTCTCCTTGACGCTTGCCGATTGCGGGGGTGTCGCGGGGTATCGAGCCACGTAGTCGCATCTTACGCTTCACTTTTACCGATTTCCGCACTTTAAGATTTTATTGACGTTTCCACATATTTTCATTTTCTTTCAAGAAATTTTAAGTACTTTGACCCTTTTAATAATGAATGGTGAATGTTTATTTTTCTTCCGTTGTGGAATGTTGAGTATTATCACTTTGATCGTGGTGTCGTGAAGTGACGTTCGGTGACCAATTCCGCGGCCGACGGATTGGAAAACCGGGTGTTACAAAGTGGTATCGAGACGTTCGACTCCGGGACCACCACCTAAAATGAACCTTAAGAATAAATTCACTAAAATAAGCACAGTGAGGATGTGTAGGTAGGTATTGAGCTCTATGTAGGGAAGGTACGGTGAATTCGATGTATGTGGAAATGTGGTCGCATGTTGCAATTTATTTTGGGCGTAAGTGTTAGTATATGTGAAATATTCTCGTGGCATGATATAGGCGATAATCGAATATATGATTGTTTACTTTTGTAGTTTTAGCTATGCCTCCAGGAATGGAAAACGAGAGAGATCACCGGTGATTGATCAGTTGGTCAAGATGAATCAAGATCCGATTCAAGCGGTTAACAAGTTGACGGAGGACCGTTCTCGGGGTCATCCACCGGCATGACCAGTGGCCGTGAGCCAACAAAGGCCTAGTCAATACGACGGTAAGGAGAGACCTAAGGGTCTTGAGCGGTGGATTAGAGAGTTCGAGAAGATCTTCGCCACTGGGCCGCCCAGAGGAACCGAAAGTCGACAAGCCGCTTTCTACTTGGTTGTGAGTCGATTTGTGGTGGGGTGCCAACAAGGATAGGTTGGCTCAGATCGAAAATGAGCAAGGGAGTCGAGTGGTGGTACCACCTGAACCGGACCTGAAGTTTAAACATGAGTTCTGGCGTGAATTCTTCCCTGAATCAAAAGGAAAGAGTTATGAGTGGAGTTCGACAATCTCCTACAGGGGATATGACGGTCCAAGAATATTACGAAAAGTTTGTTGATTTGGCGGTCTATGCCTCTCGAGCTAGTGCCGATGAAGAGGCTAAGATGGTGAAGTTCGAGCAAGATTTAGATTTGGCGATCCGAGACCGTATATGGGGGCAAGTAGGGGCTTCACGAGCTTAAAGGAGATGTGTGAGGTAGCATGCAATATTGAGAGGATTCGGAAGGAGGTTAAGGCGTATGCTACCAATAATAAGAGGAAGAGTGTCTCCGAGGACAATCGAAGCGCGAAGCGGAGTAATTTTGGAAATCACCCAGTCGACAATCTTTCTCGGAAATTCTCGGTTTAATAAAGGCGGTGGGGGTCATCAACGAGGGGTAACTCTCGGGGTCTAGTCGGGCCACGAAATTATCACTTGCAAGAGGTGTCGGCGAAATCACCCAGTACAGATTGTTCAGTGCACAGTCCAAAGGTCACGGCCGCGGAAAGTTCGGACACGCAGGCAGTTTGAGTGTTTTACGGCTCCAACACCGCCGAGGCAAAGATCGGATCTGAGGAGCAACATGGTCGGGACTCGAGGGGTAAACACAGGAATGGTAATAGGAATAACCAAAGCAGCAGAGTAGTACTCCTGCGCCAGAGCCGACAAGGGGGTACACCTACGACCCACCGGTGGGGATAGAAACCGACCATCGAGTCGGCCAAAGACGGTTCGAGGGAGTTGGAGGAAACAGACCGGGAAACTATTTCTTTGTCAGGAGAGGAGGTGAGCAGAGCAACCACGTAGTGACGGGTAATTTTCTAGTTAACTCACTTTTATCTTATGTGCTTTTCGATTCGGGTGCATCGTGTTCCTTCGTAGCAAGTTCGCATGTTTCGAAGTTGGGTCTAGCTAATTTTGAGGTGATTGACCGTGAGTTCATGCAACCGGAGGTGAGAGCTAGTACCGTGTTCTAAGTTACATAGAGATGTACCGTTAGTAATTATGGGGTCAACATGTCGGTTGACTTGATCGAGTTCCTCTTGAGAATTTCGACGTCATTTTGGGTATGGATTGGGTGAACCGGCATAAAGCCAAAATTGATTGTGAGCGAAGAAGGTGACTTTAAGAGGCCCTAAAGGGTGCGAGTATCCCACAAGGGATTTGTGGATAAACCTAGGGTGAAAATTATTTCGGTAGTGACCTTGAAATCCTTCATAAAGAAAAGGGTACCCGTTATTTATGTGTCATGTACATGATGTAAGTACAGGATCCTAAACTAACGGACATTGATGTAGTTCGTGAGTTTGAGGACGTATTTCGGATGAGATACCGAGTATGCCTCCCCGAGAGAGGTAGAGTTTGCGATAGAGTTGGTGCCGGGACGGACCAATATCGAAAGCACCCTACCGTATGGCGCCTAAGGAACTAGCAGAGTTGAAAATACAATTGGAAGAACTTCTCGGTAAGAGGTACATCCGACCGAGTGTGTCCCCGTGGGAGCACCGGTACTATTTGTGAAGAAGAAGGATGGTAGTATGCGGTGTGTATTGATTACGGGAATCGAACAACGCCACGATGAAGAACAAGTATCCATTACCAAGGATCGATGACTTGTTCGATCAACTACGGGGCGGTATTTTCTCGAAGATTGATTTGCGATCGTGGTATCACCACCATTTCAGGTAGCAGTCGCGGATATTCCAAAGACCGCATTCCGCACTGTGCACGGACACTACGAATTCACGGTTATGCCTTTCGGATGACTCAACGCACCGATTTTCATGGATTTGATGAACCGGGTGTTCAGCCCTATTTGGACCCGGTTTGTAGTAGTATTTATTGCGACATCCTGGTCTACTCTAAGACTAAGGAAGAACATGCCGAACATCCGAGGCTCGTCTTTTGCAGATTCTACGAGAAAAACAATTGTACGCGAAACTATCCAAATGTGAATTCGGTTTGGAACGAGTGGCATTCTTGGGGCATGTTGTTTCAAAGACGGTGTATCCGTTGACCCGAGCAAAATAGAGGCGATGGCGAAATGGCCAACCCCTAAGAATGTTGCGAAATTGAAGCTTCTTGGGTTTGGCGGGATATTACGAAGGTTTGTAAAAGACTTCTCCAAGATTGCTAGGCCGATGACCGCTTTGATGAAGAAAGAGAACCGGTTCAAGTGGGATGAAAAATGTGAGGCGTTCCAACTCCTTAAGGAACGGTTGACTACAGCTCTTATTTGAGCATTACCCGAGGTAATGAGGACATTGAGGTTTATACGGACGCGTCAAAGAATGGCCTGGGGTGCGATCGATGCAACGGAGGCGAGTGATTGCGTATGCATCGAGACAACTCAAGCCGCACGAGAGTAACTATCCGACTCATGACTTGGAGTTGGCGGCGGTGGTCTTCGCATTAAAGATTTGGCGGCACTATCGTATGGGATAACCTTTAAGGTGTTTTCAGATCACAAGAGTCTCAAGTACATATTTACACGAAGGAGCTCAATATGCGTCGAGGCGTTGGTTGGAGTTGATTAAAGATTACGACATGGAAATCCAATACCACGAAGGAAGGCCAATGTAGTGGCGGATGCCTTGAGTCGGAAGTCGATTCATTCCTTGTGTGAGAGAGTCGCGCAGATGAGGTTGCGAGAAGAGTTAGACCGTATGGATATATGTGTCATCCGAAGGTGGAGATAAGAGGACTTCGTCTTGCAACCCGAATTGTATGATGAAATCCGGGTGAGACAAGCGGGTGATAAGGTAATCGAGGCAAAGAGGACTAAGATTGGTACAGACAAAGCAGATTGATTTTACTTTACGAGGATGGAGGCGTTCGGTTCAAGGGTCGGTGGTGTGTACCCGGCCGACGAGGAACTCAAGAGGCGGATTTTGAGTGAAGCTCATAAGACGCCTTATTCATTCATCCGGGAGGAGACAAAGCGTATAAAGATCTCAAGAAAACCTTTTGGTGGCCCAATATGAAACGCTGAGTAAGCAGAGTTTGTGTCGAAGTGCTTGACTGTCGAAGGTAAAGATCGAACATCGACGGCCGCAGGTATGCTTCACCGTTGGATGTGCGGTTTGGAAGTGGGATTCCATCTCCATGGATTTTGTATGCGGATTACCGAGAGCCCTAAAGGAATAATATGATTTGGGTCGTTGTGGATAGGATCGACTAAAGCGGCGCATTTCATTCCGATGAAAGACACTTGGAGTAAGGCGGAGTTGGCTATGGCATACCGGAGAAATATGGTGAGACTACATGGTATACCCAGCGAACATTGTGTCGATAGAGATGCGAGATTTATATCTCGGTTTTGGCATGAGCTACAGCGGCCTTGGGGACGGAACTACGAATGAGTACGGCTTTTCACCCCGCTACCGATGGTCGACGGAGAGGACCATACAAGCGTTGGAAGACATCCGAGGGCATGTGTATTAGAATTCAAAGGCTCTTGGGAGGAAAAGCTCGACCTTATCGAATTTTCATACAACAACGGCTACCATGCCAAAGCATTAAGATGGCACCTTTTGAGGCACTTTATGGTAGGAAGTGCAAGAGTCCGGTTTGTTGGGGACGATTCGTCCGAGGCGATGATTTTGGGACCACAGATGATCGAAGATACGGTCAAGTGTCTGAGACAATCCGAGAAAAGATGAGGGCTGCCCAAGATAGATGTAAGAGTTATGCAGACTTACACCGCGGGATATTGAGTTCGCCGTGGGCGATAAGGTACTACTACGAGTATCACCAACCAAAGAAGTAATGCGTTTTGGCAAGAAAGGAAGTTGAGTCCCAAGTACGTGGGGCCTTATGAGATCTTGGACGCGTAGGTGAAGTAGCATATCGACTAGCCTTGCCACCGGCGTTGGATAAGGTGCATAACGTGTTCCATGTATCTCATTGCGCAAGCACGTGAGTGATCCTTCTCACGTGATTGAACCGGAGGTGGTTGAGCTAGATCGATCCTTGACTTACGAGGAGGTACCGGTGCAGATATTAGATACTAAGGTACAGAAAACAAGGGGCGTGAGGTTAGCATCGTCAAGGTCTTATGGTTCAACCATGCCACCGAGGCGAGGCGACATGGGAAGGCGAGGGTGCTATGCGACAGAAGTACCCGCATTTGTTCTCTTAAGGTATGCAATTTTCAAGTCTTGTACGTAGAATCCTTTTCTTACCTTCGGGGACGAAGGCCGTTTTAAGGGGGGTGGAACAACGTCCGGTACGAACCCGAACTTCGAGGACGAAGTTTTGTCTTAAGGGGGGGAGGATGTAATATCCCGAAATTTTGATTCCCTATTTAATTGATATTAAAAAAAAAAAAAAAAAAGGGGGTTGTAGTAATTAAAAGGATTTTAATCCTTTCTAAACCTCCCAATTAATCAATTAGCCTTTTTCCTCCTTCTCTCAAAAGAGACGTGTAACCTCAAGAGAAAACCCTCCCCCTTGCCGCCATACATTGTGAAGAAGAAGGAGAGAAAACCTCCTTCTTGGTGTGAGAGTTTCCGCCGTCGTCGTCGGTAAGTACCGTTTTCTTGTCCTCCCAGATAATTCTTGCGAACGGAACGATGGGAGAAACGTTGATCGGCCGGCCAAAGGCCATGGCCGATCTCTCTGAGCTTTCGTGGGGAGTTTTCGATATTTTTTGGTGGTTTGCCTTGGTGGTCCATTAGAATGGCTTGGTAATTATCGCTTTTCCTTTTGTTATAGATTCGGGCTTCGTGGAAGAACGATTCTAATTGTTAGCAAGGGTTGTCAAGAAACGCCGCACAATCGGTAAGGATAATTCTAAGTTGCGTGTTCGTTTAGTCACGAGAGATGGAGCTTTTAATAACATGTAGGGTTGTGTGGGTGGTTTGGGTTGTATAGCATTGTTGATCAAGGTTTTGAGTATAAGTTGGGGGTTGCTAGCTGTGTTTTAAGGTGTATAGACCATTGTGTTTATGCGTGGAAACATAAAACAACCATCGTAAATCTTTTGTTAAAATCGTTACGTTGTTAGTCATACTTTGGGGTGTTAAACGTCCATAAAATGTGTTTGGCTTTGGGGTTAAAATTTGTGGACATTGTGGTACTTTGATATGAGGTTTCTTGTATATATTATATTGTTGTTCTTCTTTGTTTTGTTGAGGAACAACCCGTAAATCGCGTGAAAATTATTAGGGTTCGATTGCGGTAATGCAGATCGACGGGCGTCGCCTTTAATGGGACGGGCGTCCAGTCTTGGTTTCAACTCGACGGCGCGTCTGAAGGCGTCTCAAGGTGTTTTCGATACTGAGGATGTAATTTATTTTAGTGACGGGCGCCCAAGCATAATGGACGGGCGCCCAGGTGTAAAACGGATTCGAGGATGTAACAGTCCTTTTGGACGCGACGTCCGAAGTTTTGGACGGGCGTTCGGTTATCCAAACGGGCGCCCCACTTAAGTGTCCTTACTTCTTTGTTAGTTATTGTTAAATCTTATTAACATGCTTTGTAAGTTGGGTTTTGATGAGTTAAGGGTGGTGTTATCATTGTGGAACCCGATTTTTGAGGCATTGAATGTTCGTGAGACCCGTAGTGGTTGGGCCCGGATAGGGTAGCTACCGGCCGGGTATCCGGGAGTGGAATTGCCTTACGACTTTAATGACCTTCCGTATTTGGGGAGTTGCGCAGGCATGATGTAATGTTGGGCGGATAGGGTATCTCCGAATCCGATAACCCGGAGAGGAAATCCTTGCACCCCAAAGACGCGTGGACCATTTTAATAATGGTACCATTGGATGACCCCAGGAATGTGCACATTCGGGACCTTTAGGTATAGATGGATTGTGGTGTTTCATATCTTCTATGGAATGGTTGTATCGATTATAGTTTGGTCGTAATTGTTATGTGATGGTTGATGTCTGTAGAGAAGTTTCCTTAAATTGTTGTTAACTTTCATTCTACGTATATTAGATTTATCCTTACTCAACTTTTAGTTGACCGGTTACTTCTGTTGACCCTGCTATGATCCGTTTTTGGGGAGCAGATTCTTAGCAGGTATTTCTCCTTGACGTTTGCCGATTGGGGTGTCGCGGGTATCGAGCCACGTAGTCGCAGTCTTACGTTTCCACTTTACTGGATTTCCGGCACTTTAAGATTTTATTGACGTTTCCACATATTTTCATTTTCTTTCAAGAAATTTTAAGTACTTTGACCCTTTTAATAATGAATGGTGAATGTTTATTTTTCTTCTGTTGTGGAATGTTGAGTATTATCCGCCATCGCGTGTGTCGTGAAGTGACGTTCGGTGACCAATTCCGCGCCGACGGGATTGGAAAACCGGGGTGTTACAATATTCGAATGAATAAAAGGAAGTATAACAGAAGAGCATCGGAAAGTAATGAAGAAAACTCCATTGAAACATTTGTTTGATGCATTTGAAAAGAAAAAGATTATCATGCAGAAAAAGAAGAATGACATGCTGGATGAGCTGATAATGGCATACAACCAAAAGAAGGGGGGTTTCAAGATTGGAAAGGAATATCACATGCCAACAAGAAATGATGTGAAACTCATATTTGCAATAGAAGATGAGAACAATGAGGTAGGGGACATGAGCAATAACTCAAAAAAGGAGATAACAATTCAAAAAAGATTGTTCTCTCGATGTTAACGAGAATATAGATAAGTGAAATTTGAAAGAACTAATAAAGGAAAAGGTAAAAGAAACTGATTCAACATCAGTTGAGGACACGGTGAAACTATTTTGTCTTCTACTACTTGCAACAGTCTTCTTCGCAACATCAGGGCAGGATATACCATGGTCATTCCTATACTACGTCGATGACTTGAGTCATTTAAGCTCATTTGATTGGTCATCTCATATACTGAAAGAACTGGAGAATGGGCTTAATCGAAAATGGTCGCATCCAAGATATGTAAACGGATGCACTGTGTTCCTGCTGGTATGTTCACTCACTCACCATCTGATTATAATTGTGTTTCTTTACAAAAATCTAATTGGAAACCAATGTCACTGCATTATAATCCATATTTATCTACTTGGTGTGCTCTCTGAAGATCGGTTCGCGAACACACAGACATCATAGAAGATCTTGTCGAGCAGAAAAAAGAAAAAAGAGCAGAACATGGAAAGAAAACTTTGGCACACACATGGATTCCAAGGATAAAAAAGTGGAGTCTAAGAAAACTGCAGGATATTCTAACAAAAAGAAAGCTGCAAAACATGGGCGAACATCAGGTAAATATTAAGAATGTCATTCTATCTAAATTTTGAAGATCAGTAAATGGTCACTGCATTGTTATTGCATGTCACTGCACTGCATTATTGTTATAGTTCTTTATTTAATAACATATAATACTTGTATGTGAATCCATGATAAAAGAAATAACTAAATACTTTAATTATGAAAAATTGAAACAGTTCAATGCTGAAGAATTGACTCCAACATTGACTGAGTTCCTCCTCATACAAAGCTTGGGAAAAAAGCAAGAGACAGAAAGCAGTCAAAAGGATCTGGATGATGAAATGACAGCTGAAGAGGATGAAAAAAATTCTGAAAGTGATGATAATGAAGAGCATGAAACAAATTCTGAAACTGATGATAATGAAGAGCATGACTGTGGAGAGGAAATCATGAAAACAAAAGGAAAAGAGAGTACATCAGAAGAGAATGACAGAAACTCTGAAAGTGATGAACATGAATGTGCAGAGGATACCATGGAAATAGAAGAAGAAGAGGTGCAATCAGAAGAGAATGAAACAGATTCTGAAAGTGATGATATCGAATCTGGAGAGGATGGAATGGAAACAAAACCAAGTGACTGGCAATATGAAGCCAATGAGGAAGAAATGCAACCACAACAACACGATGAAGAGGTACAAGAACAACACACTCTTAAACAAGCACACAAACCTACAAATAAATATGGAAGAACTCCATCATTCAGATTGTTGACCCCAACACCATCACCACCAATTGTAAACCTACTTTTTCCATGTTTACCACAAAAGACAATCAATAAAAATTTATGTCACTGCACTTAAACTTCACATTTGCTACAACTGGTGCAGGATCAAGTTCAAGAGATAAACCAGAAAAATATCACCTTGTCAAGAGAAGTAGAAGATGCAAACATCAAAATTGCAGAACTAAAGCAAGCCATGGTATTGACAACTACAAAGTACTAAAAGACCAAAATGCAGTGACATTACATGATGTAACTGCATCACATAATGTCACTGCATCACACAATGTCACTGCAAATAGAAAACAATGCTTACACTAAAGAAGGAACTTGATTTACTAATTATTGTATTTTAAAACATGTTTGCAGCCAAAAGACAAGAGTGATCAAGCATGTGTTGACATGATGAAGAAAAGAATTGAAGAGCTACAACACCAGAATCTAAGTCTAGCATCAAAAGTGGAAGACTTGAAGCAGGCAGAAGTGGATATCTCGAAGAAATATGAAAAACTTGAAGCAAAGCTTTCAGACATCAATGAGACATTAGATGTCACTACTGCTGAAAAAACTAAGTTGGAGATTGAAGTTAAAGAATTGAATGAGAAGATTGAGCTTGCAATGTCAACCATTAACCGGCAAAAAGATAACATAAAGGAAAATGATTGTACATCAACAACCCGTTGGAGAGTTACAATGAACAAGGTGCTTCACAGAAAAAGATGGCTGCTATGTTGGAAGAGGAAGAAAAAATAGAAAACTGGTGCATGAGCTTACAGAAAAAGTGGGAACACTTGAGCAAACATTATTCACAAGGGAGACCACAATCGGGAATTTGAAAGCTGAACTTGAAAGTGAGAAAGAGAAGAATGAAAGCCTCAAAGAGAAGATACAGAGTGAAGAAACAAAAATTGAAGGACTGGAAAAAAAAGAATCAAGAATTACAAGATGAAATTGACAACATTGCAACTCACCAGGTCACACAAAATTTGGAAGAACAGGATGATGCTGATCAACACACTCCTGCTGCACAAAAACTTGAAAAACCTGCACGACAGCTACGACCTCATACTCATCAACGGACCCCAGATTTCACAATTGAAAGGAGGGTGAAGAAAAATGCAAGAAAGAGGACAAAGAAAGAGAATCCCGATTTCTAGTATGCCGAAGAAAAAAAGAAAAAGCAAAAGAATGATCAGAAATGGAAAGGGAAAGATTACTACATCCCTAAGCAGAATCTGAGGTTTCGAGGAAAAATCATAATCCACAAAGACAAAGATAAATACAAGTGTGGACAACACATTCTTCCGGAAGTGTTCAAAAGAATTCAAGAGTTAAACAACAATGAAGGACAAGAGTAAGTAAAAATAACTTAACAAAAACATACAAAGTAAATCTTCTTGATAAATTGAATACTAACAATAAATTACTAAATGCAGGGCTATAGTATGGGCAAAATCATTCGGAGACTACCCATATGTGAACGTTGACTCGATAATGGAAGTTCTCAATGAGCTACAAATAGACGAAATGGTAAAATTTTACTGTCACTGCATCATAGTATAATTCCATCTTACTGTCACTGCATCTTAGTCTAATTCCATCTTACTCGCACTGCATTACTTGATGAAACTAAATTATTTGATAAAGAAATAAACTAACTTAGCCTAATGAACTAATTTAGAAATTCCACCACAACTAGCAGCAGAACAAGTGCAGCAGTTCAAGGCAATGGTAGTAAATTCATTAGTGCTTGACAGACTTCACATACGGGACTAAAATAGCCGTAGATTTTACTTGTTTTGCTATGTTGATGGTCAATCATTTGTATGATGTAGTTGAAGAGTAGTCTATCAAAAGGCAGTAAGGGTTTCTATTGATGGTTCATAACTGATACTTCATTTTGTTTAGATGGTTGATAACTAATGCTTCATTTTGTTTGCACAAATCAAAAATGTTTGATGCTTCATTTTTTTCATAAAATGCTAGTAAAATATCTAATTGTTCTGCACAAATTTTTAAGATTCAAGTGAGTGCATGAAACCAACAGTAGGACAAGGAATTAACACTCAAAGGCATGTTATTTCAGATGCAGTGACAACGATGTCACTGCGATCGGCCTAAAAAACATTTGATTCATTCAAAACAAATACAAAGATACAAATAAAGCAAACAGATGGGGGAATAAAAAGAAGCACAACTGAATTCACAGTCAGTAAAATAATAAATCTCATTGTATATAATCTTATAAAATACAAAAGATTCAATGGTTCATAATTACTAATTCATGTTTGATGGTTCATTGTGTTTTAAGAAACTAGAAATGATTGATGGTTCAGGTTCTTGTGCAATGATTTCTAATTCTTTATGCATTGATGTTAACATTTTATGTGGAAAAGGGAATTAAATGCATTAGAATTTCTATACAAAAAACATCTTCAGAAAGATGCAGTGACACTGATGTCACTGCACTCACTGAAACAATCATTTGAATGAACTCATTAAACAAACACAAACATAGAAACATCACAAACAAATTGGGTATAAAAAAACAAATACAAATGACTTCACAATAACTATATAATAAGATCTTTACAATGAATACAATAGCAACTAAATGAATTACAACTCTTGGCACTCAATGAGCATACAAACTGTAATAACATTAATGTCACTGCATTAGGGAAATCTCACAAATCATGCATATTAAATCGAAAAGTCAACGCTTACAAAACCAGAAAAATAGATTAACTATCGATTAAGACGAGCAAAACAACCCTTCTTATTATGATGGCCAAACGCATGGCAACGACCACATTGGATAACACGAGTTGATTTCTCACCACGAGATCAAAGACGCTTCGTCCGAGGCCTACCAGGTGTTTCTTGAGCAGTGGAAGCACAATAAGATCTTGAATTATTCTTAAAAAATGGACCAGGAATTGGCTGTACTCCAAAATCATATGAATCAACATAGGACTGTGTCAAAAAACAAGGATCCACGTACTCATTCGAAGGGAAACCTGTATTCCCAATCACAACCAATCCATGAATACATGGAAAGCCATTCCGCTGCCACTCCTTGCATGAGCAAGCACGGATATCCAAAGTAACACTTGCCGGCGGAGATGAAAAAACCCCATACTTATAATAACTACAACTAGCAACACCAAAGCGACTCCCCGAATCCATCATCTTAGACAAAATAGAATCAACTTTTGGACAGATCAAAGACTTGAATGATCTTTGAAGAAAGACGCTTATCTGAGAATCTTGTCATGATCTTGATACAAATGCCATCTACCATATTCAACACAGGAAGGTGCCTCTCCTTAAATATCCAAGCATTAAACGACTCAGCCAAAGTAGAAGCAGTATGACCATACCGACAACCTTCAAAATAAGCATTGGCCCAATTCTTCGGATCTAAATTTGCAAAGAACGTTTCTGCACGCTCTCCACCTTCAAGTAACATATCAACCATGTATTTCTCATACTCTTCAACAGTCGGAGCATAAGCACATTGGTAAAACAAATGGACCATTCTCTCACGCAAAGATTTACCTACATATTTACCATTAAAACAAGTCTTCAAATTCAACTTCAAATGGTAAATACAATAAGAATGAAATGCATCAGGAAACACTTCACGTATAGCATCCAATAGTCCAGGATTCCTGTCAGTCATGAACGTCATCCGACGAACTGGGATAAGCAAATTCTTCAAATGCAACAAGAACCATCTCCAATTATCGAAATCCTCATAATTAACAACACCATAACACAGAGGATATATTCCTGGAACAATATCAAATCAGAACATCACAGCAAAATAACACAAAACCAATGTCACTGTAACAAAAATCTCACTACCAAAACAAGAAAGTGCAACAACACAGTCATAACACAAAAATCAGAAACTAAATGCAGAGACAGTTGATACATGAACTCAAAAAAGCAGGTATCAAAGCAATGCCACATGGAAAGTGATAAAAAAACCAACTCTCAAATAATAAAATAGAGTGTGTCCTTTGCATAAACTCAAGTGTCTTTGCAAAAAGATAAACAGATTACTCAAAATAAGACATACCATTATCACCATCCTTCCCAGCTTGCACCCAACAAATGGCCAGGTCGATCAAACTTCAAATGAGCCCCATACGAAAGAGCATTGGCCGACAATGTTTGAACCCACGAATACAAGCATCAAACGCAATAAACATCCGTTGAAAATGACGAGATTCAGGATGCACCTCTAAAATAGCACCAGAACCAGGGTTCGTTTCACGCACACTATTAACATAACCATGCAAACTTTTGAATGAGGTTTTAACATCACCATATAACAAATCCCTAGCTTTGTTAACAGCAGACCAAACAACTGCATAAGAAACTGCACGACCATGATCAGTACCGGCCAAAAGTCGCAAATCTGATGCAGAGAAACTCGAGTCTTCACGAACCTTACGAAGAACAACCTTCGAAAGAAGATCAGAAGTCATACGACGATCTCGCCCAAAAGATCTCGAAGACGTACCACAAGTATGAACATTGCACAACTTAGTTACATAAAAGAATCCACTTGATTTCTGTACCGAAGCACGAACATACCAACTATAATTTGCTTCATTCATCTTAGCACAAACAACATAAATCCTACAACTATCATTCTTCTTGTACACATACTTAAAACCATTTTGTATAGACAGCTTTTGAAGGCACTCCCTAAAATCATCCGCACCACCAACAAACAATTGACCTTCTTTGATTACAATTTTGTACCAACCAAAAGTCAACACATTACTATCGATCAGAGACGAAATCATAGAACCCTCATCATCAACAACATCCTCGGATCCAACACAACTACCATCATTGTAACGAAGATAAAGAACCAACAACATCATTCCATTACAACCTCCACTTTAACACGCTTAGCAATCGTAAGATTCAAAGAATGCAATCATGGATCGCACATCATCATCGGAACATAATGACCCACTTGGGATCATCAGGCAACACATAATACAAATCGATAGACATATCCTTCAAATCCGTCCACCGATTTGAAAGTCTATCATGAATAGACTTTAACGTACTATCGGTATCATCTTTGTGACAACACACATCTCTTCCTTATAGGTGCACATAAGAATCAACATTGTGAACACAATATAACCTGCGCGGGAAAAAAGGATGTCACTGCAATGGAGAAGGATGTCACTGCAATGACTACATCATGAATACGCATTCCAAATAACTTCATTCAGTCCAATAATTATTCAATATCATTCTGATAACTCAATATATTAGATCAATATTGAATAAAATCACCTAAAATAACACAGTTCCCAAAAAAAAGATGTATGTCAATACATAGCAGGCAATGTCATTTGCATAAAAATGATCATCATTTGCATAATGGATGAATGTCATCTTTGCATACGAAATCAGGTATATAGCCATCAAAACTGAAATTCAAATACACTGATTACAACATTCATTCAACAACATGGAAATATACCACTGTCTGTCCTCAATATAGAATAAATCCCAAAAAACATTACAGAATCTGCAAAGCAAAAAGAACATGACATATCACCATAGTGAAACTCAAATAACTCTATTTAGAATGCAATCAAAATTCATGTAAAGCATATTCACAAAATTACAAAAAGAAACATCAAACTCACATAAAAAGAAAACACATATTAATTCCATCTGAAAATACACTGCATATAATGCAAAAATCATTCAAAAAGAACAAACGTACTCTGAAATAACATTAACTAAGACAAAAATTCACTGCATACACACAAAAATAACATATATTACAAAAATCATTAAAAAAGAACAAATGTAACAATGAAGAATAATGACTACTACACGAAGTCACTGCATCAATCAATACTATAAACAAACATAATACAAGCCAAATTAGAAAAAACAAAAAATGAAGACTCACTGAACAAACACAGAGAAGAAGAGAAGCTAATTCAAACAAGAAGCAAAATCATTCAAACTTATAGACCACTAAGAATACTTGCAGAAAGAATGCAGGAACAAAATCAACAACAAACATGAGTAATAAACAAAATCTTGAAAAGTATCAGACAAATATGAAAAATCAAGAACGAGAATGCACGCACAAATCTAAAAATTACGGAAAAATTGAAGAAGAAGATGAACAACGAAAATTTGGATGATTTTTTGAAACTCGATGCACAAATCGACAAACAAAATTAATGAATCGAGGAAAAAATACACACAGATGGATCAAAACAAGATAAGATGCGCGAACAATCCGATTACGAGCGTAAATTGCATAAGAATCGAATTGAAAGCATAATCGAAGCGAACGAATGCGAATCGTAATCGAGAGATAAAGTGCATAAGAATCGATGATCGGATCGGTCTGAGAATATGCATTAAAGACATACATATATATATGAAGAGTAGAAGTGGAAAAATAAAATAAATCGTCCCTTATAACTAATGATCTTTTTTAAATGTTCTAAATGTCTAATTAAATACAAAAACACGTCCTTATAAACAAATAACATAAAAAATTAATGGTATGGTAAAAAATAGGATACACATGCATGTAATTGTTATGTAAAGAGAAAACTGTCTCCACGTAAAAATAAAAAAAAAAGAATAAAAAAAAAATTCGAATAAAATTGGGTGGAAAATAGAAGCTGTGAATTTCGTCCCCTCCCCCGTAGTATACGCGCTTCATTCATGCGGAGAGGTTCATCCTCTCCTTCCCCCACTCCACCTTTTCATGCCACTCTCCTCCCTCGTCGTCCTTTGATCGGACGGACGGACGGCGAGCCTATTTTCCCTTCTCTATTATCTCTCTGGAGATAATTATACAACCTACGGTTTGGTTTCAAGTTTCAACATCATCATATCGCCACGCCGTTTTCACTTTTTGCAGCAGATAGTTTATTTATTCAAACATTTAGTCTGCTCTCGAAAAAAATATTGTATTCATTAAATCCAACATGACGGTGTTGAAACCGTTCCAGCTATTGGAGATCAATGTGATCTCAGCACAAGATTTGGAGCCGGTTTCAAGGAAGATGAAGACGTATGCAATAGCATGGGTGAATCCCAAGAGAAAACTCACGAGCCGTGTAGATAATGATGGCCACGTGAATCCTACTTGGAATGATAAATTTGTTTTTAGAGTTGATGATGAATTCCTTCGTCAAGATACCTCTGCTGTTCAGATTGAGATTTATTGTGTAAATTGGTTTCGTCATTCTCTCGTCGGCTCCGTTCGTGTGCTCGTCGGTAACCTCATTCCTCCTCCAACCGCTCACCATCATCAACTTGGCAATTTCGGCATGCGTTTCGCTGCTCTTCAGGTACATTACCCTATATATATATCCGATTTCAATCATTGCTTAATGATTATGGTGTACACAATTTTCAATTTTGATGTGATAATATTAATAGCATTAGGGGCCGATCGATTATGAGAATTTTTTACATGTAATTGCTTGTCTCTCTTCAATCTGTGCATCGTTTGGGTGGGTTGTGATTCAACAAATATTGTGCTACAAAATTAATGTGATGGAACAGGTTCGTCGTCCATCAGGACGTCCACAGGGGATACTAAACATAGGAGTGGCATTGCTCGACAGCTCAATGAGAAGCATGCCATTGTACACGCAGACTGCTTCAGCTGTTGGTTATCTGGACTTAATGGCAGCAGAGGATGATCCTAATCAAGCTGAAAAGAATGACAATCAAGCAGCTTCTTTGAAGCCCGTTTTACGTCGTAGTAAAAGCGAACGCAGCGAGCTCATCCCGTTGGATAACTTCTCTGCTGTTAATAGTTCTATTATTGGAATCCCATCTAAAGGAGCTGTAGAAAAGGATGGTTCTATTCTTAGCATCTCATTTGAGCCGCCTCCCTGGTGCCTAGAGAGTGGACGGAAACAAGAAGAAAGGAAAGGCTAGTTCAGTAATCAGTGGTGCAGAAATCAGAGAGAAACCTAGAAAGGGGAAAAATGGCAAGGCAAGTTCAGTGGTTAGTGATTCTATTGTCAGCAAGGGCTCGTCTATGTTCCGGCCCCACCGTGAAAATGAAAACAAGAGTTCAAGAGTTACAGGTGATGCTGAAATTGAAGAGAAAAAAGAAGTTACCATTAATAATGGCAAGAATGAAAAGCAAGAGATGTCTGAAATTGATGTCCCTGTTTCAACTAAAAGATTGTTGATGAAAACCTCTCACCATTTCTAAAGGGGGACTGGAATCAACCCTCCACCAAAAGTTCCCAAAACAATGCCAATAGGAAAGCCATTACCATCAAAGTACTACAATCCATACGAGTATGGTGGTCCTAGAGGCAAATTTGTACCATACAAAAAAGGTGGTTCTCTTTTGTCTGACTCAGAGGTAGGGCCCTCACCATCGGAGGTGGCGGCTGCAATCGCTGAGAGAAGGTATCCTTTGGATGAGGAAAGGAGTTCTGTACTGGATGGTTGGAGCTTGGATGAAAGTGTGGAAGGGCTTAGGTCGAAGCTGGAGAGGTGGCGTACTGAGCTTCCACCAATCTATGATACTAGCGCTGGCTATGGTTCGAGTAGCTTCCAGTCGACTAGCCAGTATACGCACACTAGAAGGCGAAGTGATGGTGGTGCCGCCACTGGTATGTTCTCTTGCTTTAGTAACATCTATGGGTATGAATGTCAATGTGTCTGTGGTAAACCCTCGTCACCAACAAACAAGA
This sequence comes from Gentiana macrophylla, assembly GCA_026214975.1. NCBI lineage: Eukaryota > Viridiplantae > Streptophyta > Magnoliopsida > Gentianales > Gentianaceae > Gentiana > Gentiana macrophylla. The sequence continues at coordinate 1,551,115 of CM047810.1, read as the reverse complement.
AATTAAGCTCAAGTGCAAGATACCAAAGCCCCTCAAATGGTAGTCGATCGTTCTTCTAAAAACATACATATGCATCAATGTATATGATTCTTCTCCATGTCTGTTTGTTTTAGTGAAGAATTTGCAGCTCATGTCGACATGAAGGCAGCTGGTGGCATTGTTGTCCTTTGTCGAAAAGAAAAAAAGGAAAAAAAAAATCTCATTTTGCACTATTCTTGAATTACCTGAAGATTTTATTCCAATCATTTGAATCATGTATAGAAGGTTAAATATATGCAGTTTATTCTATTTATTATCTGGATTATAATGTTTCATCTTGTTCATTCAAGGCATTGTATGTATATACTAGGGCGATGAAGGCCGTGCAAGGCACGGCTGCCCATTGGCTTATTATATCCGAAGTATTAGAAGACGTGTGGACTATGCAGGTGTTTAATTTACATGCGACACAACAGTGTATCGTAACGATTAACTTTAGCGCTAACAATAATATTATATATCTTAGAATATAAACATAAACAAACGTACGAATAACATAACCAGACATTAATTAATATTAGAAACACGTCGGAGTGCGTTAGAAATGACGGTCCTTTGCCCAATATCATTCAGTTTGCTTTTTAGAATACCGATCCATTACTTAAGAAAACATCAAGAATTCAGTTCGCTTCAGTAAAACTTTGAAGCAAAACACTTTAACCATGTTGTGCTCCTGTGCAGAGTAAATTCCAATTAACAAGATTGAAAAGTTATCTCCATCATAACAAAAGCATTTGGAAATAGGAAAAAAGTACCTAACTAAGCTTGGTTAACTAAGTAATATAAGGAGAATAAGACCATAATATGGCTGCAAAAGAGTTTTTCATGAGAAAAGGAAGATCACAAAGCATCTGTGTGATGCATCGCCATAATACAGTCGGATATTCTCCACGGCGTGAATCATTAGCTCATAAAAGAATAGAATACCATCATGGCCTCTTCGGATCACCAATTACCCACCCTTTCATCATCTTCACAGCCGTAAGCCGCAAAATGATGAAAAATTACAAGTGATGTTCTGCAAAAAGAAAACACATCAATGCAAATTTGTACGGCGTTCATGTAACTAAATCCTGCTACACAAAATAGTCTGGAAGATGCAATTTAAGAAAGCTTATAGTATCAAATGCACAATATATGAGCAACTTAATTTAAAAAAATGCAAAGGTAATTTACGTTGATGATGCAAATTCTTTGTGGTTTGAGCCAAATTACTCAACATATATAGTACCACCAAATGTCCTCCATATGACCCGCACACATTTATTACGAAGATAAAAGGCTAATATCGAGGATCAATTCCAAGAAGCAAAATATTAAGTCTGATGCCGAAAGCCATCTTACGTCAAAGACAGACACACACACAAAGCCATCTTCACTTTCTTCATCGCACCTTCCATGTTAAAAGGCAAGAATGAACATTCAATTCATATCACACCTTAAAAAGATGCAGGGAAGGCTGCAACCCAACCCAACCCAACCCAACCCTCCTCCCTAAAAAAATCATATTTTATCGTTGTCAAATAAATCGGTGATCGTGTTACTACACATTAGACCATCCAATGGACGTCACAAGAAACATATGCAGAAATTATCGACCAACATCGAAGATTATCAGCCTGCGTGGTCTGAATATGTTATAATGTTGGTAAACAGTAAGAGGTCAAACACTTTTAAGGCCAGGGAAATGAAAATCGAAGTTTGAACATCTAAAACTGGGACATTGATTCTGTCACACCTTTTACCTCCGGTATCTATAGTCTTAGCATGGGAGGAAAAGAGAATCAAGGGAATAAAAACCACAATACTGTTTTGGACCTGCCAACCATTCCAATCCTCTATTTACCGACCAACAAGAGCGCGCTCTATCAGAGCTCCATCCACATGATGGAAATGATAGTTCTGGTGCTAAAGTTGAAATATCATAACATATTCAGGACTACAAAATAATCACGAAAACCACGGCCTCCACAAACTATGCCACCCACCATTTTTTCAATCATCATGTTCATCCTCCTGAAAGAAGGATGAAGAACTGAGTATAATCAAAACTCATCAATAAATTCAAATTAAAATTCATCCGGGCTATATATGTTCCACATGCCTGTGCCATCTTCATTGTCATCATCATTATAAAGTATAGAGATAAAAGAGAGAAAGAAGAAGATGATTAAGAGAAAAGTTTAACTCTTATTATTTCACTTGAATAAACAGCCTCAATTAAATAGGCATATTACAAGACTCTTGAACTTAAAGTAAAAGGCATGCTTATCTAGGAAAGAGAAAAAGCAACAAAGTAATAAATACTACTTATGATACACTTTATAGAGTGGGTAGTAATAAGTGATCCTTGTAAGGATGTAACCGGCCTATTTACTAAAATAAAACATGTAACAATATGATACATAAACTATACTATGTATATATTCAATATATTCAATACTCCTCCTCAAGCTGGGATGTAGATATCTAGCAGACCAAGCTTGTCAATACACTTTAGGAGAGAAGTGCTAGGTAGACTTTTGGTGAACACATCAGCCACTTGATTTTTTGAGTTGATATAAGATAGAAGAATCTATCCCTTCACCACCTTCTCTTTGATAAAATGTCTATCAATTTCAATATGCTTTGTCTGTCATGTTGTGCAGGGTTCTTAGTGATTTCAATAGTGATTGACTATCTTTGTAAAGACAAGTAGGAGTAGAAATAACAAGTCTTAGTTCCTCATAAGCTTCGTACCCATAATATTTCACACATACAAACAGCAATTGCCCTGTACTCAGCCTCAGCAGAACTTCTAGCCACAACAGATTGTTTCTTGCTTCTCCAAGAAACTAGATTACCAAAAACATAAATGCACCATCCAGAGGTGGATTTTCTATCAATATTGCAGCCAGCCCAATCAGCATCCACATATGCCTCAATTCTTTTATTTCCTTACATGCTCGAATAGTATACCCTTTCCTGGGTTCCCTTTCAAAAATCTTAATAGTCTGACAGCAGCATTGTAGTGTATTTCCTTTGGAGAATGCATGAATTGGCTGAGAGTACTTACAGCAAATGATATATCTGGCCTGGTATGAGATAAGTAGATTAATCTACCTATAAGCTTCTGATATTTTTCTGCATCAATGTCTGGTCCAGTATCATCTTTCCCAAAGTTCACAGCATTATCAAGAGGTGTACTAACAGGTTTGCACCCCAACAAGCCATAATCTGACAATAAGTCCATAGTGTATTTCCTTTGGTGAGTAGAATACCTTGGATGATCTTGCAACTTCAATACCAAGGAAGTATTTTGAGCTCTAGGTCTTTTACTTCAAAATTGCTGATTCGAAAGGTCTTCAAGGAGCTGATTTCTTCCTCTGAGTTTCCAGTGATGATAATGTCATCCACATATACAATGAGGATAGTTATCCTACCAGAATGACCATGTTTGTAGAACATGGTATGATCACTGTGCCCTTGATGATATGTAGCCTCCTTCATAGCCTTGGTAAACCTGTCAAACCAGGCCCTTGGAGATTGCTTTAATCCATAGATAGCCTTGTTTAACTTCAGAACATGATTGGGTTTGATCATAAAACCAGGGGGATAGTGCATATAAACTTCCTCTTTCAGATCCCCATTTAAGAAGGCATTTTTTATGTCCAGTTGATAGAGAGGCCAATTCATAACAGCAGCAATGGAAATTAATATCCTGACAGAGTTTAATTTAGCCACAGGTGCAAAAGTTTCATTAAAGTCAATACCTTGAGTCTGTGTAAAACCCTTGGCAACCAGTCTTGCCTTGTATCTGTTAATGGTACCATCAGAGTTGTGTTTGATGGTAAAGAGCCATCTACACCCCACTGGTCTTACTCCCTGTGGTTTAAGAACACAATCCCAAGTATGATTTTTATCTAAAGCGAGATAGTTCTTCAGGGGGCGTTTTCCAATTAGGATCACTTAGGGCGTACTCAATGGACTTGGGAATATTGTGGTGTCGATATTAGATAAGAAGGCTTGATAAGGTTGTGAGACTTTACTGAAGGCCACAAATTTTTGAATAGGATGTTGAGTGCAATTTCTCCTACCTTCCAAGGGCAATAGGCAATTTCGGGTTCAATCTGAGGAGGTGTTAGGTCAAGACAAGATTCGGAGGAGGTAGGTAAAGTAGATGAGTGCTCGGTTTCTTGAATAATTTGGATAAGAGAGTCATCGGCGAGTTCAGTCTCCAAGTGTTTCGGTGTAGATAATGGCCTCTTTTTTGGGTTGATGGGTGAGTTTTTCAGGTGGGAGAATAGTTAGGCATGATGGTATCATCAACACTAATGGGCAAGGTGATGAGTATTCTCTGGAAGAAGGTTTTGTTCAAGGGATTTGATTTGATTTGGCATAACGGGTGATCTTCAATAAAGGTGACATCAAAGGTGACATAGGTCTTATGTGTTTTGGGGTCAAAGCATTTGTACCCCTTTTAGTAGGAGAATAACCAAGGAAGATAGTCTTATGGACTAGGATCAAGTTTTCCTCTTTGAGGGTTATGATTGTGAACAAAAGCGGTCTGACCAAATATCTTTAGAGATATCGGATAAGAGTTTTGTGTCGGGGTAGGTACCTTTGAGGACATTAATGGGGTTCTGAATTTCAAGCTATCAGAAGGCATTCTATTGATCAAGTAGGTGGCGATTAGAACGACTTGGCACCGATAAAAATAGGAACATTATAGGTAAACATCAAGGTTCGGCAACTTAAGAGATGTCTATTTTTCTCTCTGCTACCCCATTTTGTTGAGGTGTGTTTATGCGGGAGGATTGATGGACAATTCTCTTTCAAGAAGGAAAGGAGAGAGTTGAGAGTTAAAGTATTCGATCCCATTATCGATCTTAGGATCGAATTTTGGTTTTAAATTGTGTTTCAACAAAGGTGTAAAAATTTGTGAATATGGTTGCAACATCGATTTTTGGTTCATTAAATAGACCCGTGAAGTTACGGAATGGTCATCGATGAATGTGACAAACCACGGTTTTTGGATAGATTTGAGACCTAGATGGACCCCAAACATCGGTGTGCACAAGAGTAAAGGGAAGCGTGGGTGTATAGGGAATAGATTTGTAAACATTTCTAGTTTGTTTACCAAGGATGCAAAATTCACACTTCAAAGTGTTTATACAAACTCCAGAAAATAACAAAGGATACAACTTTTTCAAGTACACAAAATTAGGATGGCCTAGTCTAAAATGTAAGTGAAGAATTTTGTTACATTTAGAATCTAAACTAGCCAATAATCCACTTGTTTCCTCTAAGAGCTTGCTATGAAATAGGTAAAGACCTCCCTTAGTACTCTTAGCACTGCCAATCTTCATCATAGACTCCAGATCCTGAAACTCACAATGGGTATCCAGAAAGTTAGCTGAGCATTTTCTATCTCTACAAAACTGTTTGACAGAGAGAAGGTTACAATTGAGATTAGGAACATAGAGGACATCTTACAGGGTAATGTTTGTTTGAAGTTTGACTCTACCTTTTCCTAATACTTTCTTTGAAGAACCATCACTATAGTAACATAGTGATAAGAATCAATAATTGTGAAAGTTTCAAAAGCAGAAAATCATCACTGTCATATGGCTAGAAGCACTGAGTCAACAATCCATTTGTGTTCTTCGTATGCAAGCAGACTCAAACAGTGATTCGATTGGGGTCATGGTTGCGATTTATTGAACATCATCTCGAAGGGTGTGCAATGTTCTTCCGAGAAACCGTGCCTCTGTTCAAACAACATTATAGCCCTGTTCGACTCAGCTTTCCTCTACCCTCGTCTTGCCTTGTTGATTTTTGAGAAGATGAGGTGGTTTCCCGTGTGAAGCCAAACATTTTCCTTAATATGACCCTTCTTTTGCGGTGTTCACATAAGAGATTGGCCCAATTTTCTCCTCTTGCATACATATATGCATGTTGCATTGGCGCCTCTATTTTAAGAAATGATGCGGCTGATTCAGTTGACTTTAAAGCTGAGGCAGACTCCTCCTGGAGTGGGCAAAGTATGCCACCAGCTATAGGCATCACTCCTCTCCTACACTCCTCCTTTCTTAGAATCTTGAATGCATCATCAATGGATGGAAATGGAGATATGGCAAGGATTCTTTCCCTAGTCGCTTCATACGTGATGTCACAGACCTCTAGGAAGTCTAGAAGCCTATCCTTTCTACTTCTTTGTTATGAATGCCTGCATCCTCGGTACACTTCCATTTCTTGATTGTGAGTTGATCATATTCTTCCCACAGATTAGTTAGAGTATTAAAATACTCATTTATAAAGTGCCCAGATTGAACCGTATTCCTCGGCTTGAGTTTCAACCCCATAAACTTGTACATAGTTGCCTTCATTAGAGTATAAAGACTCAGCTTTTTCGAGATCTTTGAGGTGATTTTGCATATAAGTTTGAGCTTATTTTTTCCATCATTGAATTCATAAGCCATGATCTTACCTTGCATCTTGATCTCCCAAGTGTCAAACTCCTTTGAGTTGGTGTGCAGTGGAGCTATGAGAGAGATCTGTGAGGTATCCCTTCTTTCCTCCGCTTGAGACATAAGTGTAAGCAGGTGGGACCATGAAACATAATTCGGTCCAATCGGTTTTTAGAGGTGATTTGGAGTGATGGATTATCAACTCCATTAAATAAGAGAGAAGTAGAAGAGGAAGAAGATTGAGCCTCTGTCATGCTTTGTTTGAGCAGAATTTGGAAAGAAAAAAGAGTTGAAAGATCGAAGTCCGAAAAAAAATCGTGGCTCTGCTACCATATAGAGATAAAAAGAGAAAGAAGAAGATGATTAAGAGAAAAGTTTAACTCTTATTATTTCACTTGAATAAACAAGCCTCAATTAAATAGGCATATTACAAGACTCTTGAACTTAAAGTAAAAGGCATGCTTATCTAGGAAAGAGAGAAAGCAACAAAGTAATAAATACTACTTATGATACACTTTATAGAGTGGGTAGTAATAAGTGATCCTTGTAAGGATGTAACCGGCCTATTTACTAAAATAAAACATGTAACAATATGATACATAAACTATACTATGTATATATTCAATATATTCAATATAAAGCTACAAAATTCATCAAAGAATTTGACCATGAAAACAATATGGGATATAAATTTATGTAAATCACCATGCTCTTTTCATATGTCTCAAGATTCTTAATGTAATCAGCCGTTCTCTTGTCTGCTTCAAGTTTATAAGGAGCCTTTTCTGTAAAGGAGATAACAAATAATCTGAATGAACTAAAACATAGTGTGAAGATGATGTCACTGGAATTTTCAAAAGAAGTCCTTACATTTTCCGGCATGTTTTCCATTCTTCAAGGCCGACTATCCCATTAAACTAAACGGCCAAAAAAATTAAAAATAAATAAATAAGTAAATTTCATTAATACCACCATGTCATGTCGGGAATATGAAGCGGTTTTATAGCCCTTTCTCGGATCTTTTCTTGAAGTCTAACCAAAATTATTATCTGTAATTACAACATAATCGGTGTTCAATAAAGAAAAGAAAAAACATCCAAAAGCGATGTTGCGTGGAATATCAGTTTTGCGGTAATGATGTCAATCTTGAGGATATAAGGTCATAGGTGATTCCTCCGGAGAGGGCACAGCGGTTATTTAGAACAAGGTGGCGGAATAAGCATAAAGTAAATAATAGCAGATTGGGCGGTGGTTAGCGGCAAAAAAGCGAGTTTGGCATTGTGTGTATTAATTCTCGACTCCACTTTCTTCGTTACATATGATCCTCTATTTATAGACAAGGAAGTCGGTCTCATCGCTCTTGATTAGACACTAATGATATAATAAGAAGTAACTTATACAAGTGTCATAAGTATCTTAAATAAATATCTCAGATGCATCGAATCAAGTAAATAGTCATGCCAGCGCGCCGCGTACTTGTCATGGCGGCGAGCGTGGTGATGGCGGCGGCGTGGTACGATCTTGCCTTGATTGTAAGGAGAGAAACCATATGATGGAGGGAGATATCGTCCGGTTTGGTAAGCGGACGGAAGAAGGCGGCTAGGACTGGCGGCGCCTTGCTATAAATGAGGCGCTACGCCTGGCGAGGCCCATGATATTTATATTGGGTCGGGTTGATCGCCCAATCCATTGGACAACGGTGTCTGTTGCGGGTTAAGTATATCAATGGCCCCCTACTCGCGATGGATATGCCGCCAGCGAGAGAGTGTAAAGTATGTCAAAAGTGAATACCACATGTAGTTCTTTGTGCTTGTAGCGAACAGAGCTTTGATCGCCGATAGTCGCTTATATCGGCCTTAGTTGCCAACAACGCTCTGTTGGGCTTAATCGCCGACAACGCTCTCGTCGGGCTTAAATCGATGTCATCGAAACCATCAATAACTTGTCTTTGCATTGCGTGAAACAGGCTTTGATCGCCGATAATCGCTATATCGGCCTTAGTTGCCAACAACGCTCTGTTGGGCTTAGTCGCCGACAACGCTCGTCGGGCTTAATCGCCGATACCGTTTATCGGGCTTAATGATGACCGCCGGTAGGCAAGGCGACGAGGTGAAAAGGAATGTACTAGTAGTTCAAGCGTCGCATCGATTACGTGAGAGGTTGCGTCACGATCCGAATCGCCGCCTATTACGATTGGTCGCCGTTTCTTGGGATACGAACCGGCGTCGATTAGGCGTATCGTGGAGACAAGACGTTTCAAAGCGTTTTGAATTTTGAAAATCGTAATAACTGTTCCCGCCTTATTCTCTCTATAAAGGGTCCTCTCCACCATTCACCACTTTTGGTGAAACCGACCTCGGTGATAACAAAACTCCGGCAAGAAGCGATTTCCGGCAAGGTTTAACAGCTCCGATCAAGCGTTTTCCTCAAAGAATCGATCTACTTTTCACCCTTTTTCAACGATCGGTAGCAAAATCTTCCCTCTGTTTCCGTTTTTCACTTTGATTCCTTCCAAAAATCGTGATTTCGATTTGTCTTCCTTGCGCTTTTGTATGAATGTTGCCCTAGTTTGCTTTGGTGTAGTGTATGATCCACGATGATCCCGTTTTTGAGCATTGTGTACGTTTATCCTCTTCCTAAATCCCAGGTTATGCTACTTCCATGATTTCTTTGGCGTTTCATATGTTGACATATCACTTATTCTGTATGAATGTATATGTGATTGGGGTAGTTCGCTCGGGGTTTTCTCAGGTTAATGCTTGGGAGAAAGATAGTTTTTTTTTTTTTTTTTTTTTTTTTTTGTTTTTCGAGTTTCTTGTTTAAAGAAGATAGAGGCGAGGTGTCGGGGTGTACTCGCTTTCACCTCGGCCCGACTATCACGTCTGGTGATTAAGCGTGTCCACCTTGCCCTTTTTCTTTTCAAAGATGTCTTCAAGATACTCAATCAAATGAGGAAGCTCGTGCGATCGGTTACGGATCCGCGACGAGGCGCAGATGGTCGATGACTCGACTTGATGAGAGCAAAGAGAGGCGAGCGGAGGATGAAATCGCTCTTATTGGCGATGGCGCACTGGTAGTGAGATTGAGAAGTGGCGGCAGCGAGGATGAGGCTGAGGTGAGTGCTTGAGTTCGTTGGGTAGGAGGGCGCGAGTTCTTCTAGATTCTGGGGCGTCGACCGCGCGGCGAGAAAAGGTCATCAAGATCGAGTCCGCTGGAAGTTACCGCCGAGGTGAATGCGTAAAGAGAGTGTCGACCGCGAGCTCATATCTCGGTGGAGGAATGAGGAGCCTTACAGATTACACGTCGCCGCCGCTTATACACGACATTCCTCCGATTATCGATTCGCGAGCATGGGAGGCGGACAATGTGTCAAGGATTTGCGTCATGGCCCGAAGATTACATATGGCTCCACTTCGATCGCCGTTGCGGACTCAGGCCTCGCTTCGACCCATTCTTCGTGAAGTTTATGGAGGGCGAGGTGATGCCTGCGACCTTAGTTTGGGAGTTGTTCGCGTCGTGACATCCTTTATTATAATCGCCAGATTGAAGTGGCGCGAACCCTCATGGGCGCTTTGCTATATTTCTACTCTTTTCGCGGAAAGCGACGCCGGCGATTCAACCACGTAGTCGCTCGAGTAGTGGTCGGCCCCGCTTGTTATTCGACCTCCCAGATAAAGTAGCGGACTGGGATAAGAGATGCATGAAGGTGGAGTCACGGGTGGGATGGCCTTTTGCAAAACTGCCGGCAAACTCTGTGACAACCGAACACCTCAAAGATATCAAAACCCAGGACGACGACGATGGGTTCATAGCCGAAATAAAAGATGATCTAGGCTATACTCGCAGGAATGAGGATCAAGCCCGCGCGTACAACTGGAGAGTGCTTCGATATTAGCGAACCGTATCTTGGGTTAGCGGGGCTTCCTGCCGCCGGGGTTGGCGCTCCTTGCACTGTCGATCCGTTGCCAACCCACCCGGACCAGTACGGGAATGTCATCATGCTATATGCCTACCATCCCAATGTACCACTGTGGAGGCGACCCTCTGTCGAGCACCGAGTAGGATTCTTACTTGTTACTTTTGCATCTGCATCTTTCTTGTTTCCCAGTATATTTATCTTGTTGACACGCTTCGTGCTTTCCAGTACCATGGATAGATTGACTCGGTAGCAACTCTCTCGTCCGGCGAAGACGACTGGGGAGGTGAACAGAGCCGTAAATCGGTGAAAGTGTGATCGATCTTCCAAAGGTCGACCGACCCGATGGGCGGCGGGCACCTCAAGCTCGCGCAGTGAAGAAGACGGCCGTGCCGCCGATGAAATCTATTACGGCTCTGACCGGGCGAGCAAAGCGATGAAACAGACAACTCTCTCGAAGTTGCCACCTACCGGTCGGAAGAAAAGGGCCGATCTCAAGAGGTCGTCCGCATTGATGACATCGGCGGCGATCGTGATGCTCCTCCCCACAAAAATCCAAAAGATGAAACCAAGGAAAAGGCGCTGCGGATAGAGGCAGAGGTGAGGTTCTTGAGGTTACTGCGGGCTCGACATCCGCCGATAAAGGCAAGAAGGTTTCGAGGTGTCCGCATGTCATGGGCACCGAACCGATCCACGCCCAAAAATGTGCCCGTTGGGCGGCGGGCTTCAAATTGTCTGGTTGGATGAGGGTTTATGGCGAGCCAACCTCAATATTTCAAGGCGAAGCAATTTCGGAAGGGATCGCGAGATGTTCCTCCCTAAAGCACTTGAAGTGGGCCGCCTTCAAACATTAACGGAGATCGGTCGCGGGATCGCTGGATAGTGGTCGCCCTGGCGGACCAGACCACACCTCGCCGTACACCTTTGTCCCCAGCGCCAAGATCTGTGGGGTCTGCATTCGGCACCGATTATGAGCACGGTAAAGTTTCCTTTGTTTTACCATATTTGTCTTTTGCTTTATTTTTCAAAGTTGATATCGACCTCGCATATCTCTTTCTTTCGATTTGGCAATGGGTTGGCCCGATTTATAAAGCGACCATATCGAGACCATATCCACGAAAGTGCCGATAGTGCTAAAGCGCGGACGAGTCCAAGAAAGCATTGGAAAAGTCCCATGACACAATGGCGCAACTTCACGGCGAGTTAGAGTCCGAGAAGGACAAAGTGAAGCGGTGATCGCAGAAGAAAGCGCTGGAGGGCGCTGCCCAAGAGCGCAAAGCGCTGGTAGCGGCCGATAAGCGCGCGCGAAGGTCGATAAAGCTGCAGGTAGAAGCCGGCGGACTTCGGGCGGAAGTCGACAAAGTGCGGATAGAAGGCCGAGCGAATCGTTGCCCGATCGGAGGAGCTTGCGAGCGTGTGGCCAAAGCTCAAGAGTTATCTCGATTTGATGGAGCGACTTCAAGCTAAACGCGACGATGCTCATCGAGCACTCGCCGTTATGAATCGGAAGATGGCGATAAGAGCGCCGAGGTCGGCGACGGCTTTGTTATGGCCTTCGACCGGGCGGCTATCACCTTGCTCGCCGTTTATGGGCCGGGGTAGTGAGGATCCGGATGTTGAAACTTTGCGAGACCGGATTCTCACACACCCTTTTCGATGAGAACTAAGGGCTTTCCATGCGCGGATTCCTTATTCGGATAAGGAGCTCGAGGCCTATGCTCCAAAGCTTGCTCTCGATTGGGTCGCCTCGCCTTTGTTGTGAAAATAATCGAGGGAGTTAGTTCGTCGCGAGCTCGAACCGGTCGGCCGTGAAGGTGGAGATGGTGAGAAACTCACGAGCGAATCGAAGATCGATCTTCTTGGGCGTCACTCCGCTGTTTCCTCCGAGTCGAAGTCGACAAGCTACTCACCCTCCTCCTTCACTCTGCCAATATTCAAAACGAAGACAAACCGCCTGAGATGAAGCTTAGCTTTGCTTTTGTCCTGATCCGCTTGTAAATCTGTTTTGACTTTGCCTTTACTTGATTTGTAATTTGCAACTTATTTTTACTTTTCTCGCATAACTCTTACTTTTCCATTTGCAATTTGTATATCGAGGTTTGCTTTACATTCACCATATTTGCTTGTTTGCCTCCATTATTGTTATTGAGTCCGATCAATCCCCTTTGGTTAGATAAGATCCCAAGCGCGTTGTATTTCAATTTGTGCCTCCTTGAATCTTATCTAAGCCAATTGTTCAGTCGCTATTCGCTCTGCTAAATCGATGTCAAAGATACTGCTTTTTGAAATTAAATTTTCGCGGGGGGTGGCCCTCTGTTTGATATGAGATTTGGCGGCGTGGCGTTTCTTGAAAAAACTCCTTATATTGCCCCCACTTTTTGACAAAGGTTGAGGGAAACCGAGACCTTGCTTAAAAAAATTTCTGCTGAGTAAAATGTTGTGTGAGAAGGATGTAAAATTGGATTTATAAAATTTTGATCACCCGCTAGATGATAAAATTTACAAAGAAAGCCTAGACGCTCTTTATCGTTGACAAGAGGATGGCCATAACCCTATCCGATTATTACATATAGTATCTCTTAAGATTATCCGCATGCCAAGGCCTGTTGAGCTCGTAACCTTCAGGGTTCTTCAGTACATAGGTTCCTTTTTGATCTCCTTTGCCACCGATAAGGTCCTTGATTCATTTGTAAGTTTACCCTTGTCGTTCCATGCCCGTTGCTTTCTATTGCGAAGAACGAAATCCCTACTTTGAACGAGTGGTGGCGGATACGTTTATCATGCTCTCTCTTCGCTTATCTCGCTTGTAGTTTAACAACCGCCGATAGGTCATTACTCTTTTTTCTCTATCGGATCGAGATTGATTTGTTTATTCAACGCGTTATCCTTGGGGTCGAAAGAAGCGACCACGATGCTTGGCAGGCCATCTCGACCGGACTCATTGCCTCCGATCCATAAGTTAAAGCAAAAGGAGTTTCACCTGTTGGTGTTTTGATGGTGGTGCGGAGAGACCATAAGATGGCGGGCAACTTCGTCTACCCACCCTCCTCGCTTTTGCTTTATCATCCACACTTTTCTTTAGCATCTTAATTACTTGCTTATTGCCGGCCTCGCCTTGACCGTTACCACTGTGGATATGCTCTGAGATGATTGCCAATGCTTTACCTTGAATTTCGCGCAAAGGTTTGAAAAATCCGTGACGAAATTGTGGACCGTGGTCCGACACCACCGCCGCGGAACGCCAAAGCGAGAAAATTTGATCGTGCAAAAGTAACCCGCCGCTTTTGCGGTTATCTTAACCATAGGTTTGGCCTCAATCCATTTTGTAAAATAATCGACGGCTACTATGATAACTTTGCATCCGCCTCTTCCTGGTGGAAATGGTCCGATTAGATCGAGTCCCCACATGCCGAAAGGCCAGAGTGCGACCACAATGCTCGCTTTCGGCAGATGGTAATCGTGGGATATCCGCGATGCTTCGACATTTAGGACATTTCACGACTAGCTTCTCGAGTCCTTAAGAATACTAGGCGTGAATACCGGCGGTTAAAACCTTTTGTGCGAGAGAGCGGCTTCTTTGGATGTCCCTCAAGACACGCCTTGGTGAATCTCGTTTAGAATCACCAAGCTTTCCTCTTGTCGAACACACCGTAAAAGGGGCTTTGTAGCCGACCTTACATAAAGAACTCCGCTCATGATGACATACTTCGCTCTTCTTTCCGAGGGTGCGTGATTTGTCCGCCTCATCGGGCAAAATGCCCGCTTCGATGTATGCTTGTATCTCATCTATCCAACATGCGACCACTGGTGATGTATTCATATCCATAATCTCTCGCCGCTTCGATTGAGGCGCCGCTAAATATTCGATCATGATGGAAGGGTCCATGAGCTCCTCCTCCGCAGAGAGTTTTGATAAGTAGTATGCTCGTTCGTTGTCCTCTCTTTTGATTTCGATAAATTCGCAATATTGAAAACCCGCTTAGCTTTCGGACAACCTTACCGTATTTTTCGAGAATATCACAACGCGTGTCATAATCCCGAGATTTGTTTGACGATA